>CAWUFW010001350.1:990000-1687083 GCA_963921515.1 Calotriton arnoldi | reverse complement strand
TTTCTAATATTAAGAAGCTTGTATTTTGCCAAATTTCAAGCATGAAAATGACTCTAAACATAGTTATTTTAGTTCCAAAAGTGATGATTCACATCCAACAGTCATTTACAGTCAAAAGATTAAACATTAAAAAAATCACCATTTCTGACCATTTGGAGAAGGTTCGTCAGGTCCGGGTCATCCTTTTTGGTCAGAAAATGGATTTTATTGACTGTACAATAAATGATTGCAAATGTCAATGGTATCAACCCTCATGTTGAATTACCACTTTTTAAGGCTTCACAGTGACCAAAATTGCCTTTTTTATAGACTTTTCCTCCTACTAAGAAGCTTGTATTTTGCCCGATTTCCAGCATGAAAATTACTCTAACCACACTTATTTTAATTCCAAAAGTGATGATTCATATCGGACAGTCATTTACAGTCAAAAGATTAAATATAAAAAAAATCACCATTACTGACCATTTGGAGAGGGTTCGTCAGGTCCGGGGTCATCGTTTTTGAGCAGAAGAAGGAGTTTTTGACTATACAAAAAATGATTCCAAATGTCTATTGTGTCGAGCTTCATATTGAAAAACACTTTTTAAGGTCTCCCAGTTACGGAAATTGCTGTTTTCATAGACTTTTCTAATATTAAGAAGCTTGTATTTTGCCCAATTTCAAGCATGAAAATGACTCTAAACACAGTTATTTTAGTTCTAAAAGTCATGATTCACATCCAACAGTCATTTACAGTCAAAAGATTAAACATTCAAAAAAATCACCATTACTGACCATTTGGATTAGGTTCGTCAGGTCCGGGTCATCCTTTTTGGTCAGAAAATGGATTTTATTGACTGTACAATAAATGATTACAAATGTCAATGGTATCGAGCCTCATGTTGAATAGCCACTTTTTAAGGCCTCACCGTGACCAAAATTGCCTTTTTTATAGACTTTTCCTCCTACTAAGAAGCTTGTATTTTTCCCTATTTCCAGCATGAAAATTACTCTAAGCACACTTATTTTAGTTCCTAAAGTGATGATTCATTATCGGACAGTCATTTACAGTCAAAAGATTAAATATTAAAAAAATCACCATTACTGACCATTTGGAGAGGGGTCGTCAGGTCCGGGGTCATCGTTTTTGAGCAGAAAAAGGAGTTTTTGACTATACAAAAAATGATTCCAAATGTCTATTGTGTCGAGCTTCATATTGAAAAACACTTTTTAAGGTCTCCCAGTGACGAAAATTGCTGTTTTCATAGACTTTTCTAATATTAAGAAGCTTGTATTTTGCCCAATTTCAAGCATGAAAATGACTCTAAACACAGTTATTTTAGTTCCAAAAGTGATGATTCACATCCAACAGTCATTTACAGTCAAAAGATTAAACATTCAAAAAATCACCATTACTGACCATTTGGAGAAGGTTCGTCAGGTCCGGGTCATCCTTTTTGGTCAGAAAATGGATTTTATTGACTGTACAATAAATGATTACAAATGTCAATGGTATCGAGCCTCATGTTGAATAACCACTTTTTAAGGCCTCACAGTGACCAAAATTGCCTTTTTTATAGACTTTTCCTCCTACTAAGAAGCTTGTGTTTTGCCCTATTTCAAGCATGAAAATTACTCTAAGCACACTCATTTTAGTTCCAAAAGTGATGATTCATATCGGACAGTCATTTACAGTCAAAAGATTAAATATTAAAAAAATCACCATTACTGACCATTTGGAGAGGGTTCGTCAGGTCCGGGGTCATTGTTTTTGAGCAGAAAAAGGCGTTTTTGACTATACAAAAAATGATTCCAAATGTCTATTGTGTCGAGCTTCATATTGAAAAACACTTTTTAAGGTCTCCCAGTGATGAAAATTGCTGTTTTCATAGACTTTTCTAATATTAAGAAGCTTGTATTTTGCCCAATTTCAAGCATGAAAATGACTCTAAACAGAGTTATTTTAGTTCCAAAAGTGATGATTCACATCCAACAGTCATTTACAGTCAAAAGATTAAACATTCAAAAAATCACCATTACTGACCATTGGGAGAAGGTTCGTCAGGTCCGGGTCATCCTTTTTGGTCAGAAAATGGATTTTATCGACTGTACAATAAATGATTACAAATGTCAATGGTATCGAACCTCATGTTGAATAACCACTTTTTAAGGCCTCACAGTGACCAAAATTGCCTTTTTTATAGACTTTTCCTCCTACTAAGAAGCTTGTATTTTGCCCTATTTCCAGCATGAAAATTACTCTAAGCACACTTATTTTAGTTCCAAAAGTGATGATTCATATCGGACAGTCATTTACAGTCAAAAGATTAAATATTAAAAAAATCACCATTACTGACCATTTGGAGAGGGGTCGTCAGTTCCGGGGTCATCGTTTTTGAGCAGAAAAAGGAGTTTTTGACTATACAATAAATGATTCCAAATGTCTATTGTGTCGAGCTTCATATTGAAAAAACACTTTTTAAGGTCTCCCAGTGACAAAAATTGCTGTTTTCATAGACTTTTCTAATATTAAGAAGCTTGTATTTTGCCCAATTTCAAGCATGAAAATGACTCTAAACACAGTTATTTTAGTTCCAAAAGTGATGATTCACATCCAACAGTCATTTACAGTCAAAAGATTAAACATTCAAAAAATCACCATTACTGACCATTTGGAGAAGGTTCGTCAGGTCCGGGTCATCCTTTTTGGTCAGAAAATGGATTTTATTGACTGTACAATAAATGATTACAAATGTCAATGGTATCGAGCCTCATGTTGAATAACCACTTTTTAAGGCCTCTCAGTGACCAAAATTGCCTTTTTTATAGACTTTTCCTCCTACTAAGAAGCTTGTGTTTTGCCCTATTTCCAGCATGAAAATTACTCTAAGCACACTTATTTTAGTTCCAAAAGTGATGATTCATATCGGACAGTCATTTACAGTCAAAAGATTAAATATTAAAAAAATCACCATTACTGACCATTTGGAGAGGGTTCGTCAGGTCCGGGGTCATCGTTTTTGAGCAGAAAAAGGAGTTTTTGACTATACAAAAAATGATTCCAAATGTCTATTGTGTCGAGCTTCATATTGAAAAAACACTTTTTAAGGTCTCCCAGTTACGAAAATTGCTGTTTTCATAGACTTTTCTAATATTAAGAAGCTTGTATTTTGCCCAATTTCAAGCATGAAAATGACTCTAAACACAGTTATTTTAGTTCCAAAAGTGATGATTCACATCCAACAGTCATTTACAGTCAAAAGATTAAACATTCAAAAAATCACCATTACTGACCATTTGGAGAAGGTTCGTCAGGTCCGGGTCATCCTTTTTGGTCAGAAAATGGATTTTATTGACTGTACAATAAATGATTACAAATGTCAATGGTATCGAACCCTCATGTTGAATAACCACTTTTTAAGGCCTCACAGTGACCAAAATTGCCTTTTTTATAGACTTTTCCTCCTACTAAGAAGCTTGTAATTTGCCCTTTTTCCAGCATGAAAATTACTCTAAGCACACTTATTTTAGTTCCAAAAGTGATGATTCATATCGGACAGTCATTTACAGTCAAAAGATTAAATATTAAAAAAATCACCATTACTGACCATTTGGAGAGGGTTCGTCAGGTCCGGGGTCATCGTTTTTGAGCAGAAGAAGGAGTTTTTGACTATACAAAAAATGATTCCAAATGTCTATTGTGTCGAGCTTCATATTGAAAAAACACTTTTTAAGGTCTCCCAGTGACGAAAATTGCTGTTTTCATAGACTTTTCTAATATTAAGAAGCTTGTATTTTGCCCAATTTCAAGCATGAAAATGACTCTAAACACAGTTATTTTAGTTCCAAAAGTGATGATTCACATCCAACAGTCATTTACAGTCAAAAGATTAAACATTCAAAAAATCACCATTACTGACCATTTGGAGAAGGTTCGTCAGGTCCGGGTCATCCTTTTTGGTCAGAAAATGGATTTTATTGACTGTACAATAAATGATTACAAATGTCAATGGTATCGAGCCTCATGTTGAATAACCACTTTTTAAGGCCTCTCAGTGACCAAAATTGCCTTTTTTATAGACTTTTCCTCCTACTAAGAAGCTTGTGTTTTGCCCTATTTCAAGCATGAAAATTACTCTAAGCACACTTATTTTAGTTCCAAAAGTGATGATTCATATCGGACAGTCATTTACAGTCAAAAGATTAAATATTAAAAAAATCACCATTACTGACAATTTGGAGAGGGTTCGTCAGGTCCGGGGTCATCGTTTTTGAGCAGAAAAAGGAGTTTTTGACTATACAAAATGATTCCAAATGTATATTGTGTCGAGCTTCATATTGAAAAACACTTTTTAAGGCCTCCCAGTGACGAAAATTGCTGTTTTCATAGACTTTTCTAATATTAAGAAGCTTGTATTTTGCCCAATTTCAAGCATGAAAATGACTCTAAACACAGTTATTTTAGTTCCAAAAGTGATGATTCACATCCAACAGTCATTTACAGTCAAAAGATTAAACATTCAAAAAATCACCATTACTGACCATTTGGAGAAGGTTCGTCAGGTCCGGGTCATCCTTTTTGGTCAGAAAATGGATTTTATTGACTGTACAATAAATGATTACAAATGTCAATGGTATCGAGCCTCATGTTGAATAACCACTTTTTAAGGCCTCTCAGTGACCAAAATTGCCTTTTTTATAGACTTTTCCTCCTACTAAGAAGCTTGTGTTTTGCCCTATTTCCAGCATGAAAATTACTCTAAGCACACTTATTTTAGTTCCAAAAGTGATGATTCATATCGGACAGTCATTTACAGTCAAAAGATTAAATATTAAAAAAATCACCATTACTGACCATTTGGAGAGGGTTCGTCAGGTCCGGGGTCATCGTTTTTGAGCAGAAAAAGGAGTTTTTGACTATACAAAAAATGATTCCAAATGTCTATTGTGTCGAGCTTCATATTGAAAAAACACTTTTTAAGGTCTCCCAGTTACGAAAATTGCTGTTTTCATAGACTTTTCTAATATTAAGAAGCTTGTATTTTGCCCAATTTCAAGCATGAAAATGACTCTAAACACACTTATTTTAGTTCCAAAAGTGATGATTCATATCCAACAGTCATTTACAGTCAAAAGATTAAACATTCAAAAAATCACCATTACTGACCATTTGGAGAAGGTTCGTCAGGTCCGGGTCATCCTTTTTGGTCAGAAAATGGATTTTATTGACTGTACAATAAATGATTACAAATGTCAATGGTATCGAGCCTCATGTTGAATAACCACTTTTTAAGGCCTCACAGTGACCAAAATTGCCTTTTTTATAGACTTTTCCTCCTACTAAGAAGCTTGTATTTTGCCCGATTTCCAGCATGAAAATAACTCTAAGCACACTTATTTTAGTTCCAAAAGTGATGATTCATATCGGACAGTCATTTACAGTCAAAAGATTAAATATAAAAAAATCACCATTACTGACCATTTGGAGAGGGTTCGTCAGGTCCGGGGTCATCGTTTTTGAGCAGAAGAAGGAGTTTTTGACTATACAAAAAATGATTCCAAATGTCTATTGTGTCGAGCTTCATATTGAAAAAACACTTTTTAAGGTCTCCCAGTGACGAAAATTGCTGTTTTCATAGACTTTTCTAATATTAAGAAGCTTGTATTTTGCCCAATTTCAAGCATGAAAATGACTCTAAACACAGTTATTTTAGTTCCAAAAGTGATGATTCACATCCAACAGTCATTTACAGTCAAAAGATTAAACATTCAAAAAATCACCATTACTGACCATTTGGAGAAGGTTCGTCAGGTCCGGGTCATCCTTTTTGGTCAGAAAATGGATTTTATTGACTGTACAATAAATGATTACAAATGTCAATGGTATCGAGCCTCATGTTGAATAACCACTTTTTAAGGCCTCTCAGTGACCAAAATTGCCTTTTTTATAGACTTTTCCTCCTACTAAGAAGCTTGTGTTTTGCCCTATTTCCAGCATGAAAATTACTCTAAGCACACTTATTTTAGTTCCAAAAGTGATGATTCATATCGGACAGTCATTTACAGTCAAAAGATTAAATAATAAAAAAATCACCATTACTGACAATTTGGAGAGGGTTCGTCAGGTCCGGGGTCATCGTTTTTGAGCAGAAAAAGGAGTTTTTGACTATACAAAAATGATTCCAAATGTCTATTGTGTCGAGCTTCATATTGAAAAAACACTTTTTAAGGCCTCCCAGTGACGAAAATTGCTGTTTTCATAGACTTTTCTAATATTAAGAAGCTTGTATTTTGCCCAATTTCAAGCATGAAAATGACTCTAAACACAGTTATTTTAGTTCCAAAAGTGATGATTCACATCCAACAGTCATTTACAGTCAAAAGATTAAACATTCAAAAAATCACCATTACTGACCATTTGGAGAAGGTTCGTCAGGTCCGGGTCATCCTTTTTGGTCAGAAAATGGATTTTATTGACTGTACAATAAATGATTACAAATGTCAATGGTATCGAGCCTCATGTTGAATAACCACTTTTTAAGGCCTCTCAGTGACCAAAATTGCCTTTTTTATAGACTTTTCCTCCTACTAAGAAGCTTGTGTTTTGCCCTATTTCCAGCATGAAAATTACTCTAAGCACACTTATTTTAGTTCCAAAAGTGATGATTCATATCGGACAGTCATTTACAGTCAAAAGATTAAATATTAAAAAAATCACCATTACTGACAATTTGGAGAGGGTTCGTCAGCTCCGGGGTCATCGTTTTTGAGCAGAAAAAGGAGTTTTTGACTATACAAAATGATTACAAATGTATATTGTGTCGAGCTTCATATTGAAAAAACACTTTTTAAGGCCTCCCAGTGACGAAAATTGCTGTTTTCATAGACTTTTCTAATATTAAGAAGCTTGTATTTTGCCCAATTTCAAGCATGAAAATGACTCTAAACACAGTTATTTTAGTTCCAAAAGTGATGCTTCACATCCAACAGTCATTTACAGTCAAAAGATTAAACATTCAAAAAATCACCATTACTGACCATTTGGAGAAGGTTCGTCAGGTCCGGGTCATCCTTTTTGGTCAGAAAATGGATTTTATTGACTGTACAATAAATGATTACAAATGTCAATGGTATCGAGCCTCATGTTGAATAACCACTTTTTAAGGCATCACAGTGACCAAAATTTCCTTTTTTATAGACTTTTCCTCCTACTAAGAAGCTTGTGTTTTGCCCTATTTCAAGCATGAAAATTACTCTAAGCACACTTTTTTTAGTTCCAAAAGTGATGATTCATATCGGACAGATATTTACAGTCAAAAGATTAAATATTAAAAAAATCACCATTACTGACCATTTGGAGAGGGTTCGTCAGGTCCGGGGTCATCGTTTTTGAGCAGAAAAAGGAGTTTTTGACTATACAAAAAATGATTCCAAATGTCTATTGTGTCGAGCTTCATATTGAAAAAACACTTTTTAAGGTCTCCCAGTGATGAAAATTGCTGTTTTCATAGACTTTTCTAATATTAAGAAGCTTGTATTTTGCCCAATTTCAAGCATGAAAATGACTCTAAACACAGTTATTTTAGTTCCAAAAGTGATGATTCACATCCAACAGTCATTTACAGTCAAAAGATTAAACATTCAAAAAATCACCATTACTGACCATTTGGAGAAGGTTCGTCAGGTCCGGGTCATCCTTTTTGGTCAGAAAATGGATTTTATTGACTGTACAATAAATGATTACAAATGTCAATGGTATCGAGCCTCATGTTGAATAACCACTTTTTAAGGCCTCACAGTGACCAAAATTGCCTTTTTTATAGACTTTTCCTCCTACTAAGAAGCTTGTATTTTGCCCTATTTCCAGCATGAAAATTACTCTAAGCACACTTATTTTAGTTCCAAAAGTGATGATTCATATCAGACAGTCATTTACAGTCAAAAGATTAAATATAAAAAAATCACCATTACTGACCATTTGGAGAGGGTTCGTCAGGTCCGGGGTCATTGTTTTTGAGCAGAAAAAGGAGTTTTTGACTATACAAAAAATGATTCCAAATGTCTATTGTGTCGAGCTTCATATTGAAAAACACTTTTTAAGGTCTCCCAGTTACGAAAATTGCTGTTTTCATAGACTTTTCTAATATTAAGAAGCTTGTATTTTGCCCAATTTCAAGCATGAAAATGACTCTAAACACAGTTATTTTAGTTCCAAAAGTGATGATTCACATCCAACAGTCATTTACAGTCAAAAGATTAGACATTAAAAAAATCACCATTACTGACCATTTGGAGAAGGTTCGTCAGGTCCGGGTCATCCTTTTTTATTAGAAAATGGATTTTATTGACTGTACAATAAATGATTACAAATGTCAATGGTATCAAGCCTCATGTTGAATAACCACTTTTTAAGGCCTCACAGTGACCAAAATTGCCTTTTTTATAGACTTTTCCTCCTACTAAGAAGCTTGTATTTTGCCCTTTTTCCAGCATGAAAATTACTCTAAGCACACTTATTTTAGTTCCAAAAGTGATGATTCATATCGGACAGTCATTTACAGTCAAAAGATTAAATATAAAAAAAATCACCATTACTGACCATTTGGAGAGAGGTCGTCAGATCCGGGGTCATCACTTTTGAGCAGAAAAAGGTGTTTTTGACTACAAAAAATGATTCCAAATGTCTATTGTGTCGAGCTTCATATTGAAAAAACACTTTTTAAGGTCTCCCAGTTACGAAAATTGCTGTTTTCATAGACTTTTCTAATATTAAGAAGCTTGTATTTTGCCCAATTTCAAGCATGAAAATGACTCTAAACACAGTTATTTTAGTTCCAAAAGTGATGATTCACATCCAACAGTCATTTACAGTCAAAAGATTAAACATTCAAAAAATCACCATTACTGACCATTTGGAGAAGGTTCGTCAGGTCCGGGTCATCCTTTTTGGTCAGAAAATGGATTTTATTGACTGTACAATAAATGATTACAAATGTCAATGGTATCGAGCCTCATGTTGAATAACCACTTTTTAAGGCCTCTCAGTGACCAAAATTGCCTTTTTTATAGACTTTTCCTCCTACTAAGAAGCTTGTGTTTTGCCCTATTTCCAGCATGAAAATTACTCTAAGCACACTTATTTTAGTTCCAAAAGTGATGATTCATATCGGACAGTCATTTACAGTCAAAAGATTAAACATTCAAAAAATCACCATTACTGAGCATTTGGAGAGGGTTCGTCAGGTCCGGGGTCATCGTTTTTGAGCAGAAGAAGGAGTTTTTGACTATACAAAAAATGATTCCAAATGTCTATTGTGTCGAGCTTCATATTGAAAAACACTTTTTAAGGTCTCCCAGTGATGAAAATTGCTGTTTTCATAGACTTTTCTAATATTAAGAAGCTTGTATTTTGCCCAATTTCAAGCATGAAAATGACTCTAAACAGAGTTATTTTAGTTCCAAAAGTGATGATTCACATCCAACAGTCATTTACAGTCAAAAGATTAAACATTAAAAAAATCACCATTACTGACCATTTGGAGAAGGTTCGTCAGGTCCGGGTCATCCTTTTTGGTCAGAAAATGGATTTTATTGACTGTACAATAAATGATTACAAATGTCAATGGTATCGAGCCTCATGTTGAATAACCACTTTTTAAGGCCTCACAGTGACCAAAATTGCCTTTTTTATAGACTTTTCCTCCTACTAAGAAGCTTGTATTTTGCCCTTTTTCCAGCATGAAAATTACTCTAAGCACACTTATTTTAGTTCCAAAAGTGATGATTCATATTGGACAGTCATTTACAGTCAAAAGATTAAATATAAAAAAAATCACCATTACTGACCATTTGGAGAGGGGTCGTCAGATCCGGGGTCATCACTTTTGAGCAGAAAAAGGAGTTTTTGACTATACAAAAAATGATTCCAAATGTCTATTGTGTCGAGCTTCATATTGAAAAAACACCTTTTAAGGTCTCCCAGTTACGAAAATTGCTGTTTTCATAGACTTTTCTAATATTAAGAAGCTTGTATTTTGCCCAATTTCAAGCATGAAAATGAGTCTAAACACAGTTATTTTAGTTCTAAAAGTGATGATTCACATCCAACAGTCATTTACAGTCAAAAGATTAAACATTCAAAAAATCACCATTACTGACCATTTGGAGAAGGTTCGTCAGGTCCGGGTCATCCTTTTTGGTCAGAAAATGGATTTTATTGACTGTACAATAAATGATTACAAATGTCAATGGTATCGAGCCTCATGTTGAATAACCACTTTTTAAGGCCTCACAGTGACCAAAATTGCCTTTTTTATAGACTTTTCCTCTTACTAAGAAGCTTGTATTTTTCCCTATTTCCAGCATGAAAATTACTCTAAGCACACTTATTTTAGTTCCAAAAGTGATGATTCATATCGGACAGTCATTTACAGTCAAAAGATTAAATATTAAAAAAATCACCATTACTGACCATTTGGAGAGGGTTCGTCAGGTCCGGGGTCATCGTTTTTGAGCAGAAGAAAGAGTTTTTGACTATACAAAAAATGATTCCAAATGTCTATTGTGTCGAGCTTCATATGGAAAAAACACTTTTTAAGGTCTCCCAGTTACGAAAATTGTTGTTTTCATAGACTTTTCTAATATTAAGAAGCTTGTATTTTGCCCAATTTCAAGCATGAAAATGACTCTAAACACAGTTATTTTAGTTCCAAAAGTGATGATTCACATCCAACAGTCATTTACAGTCAAAAGATTAGACATTAAAAAAATCACCATTACTGACCATTTGGAGAAGGTTCGTCAGGTCCAGGTCATCCTTTTTGGTCAGAAAATGGATTTTATTGACTGTACAATAAATAATTACAAATGTCAATGGTATCGAGCCTCATGTTGAATAGCCACTTTTTAAGGCCTCTCAGTGACCAAAATTGCCTTTTTTATAGACTTTTCCTCCTACTAAGAAGCTTGTGTTTTGCTCTATTTCAAGCATGAAAATTACTCTAAGCACACTTATTTTAGTTCCAAAAGTGATGATTCATATCGGACAGTCATTTACAGTCAAAAGATTAAATTTTAAAAAAATTACCATTACTGACAATTTGGAGAGGTTTCTTCAGCTCCGGGGTCATAGTTTTTGAGCAGCAAAAGGAGTTTTTGACTATACAAAAAATGATTCCAAATGTATATTGTGTCGAGCTTCATATTGAAAAAACACTTTTTAAGGCCTCCCAGTGACGAAAATTGCTGTTTTCATAGACTTTTCTAATATTAAGAAGCTTGTATTTTGCCCAATTTCAAGCATGAAAATGACTCTAAACACAGTTATTTTAGTTCCAAAAGTGATGATTCACATCCAACAGTCATTTACAGTCAAAAGATTAAACATTCAAAAATCACCATTACTGACCATTTGGAGAGGGTTCGTCAGGTCCGGGGTCATTGTTTTTGAGCAGAAAAAGGCGTTTTTGACTATACAAAAAATGATTCCAAATGTCTATTGTGTCGAGCTTCATATTGAAAAAACACTTTTAAGGTCTGCCAGTGATGAAAATTGCTGTTTTCATAGACTTTTCCTAATATTAAGAAGCTTGTATTTTTCCCTATTTCCAGCATGAAAATTACTCTAAGCACACTTATTTTAGTTCCTAAAGTGATGATTCATTTCGGACAGTCATTTACAGTCAAAAGATTAAATATAAAATAATCACCATTACTGACCATTTGGAGAGGGGTCGTCAGGTCCGGGGTCATCGTTTTTGAGCAGAAAAAGGAGTTTTTGACTATACAAAAAATGATTCCAAATGTCTATTGTGTCGAGCTTCATATTGAAAAAACACTTTTTAAGGTCTCCCAGTTACGAAAATTGTTGTTTTCATAGACTTTTCTAATATTAAGAAGCTTGTATTTTGCCCAATTTCAAGCATGAAAATGACTCTAAACACAGTTATTTTAGTTCCAAAAGTGATGATTCACAACCAACAGTCATTTACAGTCAAAAGATTAAACATTCAAAAAATCACCATTACTGACCATTTGGAGAAGGTTCGTCAGGTCCGGGTCATCCTTTTTGGTCAGAAAATGGATTTTATTGACTGTACAATAAATGATTACAAATGTCAACGGTATCGAGCCTCATGTTGAATAACCACTTTTTAAGGCCTCACAGTGACCAAAATTGCCTTTTTTATAGACTTTTCCTCCTACTAAGAAGCTTGTATTTTGCCCGATTTCCGGCATGAAAATTACTCTAAGCACACTTATTTTAGTTCCAAAAGTGATGATTCACATCCAACAGTCATTTACAGTCAAATGATTAAACATTCAAAATTCACCATTACTGAACATTTGGAGAAGGTTCGTCAGGTCCGGGTCATCCTTTTTGGTCAGAAAATGGATTTTATTGACTGTACAATAAATGATTACAAATGTCAATGGTATCGAGCCTCATGTTGAATAACCACATTTTAAGGCCTCTCAGTGACCAAAATTGCCTTTTTTATAGACTTTTCCTCCTACTAAGAAGCTTGTGTTTTGCCCTATTTCAAGCATGAAAATTACTCTAAGCACACTTATTTTAGTTCCAAAAGTGATGATTCATATCAGACAGTCATTAACAGTCAAAAGATTAAATATTAAAAAAATCACCATTACTGACAATTTGGAGAGGGTTCGTCAGCTCCGGGGTCATCGTTTTTGAACAGAAAAAGGAGTTTTTGACTATACAAAATGATTCCAAATGTCTATTGTGTCGAGCTTCATATTGAAAAAACACTTTTTAAGGTCTCCCAGTTACGAAAATTGCTGTTTTAATACACTTTTCTAATATTAAGAAGCTTGTATTTTGCCCAATTTCAAGCATGAAAATGACTCTAAACACAGTTATTTTAGTTCCAAAAGTGATGATTCACATCCAACAGTCATTTACAGTCAAAAGATTAAATATTAAAAAAATCACCATTACTGACCATTTGGAGAGGGTTCGTCAGGTCCGGGGTCATCGTTTTTGAGCAGAAGAAAGAGTTTTTGACTATACAAAAAATGATTCCAAATGTCTATTGTGTCCAGCTTCATATTGAAAAAACACTTTTTAAGGTCTCCCAGTGACGAAAATTGCTGTTTTCATAGACTTTTCTAATATTAAGAAGCTTGTATTTTGCCCAATTTCAAGCATGAAAATGACTCTAAACACAGTTATTTTAGTTCCAAAAGTGATGATTCATATCCAACAGTCATTTACAGTCAAAAGATTAAACATTCAAAAAATCACCATTACTGACCATTTGGAGAAGGTTCGGTCAGGTCCGGGTCATCCTTTTGGTCAGAAAATGGATTTTATTGACTGTACAATAAATGATTACAAATGTCAATGGTTCGAGCCTCATGTTGAATAACCACTTTTTAAGGCCTCTCAGTGACCAAAATTGCCTTTTTTATAGACTTTTCCTCCTACTAAGAAGCTTGTGTTTTGTCCTATTTCCAGCATGACAATTACTCTAAGCACACTTATTTTAGTTCCAAAAGTGATGATTCATATCGGACAGTCATTTACGTTCAAAAGATTAAATATAAAAAAAATCACCATTACTGACCATTTGGAGAGGGTTCGTCAGGTCCGGGGTCATCGTTTTTGAGCAGAAGAAGGAGTTTTTGACTATACAAAAAATGATTCCAAATGTCTATTGTGTCGAGCTTCATATTGAAGAAACACTTTTTAAGGTCTGCCAGTGATGAAAATTGCTGTTTTCATAGACTTTTCTAATATTAAGAAGCTTGTATTTTGCCCAATTTCAAGCATGAAAATGACTCTAAACAAAGTTATTTTAGTTCCAAAAGTGATGATTCATATCCAACAGTCATTTACAGTCAAAAGATTAAACATTCAAAAATCACCATTACTGACCATTTGGAGAAGGTTCGTCAGGTCCGGGTCATCCTTTTTGGTCAGAAAATGGATTTTATTGACTGTACAATAAATGATTACAAATGTCAATGGTATCGAGCCTCATGTTGAATAACCACTTTTTAAGGGCTCTCAGTGACCAAAATTGCCTTTTTTATAGACTTTTCCTCATACTAAGAAGCTTGTGTTTTGCCCTATTTCAAGCATGAAAATTACTCTAAGCACACATATTTTAGTTCCAAAAGTGATGATTCAAATCGGACAGTCATTTACAGTCAAAAGATTAAATATTTAAAAAATCACCATTACTGACAATTTGGAGAGGGTTCGTCAGCTCCGGGGTCATCGTTTTTGAGCAGAAAAAGGAGTTTTTGACTATACAAAATGATTCCAAATGTATATTGTGTCGAGCTTCATATTGAAAAAACACTTTTTAATGCCTCCCAGTGACGAAAATTGCTGTTTTCATAGACTTTTCTAATATTAAGAAGCTTGTATTTTGCCCAATTTCAAGCATGAAAATGACTCTAAACACAGTTATTTTAGTTCCAAAAGTGATGATTCACATCCAACAGTCATTTACAGTCAAAAGATTAAACATTAAAAAAATCACCATTACTGACCATTTGGAGAAGGTTCGTCAGGTCTGGGTCATCCTTTCTGGTCAGAAAATGGATTTTATTGACTGTACAATAAATGTTTACAAATGTCAATGGTATCGAGCCTCATGTTGAATAACCAATTTTTAAGGCCTCTCAGTGACCAAAATTGCCTTTTTTATAGACTTTTCCTCCTACTAAGAAGCTTGTATTTTGCCCTATTTCCAGCATGAAAATTACTCTAAGCACGCTTATTTTAGTTCCAAAAGTGATGATTCATATCGGACAGTCATTTACAGTCAAAAGATTAAATATTAAAAAAAATCACCATTACTGACCATTTGGAGAGGGTTTGTCAGGTCCGGGGTCATCGTTTTTGAGCAGAAGAAAGAGTTTTTGACTATACAAAAAATGATTCCAAATGTCTATTGTGTCCAGCTTCATATTGAAAAACACTTTTTAAGGTCTCCCAGTGACGAAAATTGCTGTTTTCATAGACTTTTCTAATATTAAGAAGCTTGTATTTTGCCCAATTTCAAGCATGAAAATGACTCTAAACACAGTTATTTTAGTTCCAAAAGTGATGATTCATATCCAATAGTCATTTACAGTCAAAAGATTAAACATTCAAAAATCACCATTACTGACCATTTGGAGAAGGTTCGTCAGGTCCGGGTCATCCTTTTTGGTCAGAAAATTGATTTTATTGACTGTACAATAAATGATTACAAATGTCAATGGTATCGAGCCTCATGTTGAATAACCACTTTTTAAGGCCTCTCAGTGACCAAAATTGCCTTTTTTATAGACTTTTCCTCCTACTAAGAAGCTTGTGTTTTGTCCTATTTCCAGCATGACAATTACTCTAAGCACACTTATTTTAGTTCCAAAAGTGATGATTCATATCGGACAGTCATTTACGTTCAAAACATTAAATATAAAAAAATCACCATTACTGACCATTTGGAGAGGGTTCGTCAGGTCCGGGGTCATCGTTTTTGAGCAGAAGAAGGAGTTTTTGACTATACAAAAAATGATTCCAAATGTCTATTGTGTCGAGCTTCATATTGAAAAAACACTTTTTAAGGCCTCTCAGTGACCAAAATTGCCTTTTTTATAGACTTTTCCTCCTACTAAGAAGCTTGTGTTTTGTCCTATTTCCAGCATGACAATTACTCTAAGCACACTTATTTTAGTTCCAAAAGTGATGATTCATATCGGACAGTCATTTACGTTCAAAAGATTAAATATAAAAAAAATCACCATTACTGACCATTTGGAGAGGGTTCGTCAGGTCCGGGGTCATCGTTTTTGAGCAGAAGAAAGAATTTTTGACTATACAAAAAATGATTCCAAATGTCTATTGTGTCGAGCTTCATATTGAAAAACCCTTTTAAGGCCTCCCAGTGACGAAAATTGCTGTTTTCATAGACTTTTCTAATATTAAGAAGCTTGTATTTTGCCCAATTTCAAGCATGAAAATGACTCTAAACACAGTTATTTTAGTTCCAAAAGTGATGATTCACATCCAACAGTCATTTACAGTCAAAAGATTAAACATTAAAAAAATCACCATTACTGAGCATTTGGAGAAGGTTCGTCAGGTCCGGGTCATCCTTTTTGGTCAGAAAATGGATTTTATTGACTGTACAATAAATGATTACAAATGTCAATGGTATCGAGCCTCATGTTGAATAACCACATTTTAAGGCCTCTCAGTGACCAAAATTGCCTTTTTTATAGACTTTTCCTCCTACTAAGAAGCTTGTGTTTTTGCCCTATTTCAAGCATGAAAATTACTCTAAGCACACTTATTTTAGTTCCAAAAGTGATGATTCATATCAGACAGTCATTAACAGTCAAAAGATTAAATATTAAAAAAATCACCACTACTGACAATTTGGAGAGGGTTCGTCAGCTCCGGGGTCATCGTTTTTGAGCAGAAAAAGGAGTTTTTGACTATACAAAATGATTCCAAATGTCTATTGTGTCGAGCTTCATATTGAAAAACACTTTTTAAGGTCTCCCAGTTACGAAAATTGCTGTTTTAATACACTTTTCTAATATTAAGAAGCTTGTATTTTGCCCAATTTCAAGCATGAAAATGACTCTAAACACAGTTATTTTAGTTCCAAAAGTGATGATTCACATCCAACAGTCATTTACAGTCAAAAGATTAAACATTAAAAAAATCACCATTACTGACCATTTGGAGAAGGTTCGTCAGGTCCGGGTCATCCTTTCTGGTCAGAAAATGGATTTTATTGACTGTACAATAAATGTTTACAAATGTCAATGGTATCAAGCCTCATGTTGAATAACCAATTTTTAAGGCCTCTCAGTGACCAAAATTGCCTTTTTTATAGACTTTTCCTCCTACTAAGAAGCTTGTATTTTGCCCTATTTCCAGCATGAAAATTACTCTAAGCACGCTTATTTTAGTTCCAAAAGTGATGATTCATATCGGACAGTCATTTACAGTCAAAAGATTAAATATAAAAAAATCACCATTACTGACCATTTGGAGAGGGTTCGTCAGGTCCGGGGTCATCGTTTTTGAGCAGAAGAAAGAGTTTTTGACTATACAAAAAATGATTCCAAATGTCTATTGTGTCCAGCTTCATATTGAAAAAACACTTTTTAAGGTCTCCCAGTGACGAAAATTGCTGTTTTCATAGACTTTTCTAATATTAAGAAGCTTGTATTTTGCCCAATTTCAAGCATGAAAATGACTCTAAACACAGTTATTTTAGTTCCAAAAGTGATGATTCATATCCAACAGTCATTTACAGTCAAAAGATTAAACATTCAAAAAATCACCATTACTGACCATTTGGAGAAGGTTCGTCAGGTCCGGGTCATCCTTTTTGGTCAGAAAATGGATTTTATTGACTGTACAATAAATGATTACAAATGTCAATGGTATCGAGCCTCATGTTGAATAACCACTTTTTAAGGCCTCTCAGTGACCAAAATTGCCTTTTTTATAGACTTTTCCTCCTACTAAGAAGCTTGTGTTTTGTCCTATTTCCAGCATGACAATTACTCTAAGCACACTTATTTTAGTTCCAAAAGTGATGATTCATATCGGACAGTCATTTACGTTCAAAAGATTAAATATAAAAAAAATCACCATTACTGACCATTTGGAGAGGGTTCGTCAGGTCCGGGGTCATCGTTTTTGAGCAGAAGAAGGAGTTTTTGACTATACAAAAAATGATTCCAAATGTCTATTGTGTCGAGCTTCATATTGAAAAAACACTTTTTAAGGCCTCTCAGTGACCAAAATTGCCTTTTTTATAGACTTTTCCTCCTACTAAGAAGCTTGTGTTTTGTCCTATTTCCAGCATGACAATTACTCTAAGCACACTTATTTTAGTTCCAAAAGTGATGATTCATATCGGACAGTCATTTATGTTCAAAAGATTAAATATAAAAAAAATCACCATTACTGACCATTTGGAGAGGGTTCGTCAGGTCCGGGGTCATCGTTTTTGAGCAGAAGAAGGAGTTTTTGACTATACAAAAATGATTCCAAATGTCTATTGTGTCGAGCTTCATATTGAAAAAACACTTTTTAAGGTCTGCCAGTGATGAAAATTGCTGTTTTCATAGACTTTTCTAATATTAAGAAGCTTGTATTTTGCCCAATTTCAAGCATGAAAATGACTCTAAACAAAGTTATTTTAGTTCCAAAAGTGATGATTCATATCCAACAGTCATTTACAGTCAAAAGATTAAACATTCAAAAAATCACCATTACTGACCATTTGGAGAAGGTTCGTCAGGTCCGGGTCATCCTTTTTGGTCAGAAAATGGATTTTATTGACTGTACAATAAATGATTACAAATGTCAATGGTATCGAGCCTCATGTTGAATAACCACTTTTAAGGGCTCTCAGTGACCAAAATTGCCTTTTTTATAGACTTTTCCTCATACTAAGAAGCTTGTGTTTTGCCCTATTTCAAGCATGAAAATTACTCTAAGCACACATATTTTAGTTCCAAAAGTGATGATTCAAATCGGACAGTCATTTACAGTCAAAAGATTAAATATTTAAAAAATCACCATTACTGACAATTTGGAGAGGGTTCGTCAGCTCCGGGGTCATCGTTTTTTAGCAGAAAAAGGAGTTTTTGACTATACAAAATGATTCCAAATGTATATTGTGTCGAGCTTCATATTGAAAAAACACTTTTTAAGGCCTCCCAGTGACGAAAATTGCTGTTTTCATAGACTTTTCTAATATTAAGAAGCTTGTATTTTGCCCAATTTCAAGCATGAAAATGACTCTAAACACAGTTATTTTAGTTCCAAAAGTGATGATTCACATCCAACAGTCATTTACAGTCAAAAGATTAAACATTAAAAAAATCACCATTACTGACCATTTGGAGAAGGTTCGTCAGGTCTGGGTCATCCTTTCTGGTCAGAAAATGGATTTTATTGACTGTACAATAAATGTTTACAAATGTCAATGGTATCGAGCCTCATGTTGAATAACCAATTTTTAAGGCCTCTCAGTGACCAAAATTGCCTTTTTATAGACTTTTCCTCCTACTAAGAAGCTTGTATTTTGCCCTATTTCCAGCATGAAAATTACTCTAAGCACGCTTATTTTAGTTCCAAAAGTGATGATTCATATCGGACAGTCATTTACAGTCAAAAGATTAAATATTAAAAAAATCACCATTACTGACCATTTGGAGAGGGTTTGTCAGGTCCGGGGTCATCGTTTTTGAGCAGAAGAAAGAATTTTTGACTATACAAAAAATGATTCCAAATGTCTATTGTGTCGAGCTTCATATTGAAAAAACACTTTTTAAGGCCTCCCCGTGACGAAAATTGCTGTTTTCATAGACTTTTCTAATATTAAGAAGCTTGTATTTTGCCCAATTTCAAGCATGAAAATGACTCTAAACACAGTTATTTTAGTTCCAAAAGTGATGATTCACATCCAACAGTCATTTACAGTCAAAAGATTAAACATTAAAAAAATCACCATTACTGAGCATTTGGAGAAGGTTCGGTCAGGTCCGGGTCATCCTTTTGGTCAGAAAATGGATTTTATTGACTGTACAATAAATGATTACAAATGGCAATGGTATCGAGCCTCATGTTGAATAACCACATTTTAAGGCCTCTCAGTGACCAAAATTGCCTTTTTTATAGACTTTTCCTCCTACTAAGAAGCTTGTGTTTTGCCCTATTTCAAGCATGAAAATTACTCTAAGCACACTTATTTTAGTTCCTAAACTGATGATTCATTTCGGACAGTCATTTACAGTCAAAAGATTAAATATTAAAAAAATCACCATTACTGACCGTTTGGAGAGGGGTCGTCAGGTCCGGGGTCATCGTTTCTGAGCAGAAAAAGGAGTTTTTGACTATACAAAAAATGATTCCAAATGTCTATTGTGTCGAGCTTCATTTTGAAAAACACTTTTTAAGGTCTCCCAGTGACGAAAATTGCTGTTTTCATAGACTTTTCTCATATTAAGAACCTTGTATTTTGCCCAATTTCAAGCATGAAAATGACTCTAAACACAGTTATTTAAGTTCCAAAAGTGATGATTCACATCCAACAGTCATTTACAGTCAAAAGATTAAACATTCAAAAAATCACCATTACTGACCATTTGGAGAAGGTTCGTCAGGTCCGGGTCATCCTTTTTGGTCAGAAAATGGATTTTATTGACTGTACAATAAATGATTACAAATGTCAATGGTATCGAGCCTCATGTTGAATAACCACTTTTTAAGGCCTCACAGTGACCAAAATTGCCTTTTTTATAGACTTTTCCTCCTACTAAGAAGCTTGTGTTTTGCCCTATTTCCAGCATGAAAATTACTCTAAGCACACTTATTTTAGTTCCAAAAGTGATGATTCATATCGGACAGTCATTTACAGTCAAAAGATTAAATAATAAAAAAATCACCATTACTGACAATTTGGAGAGGGTTCGTCAGGTCCGGGGTCATCGTTTTTGAGCAGAAAAAGGAGTTTTTGACTATACAAAAAATGATTCCAAATGTCTATTGTGTCGAGCTTCATATTGAAAAAACACTTTTTAAGGCCTCCCAGTGACGAAAATTGCTGTTTTCATAGACTTTTCTAATATTAAGGGGCCGATTCCGATCTCGGCTGGTAGGGCACCGAATCGGATTCGGCTTAACCGGATCCCATTCGGAGCCCAATTTCCCGACCGAGTCGTACGTGCGTCCGGGCGAGCGAGTACGATGCGTACGCTCGCGAAATCTCCGACCGACTCGTTCGCAGGACCCGACCGCTCCGACCGACTCGCATGGGGACGACGCGCACCTCGCAATGGAGACGTTCCCCGGCCGGGTAAGTACGATGCGCACCTCGACCGCTCCGACCAACTCGCGCAGTCCGGCTCCAAGGAGCTGTCAGAGCCGCACTTTGGGGGTCCGTGTCGGACCCCCTGGGAAGCGTAGGCGTGCGAGTCGCACACAGGGGGACACATGGGTCCCCCCTACACGTGCATGTACGGTGCAACCCGCATCGACGTGAACATGCTGTAGGGGGCGCCTTGTTCACGTCGTGCCCATTGAGTCAATGGGAGCCCGTGTACGTGTCGTACGACTGGCCAACATTGACTTCAATGGGAGTCCGACCGAATCGAGTCCGATAGCATACGTGCGCATCGTACTCGTTTGGTCGGACTGCTAGGGTCCGATTCAGTCGGAAATCTCTCCGGGTCCGGCTCGGTCGGGGAGATTTCCGGCCTGAATCGGAATCGGCCCCAAAGAAGCTTGTATTTTTCCCAATTTCAAGCATGAAAATGACTCTAAACACAGTTATTTTAGTTCCAAAAGTGATGATTCATATCGGACAGTCATTTACGTTCAAAAGATTAAATATAAAAAAAATCACCATTACTGACCATTTGGAGAGGGTTCGTCAGGTCCGGGGTCATCATTTTTGAGCAGAAGAAGGAGTTTTTGACTATACAAAAAATGATTCCAAATGTCTATTGTGTCGAGCTTCATATTGAAAAAACACTTTTTAAGGTCTGCCAGTGATGAAAATTGCTGTTTTCATAGACTTTTCTAATATTAAGAAGCTTGTATTTTGCCCAATTTCAAGCATGAAAATGACTCTAAATAGAGTTATTTTAGTTCCAAAAGTGATGATTCACATCCAACAGTCATTTATAGTCAAAAGATTAAACATTCAAAAAATCACCATTACTGACCATTTGGAGAAGGTTCGTCAGGTCCGGGTCATCCTTTTTGGTCAGAAAATGGATTTTATTGACTGTACAATAAATGATTACAAATGTCAATGGTATCGAACCTCATGTTGAATAACCACTTTTTAAGGCCTCACAGTGACCAAAATTGCCTTTTTTATAGACTTTTCCTCCTACTAAGAAGCTTGTGTTTTGCCCTATTTACAGCATGAAAATTATTCTAAGCACACTTATTTTAGTTCCAAAAGTGATGATTCATATCGGACAGTCATTTACGTTCAAAAGATTAAATATAAAAAAATCACCATTACTGACCATTTGGAGAGGGTTCGTCAGGTCCGGGGTCATCGTTTTTGAGCAGAAGAAGGAGTTTTTGACTATACAAAACATGATTCCAAATGTCTATTGTGTCGAGCTTCATATTGAAAAAACACTTTTTAAGGTCTGCCAGTGATGACAATTGCTGTTTTCATAGACTTTTCTAATATTAAGAAGCTTGTATTTTGCCCAATTTCAAGCATGAAAATGACTCTAAACAGAGTTATTTTAGTTCCAAAAGTGATGATTCACATCCAACAGTCATTTATAGTCAAAAGATTAAACATTCAAAAAATCACCATTACTGACCATTTGGAGAAGGTTTGTCAGGTCCGGGTCATCCTTTTTGGTCAGAAAATGGATTTTATTGACTGTACAATAAATGATTACAAATGTCAATGGTATCGAACCTCATGTTGAATAACCACTTTTTAAGGCCTCACAGTGACCAAAATTGCCTTTTTTATAGACTTTTCCTCCTACTAACAAGCTTGTGTTTTGCCCTATTTCCAGCATGAAAATTATTCTAAGCACACTTATTTTAGTTCCAAAAGTGATGATTCATATCGGACAGTTATTTACAGTCAAAAGATTAAATATTAAAAAAATCACCATTACTGACCATTTGGAGAGGGTTCGTCAGGTCCGGGGTCATTGTTTTTGAGCAGAAAAAGGCGTTTTTGACTATACAAAAAATGATTCCAAATGTCTATTGTGTCGAGCTTCATATTGAAAAAACACTTTTTAAGGTCTGCCAGTGATGAAAATTGCTGTTTTCATAGACTTTTCTAATATTAAGAAGCTTGTATTTTGCCCAATTTCAAGCATGAAAATGACTCTAAACAGAGTTATTTTAGTTCCAAAAGTGATGATTCACATCCAACAGTCATTTACAGTCAAAAGATTAAACATTCAAAAAATCACCATTACTGACCATTTGGATTAGGTTCGTCAGGTCGGGTCATCCTTTTTGGTCAGAAAATTTATTTTATTGACTGTACAATAAATGATTACAAATGTCAATGGTATTGAGCCTCATGTTGAATAACCACTTTTTAAGGCCTCACAGTGACCAAAATTGCCTTTTTTATAGATTTTTCCTCTTACTAAGAAGCTTGTATTTTTCCCTATTTCCAGCATGAAAATTATTCTAAGCACACTTATTTTAGTTCCAAAAGTGATGATTCATATCGGACAGTTATTTACAGTCAAAAGATTAAATATTAAAAAAATCACCATTACTGACCATTTGGAGAGGGTTCGTCAGGTCCGGGGTCATTGTTTTTGAGCAGAAAAAGGCGTTTTTGACTATACAAAAAATGATTCCAAATGTCTATTGTGTCGAGCTTCATATTGAAAAAACACTTTTTAAGGTCTGCCAGTGATGAAAATTGCTGTTTTCATAGACTTTTCTAATATTAAGAAGCTTGTATTTTGCCCAATTTCAAGCATGAAAATGACTCTAAACACAGTTATTTTAGTTCCAAAAGTGATGATTCACATCCAACAGTCATTTACAGTCAAAAGATTAAACATTCAAAAAAATCACCATTACTGACCATTTGGATTAGGTTCGTCAGGTCGGGTCATCCTTTTTGGTCAGAAAATTTATTTTATTGACTGTACAATAAATGATTACAAATGTCAATGGTATTGAGCCTCATGTTGAATAACCACTTTTTAAGGCCTCACAGTGACCAAAATTGCCTTTTTTATAGACTTTTCCTCCTACTAAGAAGCTTGTATTTTGCCCTATTTCCAGCATGAAAATTACTCTAAGCACGCTTATTTTAGTTCCAAAAGTGATGATTCATATCGGACAGTCATTTACAGTCAAAAGATTAAATATTTAAAAAATCACCATTACTGACCATTTGGAGAGGGTTTGTCAGGTCCGGGGTCATCGTTTTGAGCAGAAGAAAGAATTTTTGACTATACAAAAAATGATTCCAAATGTCTATTGTGTCGAGCTTCATATTGAAAAAACACGTTTTAAGGCCTCCCAGTGACGAAAATTGCTGTTTTCATAGACTTTTCTAATATTAAGAAGCTTGTATTTTGCCCAATTTCAAGCATGAAAATGACTCTAAACACAGTTATTTTAGTTCCAAAAGTGATGATTCACATCCAACAGTCATTTACAGTCAAAAGATTAAACATTAAAAAATCACCATTACTGAGCATTTGGAGAAGGTTCGTCAGGTCCGGGTCATCCTTTTTGGTCAGAAAATGGATTTTATTGACTGTACAATAAATGATTACAAATGTCAATGGTATCGAGCCTCATGTTGAATAACCACATTTTAAGGCCTCTCAGTGACCAAAATTGCCTTTTTTATAGACTTTTCCTCCTACTAAGAAGCTTGTGTTTTGCCCTATTTCAAGCATGAAAATTACTCTAAGCACACTTATTTTAGTTCCAAAAGTGATGATTCATATCAGACAGTCATTAACAGTCAAAAGATTAAATATAAAAAAATCACCATTACTGACAATTTTGAGAGGGTTCGTCAGCTCCGGGTCATCGTTTTTGAGCAGAAAAAGGAGTTTTTGACTATACAAAATGATTCCAAATGTCTATTGTGTCGAGCTTCATATTGAAAAAACACTTTTTAAGGTCTCCCAGTTACGAAAATTGCTGTTTTAATACACTTTTCTAATATTAAGAAGCTTGTATTTTGCCCAATTTCAAGCATGAAAATGACTCTAAACACAGTTATTTTAGTTCCAAAAGTGATGATTCACATCCAACAGTCATTTACAGTCAAAAGATTAAACATTAAAAAAATCACCATTACTGACCATTTGGAGAAGGTTCGTCAGGTCCGGGTCATCCTTTCTGGTCAGAAAATGGATTTTATTGACTGTACAATAAATGTTTACAAATGTCAATGGTATCGAGCCTCATGTTGAATAACCAATTTTTAAGGCCTCTCAGTGACCAAAATTGCCTTTTTTATAGACTTTTCCTCCTACTAAGAAGCTTGTGTTTTGCCCTATTTCCAGCATGACAATTACTCTAAGCACACTTATTTTAGTTCCTAAAGTGATGATTCATTTCGGACAGTCATTTACAGTCAAAAGATTAAATATAAAAAAAATCACCATTACTGACCATTTGGAGAGGGGTCGTCAGGTCCGGGGTCATCGTTTTTGAGCAGAAAAAGGAGTTTTTGACTATACAAAAAATGATTCCAAATGTCTATTGTGTCGAGCTTCATATTGAAAAAACACTTTTTAAGGTCTCCCAGTGACGAAAATTGCTGTTTTCATAGACTTTTCTAGAATTAAGAACCTTGTATTTTGCCCAATTTCAAGCATGAAAATGACTCTAAACACAGTTATTTAAGTTCCAAAAGTGATGATTCACATCCAACAGTCATTTACAGTCAAAAGATTAAACATTCAAAAAATCACCATTACTGACCCATTTGGAGAAGGTTCGTCAGGTCCGGGTCATCCTTTTTGGTCAGAAAATGGATTTTATTGACTGTACAATAAATGATTACAAATGTCAATGGTATCGAGCCTCATGTTGAATAACCACTTTTTAAGGCCTCACAGTGACCAAAATTGCCTTTTTATAGACTTTTCCTCCTACTAAGAAGCTTGTGTTTTGCCCTATTTCCAGCATGAAAATTACTCTAAGCACACTTATTTTAGTTCCAAAAGTGATGATTCATATCGGACAGTCATTTACAGTCAAAAGATTAAATAATAAAAAAATCACCATTACTGACAATTTGGAGAGGGTTCGTCAGGTCAGGGGTCATCGTTTTTGAGCAGAAAAAGGAGTTTTTGACTATACAAAAAATGATTCCAAATGTCTATTGTGTCGAGCTTCATATTGAAAAAACACTTTTTAAGGCCTCCCAGTGACGAAAATTGCTGTTTTCATAGACTTTTCTAATATTAAGGGGCCGATTCCGATCTCGGCCGGGAGGGCACCGAATCGGATTCGGCTTAACCGAATCCCATTCGGAGCCCAATTTCCCGACCGAGTCGTACGTGCGTCCGGGCGAGCGAGTACGATGCGTACGCTCGCGAAATCTCCGACCGACTCGTTCGCAGGACCCGACCGCTCCGACCGACTCGCATGGGGACGACGCGCACCTCGCAATGGAGACGTTCCCCGGCCGGGTAAGTACGATGCGCACCTCGACCGCTCCGACCGACTCGCGCAGTCCGGCTCCAAGGAGCTGTCGGAGCCACACTTTGGGGGTCCGTGTCGGACCCCCCTGGAAGCGTAGGCGTGCGAGTCGCACACAGGGGGGACCCATGGGTCCCCCCTACACGTGCATGTACGGTGCAACCCGCATCGACGTGAACATGCTGTAGGGGGCGCCCTTGTTCGCGTCGTGCCCATTGAGTCAATGGGAGCCCGTGTACGTGTCGTACGACTGGCCAACATTGACTTCAATGGGAGTCCGACCGAATCGAGTCCGATAGCATACGTGCGCATCGTACTCGTTTGGTCGGACTGCTAGGGTCCGATTCAGTCGGAAATCTCTCCGGGTCCGGCTCGGTCGGGGAGATTTCCGGCCTGAATCAGAATCGGCCCCAAAGAAGCTTGTTTTTTGCCCAATTTCAAGCATGAAAATGACTCTAAACACAGTTATTTTAGTTCTAAAAGTGATGATTCACATCCAACAGTCATTTACAGTCAAAAGATTAAACATTCAAAAAAATCACCATTACTGACCATTTGGAGAAGGTTCGTCAGGTCCGGGTCATCCTTTTTGGTCAGAAAATGGATTTTATTGACTGTACAATAAATGATTACAAATGTCAATGGTATCGAACCTCATGTTGAATAACCACTTTTTAAGGCCTCACAGTGACCAAAATTGCCTTTTTTATAGACTTTTCCTCCTACTAAGAAGCTTGTGTTTTGCCCTATTTCCAGCATGAAAATTATTCTAAGCACACTTATTTTAGTTCCAAAAGTGATGATTCATATCGGACAGTCATTTACGTTCAAAAGATTAAATATAAAAAAAATCACCATTACTGACCATTTGGAGAGGGTTCGTCAGGTCCGGGGTCATCGTTTTTGAGCAGAAGAAGGAGTTTTTGACTATACAAAAAATGATTCCAAATGTCTATTGTGTCGAGCTTCATATTGAAAAACACTTTTTAAGGTCTGCCAGTGATGAAAATTGCTGTTTTCATAGACTTTTCTAATATTAAGAAGCTTGTATTTTGCCCAATTTCAAGCATGAAAATGACTCTAAACAGAGTTATTTTAGTTCCAAAAGTGATGATTCACATCCAACAGTCATTTATAGTCAAAAGATTAAACATTCAAAAAATCACCATTAATGACCATTTGGAGAAGGTTCGTCAGGTCCGGGTCATCCTTTTTGGTCAGAAAATGGATTTTATTGACTGTACAATAAATGATTACAAATGTCAATGGTATCGAACCTCATGTTGAATAACTACTTTTTAAGGCCTCACAGTGACCAAAATTGCCTTTTTTATAGACTTTTCCTCCTACTAAGAAGCTTGTGTTTTGCCCTATTTCCAGCATGAAAATTATTCTAAGCACACTTATTTTAGTTCCAAAAGTGATGATTCATATCGGACAGTTATTTACAGTCAAAAGATTAAATATTAAAAAAAATCACCATTACTGACCATTTGGAGAGGGTTCGTCAGGTCCGGGGTCATTGTTTTTGAGCAGAAAAAGGCGTTTTTGACTATACAAAAAATGATTCCAAATGTCTATTGTGTCGAGCTTCATATTGAAAAAACACTTTTTAAGGTCTGCCAGTGATGAAAATTGCTGTTTTCATAGACTTTTCTAATATTAAGAAGCTTGTATTTTGCCCAATTTCAAGCATGAAAATGACTCTAAACAGAGTTATTTTAGTTCCAAAAGTGATGATTCACATCCAACAGTCATTTATAGTCAAAAGATTAAACATTCAAAAAATCACCATTACTGACCATTTGGAGAAGGTTCGTCAGGTCCGGGTCATCCTTTTTGGTCAGAAAATGGATTTTATTGACTGTACAATAAATGATTACAATTGTCAATGGTATCGAACCTCATGTTGAATAACCACTTTTTAAGGCCTCACAGTGACCAAAATTGCCTTTTTTATAGACTTTTCCTCCTACTAAGAAGCTTGTGTTTTGCCCTATTTCCAGCATGAAAATTATTCTAAGCACACTTATTTTAGTTCCAAAAGTGATGATTCATATTGGACAGTTATTTACAGTCAAAAGATTAAATATTAAAAAAATCACCATTACTGACCATTTGGAGAGGGTTCGTCAGGTCCGGGGTCATCGTTTTTGAGCAGAAGAAGGAGTTTTTGACTATACAAAAAATGATTCCAAATGTCTATTGTGTCGAGCTTCATATTGAAAAAACACTTTTTAAGGTCTGCCAGTGATGAAAATTGCTGTTTTCATAGACTTTTCTAATATTAAGAAGCTTGTATTTTGCCCAATTTCAAGCATGAAAATGACTCTAAACAGAGTTATTTTAGTTCCAAAAGTGATGATTCACATCCAACAGTCATTTATAGTCAAAAGATTAAACATTCAAAAAATCACCATTAATGACCATTTGGAGAAGGTTCGTCAGGTCCGGGTCATCCTTTTTGGTCAGAAAATGGATTTTATTGACTGTACAATAAATGATTACAAATGTCAATGGTATCGAACCTCATGTTGAATAACTACTTTTTAAGGCCTCACAGTGACCAAAATTGCCTTTTTTATAGACTTTTCCTCCTACTAAGAAGCTTGTGTTTTGCCCTATTTCCAGCATGAAAATTATTCTAAGCACACTTATTTTAGTTCCAAAAGTGATGATTCATATCGGACAGTTATTTACAGTCAAAAGATTAAATATTAAAAAAAATCACCATTGCTGACCATTTGGAGAGGGTTCGTCAGGTCCGGGGTCATTGTTTTTGAGCAGAAAAAGGCGTTTTTGACTATACAAAAAATGATTCCAAATGTCTATTGTGTCGAGCTTCATATTGAAAAAACACTTTTTAAGGTCTGCCAGTGATGAAAATTGCTGTTTTCATAGACTTTTCTAATATTAAGAAGCTTGTATTTTGCCCAATTTCAAGCATGAAAATGACTCTAAACAGAGTTATTTTAGTTCCAAAAGTGATGATTCACATCCAACAGTCATTTATAGTCAAAAGATTAAACATTCAAAAAATCACCATTACTGACCATTTGGAGAAGGTTCGTCAGGTCCGGGTCATCCTTTTTGGTCAGAAAATGGATTTTATTGACTGTACAATAAATGATTACAATTGTCAATGGTATCGAACCTCATGTTGAATAACCACTTTTTAAGGCCTCACAGTGACCAAAATTGCCTTTTTTATAGACTTTTCCTCCTACTAAGAAGCTTGTGTTTTGCCCTATTTCCAGCATGAAAATTATTCTAAGCACACTTATTTTAGTTCCAAAAGTGATGATTCATATTGGACAGTTATTTACAGTCAAAAGATTAAATATTAAAAAAATCACCATTACTGACCATTTGGAGAGGGTTCGTCAGGTCCGGGGTCATTGTTTTTGAGCAGAAAAAGGCGTTTTTGACTATACAAAAAATGATTCCAAATGTCTATTGTGTCGAGCTTCATATTGAAAAAACACTTTTTAAGGTCTCCCAGTTACGAAAATTGCTGTTTTCATAGACTTTTCTAATATTAAGAAGCTTGTATTTTGCCCAATTTCAAGCATGAAAATGACTCTAAACACAGTTATTTTAGTTCTAAAAGTGATGATTCACATCCAACAGTCATTTACAGTCAAAAGATTAAACATTCAAAAAAATCACCATTACTGACCATTTGGATTAGGTTCGTCAGGTCGGGTCATCCTTTTTGGTCAGAAAATTTATTTTATTGACTGTACAATAAATGATTACAAATGTCAATGGTATTGAGCCTCATGTTGAATAACCACTTTTTAAGGCCTCACAGTGACCAAAATTGCCTTTTTTATAGACTTTTCCTCCTACTAAGAAGCTTGTATTTTGCCCTATTTCCAGCATGAAAATTACTCTAAGCACGCTTATTGTAGTTCCAAAAGTGATGATTCATATCGGACAGTCATTTACAGTCAAAAGATTAAGGGGCCGATTCCGATCTCGGTCGGAGGCGCACCCAATACCATTCGGTCGGGAAAAAGCCATGCGAAAGCCTGTTTCCCGACCGATCCGTACAGTACACCGAACGAGCAAGTACGATGCGAAATCGCCGACCGACTCGTCCGGGCGTCCCGACCGCTCCGACCGACTCGCTCCCGGCTTGAACCACACCGACCGACTCGCTCGGACTCGACTCGCACTGCGCAATGGAGACGTTCCCCGGCCGGGTAAGTACGATGCGCGCCGCGAGCAGTCCGACCGAGCCGCGCACTCCGGCTCGAAAGAGCAGTCGGAGCCATACTTTGGGGGTCCGTGTCGGACCCCCCTGTACGCGTAGCCGCGCGAGTCGCACACAGGGGGGACCGATGGGTCCCCCCTACCTGTGCGTGTACGGCGCGAATCGCTTTGCCGCGTACCCGCTGTAGGGGGCGCCCTTGTCCGCATCGCACTTATTGAGTCAATGGGAGCCCGCGTACGCGTTGTACGACAGGCTCCCATTGACTTCAATGGGAGTCCGACCGACTCGTGTCCGATGGCATACGTGCGCATCGTACTCGTTCGGTCGGACTGCACGGGTCCGATTCGGTCGGAAATCTCTCCGGGTCCGGCTCGGTCGGAGAGATTTCCGGCCCGAATCGGAATCGACCCCTAAATATTTAAAAAATCACCATTACTGACCATTTGGAGAGGGTTCGTCCAGGTCCGGGGTCATCGTTTTTGAGCAGAAGAAAGAGTTTTTGACTATACAAAAAATTATTCCAAATGTCTATTGTGTCCAGCTTCATATTGAAAAAACACTTTTTAAGGTCTCCCAGTGACGAAAATTGCTGTTTTCATAGACTTTTCTAATATTAAGAAGCTTGTATTTTGCCCAATTTCAAGCATGAAAATGACTCTAAACACAGTTATTTTAGTTCCAAAAGTGATGATTCACATCCAACAGTCATTTACAGTCAAAAGATTAAACATTCAAAAAAATCACCATTACTGACCATTTGGATTAGGTTCGTCAGGTTGGGTCATCCTTTTTGGTCAGAAAATTTATTTTATTGACTGTACAATAAATGATTACAAATGTCAATGGTATTGAGCCTCATGTTGAATAACCACTTTTTAAGGCCTCACAGTGACCAAAATTGCCTTTTTTATAGACTTTTCCTCCTACTAAGAAGCTTGTATTTTGCCCTATTTCCAGCATGAAAATTACTCTAAGCACAGTTATTTTAGTTCCAAAAGTGATGATTCACATCCAACAGTCATTTACAGTCAAAAGATTAAACATTAAAAAAATCACCATTACTGAGCATTTGGAGAAGGTTCGTCAGGTCCGGGTCATCCTTTTTGGTCAGAAAATGGATTTTATTGACTGTACAATAAATGATTACAAATGTCAATGGTATCGAGCCTCATGTTGAATAACCACATTTTAAGGCCTCTCAGTGACCAAAATTGCCTTTTTTATAGACTTTTCCTCCTACTAAGAAGCTTGTGTTTTGCCCTATTTCAAGCATGAAAATTACTCTAAGCACACTTATTTTAGTTCCAAAAGTGATGATTCATATCAGACAGTCATTAACAGTCAAAAGATTAAATATTAAAAAAATCACCATTACTGACAATTTTGAGAGGGTTCGTCAGCTCCGGGGACATCGTTTTTGAGCAGAAAAAGGAGTTTTTGACTATACAAAATGATTCCAAATGTCTATTGTGTCGAGCTTCATATTGAAAAAACACTTTTTAAGGTCTCCCAGTTACGAAAATTGCTGTTTTAATACACTTTTCTAATATTAAGAAGCTTGTATTTTGCCCAATTTCAAGCATGAAAATGACTCTAAACACAGTTATTTTAGTTCCAAAAGTGATGATTCACATCCAACAGTCATTTACAGTCAAAAGATTAAACATTCAAAAAAATCACCATTACTGACCATTTGGATTAGGTTCGTCAGGTCGGGTCATCCTTTTTGGTCAGAAAATTTATTTTATTGACTGTACAATAAATGATTACAAATGTCAATGGTATTGAGCCTCATGTTGAATAACCACTTTTAAGGCCTCACAGTGACCAAAATTGCCTTTTTTATAGACTTTTCCTCCTACTAAGAAGCTTGTATTTTGCCCTATTTCCAGCATGAAAATTACTCTAAGCACGCTTATTTTAGTTCCAAAAGTGATGATTCATATCGGACAGTCATTTACAGTCAAAAGATTAAGGGGCCGATTCCGATCTCGGTCGGAGGCGCATCCAATACCATTCGGTCGGGAAAAAAGCCATGCGAAAGCCTGTTTCCCGACCGATCCGTACAGTACACCGAACGAGCAAGTACGATGCGAAATCGCCGACCGACTCGTCCGGGCGTCCCGACCGCTCCGACCGACTCGCTCCCGGCTTGAACCGCACCGACCGACTCGCTCGGACTCGACTCGCACTGCGCAATGGAGACGTTCCCCGGCCGGGTAAGTACGATGCGCGCCGCGAGCAGTCCGACCGAGCCGCGCACTCCGGCTCGAAAGAGCAGTCGGAGCCATACTTTGGGGGTCCGTGTCGGACCCCCTGTACGCGTAGCCGCGCGAGTCGCACACAGGGGGACCCATGGGTCCCCCTACCTGTGCGTGTACGGCGCGAATCGCTTTGCCGCGTACCCGCTGTAGGGGGCGCCCTTGTCCGCATCGCACCCATTGAGTCAATGGGAGCCCGCGTACGCATTGTACGACAGGCTCCCATTGACTTCAATGGGAGTCCGACCGACTCGTGTCCGATGGCATACGTGCGCATCGTACTCGTTCGGTCGGACTGCACGGGTCCGATTCGGTCGGAAATCTCTCCGGGTCCGGCTCGGTCGGAGAGATTTCCGGCCCGAATCGGAATCGACCCCTAAATATTTAAAAAAATCACCATTACTGACCATTTGGAGAGGGTTCGTCAGGTCCGGGGTCATCGTTTTTGAGCAGAAGAAAGAGTTTTTGACTATACAAAAAATTATTCCAAATGTCTATTGTGTCCAGCTTCATATTGAAAAAACACTTTTTAAGGTCTCCCAGTGACGAAAATTGCTGTTTTCATAGACTTTTCTAATATTAAGAAGCTTGTATTTTGCCCAATTTCAAGCATGAAAATGACTCTAAACACAGTTATTTTAGTTCCAAAAGTGATGATTCACATCCAACAGTCATTTACAGTCAAAAGATTAAACATTCAAAAAAATCACCATTACTGACCATTTGGATTAGGTTCGTCAGGTTGGGTCATCCTTTTTGGTCAGAAAATTTATTTTATTGACTGTACAATAAATGATTACAAATGTCAATGGTATTGAGCCTCATGTTGAATAACCACTTTTTAAGGCCTCACAGTGACCAAAATTGCCTTTTTATAGACTTTTCCTCCTACTAAGAAGCTTGTATTTTGCCCTATTTCCAGCATGAAAATTACTCTAAGCACAGTTATTTTAGTTCCAAAAGTGATGATTCACATCCAACAGTCATTTACAGTCAAAAGATTAAACATTAAAAAAATCACCATTACTGAGCATTTGGAGAAGGTTCGTCAGGTCCGGGTCATCCTTTTTGGTCAGAAAATGGATTTTATTGACTGTACAATAAATGATTACAAATGTCAATGGTATCGAGCCTCATGTTGAATAACCACATTTTAAGGCCTCTCAGTGACCAAAATTGCCTTTTTTATAGACTTTTCCTCCTACTAAGAAGCTTGTGTTTTGCCCTATTTCAAGCATGAAAATTACTCTAAGCACACTTATTTTAGTTCCAAAAGTGATGATTCATATCGGACAGTCATTTACAGTCAAAAGATTAAATATAAAAAAAATCACCATTACTGACCATTTGGAGAGGGTTCGTCAGGTCCGGGGTCATCATTTTTGAGCAGAAGAAAGAGTTTTTGACTATACAAAAAATGATTCCAAATGTCTATTGTGTCCAGCTTCATATTGAAAAAACACTTTTTAAGGTCTCCCAGTGACGAAAATTGCTGTTTTCATAGACTTTTCTAATATTAAGAAGCTTGTATTTTGCCCAATTTCAAGCATGAAAATGTCTCTAAACAGAGTTATTTTAGTTCCAAAAGTGATGATTCACATCCAACAGTCATTTATAGTCAAAAGATTAAACATTCAAAAAATCACCATTACTGACCATTTGGATTAGGTTCGTCAGGTCGGGTCATCCTTTTTGGTCAGAAAATTTATTTTATTGACTGTACAATAAATGATTACAAATGTCAATGGTATTGAGCCTCATGTTGAATAACCACTTTTAAGGCCTCACAGTGACCAAAATTGCCTTTTTTATAGACTTTTCCTCCTACTAAGAAGCTTGTGTTTTGCCCTATTTCAAGCATGAAAATTACTCTAAGCACACTTATTTTAGTTCCAAAAGTGATCATTCATATCAGACAGTCATTAACAGTCAAAAGATTAAATATTAAAAAAATCACCATTACTGACAATTTTGAGAGGGTTCGTCAGCTCCGGGGTCATCGTTTTTGAGCAGAAAAAGGAGTTTTTGACTATACAAAATGATTCCAAATGTCTATTGTGTCGAGCTTCATATTGAAAAAACACTTTTTAAGGTCTCCCAGTTACGAAAATTGCTGTTTTAATACACTTTTCTAATATTAAGAAGCTTGTATTTTGCCCAATTTCAAGCATGAAAATGACTCTAAACACAGTTATATTAGTTCCAAAAGTGATGATTCACATCCAACAGTCATTTACAGTCAAAAGATTAAACATTCAAAAAATCACCATTACTGACCATTTGGAGAAGGTTCGTCAGGTCTGGGTCATCCTTTCTGGTCAGAAAATGGATTTTATTGACTGTACAATAAATGTTTACAAATGTCAATGGTATCGAGCCTCATGTTGAATAACCAATTTTTAAGGCCTCTCAGTGACCAAAATTGCCTTTTTTATAGACTTTTCCTCCTACTAAGAAGCTTGTATTTTGCCCTATTTCCAGCATGAAAATTACTCTAAGCACGCTTATTTTAGTTCCAAAAGTGATGATTCATATCGGACAGTCATTTACAGTCAGAAGATTAAATATAAAAAAATCACCATTACTGACCATTTGGAGAGGGTTCGTCAGGTCCGGGGTCATCGTTTTTGAGCAGAAGAAAGAGTTTTTGACTATACAAAAAATGATTCCAAATGTCTATTGTGTCCAGCTTCATATTGAAAAAACACTTTTTAAGGTCTCCCAGTGACGAAAATTGCTGTTTTCATAGACTTTTCCTCCTACTAAGAAGCTTGTATTTTGCCCTATTTCCAGCATGAAAATTACTCTAAGCACAGTTATTTTAGTTCCAAAAGTGATGATTCACATCCAACAGTCATTTACAGTCAAAAGATTAAACATTAAAAAAATCACCATTACTGAGCATTTGGAGAAGGTTCGTCAGGTCCGGGTCATCCTTTTTGGTCAGAAAATGGATTTTATTGACTGTACAATAAATGATTACATATGTCAATGGTATCGAGCCTCATGTTGAATAACCACATTTTAAGGCCTCTCAGTGACCAAAATTGCCTTTTTATAGACTTTTCCTCCTACTAAGAAGCTTGTGTTTTGCCCTATTTCAAGCATGAAAATTACTCTAAGCACACTTATTTTAGTTCCAAAAGTGATGATTCATATCAGACAGTCATTAACAGTCAAAAGATTAAATATTAAAAAAATCACCATTACTGACAATTTTGAGAGGGTTCGTCAGCTCCGGGGTCATCGTTTTTGAGCAGAAAAAGGAGTTTTTGACTATACAAAATGATTCCAAATGTCTATTGTGTCGAGCTTCATATTGAAAAAACACTTTTTAAGGTCTCCCAGTTACGAAAATTGCTGTTTTAATACACTTTTCTAATATTAAGAAGCTTGTATTTTGCCCAATTTCAAGCATGAAAATGACTCTAAACACAGTTATTTTAGTTCCAAAAGTGATGATTCACATCCAACAGTCATTTACAGTCAAAAGATTAAACATTAAAAAAATCACCATTACTGACCATTTGGAGAAGGTTCGTCAGGTCCGGGTCATCCTTTCTGGTCAGAAAATGGATTTTATTGACTGTACAATAAATGTTTACAAATGTCAATGGTATCGAGCCTCATGTTGAATAACCAATTTTTAAGGCCTCTCAGTGACCAAAATTGCCTTTTTTATAGACTTTTCCTCCTACTAAGAAGCTTGTATTTTGCCCTATTTCCAGCATGAAAATTACTCTAAGCACGCTTATTTTAGTTCCAAAAGTGATGATTCATATCGGACAGTCATTTACAGTCAAAAGATTAAATATAAAAAAATCACCATTACTGACCATTTGGAGAGGGTTCGTCAGGTCCGGGGTCATCATTTTTGAGCAGAAGAAAGAGTTTTTGACTATACAAAAAATGATTCCAAATGTCTATTGTGTCCAGCTTCATATTGAAAAAACACTTTTTAAGGTCTCCCAGTGACGAAAATTGCTGTTTTCATAGACTTTTCTAATATTAAGAAGCTTGTATTTTGCCCAATTTCAAGCATGAAAATGTCTCTAAACAGAGTTATTTTAGTTCCAAAAGTGATGATTCACATCCAACAGTCATTTATAGTCAAAAGATTAAACATTCAAAAAATCACCATTACTGACCATTTGGATTAGGTTCGTCAGGTCGGGTCATCCTTTTTGGTCAGAAAATTTATTTTATTGACTGTACAATAAATGATTACAAATGTCAATGGTATTGAGCCTCATGTTGAATAACCACTTTTTAAGGCCTCACAGTGACCAAAATTGCCTTTTTATAGACTTTTCCTCCTACTAAGAAGCTTGTGTTTTGCCCTATTTCAAGCATGAAAATTACTCTAAGCACACTTATTTTAGTTCCAAAAGTGATGATTCATATCAGACAGTCATTAACAGTCAAAAGATTAAATATTAAAAAAATCACCATTACTGACAATTTTGAGAGGGTTCGTCAGCTCCGGGGTCATCGTTTTTGAGCAGAAAAAGGAGTTTTTGACTATACAAAATGATTCCAAATGTCTATTGTGTCGAGCTTCATATTGAAAAAACACTTTTTAAGGTCTCCCAGTTACGAAAATTGCTGTTTTAATACACTTTTCTAATATTAAGAAGCTTGTATTTTGCCCAATTTCAAGCATGAAAATGACTCTAAACACAGTTATTTTAGTTCCAAAAGTGATGATTCACATCCAACAGTCATTTACAGTCAAAAGATTAAACATTAAAAAAATTACCATTACTGACCATTTGGAGAAGGTTCGTCAGGTCCGGGTCATCCTTTCTGGTCAGAAAATGGATTTTATTGACTGTACAATAAATGTTTACAAATGTCAATGGTATCGAGCCTCATGTTGAATAACCAATTTTTAAGGCCTCTCAGTGACCAAAATTGCCTTTTTTATAGACTTTTCCTCCTACTAAGAAGCTTGTATTTTGCCCTATTTCCAGCATGAAAATTACTCTAAGCACGCTTATTTTAGTTCCAAAAGTGATGATTCATATCGGACAGTCATTTACAGTCAAAAGATTAAATATAAAAAAAATCACCATTACTGACCATTTGGAGAGGGTTCGTCAGGTCCGGGGTCATCATTTTTGAGCAGAAGAAAGAGTTTTTGACTATACAAAAAATGATTCCAAATGTCTATTGTGTCCAGCTTCATATTGAAAAAACACTTTTTAAGGTCTCCCAGTGACGAAAATTGCTGTTTTCATAGACTTTTCTAATATTAAGAAGCTTGTATTTTGCCCAATTTCAAGCATGAAAATGTCTCTAAACAGAGTTATTTTAGTTCCAAAAGTGATGATTCACATCCAACAGTCATTTATAGTCAAAAGATTAAACATTCAAAAAATCACCATTACTGACCATTTGGATTAGGTTCGTCAGGTCGGGTCATCCTTTTTGGTCAGAAAATTTATTTTATTGACTGTACAATAAATGATTACAAATGTCAATGGTATTGAGCCTCATGTTGAATAACCACTTTTTAAGGCCTCTCAGTGACCAAAATTGCCTTTTTATAGACTTTTCCTCCTACTAAGAAGCTTGTATTTTGCCCTATTTCCAGCATGAAAATTACTCTAAGCACGCTTATTTTAGTTCCAAAAGTGATGATTCATATCGGACAGTCATTTACAGTCAAAAGATTAAATATAAAAAAATCACCATTACTGACCATTTGGAGAGGGTTCGTCAGGTCCGGGGTCATCGTTTTTGAGCAGAAGAAAGAGTTTTTGACTATACAAAAAATGATTCCAAATGTCTATTGTGTCCAGCTTCATATTGAAAAAACACTTTTTAAGGTCTCCCAGTGACGAAAATTGCTGTTTTCATAGACTTTTCTAATATTAAGAAGCTTGTATTTTGCCCAATTTCAAGCATGAAAATGACTCTAAACACAGTTATTTTAGTTCCAAAAGTGATGATTCATATCCAACAGTCATTTACAGTCAAAAGATTAAACATTCAAAAAATCACCATTACTGACCATTTGGAGAAGGTTCGTCAGGTCCGGGTCATCCTTTTTGGTCAGAAAATGGATTTTATTGACTGTACAATAAATGATTACAAATGTCAATGGTATCGAGCCTCATGTTGAATAACCACTTTTTAAGGGCTCTCAGTGACCAAAATTGCCTTTTTTATAGACTTTTCCTCATACTAAGAAGCTTGTGTTTTGCCCTATTTCAAGCATGAAAATTACTCTAAGACCACATATTTTAGTTCCAAAAGTGATGATTCAAATCGGACAGTCATTTACAGTCAAAAGATTAAATATAAAAAAATCACCATTACTGACCATTTGGAGAGGGGTCGTCAGGTCCGGGGTCATCGTTTTTGAGAAGAAAAAGGAGTTTTTGACTATACAAAAAATGATTCCAAATGTCTATTGTGTCGAGCTTCATTTTGAAAAAACACTTTTTAAGGCCTCCCAGTGACGAAAATTGCTGTTTTCATAGACTTTTCTAATATTAAGAACCTTGTATTTTGCCCAATTTCAAGCATGAAAATGACTCTAAACACGGTTATTTAAGTTCCAAAAGTGATGATTCACATCCAACAGTCATTTACAGTCAAAAGATTAAACATTCAAAAAATCACCATTACTGACCATTTGGAGAAGGTTCGTCAGGTCCGGGTCATCCTTTTTGGTCAGAAAATGGATTTTATTGACTGTACAATAAATGATTACAAATGTCAATGGTATCGAGCCTCATGTTGAATAACCACTTTTTAAGGCCTCACAGTGACCAAAATTGCCTTTTTTATAGACTTTTCCTCCTACTAAGAAGCTTGTATTTTGCCCTATTTCCAGCATGAAAATTACTCTAAGCACGCTTATTTTAGTTCCAAAAGTGATGATTCATATCGGACAGTCATTTACAGTCAAAAGATTAAATATTAAAAAAATCACCATTACTGACCATTTGGAGAGGGTTCGTCAAGTCCGGGGTCATCGTTTTTGAGCAGAAGAAAGAGTTTTTGACTATACAAAAAATGATTCCAAATGTCTATTGTGTCGAGCTTCATATTGAAAAACACTTTTTAAGGCCTCCCAGTGACGAAAATTGCTGTTTTCATAGACTTTTCTAATATTAAGAAGCTTGTATTTTGCCCAATTTCAAGCATGAAAATGACTCTAAACACAGTTATTTTAGTTCCAAAAGGGATGCTTCACATCCAACAGTCATTTACAGTCAAAAGATTAAACATTCAAAAAATCAGCATTACTGACCATTTGGAGAAGGTTCGTCAGGTCCGGGTCATCCTTTTTGGTCAGAAAATTGATTTTATTGACTGTACAATAAATGATTACAAATGTCAATGGTATCGAGCCTCATGTTGAATAACCACTTTTTAAGGCCTCTCAGTGACCAAAATTGCCTTTTTTATAGACTTTTCCTCATACTAAGAAGCTTGTGTTTTGCCCTATTTCAAGCCTAAAAATTACTCTAAGCACACTTATTTTAGTTCCAAAAGTGATGATTCATATCGGACAGTCATTTACAGTCAAAAGATTAAATATTAAAAAAATCACCATTACTGACAATTAGGAGAGGGTTTGTCAGCTCCGGGGTCATCGTTTTTGAGCAGAAAAAGGAGTTTTTGACTATACAAAATGATTCCACATGTATATTGTGTCGAGCTTCATATTGAAAAAACACTTTTAAGGACTCCCAGTGACGACAATTGCTGTTTTCATAGACTTTTCTAATATTAAGAAGCTTGTATTTTGCCCAATTTCAAGCATGAAAATGACTCTAAACACAGTTATTTTAGTTCCAAAAGTGAAGATTCACATCCAACAGTCATTTACAGTCAAAACATTAAACATTAAAAAATCACTATTTCTGACCATTTGGAGAAGGTTCGTCAGGTCCGGGTCATCCTTTTGGTCAGAAAATGGATTTTATTGACTGTACAATAAATGATTACAAATGTCAATGGTATCAACCCTCATGTTGAATTACCACTTTTTAAGGCCTCACAGTGACCAAAATTGCCTTTTTTATAGACTTTTCTTCCTACTAAGAAGCTTGTATTTTGCCCTATTTCCAGCATGAAAATTACTCTAAGCACACTTATTTTAGTTCCAAAAGTGATGATTCATATCGGACAGTCATTTACGTTCAAAAGATTAAATATAAAAAAAATCACCATTACTGACCATTTGGAGAGGGTTCGTCAGGTCCGGGGTCATCGTTTTTGAGCAGAAGAAAGAATTTTTGACTATACAAAAAATGATTCCAAATGTCTATTGTGTCGAGCTTCATATTGAAAAAACACTTTTTAAGGCCTCCCAGTGACGAAAATTGCTGTTTTCATAGACTTTTCTAATATTAAGAAGCTTGTATTTTGCCCAATTTCATGCATGAAAATGACTCTAAACAGAGTTATTTTAGTTCCAAAAGTGATGATTCACATCCAACAGTCATTTATAGTCAAAAGATTAAACATTCAAAAAATCACCATTACTGACCATTTGGAGAAGGTTCGTCAGGTCCGGGTCATCCTTTTTGGTCAGAAAATGGATTTTATTGACTGTACAATAAATGATTACAAATGTCAATGGTATCGAACCTCATGTTGAATAACCACTTTTTAAGGCCTCACAGTGACCAAAATTGCCTTTTTTATAGACTTTTCCTCCTACTAAAAAGCTTGTATTTTGCCCTATTTCCAGCATGAAAATTACTCTAAGCACGCTTATTTTAGTTCCAAAAGTGATGATTCATATCGAACAGTCATTTACAGTCAAAAGATTAAATATAAAAAAAATCACCATTACTGACCATTTGGAGAGGGTTTGTCAGGTCCGGGGTCATCGTTTTTGAGCAGAAGAAAGAATTTTTGACTATACAAAAAATGATTCCAAATGTCTATTGTGTCCAGCTTCATATTGAAAAAACACTTTTTAAGGTCTCCCAGTGACGAAAATTGCTGTTTTCATAGACTTTTCTAATATTAAGAAGCTTGTATTTTGCCCAATTTCAAGCATGAAAATGACTCTAAACACAGTTATTTTAGTTCCAAAAGTGATGATTCATATCCAACAGTCATTTACAGTCAAAAGATTAAACATTCAAAAATCACCATTACTGACCATTTGGAGAAGGTTCGTCAGGTCCGGGTCATCCTTTTGGTCAGAAAATGGATTTTATTGACTGTACAATAAATGATTACAAATGTCAATGGTATCGAGCCTCATGTTGAATAACCACTTTTTAAGGCCTCACAGTGACCAAAATTGCCTTTTTTATAGACTTTTCCTCCTACTAAGAAGCTTGTATTTTGCCCTATTTCCAGCATGAAAATTACTCTAAGCACGCTTATTTTAGTTCCAAAAGTGATGATTCATATCGGACAGTCATTTACAGTCAAAAGATTAAATATTTAAAAAAATCACCATTACTGACCATTTGGAGAGGGTTTGTCAGGTCCGGGGTCATCGTTTTTGAGCAGAAGAAAGAATTTTTGACTATACAAAAAATGATTCCAAATGTCTATTGTGTCGAGCTTCATATTGAAAAAACACTTTTTAAGGCCTCCCAGTGACGAAAATGGCTGTTTTCATAGACTTTTCTAATATTAAGAAGCTTGTATTTTGCCCAATTTCAAGCATGAAAATGACTCTAAACAGAGTTATTTTAGTTCCAAAAGTGATGATTCACATCCAACAGTCATTTATAGTCAAAAGATTAAACATTCAAAAAATCACCATTACTGACCATTTGGAGAAGGTTCGTCAGGTCCGGGTCATCCTTTTTGGTCAGAAAATGGATTTTATTGACTGTACAATAAATGATTACAAATCTCAATGGTATCGAACCTCATGTTGAATAACCACTTTTTAAGGCCTCACAGTGACCAAAATTGCCTTTTTTATAGACTTTTCCTCCTACTAAGAAGCTTGTATTTTGCCCTATTTCCAGCATGAAAATTACAATAAGCACGCTTATTTTAGTTCCAAAAGTGATGATTCATATCGGACAGTCATTTACAGTCAAAAGATTAAATATAAAAAAATCAGCATTACTGACCATTTGGAGAGGGTTTGTCAGGTCCGGGGTCATCGTTTTTGAGCAGAAGAAAGAATTTTTGACTATACAAAAAATGATTCCAAATGTCTATTGTGTCCAGCTTCATATTGAAAAAACACTTTTTAAGGTCTCCCAGTGATGAAAATTGCTGTTTTCATAGACTTTTCTAATATTAAGAAGCTTGTATTTTGCCCAATTTCAAGCATGAAAATGACTCTAAACACAGTTATTTTAGTTCCAAAAGTGATGATTCATATCCAACAGTCATTTACAGTCAAAAGATTAAACATTCAAAAAATCACCATTACTGACCATTTGGAGAAGGTTCGTCAGGTCCGGGTCATCCTTTTGGTCAGAAAATGGATTTTATTGACTGTACAATAAATGATTACAAATGTCAATGGTATCGAGCCTCATGTTGAATAACCACTTTTTAAGGGCTCTCAGTGACCAAAATTGCCTTTTTTATAGACTTTTCCTCATACTAAGAAGCTTGTGTTTTGCCCTATTTCAAGCATGAAAATTACTCTAAGCACACATATTTTAGTTCCAAAAGTGATGATTCAAATTGGACAGTCATTTACAGTCAAAAGATTAAATATTAAAAAAATCACCATTACTGACAATTTGGAGAGGGTTCGTCAGCTCCGGGGTCATCGTTTTTGAGCAGAAAAAGGAGTTTTTGACTATACAAAATGATTCCAAATGTATATTGTGTCGATCTTCATATTGTAAAAACACTTTTAAGGCCTCCCAGTGACGAAAATTGCTGTTTTCATAGACTTTTCTAATATTAAGAAGCTTGTATTTTGCCCAATTTCAAGCATGAAAATGACTCTAAACACAGTTATTTTAGTTCCAAAAGTGATGATTCACATCCAACAGTCATTTATAGTCAAAAGATTAAACATTCAAAAAATCACCATTACTGACCATTTGGATTAGGTTCGTCAGGTCGGGTCATCCTTTTTGGTCAGAAAATTTATTTTATTGACTGTACAATAAATGATTACAAATGTCAATGGTATTGAGCCTCATGTTGAATAACCACTTTTTAAGGCCTCTCAGTGACCAAAATTGCCTTTTTATAGACTTTTCCTCCTACTAAGAAGCTTGTATTTTGCCCTATTTCCAGCATGAAAATTACTCTAAGCACGCTTATTTTAGTTCCAAAAGTGATGATTCATATCGGACAGTCATTTACAGTCAAAAGATTAAATATAAAAAAAATCACCATTACTGACCATTTGGAGAGGGTTCGTCAGGTCCGGGGTCATCGTTTTTGAGCAGAAGAAAGAGTTTTTGACTATACAAAAAATGATTCCAAATGTCTATTGTGTCCAGCTTCATATTGAAAAAACACTTTTTAAGGTCTCCCAGTGACGAAAATTGCTGTTTTCATAGACTTTTCTAATATTAAGAAGCTTGTATTTTGCCCAATTTCAAGCATGAAAATGACTCTAAACACAGTTATTTTAGTTCCAAAAGTGATGATTCATATCCAACAGTCATTTACAGTCAAAAGATTAAACATTCAAAAAATCACCATTACTGACCATTTGGAGAAGGTTCGTCAGGTCCGGGTCATCCTTTTTGGTCAGAAAATGGATTTTATTGACTGTACAATAAATGATTACAAATGTCAATGGTATCGAGCCTCATGTTGAATAACCACTTTTTAAGGGCTCTCAGTGACCAAAATTGCCTTTTTATAGACTTTTCCTCATACTAAGAAGCTTGTGTTTTGCCCTATTTCAAGCATGAAAATTACTCTAAGACCACATATTTTAGTTCCAAAAGTGATGATTCAAATCGGACAGTCATTTACAGTCAAAAGATTAAATATAAAAAAATCACCATTACTGACCATTTGGAGAGGGGTCGTCAGGTCCGGGGTCATCGTTTTTGAGAAGAAAAAGGAGTTTTTGACTATACAAAAAATGATTCCAAATGTCTATTGTGTCGAGCTTCATTTTGAAAAAACACTTTTTAAGGCCTCCCAGTGACGAAAATTGCTGTTTTCATAGACTTTTCTAATATTAAGAACCTTGTATTTTGCCCAATTTCAAGCATGAAAATGACTCTAAACACGGTTATTTAAGTTCCAAAAGTGATGATTCACATCCAACAGTCATTTACAGTCAAAAGATTAAACATTCAAAAAATCACCATTACTGACCATTTGGAGAAGGTTCGTCAGGTCCGGGTCATCCTTTTTGGTCAGAAAATGGATTTTATTGACTGTACAATAAATGATTACAAATGTCAATGGTATCGAGCCTCATGTTGAATAACCACTTTTTAAGGCCTCACAGTGACCAAAATTGCCTTTTTTATAGACTTTTCCTCCTACTAAGAAGCTTGTATTTTGCCCTATTTCCAGCATGAAAATTACTCTAAGCACGCTTATTTTAGTTCCAAAAGTGATGATTCATATCGGACAGTCATTTACAGTCAAAAGATTAAATATTAAAAAAATCACCATTACTGACCATTTGGAGAGGGTTCGTCAAGTCCGGGGTCATCGTTTTTGAGCAGAAGAAAGAGTTTTTGACTATACAAAAAATGATTCCAAATGTCTATTGTGTCGAGCTTCATATTGAAAAAACACTTTTTAAGGCCTCCCAGTGACGAAAATTGCTGTTTTCATAGACTTTTCTAATATTAAGAAGCTTGTATTTTGCCCAATTTCAAGCATGAAAATGACTCTAAACACAGTTATTTTAGTTCCAAAAGGGATGCTTCACATCCAACAGTCATTTACAGTCAAAAGATTAAACATTCAAAAAATCAGCATTACTGACCATTTGGAGAAGGTTCGTCAGGTCCGGGTCATCCTTTTTGGTCAGAAAATTGATTTTATTGACTGTACAATAAATGATTACAAATGTCAATGGTATCGAGCCTCATGTTGAATAACCACTTTTTAAGGCCTCTCAGTGACCAAAATTGCCTTTTTATAGACTTTTCCTCATACTAAGAAGCTTGTGTTTTGCCCTATTTCAAGCCTAAAAATTACTCTAAGCACACTTATTTTAGTTCCAAAAGTGATGATTCATATCGGACAGTCATTTACAGTCAAAAGATTAAATATTAAAAAAATCACCATTACTGACAATTAGGAGAGGGTTTGTCAGCTCCGGGGTCATCGTTTTTGAGCAGAAAAAGGAGTTTTTGACTATACAAAATGATTCCACATGTATATTGTGTCGAGCTTCATATTGAAAAAACACTTTTTAAGGACTCCCAGTGACGACAATTGCTGTTTTCATAGACTTTTCTAATATTAAGAAGCTTGTATTTTGCCCAATTTCAAGCATGAAAATGACTCTAAACACAGTTATTTTAGTTCCAAAAGTGAAGATTCACATCCAACAGTCATTTACAGTCAAAACATTAAACATTAAAAAAATCACTATTTCTGACCATTTGGAGAAGGTTCGTCAGGTCCGGGTCATCCTTTTTGGTCAGAAAATGGATTTTATTGACTGTACAATAAATGATTACAAATGTCAATGGTATCAACCCTCATGTTGAATTACCACTTTTAAGGCCTCACAGTGACCAAAATTGCCTTTTTTATAGACTTTTCTTCCTACTAAGAAGCTTGTATTTTGCCCTATTTCCAGCATGAAAATTACTCTAAGCACACTTATTTTAGTTCCAAAAGTGATGATTCATATCGGACAGTCATTTACGTTCAAAAGATTAAATATAAAAAAATCACCATTACTGACCATTTGGAGAGGGTTCGTCAGGTCCGGGGTCATCGTTTTTGAGCAGAAGAAAGAATTTTTGACTATACAAAAAATGATTCCAAATGTCTATTGTGTCGAGCTTCATATTGAAAAAACACTTTTTAAGGCCTCCCAGTGACGAAAATTGCTGTTTTCATAGACTTTTCTAATATTAAGAAGCTTGTATTTTGCCCAATTTCAAGCATGAAAATGACTCTAAACAGAGTTATTTTAGTTCCAAAAGTGATGATTCACATCCAACAGTCATTTATAGTCAAAAGATTAAACATTCAAAAAATCACCATTACTGACCATTTGGAGAAGGTTCGTCAGGTCCGGGTCATCCTTTTTGGTCAGAAAATGGATTTTATTGACTGTACAATAAATGATTACAAATGTCAATGGTATCGAACCTCATGTTGAATAACCACTTTTTAAGGCCTCACAGTGACCAAAATTGCCTTTTTTATAGACTTTTCCTCCTACTAAAAAGCTTGTATTTTGCCCTATTTCCAGCATGAAAATTACTCTAAGCACGCTTATTTTAGTTCCAAAAGTGATGATTCATATCGAACAGTCATTTACAGTCAAAAGATTAAATATAAAAAAATCACCATTACTGACCATTTGGAGAGGGTTTGTCAGGTCCGGGGTCATCGTTTTTGAGCAGAAGAAAGAATTTTTGACTATACAAAAAATGATTCCAAATGTCTATTGTGTCCAGCTTCATATTGAAAAAACACTTTTTAAGGTCTCCCAGTGACGAAAATTGCTGTTTTCATAGACTTTTCTAATATTAAGAAGCTTGTATTTTGCCCAATTTCAAGCATGAAAATGACTCTAAACACAGTTATTTTAGTTCCAAAAGTGATGATTCATATCCAACAGTCATTTACAGTCAAAAGATTAAACATTAAAAAAATCACCATTACTGACCATTTGGAGAAGGTTCGTCAGGTCCGGGTCATCCTTTTTGGTCAGAAAATGGATTTTATTGACTGTACAATAAATGATTACAAATGTCAATGGTATCGAGCCTCATGTTGAATAACCACTTTTTAAGGCCTCACAGTGACCAAAATTGCCTTTTTTATAGACTTTTCCTCCTACTAAGAAGCTTGTATTTTGCCCTATTTCCAGCATGAAAATTACTCTAAGCACGCTTATTTTAGTTCCAAAAGTGATGATTCATATCGGACAGTCATTTACAGTCAAAAGATTAAATATTTAAAAAAATCACCATTACTGACCATTTGGAGAGGGTTTGTCAGGTCCGGGGTCATCGTTTTTGAGCAGAAGAAAGAATTTTTGACTATACAAAAAATGATTCCAAATGTCTATTGTGTCGAGCTTCATATTGAAAAAACACTTTTTAAGGCCTCCCAGTGACGAAAATGGCTGTTTTCATAGACTTTTCTAATATTAAGAAGCTTGTATTTTGCCCAATTTCAAGCATGAAAATGACTCTAAACAGAGTTATTTTAGTTCCAAAAGTGATGATTCACATCCAACAGTCATTTATAGTCAAAAGATTAAACATTCAAAAAATCACCATTACTGACCATTTGGAGAAGGTTCGTCAGGTCCGGGTCATCCTTTTTGGTCAGAAAATGGATTTTATTGACTGTACAATAAATGATTACAAATCTCAATGGTATCGAACCTCATGTTGAATAACCACTTTTTAAGGCCTCACAGTGACCAAAATTGCCTTTTTTATAGACTTTTCCTCCTACTAAGAAGCTTGTATTTTGCCCTATTTCCAGCATGAAAATTACAATAAGCACGCTTATTTTAGTTCCAAAAGTGATGATTCATATCGGACAGTCATTTACAGTCAAAAGATTAAATATAAAAAAATCAGCATTACTGACCATTTGGAGAGGGTTTGTCAGGTCCGGGGTCATCGTTTTTGAGCAGAAGAAAGAATTTTTGACTATACAAAAAATGATTCCAAATGTCTATTGTGTCCAGCTTCATATTGAAAAAACACTTTTAAGGTCTCCCAGTGATGAAAATTGCTGTTTTCATAGACTTTTCTAATATTAAGAAGCTTGTATTTTGCCCAATTTCAAGCATGAAAATGACTCTAAACACAGTTATTTTAGTTCCAAAAGTGATGATTCATATCCAACAGTCATTTACAGTCAAAAGATTAAACATTCAAAAAATCACCATTACTGACCATTTGGAGAAGGTTCGTCAGGTCCGGGTCATCCTTTTTGGTCAGAAAATGGATTTTATTGACTGTACAATAAATGATTACAAATGTCAATGGTATCGAGCCTCATGTTGAATAACCACTTTTTAAGGGCTCTCAGTGACCAAAATTGCCTTTTTTATAGACTTTTCCTCATACTAAGAAGCTTGTGTTTTGCCCTATTTCAAGCATGAAAATTACTCTAAGCACACATATTTTAGTTCCAAAAGTGATGATTCAAATTGGACAGTCATTTACAGTCAAAAGATTAAATATTAAAAAAATCACCATTACTGACAATTTGGAGAGGGTTCGTCAGCTCCGGGGTCATCGTTTTTGAGCAGAAAAAGGAGTTTTTGACTATACAAAATGATTCCAAATGTATATTGTGTCGATCTTCATATTGTAAAAACACTTTTTAAGGCCTCCCAGTGACGAAAATTGCTGTTTTCATAGACTTTTCTAATATTAAGAAGCTTGTATTTTGCCCAATTTCAAGCATGAAAATGACTCTAAACACAGTTATTTTAGTTCCAAAAGTGATGATTCACATCCAACAGTCATTTACAGTCAAAAGATTAAACATTCAAAAATCACCATTAATGACCATTTGGAGAAGGTTCGTCAGGTCCGGGTCATCCTTTTTGGTCAGAAAATGGATTTTATTGACTGTACAATAAATGATTACAAATGTCAATGGTATCGAGCCTCATGTTGAATAACCACTTTTTAAGGCCTCACAGTGACCAAATTTGCCTTTTTTATAGACTTTTCCTCCTACTAAGAAGCTTGTATTTTGCCCTATTTCCAGCATGAAAATTACTCTAAGCACGCTTATTTTAGTTCCAAAAGTGATGATTCATATCGGACAGTCATTTACAGTCAAAAGATTAAATATAAAAAAAATCACCATTACTGACCATTTGGAGAGGGTTCGTCAAGTCCGGGGTCATCGTTTTTGAGCAGAAAAAGGAGTTTTTGACTATACAAAAAATGATTCCAAATGTCTATTGTGTCGAGCTTCATATTGAAAAAACACTTTTTAAGGCCTCCCAGTGACGAAAATTGCTGTTTTCATAGACTTTTCTAATATTAAGAAGCTTGTATTTTGCCCAATTTCAAGCATGAAAATGACTCTAAACACAGTTATTTTAGTTCCAAAAGGGATGCTTCACATCCAACAGTCATTTACAGTCAAAAGATTAAACATTCAAAAAATCAGCATTACTGACCATTTGGAGAAGGTTCGTCAGGTCCGGGTCATCCTTTTTGGTCAGAAAATGGATTTTATTGACTGTACAATAAATGATTACAAATGTCATTGGTATCGAGCCTCATGTTGAATAACCAATTTTTTAAGGCCTCTCAGTGACCAAAATTGCCTTTTTTATAGACTTTTCCTCATACTAAGAAGCTTGTGTTTTGCCCTATTTCAAGCATAAAAATTACTCTAAGCACACTTATTTTAGTTCCAAAAGTGATGATTCATATCGGACAGTCATTTACAGTCAAAAGATTAAATATTAAAAAAATCACCATTACTGACAATTTGGAGAGGGTTTGTCAGCTCCGGGGTCATCGTTTTGGAGCAGAAAAAGGAGTTTTTGACTATACAAAATGATTCCACATGTATATTGTGTCGAGCTTCATATTGAAAAAACACTTTTAAGGACTCCCAGTGACGACAATTGCTGTTTTCATAGACTTTTCTAATATTAAGAAGCTTGTATTTTGCCCAATTTCAAGCATGAAAATGACTCTAAACACAGTTATTTTAGTTCCAAAAGTGAAGATTCACATCCAACAGTCATTTACAGTCAAAACATTAAACATTAAAAAATCACTATTTCTGACCATTTGGAGAAGGTTCGTCAGGTCCGGGTCATCCTTTTTGGGCAGAAAATGGATTTTATTGACTGTACAATAAATGATTACAAATGTCAATGGTATCAACCCTCATGTTGAATTACCACTTTTTAAGGCCTCACAGTGACCAAAATTGCCTTTTTTATAGACTTTTCTTCCTACTAAGAAGCTTGTATTTTGCCCTATTTCCAGCATGAAAATTACTCTAAGCACACTTATTTTAGTTCCAAAAGTGATGATTCATATCGGACAGTCATTTACGTTCAAAAGATTAAATATAAAAAAATCACCATTACTGACCATTTGGAGAGGGTTCGTCGGGTCCGGGGTCATCGTTTTTGAGCAGAAGAAAGAATTTTTGACTATACAAAAAATGATTCCAAATGTCTATTGTGTCGAGCTTCATATTGAAAAACACTTTTTAAGGCCTCCCAGTGACGAAAATTGCTGTTTTCATAGACTTTTCTAATATTAAGAAGCTTGTATTTTGCCCAATTTCAAGCATGAAAATGACTCTAAACAGAGTTATTTTAGTTCCAAAAGTGATGATTCACATCCAACAGTCATTTACAGTCAAAAGATTAAACATTAAAAAAATCACCATTACTGAGCATTTGGAGAAGGTTCGTCAGGTCCGGGTCATCCTTTTTGGTCAGAAAATGGATTTTATTGACTGTACAATAAATGATTACAAATGTCAATGGTATCGAGCCTCATGTTGAATAACCACATTTTAAGGCCTCTCAGTGACCAAAATTGCCTTTTTTATAGACTTTTCCTCCTACTAAGAAGCTTGTGTTTTGCCCTATTTCAAGCATGAAAATTACTCTAAGCACACTTATTTTAGTTCCAAAAGTGATGATTCATATCAGACAGTCATTAACAGTCAAAAGATTAAATATTAAAAAAATCACCATTACTGACAATTTTGAGAGGGTTCGTCAGGTCCGGGGTCATCGTTTTTGAGAAGAAGAAAGAGTTTTTGACTATACAAAAATGATTCCAAATGTCTATTGTGTCCAGCTTCATATTGAAAAAACACTTTTTAAGGTCTCCCAGTGACGAAAATTGCTGTTTTCATAGACTTTTCTAATATTAAGAAGCTTGTATTTTGCCCAATTTCAAGCATGAAAATGACTCTAAACACAGTTATTTTAGTTCCAAAAGTGATGATTCATATCCAACAGTCATTTACAGTCAAAAGATTAAACATTCAAAAAATCACCATTACTGACCATTTGGAGAAGGTTCGTCAGGTCCGGGTCATCCTTTTTGGTCAGAAAATGGATTTTATTGACTGTACAATAAATGATTACAAATGTCAATGGTATCGAGCCTCATGTTGAATAACCACTTTTTAAGGCCTCACAGTGACCAAAATTGCCTTTTTTATAGACTTTTCCTCCTACTAAGAAGCTTGTATTTTGCCCTATTTCCAGCATGAAAATTACTCTAAGCATGCTTACTTTAGTTCCAAAAGTGATGATTCATATCGGACAGTCATTTACAGTCAAAAGATTAAATATTTAAAAAAATCACCATTACTGACCATTTGGAGAGGGTTTGTCAGGTCCGGGGTCATCGTTTTTGAGCAGAAGAAAGAATTTTTGACTATACAAAAAATGATTCCAAATGTCTATTGTGTCGAGCTTCATATTGAAAAAACACTTTTTAAGGCCTCCCAGTGACGAAAATTGCTGTTTTCATAGACTTTTCTAATATTAAGAAGCTTGTATCTTGCCCAATTTCAAGCATGAAAATGACTCTAAACAGAGTTATTTTAGTTCCAAAAGTGATGATTCACATCCAACAGTCATTTATAGTCAAAAGATTAAACATTCAAAAAATCACCATTACTGACCATTTGGAGAAGGTTCGTCAGGTCCGGGTCATCCTTTTTGGTCAGAAAATGGATTTTATTGACTGTACAATAAATGATTACAAATGTCAATGGTATCGAACCTCATGTTGAATAACCACTTTTTAAGGCCTCACAGTGACCAAAATTGCCTTTTTTATAGACTTTTCCTCCTACTAAGAAGCTTGTATTTTGCCCTATTTCCAGCATGAAAATTACACTAAGCACGCTTATTTTAGTTCCAAAAGTGATGATTCATATCGGACAGTCATTTACAGTCAAAAGATTAAATATTAAAAAAATCACCATTACTGACCATTTGGAGAGGGTTTGTCAGGTCCGGGGTCATCGTTTTTGAGCAGAAGAAATAATTTTTGACTATACAAAAAATGATTCCAAATGTCTATTGTGTCCAGCTTCATATTGAAAAAACACTTTTTAAGGTCTCCCAGTGACGAAAATTGCTGTTTTCATAGACTTTTCTAATATTAAGAAGCTTGTATTTTGCCCAATTTCAAGCATGAAAATGACTCTAAACACAGTTATTTTAGTTCCAAAAGTGATGATTCATATCCAACAGTCATTTACAGTCAAAAGATTAAACATTCAAAAAATCACCATTACTGACCATTTGGAGAAGGTTCGTCAGGTCCGGGTCATCCTTTTTGGTCAGAAAATGGATTTTATTGACTGTACAATAAATGATTACAAATGTCAATGGTATCGAGCCTCATGTTGAATAACCACTTTTTAAGGGCTCTCAGTGACCAAAATTGCCTTTTTTATAGACTTTTCCTCATACTAAGAAGCTTGTGTTTTGCCCTATTTCAAGCATGAAAATTACTCTAAGCACACATATTTTAGTTCCAAAAGTGATGATTCAAATCGGACAGTCATTTACAGTCAAAAGATTAAATATTAAAAAAATCACCATTACTGACAATTTGGAGAGGGTTCGTCAGCTCCGGGGTCATCGTTTTTGAGCAGAAAAAGGAGTTTTTGACTATACAAAAATGATTCCAAATGTATATTGTGTCGATCTTCATATTGAAAAAACACTTTTAAGGCCTCCCAGTGACGAAAATTGCTGTTTTCATAGACTTTTCTAATATTAAGAAGCTTGTATTTTGCCCAATTTCAAGCATGAAAATGACTCTAAACACAGTTATTTTAGTTCCAAAAGTGATGATTCACATCCAACAGTCATTTACAGTCAAAAGATTAAACATTAAAAAAATCACCATTAATGACCATTTGGAGAAGGTTCGTCAGGTCCGGGTCATCCTTTCTGGTCAGAAAATGGATTTTATTGACTGTACAATAAATGTTTACAAATGTCAATGGTATCGAGCCTCATGTTGAATAACCAATTTTTAAGGCCTCTCAGTGACCAAAATTGCCTTTTTTATAGACTTTTCCTCCTACTAAGAAGCTTGTATTTTGCCCTATTTCCAGCATGAAAATTACTCTAAGAACGCTTATTTTAGTTCCAAAAGTGATGATTCATATCGGACAGTCATTTACAGTCAAAAGATTAAATATAAAAAAATCACCATTACTGACCATTTGGAGAGGGTTCGTCAGGTCCGGGTGTCATCGTTTTTGAGCAGAAGAAAGAGTTTTTGACTATACAAAAAATGATTCCAAATGTCTATTGTGTCCAGCTTCATATTGAAAAAACACTTTTTAAGGTCTCCCAGTGACGAAAATTGCTGTTTTCATAGACTTTTCTAATATTAAGAAGCTTGTATTTTGCCCAATTTCAAGCATGAAAATGACTCTAAACACAGTTATTTTAGTTCCAAAAGTGATGATTCATATCCAACAGTCATTTACAGTCAAAAGATTAAACATTCAAAAAATCACCATTACTGACCATTTGGAGAAGGTTCGTCAGGTCCGGGTCATCCTTTATGGTCAGAAAATGGATTTTATTGACTGTACAATAAATGATTACAAATGTCAATGGTATCGAGCCTCATGTTGAATAACCACTTTTTAAGGCCTCACAGTGACCAAAATTGCCTTTTTTATAGACTTTTCCTCCTACTAAGAAGCTTGTATTTTGCCCTATTTCCAGCATGAAAATTACTCTAAGCACGCTTATTTTAGTTCCAAAAATGATGATTCATATCGGACAGTCATTTACAGTCAAAAGATTAAATATAAAAAAATCACCATTACTGACCATTTGGAGAGGGTTCGTCAAGTCCGGGGTCATCGTTTTTGAGCAGAAGAAAGAGTTTTTGACTATACAAAAAATGATTCCAAATGTCTATTGTGTCGAGCTTCATATTGAAAAAACACTTTTTAAGGCCTCCCAGTGACGAAAATTGCTGTTTTCATAGACTTTTCTAATATTAAGAAGCTTGTATTTTGCCCAATTTCAAGCATGAAAATGACTCTAAACACAGTTATTTTAGTTCCAAAAGGGATGCTTCACATCCAACAGTCATTTACAGTCAAAAGATTAAACATGCAAAAAATCAGCATTACTGACCATTTGGAGAAGGTTCGTCAGGTCCGGGTCATCCTTTTTGGTCAGAAAATGGATTTTATTGACTGTACAATAAATGATTACAAATGTCAATGGTATCGAGCCTCATGTTGAATAACCACTTTTTAAGGCCTCTCAGTGACCAAAATTGCCTTTTTTATAGACTTTTCCTCATACTAAGAAGCTTGTGTTTTGCCCTATTTCAAGCATAAAAATTACTCTAAGCACACTTATTTTAGTTCCAAAAGTGATGATTCATATCGGACAGTCATTTACAGTCAAAAGATTAAATATTAAAAAAATCACCATTACTGACAATTTGGAGAGGGTTTGTCAGCTCCGGGGTCATCGTTTTTGAGCAGAAAAAGGAGTTTTTGACTATACAAAATGATTCCACATGTATATTGTGTCGAGCTTCATATTGAAAAAACACTTTTTACGGACTCCCAGTGACGACAATTGCTGTTTTCATAGACTTTTCTAATATTAAGAAGCTTGTATTTTGCCCAATTTCAAGCATGAAAATGACTCTAAACACAGTTATTTTAGTTCCAAAAGTGAAGATTCACATCCAACAGTCATTTACAGTCAAAACATTAAACATTAAAAAAATCACTATTTCTGACCATTTGGAGAAGGTTCGTCAGGTCCGGGTCATCCTTTTTGGTCAGAAAATGGATTTTATTGACTGTACAATAAATGATTACAAATGTCAATGGTATCAACCCTCATGTTGAATTACCACTTTTTAAGGCCTCACAGTGACCAAAATTGCCTTTTTTATAGACTTTTCTTCCTACTAAGAAGCTTGTATTTTGCCCTATTTCCAGCATGAAAATTACTCTAAGCACACTTATTTTAGTTCCAAAAGTGATGATTCATATCGGACAGTCATTTACGTTCAAAAGATTAAATATAAAAAAATCACCATTACTGACCATTTGGAGAGGGTTCGTCAGGTCCGGGGTCATCGTTTTTGAGCAGAAGAAAGAATTTTTGACTATACAAAAAATGATTCCAAATGTCTATTGTGTCGAGCTTCATATTGAAAAAACACTTTTTAAGGCCTCCCAGTGACGAAAATTGCTGTTTTCATAGACTTTTCTAATATTAAGAAGCTTGTATTTTGCCCAACTTCAAGCATGAAAATGACTCTAAACAGAGTTATTTTAGTTCCAAAAGTGATGATTCACATCCAACAGTCATTTACAGTCAAAAGATTAAACATTAAAAAAATCACCATTACTGAGCATTTGGAGAAGGTTCGTCAGGTCCGGGTCATCCTTTTTGGTCAGAAAATGGATTTTATTGACTGTACAATAAATGATTACAAATGTCAATGGTTTCGAGCCTCATGTTGAATAACCACATTTTAAGGCCTCTCAATGACCAAAATTGCCTTTTTTATAGACTTTTCCTCCTACTAAGAAGCTTGTGTTTTGCCCTATTTCAAGCATGAAAATTACTCTAAGCACACTTATTTTAGTTCCAAAAGTGATGATTCATATCAGACAGTCATTAACAGTCAAAAGATTAAATATTAAAAAAATCACCATTACTGACAATTTTGAGAGGGTTCGTCAGCTCCGGGGTCATCGTTTTTGAGCAGAAAAAGGAGTTTTTGACTATACAAAATGATTCCAAATGTCTATTGTGTCGAGCTTCATATTGAAAAAACACTTTTTAAGGTCTCCCAGTTACGAAAATTGCTGTTTTAATACACTTTTCTAATATTAAGAAGCTTGTATTTTGCCCAATTTCAAGCATGAAAATGACTCTAAACACAGTTATTTTAGTTCCAAAAGTGATGATTCACATCCAACAGTCATTTACAGTCAAAAGATTAAACATTAAAAAAATCACCATTACTGACCATTTGGAGAAGGTTCGTCAGGTCCGGGTCATCCTTTCTGGTCAGAAAATGGATTTTATTGACTGTACAATAAATGTTTACAAATGTCAATGGTATCGAGCCTCATGTTGAATAACCAATTTTTAAGGCCTCTCAGTGACCAAAATTGCCTTTTTTATAGACTTTTCCTCCTACTAAGAAGCTTGTATTTTGCCCTATTTCCAGCATGAAAATTACTCTAAGCACGCTTATTTTAGTTCCAAAAGTGATGATTCATATCGGACAGTCATTTACAGTCAAAAGATTAAATATAAAAAAAATCACCATTACTGACCATTTGGAGAGGGTTCGTCAGGTCCGGGGTCATCGTTTTTGAGCAGAAGAAAGAGTTTTTGACTATACAAAAAATGATTCCAAATGTCTATTGTGTCCAGCTTCATATTGAAAAAACACTTTTTAAGGTCTCCCAGTGACGAAAATTGCTGTTTTCATAGACTTTTCTAATATTAAGAAGCTTGTATTTTGCCCAATTTCAAGCATGAAAATGACTCTAAACACAGTTATTTTAGTTCCAAAAGTGATGATTCATATCCAACAGTCATTTATAGTCAAAAGATTAAACATTCAAAAAATCACCATTACTGACCATTTGGATTAGGTTCGTCAGGTCCGGGTCATCCTTTTTGGTCAGAAAATTTATTTTATTGACTGTACAATAAATGATTACAAATGTCAATGGTATTGAGCCTCATGTTGAATAACCACTTTTTAAGGCCTTACAGTGACCAAATTGCCTTTTTTATAGACTTTTCCTCCTACTAAGAAGCTTGTGTTTTGCCCTATTTCAAGCATGAAAATTACTCTAAGCACACTTATTTTAGTTCCAAAAGTGATGATTCATATCAGACAGTCATTAACAGTCAAAAGATTAAATATTAAAAAAATCACCATTACTGACAATTTTGAGAGGGTTCGTCAGCTCCGGGGTCATCGTTTTTGAGCAGAAAAAGGAGTTTTTGACTATACAAAATGATTCCAAATGTCTATTGTGTTGAGCTTCATATTGAAAAAACACTTTTTAAGGTCTCCCAGTTACGAAAATTGCTGTTTTAATACACTTTTCTAATATTAAGAAGCTTGTATTTTGCCCAATTTCAAGCATGAAAATGACTCTAAACACAGTTATTTTAGTTCCAAAAGTGATGATTCACATCCAACAGTCATTTACAGTCAAAAGATTAAACATTAAAAAAATCACCATTACTGACCATTTGGAGAAGGTTCGTCAGGTCCGGGTCATCCTTTCTGGTCAGAAAATGGATTTTATTGACTGTACAATAAATGTTTACAAATGTCAATGGTATCGAGCCTCATGTTGAATAACCAATTTTTAAGGCCTCTCAGTGACCAAAATTGCCTTTTTTATAGACTTTTCCTCCTACTAAGAAGCTTGTATTTTGCCCTATTTCCAGCATGAAAATTACTCTAAGCACGCTTATTTTAGTTCCAAAAGTGATGATTCATATCGGACAGTCATTTACAGTCAAAAGATTAAATATAAAAAAATCACCATTACTGACCATTTGGAGAGGGTTCGTCAGGTCCGGGGTCATCGTTTTTGAGCAGAAGAAAGAGTTTTTGACTATACAAAAAATGATTCCAAATGTCTATTGTGTCCAGCTTCATATTGAAAAAACACTTTTTAAGGTCTCCCAGTGACGAAAATTGCTGTTTTCATAGACTTTTCTAATATTAAGAAGCTTGTATTTTGCCCAATTTCAAGCATGAAAATGACTCTAAACACAGTTATTTTAGTTCCAAAAGTGATGATTCATATCCAACAGTCATTTACAGTCAAAAGATTAAACATTCAAAAAATCACCATTACTGACCATTTGGAGAAGGTTCGTCAGGTCCGGGTCATCCTTTTTGGTCAGAAAATGGATTTTATTGACTGTACAATAAATGATTACAAATGTCAATGGTATCGAGCCTCATGTTGAATAACCACTTTTAAGGGCTCTCAGTGACCAAAATTGCCTTTTTTATAGACTTTTCCTCATACTAAGAAGCTTGTGTTTTGCCCTATTTCAAGCATGAAAATTACTCTAAGCACACATATTTTAGTTCCAAAAGTGATGATTCAAATCGGACAGTCATTTACAGTCAAATGATTAAATATAAAAAAAATCACCATTACTGACCATTTGGAGAGGGGTCGTCAGGTCCGGGGTCATCGTTTTTGAGCAGAAAAAGGAGTTTTTGACTATACAAAAAATGATTCCAAATGTCTATTGTGTCGAGCTTCATTTTGAAAAAACACTTTTTAAGGTCTCCCAGTGACGAAAATTGCTGTTTTCATAGACTTTTCTAATATTAAGAACCTTGTATTTTGCCCAATTTCAAGCATGAAAATGACTCTAAACACAGTTATTTAAGTTCCAAAAGTGATGATTCACATCCAACAGTCATTTACAGTCAAAAGATTAAACATTCAAAAAATCACCATTACTGACCATTTGGAGAAGGTTCGTCAGGTCCGGGTCATCCTTTTTGGTCAGAAAATGGATTTTATTGACTGTACAATAAATGATTACAAATGTCAATGGTATCGAGCCTCATGTTGAATAACCACTTTTTAAGGCCTCACAGTGACCAAAATTGCCTTTTTTATAGACTTTTCCTCCTACTAAGAAGCTTGTATTTCGCCCTATTTCCAGCATGAAAATTACTCTAAGCACGCTTATTTTAGTTCCAAAAGTGATGATTCATATCGGACAGTCATTTACAGTCAAAAGATTAAATATAAAAAAAATCACCATTACTGACCATTTGGAGAGGGTTCGTCAAGTCCGGGGTCATCGTTTTTGAGCAGAAGAAAGAGTTTTTGACTATACAAAAAATGATTCCAAATGTCTATTGTGTCGAGCTTCATATTGAAAAAACACTTTTTAAGGCCTCCCAGTGACGAAAATTGCTGTTTTCATAGACTTTTCTAATATTAAGAAGCTTGTATTTTGCCCAATTTCAAGCATGAAAATGACTCTAAACACAGTTATTTTAGTTCCAAAAGGGATGCTTCACATCCAACAGTCATTTACAGTCAAAAGATTAAACATTCAAAAAATCACTATTTCTGACCATTTGGAGAAGGTTCGTCAGGTCCGGGTCATCCTTTTTGGTCAGAAAATGGATTTTATTGACTGTACAATAAATGATTACAAATGTCAATGGTATCAACCCTCATGATGAATTACCACTTTTTAAGGCCTCACAGTGACCAAAATTGCCTTTTTTATAGACTTTTCTTCCTACTAAGAAGCTTGTATTTTGCCCTATTTCCAGCATGAAAATTACTCTAAGCACACTTATTTTAGTTCCAAAAGTGATGATTCATATCGGACAGTCATTTACAGTCAAAAGATTAAATATAAAAAAAATCACCATTACTGACCATTTGGAGAGGGTTTGTCAGGTCCGGGGTCATCGTTTTTGAGCAGAAGAAAGAATTTTTGACTATACAAAAAATGATTCCAAATGTCTATTGTGTCCAGCTTCATATTGAAAAAACACTTTTTAAGGTCTCCCAGTGACGAAAATTGCTGTTTTCATAGACTTTTCTAATATTAAGAAGCTTGTATTTTGCCCAATTTCAAGCATGAAAATGACTCTAAACACAGTTATTTTAGTTCCAAAAGTGATGATTCATATCCAACAGTCATTTACAGTCAAAAGATTAAACATTCAAAAAATCACCATTACTGACCATTTGGAGAAGGTTCGTCAGGTCCGGGTCATCCTTTTTGGTCAGAAAATGGATTTTATTGACTGTACAATAAATGATTACAAATGTCAATGGTATCGAGCCTCATGTTGAATAACCACTTTTTAAGGCCTCACAGTGACCAAAATTGCCTTTTTTATAGACTTTTCCTCCTACTAAGAAGCTTGTATTTTGCCCTATTTCCAGCATGAAAATTACTCTAAGCACGCTTATTTTAGTTCCAAAAGTGATGATTCATATCGGACAGTCATTTACAGTCAAAAGATTAAATATAAAAAAATCACCATTACTGACCATTTGGAGAGGGTTCGTCAAGTCCGGGGTCATCGTTTTTGAGCAGAAGAAAGAGTTTTTGACTATACAAAAAATGATTCCAAATGTCTATTGTGTCGAGCTTCATATTGAAAAAACACTTTTTAAGGCCTCCCAGTGACGAAAATTGCTGTTTTCATAGACTTTTCTAATATTAAGAAGCTTGTATTTTGCCCAATTTCAAGCATGAAAATGACTCTAAACACAGTTATTTTAGTTCCAAAAGGGATGCTTCACATCCAACAGTCATTTACAGTCAAAAGATTAAACATTCAAAAAATCACTATTTCTGGCCATTTGGAGAAGGTTCGTCAGGTCCGGGTCATCCTTTTTGGTCAGAAAATGGATTTTATTGACTGTACAATAAATGATTACAAATGTCAATGGTATCAACCCTCATGATGAATTACCACTTTTTAAGGCCTCACAGTGACCAAAATTGCCTTTTTTATAGACTTTTCTTCCTACTAAGAAGCTTGTATTTTGCCCTATTTCCAGCATGAAAATTACTCTAAGCACACTTATTTTAGTTCCAAAAGTGATGATTCATATCGGACAGTCATTTACAGTCAAAAGATTAAATATAAAAAAATCACCATTACTGACCATTTGGAGAGGGTTTGTCAGGTCCGGGGTCATCGTTTTTGAGCAGAAGAAAGAATTTTTGACTATACAAAAAATGATTCCAAATGTCTATTGTGTCCAGCTTCATATTGAAAAAACACTTTTTAAGGTCTCCCAGTGACGAAAATTGCTGTTTTCATAGACTTTTCTAATATTAAGAAGCTTGTATTTTGCCCAATTTCAAGCACGAAAATGACTCTAAACACAGTTATTTTAGTTCCAAAAGTGATGATTCATATCCAACAGTCATTTACAGTCAAAAGATTAAACATTCAAAAAATCACCATTACTGACCATTTGGAGAAGGTTCGTCAGGTCCGGGTCATCCTTTTTGGTCAGAAAATGGATTTTATTGACTGTACAATAAATGATTACAAATGTCAATGGTATCGAGCCTCATGTTGAATAACCACTTTTTAAGGCCTCACAGTGACCAAAATTGCCTTTTTTATAGACTTTTCCTCCTACTAAGAAGCTTGTATTTTGCCCTATTTCCAGCATGAAAATTACTCTAAGCACGCTTATTTTAGTTCCAAAAGTGATGATTCATATCGGACAGTCATTTACAGTCAAAAGATTAAATATTTAAAAAAATCACCATTACTGACCATTTGGAGAGGGTTTGTCAGGTCCGGGGTCTTCGTTTTTGAGCAGAAGAAAGAATTTTTGACTATGCAAAAAATGATTCCAAATGTCTATTGTGTCGAGCTTCATATTGAAAAAACACTTTTTAAGGCCTCCCAGTGACGAAAATTGCTGTTTTCATAGACTTTTCTAATATTAAGAAGCTTGTATTTTGCCCAATTTCAAGCATGAAAATGACTCTAAACAGAGTTATTTTAGTTCCAAAAGTGATGATTCACATCCAACAGTCATTTATAGTCAAAAGATTAAACATTCAAAAAATCACCATTACTGACCATTTGGAGAAGGTTCGTCAGGTCCGGGTCATCCTTTTTGGTCAGAAAATGGATTTTATTGACTGTACAATAAATGATTACAAATGTCAATGGTATCGAACCTCATGTTGAATAACCACTTTTTAAGGCCTCACAGTGACCAAAATTGCCTTTTTTATAGACTTTTCCTCCTACTAAGAAGCTTGTATTTTGCCCTATTTCCAGCATGAAAATTACAATAAGCACGCTTATTTTAGTTCCAAAAGTGATGATTCATATCGGACAGTCATTTACAGTCAAAAGATTAAATATAAAAAAAATCAGCATTACTGACCATTTGGAGAGGGTTTGTCAGGTCCGGGGTCATCGTTTTTGAGCAGAAGAAAGAATTTTTGACTATACAAAAAATGATTCCAAATGTCTATTGTGTCCAGCTTCATATTGAAAAAACACTTTTTAAGGTCTCCCAGTGACGAAAATTGCTGTTTTCATAGACTTTTCTAATATTAAGAAGCTTGTATTTTGCCCAATTTCAAGCATGAAAATGACTCTAAACACAGTTATTTTAGTTCCAAAAGTGATGATTCATATCCAACAGTCATTTACAGTCAAAAGATTAAACATTCAAAAAATCACCATTACTGACCATTTGGAGAAGGTTCGTCAGGTCCGGGTCATCCTTTTTGGTCAGAAAATGGATTTTATTGACTGTACAATAAATGATTACAAATGTCAATGGTATCGAGCCTCATGTTGAATAACCACTTTTTAAGGGCTCTCAGTGACCAAAATTGCCTTTTTTATAGACTTTTCCTCATACTAAGAAGCTTGTGTTTTGCCCTATTTCAAGCATGAAAATTACTCTAAGCACACATATTTTAGTTCCAAAAGTGATGATTCAAATCGGACAGTCATTTACAGTCAAAAGATTAAATATAAAAAAAATCACCATTACTGACCATTTGGAGAGGGGTCGTCAGGTCCGGGGTCATCGTTTTTGAGCAGAAAAAGGAGTTTTTGACTATACAAAAAATGATTCCAAATGTCTATTGTGTCGAGCTTCATTTTGAAAAAACACTTTTAAGGTCTCCCAGTGACGAAAATTGCTGTTTTCATAGACTTTTCTAATATTAAGAACCTTGTATTTTGCCCAATTTCAAGCATGAAAATGACTCTAAACACAGTTATTTAAGTTCCAAAAGTGATGATTCACATCCAACAGTCATTTACAGTCAAAAGATTAAACATTCAAAAAATCACCATTATTGACCATTTGGAGAAGGTTCGTCAGGTCCGGGTCATCCTTTTTGGTCAGAAAATGGATTTTATTGACTGTACAATAAATGATTACAAATGTCAATGGTATCGAGCCTCATGTTGAATAACCACTTTTTAAGGCCTCACAGTGACCAAAATTGCCTTTTTTATAGACTTTTCCTCCTACTAAGAAGCTTGTATTTTGCCCTATTTCCAGCATGAAAATTACTCTAAGCACGCTTATTTTAGTTCCAAAAGTGATGATTCATATCGGACAGTCATTTACAGTCAAAAGATTAAATATAAAAAAATCACCATTACTGACCATTTGGAGAGGGTTCGTCAAGTCCGGGGTCATCGTTTTTGAGCAGAAGAAAGAGTTTTTGACTATACAAAAAATGATTCCAAATGTCTATTGTGTCGAGCTTCATATTGAAAAAACACTTTTAAGGCCTCCCAGTGACGAAAATTGCTGTTTTCATAGACTTTTCTAATATTAAGAAGCTTGTATTTTGCCCAATTTCAAGCATGAAAATTACTCTAAGCACACTTATTTTAGTTCCAAAAGTGATGATTCATATCGGACAGTCATTTACGTTCAAAAGATTAAATATAAAAAAAATCACCATTACTGACCATTTGGAGAGGGTTCGTCAGGTCCGGGGTCATCGTTTTTGAGCAGAAGAAAGAATTTTTGACTATACAAAAAATGATTCCAAATGTCTATTGTGTCGAGCTTCATATTGAAAAACACTTTTTAAGGCCTCCCAGTGACGAAAATTGCTGTTTTCATAGACTTTTCTAATATTAAGAAGCTTGTATTTTGCCCAATTTCAAGCATGAAAATGACTCTAAACAGAGTTATTTTAGTTCCAAAAGTGATGATTCACTGCCAACAGTCATTTACAGTCAAAAGATTAAACATTAAAAAAATCACCATTACTGAGCATTTGGAGAAGGTTCGTCAGGTCCGGGTCATCCTTTTTGGTCAGAAAATGGATTTTATTGACTGTACAATAAATGATTACAAATGTCAATGGTATCGAGCCTCATGTTGAATAACCACATTTTAAGGCCTCTCAGTGACCAAAATTGCCTTTTTATAGACTTTTCCTCCTACTAAGAAGCTTGTGTTTTGCCCTATTTCAAGCATGAAAATTACTCTAAGCACACTTATTTTAGTTCCAAAAGTGATGATTCATATCAGACAGTCATTAACAGTCAAAAGATTAAATATTAAAAAAATCACAATTACTGACAATTTTGAGAGGGTTCGTCAGCTCCGGGGTCATCGTTTTTGAGCAGAAAAAGGAGTTTTTGACTATACAAAATGATTCCAAATGTCTATTGTGTCGAGCTTCATATTGAAAAAACACTTTTTAAGGTCTCCCAGTTACGAAAATTGCTGTTTTAATACACTTTTCTAATATTAAGAAGCTTGTATTTTGCCCAATTTCAAGCATGAAAATGACTCTAAACACAGTTATTTTAGTTCCAAAAGTGATGATTCACATCCAACAGTCATTTACAGTCAAAAGATTAAACATTAAAAAAATCACCATTACTGACCATTTGGAGAAGGTTCGTCAGGTCCGGGTCATCCTTTCTGGTCAGAAAATGGATTTTATTGACTGTACAATAAATGTTTACAAATGTCAATGGTATCGAGCCTCATGTTGAATAACCAATTTTTAAGGACTCTCAGTGACCAAAATTGCCTTTTTATAGACTTTTCCTCCTACTAAGAAGCTTGTATTTTGCCCTATTTCCAGCATGAAAATTACTCTAAGCACGCTTATTTTAGTTCCAAAAGTGATGATTCATATCGGACAGTCATTTACAGTCAAAAGATTAAATATTAAAAAATCACCATTACTGACAATTTTGAGAGGGTTCGTCAGCTCCGGGGTCATCGTTTTTGAGCAGAAAAAGGAGTTTTTGACTATACAAAATGATTCCAAATGTCTATTGTGTCGAGCTTCATATTGAAAAAACACTTTTTAAGGTCTCCCAGTTACGAAAATTGCTGTTTTAATACACTTTTCTAATATTAAGAAGCTTGTATTTTGCCCAATTTCAAGCATGAAAATGACTCTAAACACAGTTATTTTAGTTCCAAAAGTGATGATTCACATCCAACAGTCATTTACAGTCAAAAGATTAAACATTAAAAAAATCACCATTACTGACCATTTGGAGAAGGTTCGTCAGGTCCGGGTCATCCTTTCTGGTCAGAAAATGGATTTTATTGACTGTACAATAAATGTTTACAAATGTCAATGGTATCGAGCCTCATGTTGAATAACCAATTTTTAAGGCCTCTCAGTGACCAAAATTGCCTTTTTTATAGACTTTTCCTCCTACTAAGAAGCTTGTATTTTGCCCTATTTCCAGCATGAAAATTACTCTAAGCACGCTTATTTTAGTTCCAAAAGTGATGATTCATATCGGACAGTCATTTACAGTCAAAAGATTAAATATAAAAAAAATCACCATTACTGACCATTTGGAGAGGGTTCGTCAGGTCCGGGGTCATCGTTTTTGAGCAGAAGAAAGAGTTTTTGACTATACAAAAAATGATTCCAAATGTCTATTGTGTCCAGCTTCATATTGAAAAAACACTTTTTAAGGTCTCCCAGTGACGAAAATTGCTGTTTTCATAGACTTTTCTAATATTAAGAAGCTTGTATTTTGCCCAATTTCAAGCATGAAAATGACTCTAAACACAGTTATTTTAGTTCCAAAAGTGATGATTCATATCCAACAGTCATTTATAGTCAAAAGATTAAACATTCAAAAAATCACCATTACTGACCATTTGGATTAGGTTCGTCAGGTCGGGTCATCCTTTTTGGTCAGAAAATTTATTTTATTGACTGTACAATAAATGATTACAAATGTCAATGGTATTGAGCCTCATGTTGAATAACCACTTTTTAAGGCCTTACAGTGACCAAATTGCCTTTTTTATAGACTTTTCCTCCTACTAAGAAGCTTGTGTTTTGCCCTATTTCAAGCATGAAAATTACTCTAAGCACACTTATTTTAGTTCCAAAAGTGATGATTCATATCAGACAGTCATTAACAGTCAAAAGATTAAATATTAAAAAATCACCATTACTGACAATTTTGAGAGGGTTCGTCAGCTCCGGGGTCATCGTTTTTGAGCAGAAAAAGGAGTTTTTGACTATACAAAATGATTCCAAATGCCTATTGTGTCGAGCTTCATATTGAAAAAACACTTTTTAAGGTCTCCCAGTTACGAAAATTGCTGTTTTCATAGACTTTTCTAATATTAAGAAGCTTGTATTTTGCCCAATTTCAAGCATGAAAATGACTCTAAACACAGTTATTTTAGTTCCAAAAGGGATGCTTCACATCCAACAGTCATTTACAGTCAAAAGATTAAACATGCAAAAAATCAGCATTACTGACCATTTGGAGAAGGTTCGTCAGGTCCGGGTCATCCTTTTTGGTCAGAAAATGGATTTTATTGACTGTACAATAAATGATTACAAATGTCAATGGTATCGAGCCTCATGTTGAATAACCACTTTTTAAGGCCTCTCAGTATCCAAAATTGCCTTTTTTATAGACTTTTCCTCATACTAAGAAGCTTGTGTTTTGCCCTATTTCAAGCATAAAAATTACTCTAAGCACACTTATTTTAGTTCCAAAAGTGATGATTCATATCGGACAGTCATTTACAGTCAAAAGATTAAATATAAAAAAATCACCATTACTGACAATTTGGAGAGGGTTTGTCAGCTCCGGGGTCATCGTTTTTGAGCAGAAAAAGGAGTTTTTGACTATACAAAATGATTCCACATGTATATTGTGTCGAGCTTCATATTGAAAAAACACTTTTTAAGGACTCCCAGTGACGACAATTGCTGTTTTCATAGACTTTTCTAATATTAAGAAGCTTGTATTTTGCCCAATTTCAAGCATGAAAATGACTCTAAACACAGTTATTTTAGTTCCAAAAGTGAAGATTCACATCCAACAGTCATTTACAGTCAAAACATTAAACATTAAAAAAATCACTATTTCTGACCATTTGGAGAAGGTTCGTCAGGTCCGGGTCATCCTTTTGGTCAGAAAATGGATTTTATTGACTGTACAATAAATGATTACAAATGTCAATGGTATCAACCCTCATGTTGAATTACCACTTTTTAAGGCCTCACAGTGACCAAAATTGCCTTTTTTATAGACTTTTCTTCCTACTAAGAAGCTTGTATTTTGCCCTATTTCCAGCATGAAAATTACTCTAAGCACACTTATTTTAGTTCCAAAAGTGATGATTCATATCGGACAGTCATTTACGTTCAAAAGATTAAATATAAAAAAATCACCATTACTGACCATTTGGAGAGGGTTCGTCAGGTCCGGGGTCATCGTTTTTGAGCAGAAGAAAGAATTTTTGACTATACAAAAAATGATTCCAAATGTCTATTGTGTCGAGCTTCATATTGAAAAAACACTTTTTAAGGCCTCCCAGTGACGAAAATTGCTGTTTTCATAGACTTTTCTAATATTAAGAAGCTTGTATTTTGCCCAACTTCAAGCATGAAAATGACTCTAAACAGAGTTATTTTAGTTCCAAAAGTGATGATTCACATCCAACAGTCATTTACAGTCAAAAGATTAAACATTAAAAAAATCACCATTACTGAGCATTTGGAGAAGGTTCGTCAGGTCCGGGTCATCCTTTTTGGTCAGAAAATGGATTTTATTGACTGTACAATAAATGATTACAAATGTCAATGGTTTCGAGCCTCATGTTGAATAACCACATTTTAAGGCCTCTCAGTGACCAAAATTGCCTTTTTTATAGACTTTTCCTCCTACTAAGAAGCTTGTGTTTTGCCCTATTTCAAGCATGAAAATTACTCTAAGCACACTTATTTTAGTTCCAAAAGTGATGATTCATATCAGACAGTCATTAACAGTCAAAAGATTAAATATTAAAAAAATCACCATTACTGACAATTTTGAGAGGGTTCGTCAGCTCCGGGGTCATCGTTTTTGAGCAGAAAAAGGAGTTTTTGACTATACAAAATGATTCCAAATGTCTATTGTGTCGAGCTTCATATTGAAAAACACTTTTTAAGGTCTCCCAGTTACGAAAATTGCTGTTTTAATACACTTTTCTAATATTAAGAAGCTTGTATTTTGCCCAATTTCAAGCATGAAAATGACTCTAAACACAGTTATTTTAGTTCCAAAAGTGATGATTCACATCCAACAGTCATTTACAGTCAAAAGATTAAACATTAAAAAAATCACCATTACTGACCATTTGGAGAAGGTTCGTCAGGTCCGGGTCATCCTTTCTGGTCAGAAAATGGATTTTATTGACTGTACAATAAATGTTTACAAATGTCAATGGTATCGAGCCTCATGTTGAATAACCAATTTTTAAGGCCTCTCAGTGACCAAAATTGCCTTTTTTATAGACTTTTCCTCCTACTAAGAAGCTTGTATTTTGCCCTATTTCCAGCATGAAAATTACTCTAAGCACGCTTATTTTAGTTCCAAAAGTGATGATTCATATCGGACAGTCATTTACAGTCAAAAGATTAAATATAAAAAAATCACCATTACTGACCATTTGGAGAGGGTTCGTCAGGTCCGGGGTCATCGTTTTTGAGCAGAAGAAAGAGTTTTTGACTATACAAAAAATGATTCCAAATGTCTATTGTGTCCAGCTTCATATTGAAAAAACACTTTTAAGGTCTCCCAGTGACGAAAATTGCTGTTTTCATAGACTTTTCTAATATTAAGAAGCTTGTATTTTGCCCAATTTCAAGCATGAAAATGACTCTAAACACAGTTATTTTAGTTCCAAAAGTGATGATTCATATCCAACAGTCATTTACAGTCAAAAGATTAAACATTCAAAAAATCACCATTACTGACCATTTGGAGAAGGTTCGTCAGGTCTGGGTCAGCCTTTTTGGTCAGAAAATGGATTTTATTGACTGTACAATAAATGATTACAAATGTCAATGGTATCGAGCCTCATGTTGAATAACCACTTTTTAAGGCCTCTCAATGACCAAAATTGCCTTTTTTATAGACTTTTCCTCCTACTAAGAAGCTTGTGTTTTGCCCTATTTCCAGCATGACAATTACTCTAAGCACACTTATTTTAGTTCCAAAAGTGATGATTCATATCGGTCAGTCATTTACGTTCAAAAGATTAAATATAAAAAAAATCACCATTACTGACCATTTGGAGAGGGTTTGTCAGGTCCGGGGTCATCGTTTTTGAGCAGAAGAAGGAGTTTTTGACTATACAAAAAATGATTCCAAATGTCTATTGTGTCCAGCTTCATATTGAAAAAACACTTTTTAAGGTCTCCCAGTGACGAAAATTGCTGTTTTCATAGACTTTTCTAATATTAAGAAGCTTGTATTTTGCCCAATTTCAAGCATGAAAATGACTCTAAACACAGTTATTTTAGTTCCAAAAGTGATGATTCATATCCAACAGTCATTTACAGTCAAAAGATTAAACATTCAAAAAATCACCATTACTGACCATTTGGAGAAGGTTCGTCAGGTCCGGGTCATCCTTTTTGGTCAGAAAATTGATTTTATTGACTGTACAATAAATGATTACAAATGTCAATGGTATCGAGCCTCATGTTGAATAACCACTTTTTAAGGCCTCACAGTGAACAAAATTGCCTTTTTTATAGACTTTTCCTCCTACTAAGAAGCTTGTATTTTGCCCTATTTCCAGCATGAAAATTACTCTAAGCACGCTTATTTTAGTTCCAAAAGTGATGATTCATATCGGACAGTCATTTACAGTCAAAAGATTAAATATAAAAAAAATCACCATTACTGACCATTTGGAGAGGGTTCGTCAAGTCCGGGGTCATCGTTTTTGAGCAGAAGAAAGAGTTTTTGACTATACAAAAAATGATTCCAAATGTCTATTGTGTCCAGCTTCATATTGAAAAAACACTTTTTAAGGTCTCCCAGTGACGAAAATTGCTGTTTTTATAGACTTTTCTAATATTAAGAAGCTTGTATTATGCCCAATTTCAAGCATGAAAATGACTCTAAACACAGTTATTTTAGTTCCAAAAGGGATGCTTCACATCCAACAGTCATTTACAGTCAAAAGATTAAACATTCAAAAATCACTATTTCTGACCATTTGGAGAAGGTTCGTCAGGTCCGGGTCATCCTTTTTGGTCAGAAAATGGATTTTATTGACTGTACAATAAATGATTACAAATGTCAATGGTATCAACCCTCATGATGAATTACCACTTTTTAAGGCCTCACAGTGACCAAAATTGCCTTTTTATAGACTTTTCCTCCTACTAAGAAGCTTGTATTTTGCCCTATTTCCAGCATGAAAATTACTCTAAGCACGCTTATTTTAGTTCCAAAAGTGATGATTCATATCGGACAGTCATTTACAGTCAAAAGATTAAATATTTAAAAAAATCACCATTACTGACCATTTGGAGAGGGTTTGTCAGGTCCGGGGTCTTCGTTTTTGAGCAGAAGAAAGAATTTTTGACTATGCAAAAAATGATTCCAAATGTCTATTGTGTCGAGCTTCATATTGAAAAAACACTTTTTAAGGCCTCCCAGTGACGAAAATTGCTGTTTTCATAGACTTTTCTAATATTAAGAAGCTTGTATTTTGCCCAATTTCAAGCATGAAAATGACTCTAAACAGAGTTATTTTAGTTCCAAAAGTGATGATTCACATCCAACAGTCATTTATAGTCAAAAGATTAAACATTCAAAAAATCACCATTACTGACCATTTGGAGAAGGTTCGTCAGGTCCGGGTCATCCTTTTTGGTCAGAAAATGGATTTTATTGACTGTACAATAAATGATTACAAATGTCAATGGTATCGAACCTCATGTTGAATAACCACTTTTTAAGGCCTCACAGTGACCAAAATTGCCTTTTTTATAGACTTTTCCTCCTACTAAGAAGCTTGTATTTTGCCCTATTTCCAGCATGAAAATTACAATAAGCACGCTTATTTTAGTTCCAAAAGTGATGATTCATATCGGACAGTCATTTACAGTCAAAAGATTAAATATAAAAAAATCACCATTACTGACCATTTGGAGAGGGTTTGTCAGGTCCGGGGTCATCGTTTTTGAGCAGAAGAAAGAATTTTTGACTATACAAAAAATGATTCCAAATGTCTATTGTGTCCAGCTTCATATTGAAAAAACACTTTTTAAGGTCTCCCAGTGACGAAAATTGCTGTTTTCATAGACTTTTCTAATATTAAGAAGCTTGTATTTTGCCCAATTTCAAGCATGAAAATGACTCTAAACACAGTTATTTTAGTTCCAAAAGTGAAGATTCATATCCAACAGTCATTAACAGTCAAAAGATTAAACATTCAAAAAATCACCATTACTGACCATTTGGAGAAGGTTCGTCAGGTCCGGGTCATCCTTTTTGGTCAGAAAATGGATTTTATTGACTGTACAATAAATGATTACAAATGTCAATGGTATCGAGCCTCATGTTGAATAACCACTTTTTAAGGGCTCCCAGTGACCAAAATTGCCTTTTTATAGACTTTTCCTCATACTAAGAAGCTTGTGTTTTGCCCTATTTCAAGCATGAAAATTACTCTAAGCACACATATTTTAGTTCCAAAAGTGATGATTCAAATCGGACAGTCATTTACAGTCAAAAGATTAAATATAAAATAATCACCATTACTGACCATTTGGAGAGGGGTCGTCAGGTCCGGGGTCATCGTTTTTGAGCAGAAAAAGGAGTTTTTGACTATACAAAAAATGATTCCAAATGTCTATTGTGTCGAGCTTCATATTGAAAAACACTTTTTAAGGCCTCCCAGTGACGAAAATTGCTGTTTTCATAGACTTTTCTAATATTAAGAAGCTTGTATTTTGCCCAATTTCAAGCATGAAAATGACTCTAAACACAGTTATTTTAGTTCCAAAAGGGATGCTTCACATCCAACAGTCATTTACAGTCAAAAGATTAAACATTCAAAAAATCACTATTTCTGACCATTTGGAGAAGGTTCGTCAGGTCCGGGTCATCCTTTTTGGTCAGAAAATGGATTTTATTGACTGTACAATAAATGATTACAAATGTCAATGGTATCGAGCCTCATGTTGAATAACCACTTTTTAAGGCCTCACAGTGACCAAAATTGCCTTTTTTATAGACTTTTCCTCCTACTAAGAAGCTTGTGTTTTGCCCTATTTCCAGCATGAAAATTACTCTAAGCACACTTATTTTAGTTCCAAAAGTGATGATTCATATCGGACAGTCATTTACAGTCAAAAGATTAAATTTAAAAAAATCACCATTACTGACAATTTGGAGAGGGTTCGTCAGGTCCGGGGTCATCGTTTATGAGCAGAAAAAGGAGTTTTTGACTATACAAAAAATGATTCCAAATGTCTATTGTGTCGAGCTTCATATTGAAAAAACACTTTTTAAGGCCTCCCAGTGACGAAAATTGCTGTTTTCATAGACTTTTCTAATATTAAGAAGCTTGTATTTTGCCCAATTTCAAGCATGAAAATGACTCTAAACAGAGTTATTTTAGATCCAAAAGTGATGATTCACATCCAACAGTCATTTACAGTCAAAAGATTAAACATTAAAAAAATCACCATTACTGACCATTTGGAGAAGGTTAGTCAGGTCCGGGTCATCCTTTTTGGTCAGAAAATGGATTTTATTGACTGTACAATAAATGATTACAATCGTCAATGGTATCGAGCCTCATGTTGAATAACCACTTTTTAAGGCCTCTCAGTGACCAAAATTGCCTTTTTTATAGACTTTTCCTCCTACTAAGAAGCTTGTGTTTTGCCCTATTTAAAGCATGAAAATTACTCTAAGCACACTTATTTTAGTTCCAAAAGTGATGATTCATATCGGACAGTCATTTACAGTCAAAAGATTAAATATTTAAAAAATCACCATTACTGACAATTTGGAGAGGGTTCGTCAGCTCCGGGGTCATCGTTTTTGAGCAGAAAAAGGAGTTTTTGACTATACAAAATGATTCCACATGTATATTGTGTCGAGCTTCATATTGAAAAAACCCTTTTAAAGGCCTCCCAGTGACAAAAATTGCTGTTTTCATAGACTTTTCTAATATTAAGAAGCTTGTATTTTGCCCAATTTCAAGCATGAAAATGACTCTAAACAGTTATTTTAGTTCCAAAAGTGATGCTTCACATCCAACAGTCATTTACAGTCAAAAGATTAAACATTCAAAAAATCACCATTACTGACCATTTGGAGAAGGTTCGTCAGGTCCGGGTCATCCTTTTTGGTCAGAAAATGGATTTTATTGACTGTACAATAAATGATTACAAGTGTCAATGGTATCGAGCCTCATGTTGAATAACCACTTTTTAAGGCCTCACAGTGACCAAAATTGCCTTTTTATAGACTTTTCCTCCTACTAAGAAGCTTGTGTTTTGCCCTATCTCCAGCATGAAAATTATTCTAAGCACACTTATTTTAGTTCAAAAGTGATGATTCATATCGGACAGTCATTTACAGTCAAAAGATTAAATATTAAAAAAATCACCATTACTGACCATTTGGAGAGGGTTCGTCAGGTCCGGGGTCATTGTTTTTGAGCAGAAAAAGGCGTTTTTGACTATACAAAAAATGATTCCAAATGTCTATTGATACGAGCTTCATATTGAAAAAACACTTTTTAAGGTCTCCCAGTTACGAAAATTGCTGTTTTCATAGACTTTTCTAATATTAAGAAGCTTGTATTTTGCCCAATTTCAAGCATGAAAATGACTCTAAACACAGTTATTTTAGTTCTAAAAGTGATGATTCACATCCAACAGTCATTTACAGTCAAAAGATTAAACATTCAAAAAAATCACCATTACTGACCATTTGGATTAGGTTCGTCAGGTCCGGGTCATCCTTTTTGGTCAGAAAATTTATTTTATTGACTGTACAATAAATGATTACAAATGTCAATGGCATTGAGCCTCATGTTGAATAACCACTTTTTAAGGCCTCACATTGACCAAAATTGCCTTTTTTATAGACTTTTCCTCCTACTAAGAAGCTTGTATTTTGCCCTATTTCCAGCATGAAAATTACTCTAAGCACGCTTATTTTAGTTCCAAAAGTGATGATTCATATCGGACAGTCATTTACAGTCAAAAGATTAAATATAAAAAAAATCACCATTACTGACCATTTGGAGAGGGTTTGTCAGGTCCGGGGTCATCGTTTTTGAGCAGAAGAAAGAATTTTTGACTATACAAAAATGATTCCAAATGTCTATTGTGTCCAGCTTCATATTGAAAAAACACTTTTTAAGGTCTCCCAGTGACGAAAATTGCTGTTTTCATAGACTTTTCTAATATTAAGAAGCTTGTATTTTGCCCAATTTCAAGCATGAAAATGACTCTAAACACAGTTATTTTAGTTCCAAAAGTGATGATTCATATCGGACAGTCATTTACAGTCAAAAGATTAAATATTAAAAAAATCACCATTACTGACAATTTGGAGAGGGTTCGTCAGCTCCGGGGTCATCGTTTTTGAGCAGAAAAAGGAGTTTTTGACTATACAAAATGATTCCAAATGTATATTGTGTCGAGCTTCATATTGAAAAAACACTTTTAAGGCCTCCCAGTGACGAAAATTGCTGTTTTCATAGACTTTTCTAATATTAAGAAGCTTGTATTTTGCCCAATTTCAAGCATGAAAATGACTCTAAACAGAGTTATTTTAGTTCCAAAAGTGATGATTCACATCCAACAGTCATTTACAGTCAAAAGATTAAACATTAAAAAAATCACCATTACTGAGCATTTGGAGAAGGTTCGTCAGGTCCGGGTCATCCTTTTTGGTCAGAAAATGGATTTTATTGACTGTACAATAAATGATTACAAATGTCAATGGTATCGAGCCTCATGTTGAATAACCACATTTTAAGGCCTCTCAGTGACCAAAATTGCCTTTTTTATAGACTTTTCCTCCTACTAAGAAGCTTGTGTTTTGCCCTATTTCAAGCATGAAAATTACTCTAAGCACACTTATTTTAGTTCCAAAAGTGATGATTCATATCAGACAGTCATTAACAGTCAAAAGATTAAATATTAAAAAAATCACCACTACTGACAATTTGGAGAGGGTTCGTCAGCTCCGGGGTCATCGTTTTTGAGCAGAAAAAGGAGTTTTTGACTATACAAAATGATTCCAAATGTCTATTGTGTCGAGCTTCATATTGAAAAAACACTTTTTAAGGTCTCCCAGTTACGAAAATTGCTGTTTTAATACACTTTTCTAATATTAAGAAGCTTGTATTTTGCCCAATTTCAAGCATGAACATGACTCTAAACACAGTTATTTTAGTTCCAAAAGTGATGATTCACATCCAACAGTCATTTACAGTGAAAAGATTAAACATTAAAAAAATCACCATTACTGACCATTTGGAGAAGGTTCGTCAGGTCCGGGTCATCCTTTCTGGTCAGAAAATGGATTTTATTGACTGTACAATAAATGTTTACAAATGTCAATGGTGTCGAGCCTCATGTTGAATAACCACTTTTTAAGGCCTCACAGTGACCAAAATTGCCTTTTTTATAGACTTTTCCTCCTACTAAGAAGCTTGTATTTTGCCCTATTTCCAGCATGAAAATTACTCTAAGCACGCTTATTTTAGTTCCAAAAGTGATGATTCATATCGGACAGTCATTTACAGTCAAAAGATTAAATATAAAAAAATCACCATTACTGACCATTTGGAGAGGGTTCGTCAGGTCAGGGGTCATCGTTTTTGAGCAGAAGAAAGAGTTTTTGACTATACAAAAAATGATTCCAAATGTCTATTGTGTCCAGCTTCATATTGAAAAAACACTTTTTAAGGTCTCCCAGTGACGAAAATTGCTGTTTTCATAGACTTTTCTAATATTAAGAAGCTTGTATTTTGCCCAATTTCAAGCATGAAAATGACTCTAAACACAGTTATTTTAGTTCCAAAAGTGATGATTCACATCCAACAGTCATTTACAGTCAAAAGATTAAACATTAAAAAAATCACCATTACTGAGCATTTGGAGAAGGTTCGTCAGGTCCGGGTCATCCTTTTTGGTCAGAAAATTGATTTTATTGACTGTACAATAAATGATTACAAATGTCAATGGTATCGAGCCTCATGTTGAAAAACCACTTTTTAAGGCCTCTCAGTGACCAAAATTGCCTTTTTTATAGACTTTTCCTCCTACTAAGAAGCTTGTGTTTTGCCCTATTTCAAGCATGAAAATTACTCTAAGCACACTTATTTTAGTTCCAAAAGTGATGATTCATATCAGACAGTCATTAACAGTCAAAAGATTAAATATTAAAAAATCACCATTACTGACAATTTGGAGAGGGTTCGTCAGCTCCGGGGTCATCGTTTTTGAGCAGAAAAAGGAGTTTTTGACTATACAAAATGATTCCAAATGTCTATTGTGTCGAGCTTCATATTGAAAAAACACTTTTTAAGGTCTCCCAGTTACGAAAATTGCTGTTTTAATATTCTTTTCTAATATTAAGAAGCTTGTATTTTGCCCAATTTCAAGCATGAAAATGACTCTAAACACAATTATTTTAGTTCCAAAAGTGATGATTCACATCCAACAGTCATTTACAGTCAAAAGATTAAACATTAAAAAACATCACCATTACTGACCATTTGGAGAAGGTTCGTCAGGTCCGGGTCATCCTTTCTGGTCAGAAAATGGATTTTATTGACTGTACAATAAATGTTTACAAATGTCAATGGTATCGAGCCTCATGTTGAATAACCACTTTTTAAGGCCTCACAGTGACCAAAATTGCCTTTTTATAGACTTTTCCTCCTACTAAGAAGCTTGTATTTTGCCCTATTTCCAGCATGAAAATTACTCTAAGCACGCTTATTTTAGTTCCAAAAGTGATGATTCATATCGGACAGTCATTTACAGTCAAAAGATTAAATATAAAAAAAATCACCATTACTGACCATTTGGAGAGGGTTCGTCAGGTCCGGGGTCATCGTTTTTGAGCAGAAGAAAGAGTTTTTGACTATACAAAAAATGATTCCAAATGTCTATTGTGTCCAGCTTCATATTGAAAAAACACTTTTTAAGGTCTCCCAGTGACGAAAATTGCTGTTTTCATAGACTTTTCTAATATTAAGAAGCTTGTATTTTGCCCAATTTCAAGCATGAAAATGACTCTAAACACAGTTATTTTAGTTCCAAAAGTGATGATTCATATCCAACAGTCATTTACAGTCAAAAGATTAAACATTCAAAAAATCACCATTACTGACCATTTGGAGAAGGTTCGTCAGGTCCGGGTCATCCTTTTGGTCAGAAAATGGATTTTATTGGCTGTACAATAAATGATTACAAATGTCAATGGTATCGAGCCTCATGTTGAATAACCACTTTTTAAGGCCTCACAGTGACCAAAATTGCCTTTTTTATAGACTTTTCCTCCTACTAAGAAGCTTGTGTTTTTCCCTATTTCCAGCATGAAAATTACTCTAAGCACACTTATTTTAGTTCCAAAAGTGATGATTCATATCGGACAGTCATTTACAGTCAAAAGATTAAATTTAAAAAAAATCACCATTACTGACAATTTGGAGAGGGTTCGTCAGGTCCGGGGTCATCGTTTTTGAGCAGAAAAAGGAGTTTTTGACTATACAAAATGATTCCAAATGTATATTGTGTCGAGCTTCATATTGAAAAAACACTTTTTAAGGCCTCCCAGTGACGAAAATTGCTGTTTTCATAGACTTTTCTAATATTAAGAAGCTTGTATTTTGCCCAATTTCAAGCATGAAAATGACTCTAAACACAGTTATTTTAGTTCCAAAAGTGATGATTCACATCCAACAGTCATTTACAGTCAAAAGATTAAACATTAAAAAATTCACCATTACTGAGCATTTGGAGAAGGTTCGTCAGGTCCGGGTCATCCTTTTTGGTCAGAAAATGGATTTTATTGACTGTACAATAAATGATTACAAATGTCAATGGTATCGAGCCTCATGTTGAATAACCACTTTTTAAGGCCTCTCAGTGACCAAAATTGCCTTTTTTATAGACTTTTCCTCCTACTAAGAAGCTTGTGTTTTGCCCTATTTCAAGCATGAAAATTACTCTAAGCACACTTATTTTAGTTCCAAAAGTGATGATTCATATCAGACAGTCATTAACAGTCAAAAGATTAAATATTAAAAAAATCACCATTACTGACAATTTGGAGAGGGTTCGTCAGCTCCGGGGTCATCATTTTTTAGCAGAAAAAGGAGTTTTTGACTATACAAAATGATTCCAAATGTCTATTGTGTCGAGCTTCATATTGAAAAAACACTTTTTAAGGTCTCCCAGTTACGAAAATTGCTGTTTTAATATTCTTTTCTAATATTAAGAAGCTTGTATTTTGCCCAATTTCAAGCATGAAAATGACTCTAAACACAGTTATTTTAGTTCCAAAAGTGATGATTCACATCCAACAGTCATTTACAGTCAAAAGATTAAACATTAAAAAAATCACCATTACTGACCATTTGGAGAAGGTTCGTCAGGTCCGGGTCATCCTTTCTGGTCAGAAAATGGATTTTATTGACTGTACAATAAATGTTTACAAATGTCAATGGTATCGAGCCTCATGTTGAATAACCACTTTTTAAGGCCTCACAGTGACCAAAATTGCCTTTTTATAGACTTTTCCTCCTACTAAGAAGCTTGTATTTTGCCCTATTTCCAGCATGAAAATTACTCTAAGCACGCTTATTTTAGTTCCAAAAGTGATGATTCATATCGGACAGTCATTTACAGTCAAAAGATTAAATATAAAAAAATCACCATTACTGACCATTTGGAGAGGGTTTGTCAGGTCCGGGGTCATCGTTTTTGAGCAGAAGAAAGAGTTTTTGACTATACAAAAAATGATTCCAAATGTCTATTGTGTCCAGCTTCATATTGAAAAAACACTTTTTAAGGTCTCCCAGTGACGAAAATTGCTGTTTTCATAGACTTTTCTAATATTAAGAAGCTTGTATTTTGCCCAATTTCAAGCATGAAAATGACTCTAAACACAGTTATTTTAGTTCCAAAAGTGATGATTCATATCCAACAGTCATTTACAGTCAAAAGATTAAACATTCAAAAAATCACCATTACTGACCATTTGGAGAAGGTTCGTCAGGTCCGGGTCATCCTTTTTGGTCAGAAAATGGATTTTATTGACTGTACAATAAATGATTACAAATGTCAATGGTATCGAACCTCATGTTGAATAACCACTTTTTAAGGCCTCACAGTGACCAAAATTGCCTTTTTTATAGACTTTTCCTCCTACTAAGAAGCTTGTGTTTTGCCCTATTTCCAGCATGAAAATTACTCTAAGCACACTTATTTTAGTTCCAAAAGTGATGATTCATATCGGACAGTCATTTACAGTCAAAAGATTAAATTTTAAAAAATCACCATTACTGACAATTTGGAGAGGGTTCGTCAGGTCCGGGGTCATCGTTTTTGAGCAGAAAAAGGAGTTTTTGACTATACAAAATGATTCCAAATGTATATTGTGTCGAGCTTCATATTGAAAAAACACTTTTTAAGGCCTCCCAGTGACGAAAATTGCTGTTTTCATAGACTTTTCTAATATTAAGAAGCTTGTATTTTGCCCAATTTCAAGCATGAAAATGACTCTAAACACAGTTATTTTAGTTCCAAAAGTGATGATTCACATCCAACAGTCATTTACAGTCAAAAGATTAAACATTTAAAAAATCACCATTACTGAGCATTTGGAGAAGGTTCGTCAGGTCCGGGTCATCCTTTTTGGTCAGAAAATGGATTTTATTGACTGTACAATAAATGATTACAAATGTCAATGGTATCGAGCCTCATGTTGAATAATCACTTTTTAAGGCCTCTCAGTGACCAAAATTGCCTTTTTTATAGACTTTTCCTCCTACTAAGAAGCTTGTGTTTTGCCCTATTTCAAGCATGAAAATTACTCTAAGCACACTTATTTTAGTTCCAAAAGTGATGATTCATATCAGACAGTCATTAACAGTCAAAAGATTAAATATTAAAAAAATCACCATTACTGACAATTTGGAGAGGGTTCGTCAGCTCCGGGGTCATCGTTTTTGAGCAGAAAAAGGAGTTTTTGACTATACAAAATGATTCCAAATGCCTATTGTGTCGAGCTTCATATTGAAAAAACACTTTTTAAGGTCTCCCAGTTACGAAAATTGCTGTTTTAATACACTTTTCTAATATTAAGAAGCTTGTATTTTGCCCAATTTCAAGCATGAAAATGACTCTAAACACAGTTATTTTAGTTCCAAAAGTGATGATTCACATCCAACAGTCATTTACAGTCAAAAGATTAAACATTAAAAAAATCACCATTACTGACCATTTGGAGAAGGTTCGTCAGGTCCGGGTCATCCTTTCTGGTCAGAAAATGGATTTTATTGACTGTACAATAAATGATTACAAATGTCAATGGTATCGAGCCTCATGTTGAATAACCACTTTTTAAGGCCTCACAGTGACCAAAATTGCCTTTTTTATAGACTTTTCCTCCTACTAAGAAGCTTGTATTTTGCCCTATTTCCAGCATGAAAATTACTCTAAGCACGCTTATTTTAGTTCCAAAAGTGATGATTCATATCGGACAGTCATTTACAGTCAAAAGATTAAATATAAAAAAATCACCATTACTGACCATTTGGAGAGGGTTTGTCAGGTCCGGGGTCATCGTTTTTGAGCAGAAGAAAGAGTTTTTGACTATACAAAAAATGATTCCAAATGTCTATTGTGTCCAGCTTCATATTGAAAAAACACTTTTTAAGGTCTCCCAGTGACGAAAATTGCTGTTTTCATAGACTTTTCTAATATTAAGAAGCTTGTATTTTGCCCAATTTCAAGCATGAAAATGACTCTAAACACAGTTATTTTAGTTCCAAAAGTGATGATTCATATCCAACAGTCATTTACAGTCAAAAGATTAAACATTCAAAAAATCACCATTACTGACCATTTGGAGAAGGTTCGTCAGGTCCGGGTCATCCTTTTTGGTCAGAAAATGGATTTTATTGACTGTACAATAAATGATTACAAATGTCAATGGTATCGAACCTCATGTTGAATAACCACTTTTTAAGGCCTCACAGTGACCAAAATTGCCTTTTTTATAGACTTTTCCTCCTACTAAGAAGCTTGTGTTTTGCCCTATTTCCAGCATGAAAATTACTCTAAGCACACTTATTTTAGTTCCAAAAGTGATGATTCATATCGGACAGTCATTTACAGTCAAAAGATTAAATTTTAAAAAATCACCATTACTGACAATTTGGAGAGGGTTCGTCAGGTCCGGGGTCATCGTTTTTGAGCAGAAAAAGGAGTTTTTGACTATACAAAATGATTCCAAATGTATATTGTGTCGAGCTTCATATTGAAAAAACACTTTTTAAGGCCTCCCAGTGACGAAAATTGCTGTTTTCATAGACTTTTCTAATATTAAGAAGCTTGTATTTTGCCCAATTTCAAGCATGAAAATGACTCTAAACACAGTTATTTTAGTTCCAAAAGTGATGATTCACATCCAACAGTCATTTACAGTCAAAAGATTAAACATTTAAAAAATCACCATTACTGAGCATTTGGAGAAGGTTCGTCAGGTCCGGGTCATCCTTTTTGGTCAGAAAATGGATTTTATTGACTGTACAATAAATGATTACAAATGTCAATGGTATCGAGCCTCATGTTGAATAATCACTTTTTAAGGCCTCTCAGTGACCAAAATTGCCTTTTTTATAGACTTTTCCTCCTACTAAGAAGCTTGTGTTTTGCCCTATTTCAAGCATGAAAATTACTCTAAGCACACTTATTTTAGTTCCAAAAGTGATGATTCATATCAGACAGTCATTAACAGTCAAAAGATTAAATATTAAAAAAATCACCATTACTGACAATTTGGAGAGGGTTCGTCAGCTCCGGGGTCATCGTTTTTGAGCAGAAAAAGGAGTTTTTGACTATACAAAATGATTCCAAATGCCTATTGTGTCGAGCTTCATATTGAAAAAACACTTTTAAGGTCTCCCAGTTACGAAAATTGCTGTTTTAATACACTTTTCTAATATTAAGAAGCTTGTATTTTGCCCAATTTCAAGCATGAAAATGACTCTAAACACAGTTATTTTAGTTCCAAAAGTGATGATTCACATCCAACAGTCATTTACAGTCAAAAGATTAAACATTAAAAAAATCACCATTACTGACCATTTGGAGAAGGTTCGTCAGGTCCGGGTCATCCTTTCTGGTCAGAAAATGGATTTTATTGACTGTACAATAAATGATTACAAATGTCAATGGTATCGAGCCTCATGTTGAATAACCACTTTTTAAGGCCTCACAGTGACCAAAATTGCCTTTTTTATAGACTTTTCCTCCTACTAAGAAGCTTGTATTTTGCCCTATTTCCAGCATGAAAATTACTCTAAGCACGCTTATTTTAGTTCCAAAAGTGATGATTCATATCGGACAGTCATTTACAGTCAAAAGATTAAATATAAAAAAATCACCATTACTGACCATTTGGAGAGGGTTCGTCAGGTCCGGGGTCATCGTTTTTGAGCAGAAGAAAGAGTTTTTGACTATACAAAAAATGATTCCAAATGTCTATTGTGTCCAGCTTCATATTGAAAAAACACTTTTTAAGGTCTCCCAGTGACGAAAATTGCTGTTTTCATAGACTTTTCTAATATTAAGAAGCTTGTATTTTGCCCAATTTCAAGCATGAAAATGACTCTAAACACAGTTATTTTAGTTCCAAAAGTGATGATTCATATCCAACAGTCATTTACATTAAAAAAATCACCATTACTGACCATTTGGAGAAGGTTCGTCAGGTCCGGGTCATCCTTTTTGGTCAGAAAATGGATTTTATTGACTGTACAATAAATGATTACAAATGTCAATGGTATCGAGCCTCATGTTGAATAACCACTTTTTAAGGCCTCACAGTGACCAAAATTGCCTTTTTTATAGACTTTTCCTCCTACTAAGAAGCTTGTGTTTTGCCCTATTTCCAGCATGAAAATTACTCTAAGCACACTTATTTTAGTTCCAAAAGTGATGATTCATATCGGACAGTCATTTACAGTCAAAAGATTAAATTTAAAAAAATCACCATTACTGACAATTTGGAGAGGGTTCGTCAGGTCCGGGGTCATCGTTTATGAGCAGAAAAAGGAGTTTTTGACTATACAAAAAATGATTCCAAATGTCTATTGTGTCGAGCTTCATATTGAAAAACACTTTTTAAGGTCTCCCAGTGACAAAAATTGCTGTTTTCATAGACTTTTCTAATATTAAGAAGCTTGTATTTTGCCCAATTTCAAGCATGAAAATGACTCTAAACAGAGTTATTTTAGATCCAAAAGTGATGATTCACATCCAACAGTCATTTACAGTCAAAAGATTAAACATTAAAAAAATCACCATTACTGACCATTTGGAGAAGGTTCGTCAGGTCCGGGTCATCCTTTTTGGTCAGAAAATGGATTTTATTGACTGTACAATAAATGATTACAAATGTCAATGGTATCGAGCCTCATGTTGAATAACCACTTTTTAAGGCCTCTCAGTGACCAAAATTGCCTTTTTATAGACTTTTCCTCCTACTAAGAAGCTTGTGTTTTGCCCTATTTCAAGCATGAAAATTACTCTAAGCACACTTATTTTAGTTCCAAAAGTGATGATTCATATCGGACAGTCATTTACAGTCAAAAGATTAAATATTAAAAAAATCACCATTACTGACAATTTGGAGAGGGTTCGTCAGCTCCGGGGTCATCGTTTTTGAGCAGAAAAAGGAGTTTTTGACTATACAAAATGATTCCACATGTATATTGTGTCGAGCTTCATATTGAAAAAACCCTTTTAAAGGCCTCCCAGTGACGAAAATTGCTGTTTTCATAGATTTTTCTAATATTAAGAAGCTTGTATTTTGCCCAATTTCAAGCATGAAAATGACTCTAAACACAGTTATTTTAGTTCCAAAAGTGATGCTTCACATCCAACAGTCATTTACAGTCAAAAGATTAAACATTCAAAAAATCACCATTACTGACCATTTGGAGAAGGTTCGTCAGGTCCGGGTCATCCTTTTTGGTCAGAAAATGGATTTTATTGACTGTACAATAAATGATTACAAATGTCAATGGTATCGAGCCTCATGTTGAATAACCACTTTTTAAGGCCTCACAGTGACCAAAATTGCCTTTTTTATAGACTTTTCCTCCTACTAAGAAGCTTGTGTTTTGCCCTATTTCCAGCATGAAAATTATTCTAAGCACACTTATTTTAGTTCCAAAGTGATGATTCATATCGGACAGCCATTTACAGTCAAAAGATTAAATATTAAAAAAATCACCATTACTGACCATTTGGAGAGGGTTCGTCAGGTCCGGGGTCATTGTTTTTGAGCAGAAAAAGGCGTTTTTGACTAGACAAAAAATTATTCCAAATGTCTATTGTGTCGAGCTTCATATTGAAAAAACACTTTTTAAGGTCTCCCAGTTATGAAAATTGCTGTTTTCATAGACTTTTCTAATATTAAGAAGCTTGTATTTTGCCCAATTTCAAGCATGAAAATGACTCTAAACACAGTTATTTTAGTTCCAAAAGTGAAGATTCACATCCAACAGTCATTTACAGTCAAAAGATTAAACATTAAAAAAATCACCATTACTGACCATTTGGAGAAGGTTCGTCAGGTCCGGGTCATCCTTTCTGGTCAGAAAATGGACTTTATTGACTGTACAATAAATGTTTACCAATGTCAATGGTATCGAGCCTCATGTTGAATAACCACTTTTTAAGGCCTCACAGTGACCAAAATTGCCTTTTTTATAGACTTTTCCTCTTACTAAGAAGCTTGTATTTTTCCCTATTTCCAGCATGAAAATTACTCTAAGCACACTTATTTTAGTTCCTAAAGTGATGATTGATTTCGGACAGTCATTTACAGTCAAAAGATTAAATATAAAAAAAATCACCATTACTGACCATTTGGAGAGGGGTTGTCAGGTCCGGGGTCATCGTTTTTGAGCAGAAAAAGGAGTTTTTGACTATACAAAAAATGATTTCAAATGTCTATTGTGTCGAGCTTCATATTGAAAAAACACTTTTTAAGGTCTCCCAGTGACGAAAATTGCTGTTTTCATAGACTTTTCTAATATTAAGAAGCTTGTATTTTGCCCAATTTCAAGCATGAAAATGACTCTAAACACAGTTATTTAAGTTCCAAAAGTGATGATTCACATCCAACAGTCATTTACAGTCAAAAGATTAAACATTCAAAAAATCACCATTACTGACCATTTGGAGAGGGTTCGTCAGGTCCGGGGTCATCGTTTTTGAGCAGAAGAAAGAGTTTTTGACTATACAAAAAATGATTCCAAATGTCTATTGTGTCCAGCTTCATATTGAAAAAACACTTTTTAAGGTCTCCCAGTGACGAAAATTGCTGTTTTCATAGACTTTTCTAATATTAAGAAGCTTGTATTTTGCCCAATTTCAAGCATGAAAATGACTCTAAACACAGTTATTTTAGTTCCAAAAGTGATGATTCATATCCAACAGTCATTTACAGTCAAAAGATTAAACATTCAAAAAATCACCATTACTGACCATTTGGAGAAGGTTCGTCAGGTCCGGGTCATCCTTTTTGGTCAGAAAATGGATTTTATTGACTGTACAATAAATGATTACAAATGTCAATGGTATCGAGCCTCATGTTGAATAACCACTTTTTAAGGCCTCTCAGTGACCAAAATTGCCTTTTTTATAGACTTTTCCTCCTACTAAGAAGCTTGTGTTTTGCCCTATTTCAAGCATGAAAATTACTCTAAGCACACTTATTTTAGTTCCAAAAGTGATGATTCATATCAGACAGTCATTAACAGTCAAAAGATTAAATATTAAAAAAATCACCATTACTGACAATTTGGAGAGGGTTCGTCAGCTCCGGGGTCATCATTTTTTAGCAGAAAAAGGAGTTTTTGACTATACAAAATGATTCCAAATGTCTATTGTGTCGAGCTTCATATTGAAAAAACACTTTTTAAGGTCTCCCAGTTACGAAAATTGCTGTTTTAATATTCTTTTCTAATATTAAGAAGCTTGTATTTTGCCCAATTTCAAGCATGAAAATGACTCTAAACACAGTTATTTTAGTTCCAAAAGTGATGATTCACATCCAACAGTCATTTACAGTCAAAAGATTAAACATTAAAAAAATCACCATTACTGACCATTTGGAGAAGGTTCGTCAGGTCCGGGTCATCCTTTCTGGTCAGAAAATGGATTTTATTGACTGTACAATAAATGTTTACAAATGTCAATGGTATCGAGCCTCATGTTGAATAACCACTTTTTAAGGCCTCACAGTGACCAAAATTGCCTTTTTTATAGACTTTTCCTCCTACTAAGAAGCTTGTATTTTGCCCTATTTCCAGCATGAAAATTACTCTAAGCACGCTTATTTTAGTTCCAAAAGTGATGATTCATATCGGACAGTCATTTACAGTCAAAAGATTAAATATAAAAAAATCACCATTACTGACCATTTGGAGAGGGTTTGTCAGGTCCGGGGTCATCGTTTTTGAGCAGAAGAAAGAGTTTTTGACTATACAAAAAATGATTCCAAATGTCTATTGTGTCCAGCTTCATATTGAAAAAACACTTTTTAAGGTCTCCCAGTGACGAAAATTGCTGTTTTCATAGACTTTTCTAATATTAAGAAGCTTGTATTTTGCCCAATTTCAAGCATGAAAATGACTCTAAACACAGTTATTTTAGTTCCAAAAGTGATGATTCATATCCAACAGTCATTTACAGTCAAAAGATTAAACATTCAAAAAATCACCATTACTGACCATTTGGAGAAGGTTCGTCAGGTCCGGGTCATCCTTTTTGGTCAGAAAATGGATTTTATTGACTGTACAATAAATGATTACAAATGTCAATGGTATCGAGCCTCATATTGAAAAAACACTTTTTAAGGTCTCACAGTGACCAAAATTGCCTTTTTTATAGACTTTTCCTCCTACTAAGAAGCTTGTGTTTTGCCCTATTTCCAGCATGAAAATTACTCTAAGCACACTTATTTTAGTTCCAAAAGTGATGATTCATATCGGACAGTCATTTACAGTCAAAAGATTAAATTTTTAAAAAATCACCATTACTGACAATTTGGAGAGGGTTCGTCAGGTCCGGGGTCATCGTTTTTGAGCAGAAAAAGGAGTTTTTGACTATACAAAATGATTCCAAATGTATATTGTGTCGAGCTTCATATTGAAAAAACACTTTTTAAGGCCTCCCAGTGACGAAAATTGCTGTTTTCATAGACTTTTCTAATATTAAGAAGCTTGTATTTTGCCCAATTTCAAGCATGAAAATGACTCTAAACACAGTTATTTTAGTTCCAAAAGTGATGATTCACATCCAACAGTCATTTACAGTCAAAAGATTAAACATTTAAAAAATCACCATTACTGAGCATTTGGAGAAGGTTCGTCAGGTCCGGGTCATCCTTTTTGGTCAGAAAATGGATTTTATTGACTGTACAATAAATGATTACAAATGTCAATGGTATCGAGCCTCATGTTGAATAACCATTTTTTAAGGCCTCACAGTGACCAAAATTGCCTTTTTTATAGACTTTTCCTCCTACTAAGAAGCTTGTGTTTTGCCCTATTTCAAGCATGAAAATTACTCTAAGCACACTTATTTTAGTTCCAAAAGTGATGATTCATATCGGACAGTCATTTACAGTCAAAAGATTAAATTTAAAAAAATCACCATTACTGACAATTTGGAGAGGGTTCGTCAGCTCCGGGGTCATCGTTTATGAGCAGAAAAAGGAGTTTTTGACTATACAAAAAATGATTCCAAATGTCTATTGTGTCGAGCTTCATATTGAAAAAACACTTTTTAAGGCCTCCCAGTGACGAAAATTGCTGTTTTCATAGACTTTTCTAATATTAAGAAGCTTGTATTTTGCCCAATTTCAAGCATGAAAATGACTCTAAACAGAGTTATTTTAGATCCAAAAGTGATGATTCACATCCAACAGTCATTTACAGTCAAAAGATTAAACATTAAAAAAATCACCATTACTGACCATTTGGAGAAGGTTCGTCAGGTCCGGGTCATCCTTTTTGGTCAGAAAATGGATTTTATTGACTGTACAATAAATGATTACAAATGTCAATGGTATCGAGCCTCATGTTGAATAACCACTTTTAAGGCCTCTCAGTGACCAAAATTGCCTTTTTTATAGACTTTTCCTCCTACTAAGAAGCTTGTGTTTTGCCCTATTTCAAGCATGAAAATTACTCTAAGCACACTTATTTTAGTTCCAAAAGTGATGATTCATATCGGACAGTCATTTACAGTCAAAAGATTAAATATTAAAAAAATCACCATTACTGACAATTTGGAGAGGGTTCGTCAGCTCCGGGGTCATCGTTTTTGAGCAGAAAAAGGAGTTTTTGACTATACAAAATGATTCCACATGTATATTGTGTCGAGCTTCATATTGAAAAAACCCTTTTAAAAGCCTCCCAGTGACGAAAATTGCTGTTTTCATAGACTTTTCTAATATTAAGAAGCTTGTATTTTGCCCAATTTCAAGCATGAAAATGACTCTAAACACAGTTATTTAAGTTCCAAAAGTGATGATTCACATCCAACAGTCATTTACAGTCAAAAGATTAAACATTCAAAAAATCACCATTACTGACCATTTGGAGAAGATTCGTCAGGTGCGGGTCATCCTTTTTGGTCAGAAAATGGATTTTACTGACTGTACAATAAATGATTACAAATGTCAATGGCATCGAGCCTCATGTTGAATAACCACTTTTTAAGGCCTCACAGTGACCAAAATTGCCTTTTTTATAGACTTTTCCTCCTACTAAGAAGCTCGTATTTTGCCCTATTTCCAGCATGAAAATTATTCTAAGCACACTTATTTTAGTTCCAAAAGTGATGATTCATATCGGACAGTCATTTACAGTCAAAAGATTGAATATTAAAAAAATCAATATTACTGACCATTTGGAGAAGGTTTGTCAGGTCCGGATCGTCCTTTTAGGTCAGAAAATGGATTTTATTGACTGTGCAATAAATCAATACGAATGTCAATGGTATCGAGCCTCATGTTGAATAACCACTTTTTAAGGACTCCCAGTGACCAAATTTGCCTTTTATGTAGACTTTTCCTCCTACTAAGAAGCTTGTATTTTGCTCTATTTCAAGCATGAAAATGACTGGAAACACTCTTATTTTAGTTCTAAAAGTGATGATTCATATCCGACAGTCCTTTACAGTCAAAAGATTAAAAGTTGAAAAAATCACCATTACTGACCATTCGGAGAAGGTTCGTCATGTCCAGGGTCATCTTTTTTTATCAGAAAATGGGTTTATTTGACTATACAAACAATGATTCAAAATGGCAATTGTATCGAGCCTCATGTTGAATAAACAACTATGAGGCCTCCCAGTGACCAAAATTACTGTTTTCATAGACTTTTCTTCCTACTAAGAAGCTTGTACTTTGCCTGATTTTGAGTATGAAAATGACTCTAAACAGACTTATTTTATTTCCAAAAGTGATGATTCACAAACGACAGTCATTTACAGTCAAAAGATTAAACTTTCAAAAACATCACCATTACTGACCATTTGGAGAAGGTTCGTCAGGTCCGGGTCATCCTTTTTGGTCAGAAAATGGATTTTATTGACTGTACAATAAATGATTACAAATGTCAATGGTATCAACCCTCATGTTGAATTACCACTTTTTAAGGCCTCACAGTGACCAAAATTGCCTTTTTTATAGACTTTTCCTCCTACTAAGAAGCCTGTATTTTGCCCGATTTCCAGCATGAAAATTACTCTAACCACACTTATTTTAGTTCCAAAAGTGATGATTCATATCGGACAGTCATTTACAGTCAAAAGATTAAATATAAAAAAATCACCATTACTGACCATTTGGAGAGGGTTTGTCAGGTCCGGGGTCATCGTTTTTGAGCAGAAGAAGGAGTTTTTGACTATACAAAAAATGATTCCAAATGTCTATTGTGTCGAGCTTCATATTAAAAAAACACTTTTTAAGGTCTGCCAGTGATGAAAATTGCTGTTTTCATAGACTTTTCTAATATTAAGAAGCTTGTATTTTGCCCAATTTCAAGCATGAAAATGACTCTAAACAGAGTTATTTTAGTTCCAAAAGTGATGATTCATATCCAACAGTTATTTACAGTCAAAAGATTAGACATTAAAAAAATCACCATTACTGACCATTTGGAGAAGGTTCGTCAGGTCCGGGTCATCCTTTTTGGTCAGAAAATTGATTTTTTTGACTATATAAAAAATGATTCAAAATGTCAGTTGTATCGAGCCTCATGTTGAACAAACACCTTTAAGGCCTCGCAGTAATCAAAATTGCTGTATTTTTGGACTTTTCTTCCTACTAAGAAGCTTGTATTTTGCCTGATTTCGAGAATGAAAATGACTCTAAACACACTTATTTCAGTTCCAAAAGTCATGATTCACAACCGACAGTCATTTACAGTCAAAAGATTAAACAGGTTCGTCATCCATTTGGTCAGAAAATGGATTTTTTGAACTGTACAAAAAATGATTCAAAATGTTAATTGTATCGAGCCTCATTTTGAATAACCACTTTTTAAGGCCTACCAGTGACCAATATTGCCTTTTTAATAGATTTTTCCTCCTACTAAGAAGCATGTATTTTGCTCAATTTCGAGCATGAAAATGACTCTAAACACACTTATTTTAGTTACAAAAGTGATTATTCATATCCGACAGTCATTTACAGTCAAAAGATTAAACATTCAAAACATCACCATTACTGGCCATTTGGAGAAGGTTCTTCAGGTCCAGGTCATCCTTTTTGGTCAGAAAATGGATTTTTTGGACTGTACAATAAATTATTCAAAATGTTAATTGTATCAAGCCTAATGTTGAATAACCACTTTTTAAGTACTCCCAGTGACCAAAATTGCCTTTTTTATTGATTTTTCCTCCTACTAAGAAGCATGTATTTTTCTCAATTTTGAGCATGAAAACGCCTCTAAACACACTTATTTTATTTTCAAAAGTGATGATTCACATCCGACAGGTATTTACTATCAAAAGATTAAACATTCAAAACATCACCATTACTGGCCATTTGGAGAAGGATCGTCAGGTCCGGGGTCATCGTTTTTGATCCAAAAATGGATTTATTCGACTCTACAAAAAATGATTCAAAATGTGAATTGTATCGAGCCTCATGTTTAATAACCACTTTTTAAAACCCTCCCAGTGACCAAAATTGCCTTTTTTATAGACTTTTCCTCCTACTAAGAAGCTTGTAGTATGCCCAATTTCGAGCATGAAAATGCCTCTAAACAGACTTATTTTAGTTCCAAAAGTGATGATTCATATCCGACAGTGATTTACAGTCAAAAGATTAAAAAATGATTAAATCACCATTACTGACCATTTGGAGAAGGTTTGTCAGGTTTGGGGTCTTCGTCTTTGATCAGAAAAAGGATTTTTTTGTCTGTACAAGAAATGATTAAATGTAAATTGTATCGAGCATCATGTTGAATAACCACTTTTTAGGGCCTCCCAGTGACCAAAATTGCCTTTTTTATAGACTTTTCCTCCTACTAAGAAGCTTGTATTTTGCCCTATTTCAAGCATGAAAATGACTCTAAGCACACTTATTTTAGTTCCAAAAGTGATGATTTATATCAGACAGTCATTTACAGTCAAAAGATTAAACATTAAAAGAATCACCATTTCTGACTATTTGGAGAAGGTTCGTCAGGTCTGCGGTGATCGTTTTTGATCAGAGAAAGGATTTTTTTGACTTTACAAAAAATGATTCCAAATGTCAATAGTATCGACCCTCATGTTGAATAACCACTTTTTAAGGCCTCCCAGTGACGAAAATTGCTGTTTTCATAGACTTTTCCTCCTATTAAGAAGCTTGTATTTTGCCCAAATTCGAACATGAAAATGACTCTAAACACAGTTATTTTAGTCCCAAAAGTGATGATTCACAACCGACAGTCATTTACAGTCAAAAGATTAAGAAATCAAAAAATCACCATTACAGACCATTTGGAGAAGGTTCGTCAGGTCCGAGGTTTGTTTTTGGTCAGAAATGAATTTTTTGGACTGTACAAAAAATTATTCAAAATGTTAATTGCATCGACCCTCATGTTGAATTACTACTTTTTAAGGCCTCCCAGTGACGAAAATTGCTGTTTTCATAGACTTTTCCTCCTATTAAGAAGCTTGTATTTTGCCCAATTTCGAACATGAAAACAACTCTAAACACTCCTATTTTAGTTCCAAAAGTAATGATTCATATCCGACAGTCATTTACAGTCAAAAGATAAAACATTCAAAAAATCACCATTACTGTCCATTTGGAGAAGGTTCGTCTGGTCCGGGGGTCATCTTTTTTGATCAGAAAATGGATTTTTTTGACTGTACACAAAATGATTACAATTGTCAATTGTATCGAGCCTTCTGTTGAATAACCACTTTTTAAGGCCTCCCAGTGACCAAAATTGCCTTTTTTATATACTTTTCCTCCTACTAAGAAGCATGTATTTTGCTCAATTTCAAGCATGAAAATGATTCTAAACACACTTATTTTAGTTCCAAAAGTGATGATTCACATCTGACAGTCATTTATAGTCAAAATATTAAACATTAAAAAAATCACCATCACTGACCATTTGGAAAATGTTCGTCAGGTCCGGGGTCATTGTTTTTGATCAGAAAATTGATTTTTTGACTGTACAAAAAATGATTGCAAATGTCAATTGTATCGAGCCTCATGTTGAATAACCACTTTTTAAGGCCTCCCAGTAACCACAATTGCCATTCTCCAAATGGTCAGTAATGGTGATTTTTTGAATGTTTAATCTTTTGACTGTAAATGACTGTCAGACATGAATCATTACTTTTGGAACTAATATGTGTGTTTAGAGTCATTTTCATGCTCGAAATTGAGCAAAATACATGCTTCTTAGTAGGAGGAAAAATTGAGAAAAAAGGCAATTTTGGTCACTGGGAGGCCTTCAAAAGTGGTTTTTCAACATGAGGCTCAAGACAATTAACATTTTGAATCATTTTTTGTATATTCAAAAAATTCTTTTTCTGATCAAAAACGATGAACCCTTGACATGACGAACCATGTCCAAATGGTCAGTAATAGTGATGTTTTCAATGTTTAATCTTTTGACTGTAAATGACTGTCGGATATGATTAATCACTTTTGGAACTAAAAAGTGTGTTTAGAGTCATTTTCATTCCTCAAATTGAGCAAAATACAATCTTGTGACTAGGAGGAAAAGTCTGTAAAAATCGCAATTGACAATTTGAATGATTTTTTGTATAGTCTAAAAAAATCAATTTTCTGATGAAAAACAATGTCCCTGGATCTTAGGAAATTTCCCCAGATGGAAAGTAATCTGATTTTTTGAATGTTTAATCTTTTGATTGCAAATGACTTTTGGATGGGAATTATCACTTTTAGATTTAAGATAAGTATGTTCACAGTAATTTTCATTAACCCTGGGTGTAGTTTGCATAGTAGCACTACGCGTAGCTACGCGAAGTATACTTTGAACTACGCGTAGCTACGCAAAGTAGCTGTGTGTTTGTCTGCACTAATTGCAAACGGCATCTTGCACAGTGCAAGTATCTCTGTCTTTATATGCTAAAATGCATATAGTCATTTTACAAAAGTAAAACGATAAATTAACAAGCAGTGAGAGAGGTGATGATTTTGGGATCCTCCCTAACCTAGGGAGAGAACCAAGCAGATGCCTTGAAAACAAAAAGCACATCTTGTTGAACGATTCGGTGGTGGTCCCATCCTCTTAGGCCCACCCCAAGCACAGTTATTGGCTAAAATACAATCCCAACCAAAGGCCCTGCAAAGCATTATGGGACGAGATTAGCAGTGGGCAGTGAATATTATAGTATCCAATATCAAAATAATTCTACAAAGAGCTGCAGTTCAACTAGTCGTTACTAGATGTCCCTCAAGAGTCAAATGCAAAAGCTTCATGAAAGGGTTTCAATGCCATAAAAAGTGGTTATTCAACATGAGGCGAGTTCCAGTTGACATTTTGAATAATTTTTTGTACAGTCTGAAAAATCCATTTTCTGATGAAAAACTATGACCCCGGAACTTAAGAAATTTCTCCAGATGGTCAGTAATATTGTTTTTTTGAATGTTAATCTTTTGATTGTAAATTACTTTTGGATGGGAATTATCACTTTTGGAACTAAAATAAGTGTGTTTAGAGTCATTTTCCTACCTGAAATCAGTTAAAATACAGGGGCATATTAGCAAGACCCACGTTAAAATGATCGCCGATGTCCTGCACATCTAACCTAGGCTTCTATTGGAATTCTATAACGCATATTAGCAAGCCCATTATCGCCGTTTTAGCGGCAGTTTCCTGCCGCTAAATCGGCGATAATTTTAACGTGGGTCTTGCTAATATGCCCCTCAAGCTTCTGAATAGGAGGAAAAGTCTCTATAAATGGCAATTTTGGTCACTGTGAGGCTTAAAAAAGTGGTTATTCAACATGAGGCATGATCCAATTGCATTTTCAATCATTTTTTGTACAGTCCAAAAAATCTATTTTCTGTTGAATAACGATGACTCCGGACCTTAGGAAATTTCTGAAGAAGGTCAGTAAATAGATTTTTGAATGCTTAATATTTTGACTGTAAATGACTGTTGGATTTGATTGATCACTTTTGGAACTAAAATAAGTGTGTTTAGAGTCATTTTCCTGCCCAAAACCTGTCAAAATACAAGCTTCTGAATAAGAGGAAAATTCTATAAAAAAGGGCAATTATGGTCACTGTGAGGCCTAAAAATGCAGTTATTCAACATGAGGCGCGATCCAATTGACATTTTGAATCATTTTTTGTACAGTCCGAAAAATCAATTTTCTGATGAAAAACCATGACCCCGGACCTTAGGAATTTTCTCCATAGGTTCAGTAATAGTGTTTTTTGAATGTTTAATCTATTGACAGTAAATGACTGTTGGATATGATTAATCACTTTTGGAACTAAAATGAGTGTGTTTAGAGTCATTTTCTTGCCCAAAATCAGGCAAAATACAAGCTTCTGACTAGGAGAAAAAGTCTCTAAAAATGGCAATTTTGGTCACTATGAGGCCTAAAAAGTGTTTATTTAACATGAGGCGTGTTTCAATTGATATTTTGAATAATTTTTTGTACAGTCCAAAAATCAATTTTCTGATGAAAAACGATGACCCCGGCCTTAGGAAATTTCTCCAGATGTTCAGTAATGGTGATTTTTTTAATGTTTAAACTTTTGATTCTAAATTACTTTTGGATGGGAATTATCACTTTTGGAGCTAACATAAGTGTGTTTAGAATTCTTTTCCTGCCCGAAATCAGGCAAAACACAAGCTGCTGAATAAGAGGAAAAGTCTAAAAAATAGCAATTTTGATCACTGAGAGCCCTAAAAAAGTGGTTATTCAACATGAGGCACAATCCAATTGACATTTTGAATCATTTTTTGTACAGACCAAAAAATCAATTTTCTGATAAAAAACGATGACCCCGGCCTTAGGAAATTTCTCCACATGTTTGGTAATGGTTATTTTATGAATGTTTACTCTTTTGATTGTAAATGACTTTTAGGTGGGAATTGTCAATTTTGGAACTAAAATAAGTGATTTTAGAGTCATTTTCCTGCCTGAAATCAGGCAGAATACACGATTCTGAATAGCAGGTAAAGTCTATAAAAATGGTAACTTTGGTCACTGTGAAGCTTTAAAAAGTGGCCATTCAACATGAGGCGCGATCCAGTTAACATTTTGAATCATTTTTTGTACTGTCCAAAAAATGTATTTACTTTTGAAAAAACGATGACCCCGGACCTTATGAACTTTCTCCAGGTGGTCAGTAATAGTGATTTTTGAATGTTTAATCTTTTGAATGTAAATGACTTTTGGATGAGAATTATCAATTTTGGTACTAAAATAAGTGTGTTCAGAGACATTTTCTTGCCTGAAATCGAGCAAAATACAAGCTTCAGAGTAGGAGGAAAAGTCTCTAAAAATGGCAATTCTGGGCACTGTGAGGCCATAAAAAATGGTTATTCAACATGAGGCGCGATCCAGTTGACATTTTGAATCAGTTTTTGTGCAGTCCAAAATATCTATTTTCTGATGAAAAACGAAGACCCCGGACCTTACGAACTTTCTCCAGATGATCAGTAATAGTGATTTTATAATGTTTAATCTTTTGACTGTAAATGACTGTTGGATATGATTTATCACTTTTTGAACAATAATAAAAGTCCCTTGGTCATAGATCTGCTCTTCCCTTGGTCATAGATCTCCTCTTCCCCAGCAGCTCCGCCATGCCGTGCTCTGCCTCTGGTCCCTCCTAGGCAGGGTTTGAGACCGCACCTGGCTGGTGCCCATTGCTGCATTGCCCCTTGCTTGCCGGTATTTCTTTTGCTCTCCCTGCATCGTCGCCCCTACTGTTGTCACTTTTAACGCTGTTCCCCCTGATATTTTAATTCCTCCCGTTTTGTTTTGTAATTCTGTAAACTCTGTAATTCTGTTGCTGTTTAATATCTGTAATTCTGCTGCTGTTTTTTAAATCTCTGTCTCTCTGTCTCCCCGCTTTTGCTGCGCCCTTCTATTTTCCTGTTGTGTTCCTGCCGAAACCTCTCCCCCCCTATCCGCCCCCGCCTCCCAGCTGCAAGTCCCTCCCCCCTCCCCTTCTTAATGGCAGCCGCTGCGGGGGAGCGCGAGCAAGACCCCTGTCCCTCGGTCATAGATCTGCTCTTCCCCAGCAGCTCCATCCGTGCTCTGCCTCTGGTCCCTCCCAGGCAGGGTCGAGACCGCACCTGGCTGGTGCCCATTGCTGCGTTGCCCCTTGCTTGCCGGTATTTCTTTTGCTCTCCCTGCATCGTCGCCCCTACTGTTGTCACTTTTAACGCTGTTCCCCCTGATATTTTAATTCCTCCCGTTTTGTAATTCTGTAAACTCTGTAATTCTGTTGCTGTTTAATTTCTGTAATTCTGCCGCTGTTTTTTTATCTCTGTCTCCCCGCTTTTGCCGCGCCCTTCTATTTTCCTGTTGTGTTCCTGCCGCAACCTCTCCCCCCTATCCGCCCCCGCTCCCGCCTCCCAGCTGCAAGTCCCTCCCCCTCCCCTACTTAATGGCGGCTGCTGCGGGGGAGCGCGAGCAAGACTTCTGACCCTCGGTCATAGATCTGCTCTTCCCCAGCAGCTGTGCCGTGCTCTGCCTCTGGTCCCTCCCAGGCAGGGTTCGAGACCGCACCTGGCTGATGCCCATTGCTGCGTTATCCCTTGCTTGCCGGTATTTCTTTTGCTCTCCCTGCATTGTCGCCCCTACTGTTGTCACTCTTAATGCTGTTCCCCCTGATATTTTAATTCCTCCCGTTTTGTTTTGTAATTCTGTAAACTCTGTAATTCTGTTGCTGTTTAATTTCTGTAATTCTGCTGCTGTTTTTTTAATCTCTGTCTCTCTGTCTCCCCGCTTTTGCCACGCCCTTCTATTTTCCTGTCGTGTTCCCACCGAAACCTCTCCCCCTATCCGCCCCCGCTCCCGCCTCCCAGCTGCAAGTCCCTCCCCCCTTCCCTACTTAATGGCGCCCGCTGCGGGGGAGCGCGAGCAAGACCCCTGACCCTCGGTCATAGATCTGCTCTTCCCCAGCAGCTCGGCCATGCTGTGCTCTGCCTCTGGTCCCTCCCAGGCAGGGTTCGAGACCGCACCTGGCTGGTGCCCGTTGCTGCGTTGCCCCTTGCTTGCCAGTATTTCTTCTGCTCTCCCTGCATCGTCGCCCCTACTGTTGTCACTTTTAACGCTGTTCCCCCTGAAATTTTAATTCCTCCCATTTTGTTTTGTAATTCTGTAAGCTCAGTAATTCTGTTGCAGTTTAATTTCTGTAATTCTGCTGCTGTTTTTTTAATCTCTGTCCCCCGCTTTTGCCGCGCCCTTCTATTTTCCTGTCGTGTTCCCGCCGAAACCTCTCCCCCCCTATCCGCCCCCACCTCCAAGCTACAAGTCCCTCCCCCCTCCCCTACTTAATGGTGGCTGCTGCACGGTAGCGCCGCTAGCGCGCCACTGGCGCGCCTAAGGCAAGCCCGTCTGCGCCCGTCCGCGACCTGACCGCGACCAGCGCCAGGAACCCTGGATCCCCAATTATCCATCACTACGACACCAACACCCTCCTCGCACTCAACCCTGGAAGACACACAGACTGCCAGCAGGCCTCGCCGAACACGACCCACGGCCAGTTCTCCTGCCTCCGATGCCACCAGACCTTCACCACCACCCCGACCCTCAACACCACCAACACCAGCACCGACGACACCCTCAGCTGCATCCTCCTCAACGTGCGCTCCATACACAAACACGCCGTTGAAATCATGAACCTACTCGACTCTCTCTCGCCCGACGTCGCCTTCTTCACAGAGACCTGGACCAACGCTGCACCGCCCCCGACATCAACACCGCCATCCCGGACGGCTACAAGATCCAGAGGAAGGGCCGCCCCAACCACCCGGGAGGAGGCCTCGCCATAGTCCACTAAAGCACCCTCTGCCTCTCCACCTCCAGCGAAACCTTCCCCTCCGCCGAACACCTACATTTCCAGATCAAGACCAGCCCTAAGACCACACTCTGTGGGACACTCATCTACAGACCCCCGGCCCCCGGACACCCTTCGCCACCACCATCACTGACTTCATCGCACCCGACGCCATCGCATCAACGAACTGCATACTCATTGGAGACCTCAACTTCCACCTCGACAACCCCAGCGACCCCAACTCCACCATCCTTCGTGACAACCTCGCCAACATCGGACTCAACCAACTCATCAAAACACCGACACACAGGGCAGGGCACACCCTCGACCCCATCTTTGCTGCAGGAAACAGCGTCCACTTCAGCCGCACAATGCAACCACCTTGGACCGACCACCACTGCATCCACTTCACCGTCGATAAACACAAAGCACCCAAACCAGCCCCACGCCCACCTCGAAGGAACTGGAGCAAGGTCACAGACGAGCAACTCAACTCCACCCTCACCCGAGACAACCACAACCTGGGAACCGACACCAACGCCGCAGCCAGAGAACTCCACACCTGGATCTCCAACTGCGCAGACGAGCTCGCCCCGCTACGCAACCCTGGCAAACAATGCCCCAGAAAAGCCGCCTGGTTCACCACCGACCTCCAAGAAGCCAGGCGCACCTGCAGACGCCTGGAAAAGAACTGGAGGAATACCAAGACAACCGACAGCTACTCCACCTACAAGGATGCCATGACGGACTACCACAACCAAATCAGAACGACCAAACGGAACTTCATCCACAACAAAATCCTCACCAACTCCACCAACTCCAAGGAACTCTTCAACGTCATTAGCATTGCAGAGATGTCACTGAAGCAGCAGACTTTTACTATTGTGAATCACTTCCTCTAAACACCCAGCCCACTACTCTAACCTCTGAGGCAGCAGGGCGTGTCTAAAAAACATGCCAACGCCCCAATGAAGCAAAATTTGCCGCCTGGGGAGTTTTCTTTTATACGAGACCGAAAAAAGAAAATGTGCTGATTTGCAAAGAAATAAAACTGCCCTTTTCATTAAAATTAGACCACAACAAAGGGCCTGATTCTGATGCGGTTAATAAGACCTCCTAACGGCATTTGCTCCGTCCAAATCAGATCCGGAACGTGTCTTTCCGACCGACTCGGAAAGGTTTCCGACCGACCGAGTATGATGCGAGTTAGGCGTTAGGAATATCCCAATCCGAACCCGACAGCATTTGGAATGACCGAGCCGTACGGAGTAGAATCGTACGTCTCTACGGGCCGCGTTTCCGAACAACCGAGTATGATGCTGGATTTGACAGCCCTTCCGAATCGTGCCGTCCGACTCGAATCAGCAGTCGGAATCAGAATTTGGGGGCTCGTAGTGGGCCTCCCTGCACCCGGCGCCTTCCCAATCGGGCCCGTGGGGGCACCCATGGGTCCCCCCTTACCAGCCATACACAGTGTGGCAGGCACCAGGTGGTGCCCGATTTTCCCCAGCCACCTCTTTCTTAAATGGGAGGCTAGTCATTCGGTCGGAACAAAGGCTCCCATTGAAGTCAATGGGAGTCCAACCAAATCCTATCTGGAAGCATCCGGATGCATCGTACTCGGTCGGTTGGACTCTCCCGATCCGATTCGGTCAGAATCCATTCCCAAACCTATTCGGTTGGGAAGCTTTCCAAACCGCATCAGAATTGGGCCTAAAGAGTGTTTCACTTTTGATAATATGGAATTTCTAACATGGAGATTAGGTGCACCCCAAACATTTTGAGACAAAACAACGTGGAAATGAAGAAAGATTTGTTTAAATCATCAGAGCGAATGAGAACGGGTGGGGGGCGGGAACAAAGTAAAGCACAACAAGAAACCAAAAAAAGAGTACACGTATTGTGTAACAACCAAGTAATAGGGTCCAGTAGCCATGGGAGGATACAAATGACGACATAGCTGTACTAAAGAGGGACTAACAAGCCTATTAAGGAATCAGACGCCAGCATTCACGAAGGGCAAAGACACAAGCCAATGAAAAATATGGCCGGGGCTTCTCCTCCCTACTCTACCTACAACAGATCGCCAGGGCAGCGCGTGCGCGCTGGCTCAGGCTCGACCTAAAACTGATGGGACGTGATACTGTGCACAAAGAGGAGGGGTGAGTGAGTGTGAGGTGAGGTCAAAGGCGTGGCTAAAAAACAAAATATTCTGTAACTTTTTCAGTCTTTCACCTTAGGGTAACTACATATAAAATAGCACACAGCTTCAATGAAAAATATGTGCAAGTTAAGTTAATCATGAGGAAACTCACTATCCTATGTTATGAAACCTCTATTAGTTAATGCACTGCAGAGGACTGTGTCTATAACCAGAAATCCCCAGAGTTGAATCCTGGTTGGTCCAGAGGAGAATAGTGACTTGTGTATTTTTAGTGCTACGAGGTTCCAGTCTGTGACAGAAAGCGCTGTGAATATGTAAGTCATTACTCTAAACTTACATTACACACAATAGTAGGTAGCTACAAAATGTGCAAAACAAAATTATGATAAAAAGTGCTTTCAAAATATAGATTGGAATTATCACACGTGGCTATGAGTACAATGTTCTTTGCATGCTCATTCCTTATTTGGCCTATGTGGTACATTATACGTTATATGCAATTCGAAGGAGAAAACTGTTAATTTCATGTTGGGCTACTAGCCTTGAATGCAAACACCACCTCCCACCATAACTTGATAGAGCAGATGGATCAAATATCCCTCCTCTTATACTTCTTAGTGATTTAGATGGATCTAAATATGGACTATAAATCCAATTGGGCGGTGCTTTACAGAATTTAGTTGAGCATCTGGCAGCACTCATTCTACAACCTCTAGTCTCTAAGTCTACCAGCAACACCAGTCATCTGCTCGACCCCATCTATTCATCCAGTGACCTAGTGATGGCATCAAAGCCCATATATTGCATTTGGATAGCCCAGTGGTGGCTCCTCCGCAATGAAGGAGGAGCATCGCCCCACTGCCTGGCTCAGAGCCAGCAAATGTAAATTAAAACGATGTTCTTGCATCGTTTTAATTTACATTTGCCGGCTCTTAGCCAGCACTGTTGGGTGGGGCGGGGCCGAGGTATGGGAGGGGGACGAGGAGTGCTAGTGCACTCCACTCCGTAAGTGCGCATATGTGTTTTGGCCGGCCATCTCAGGCCGACCAAAACACACATGTGCACTTAGGTTTTCTCCAGCCCAGCTGCATTGAGCAATAGGGCTGGAGAAACCCCACAGACTCCCTGGTCTGAGCAGGGCGTCTTTTCTGCCTGCTCAGACCAATCTCTGCAGTGGGGGGATTGGACAGGGAGTCTGTCCCAGGGGCTGCTGGGACCGGCAGGCAGGAAGAGGAGAGGCAGCGCGAGATGTGATGCTGGAGCGGCCAGCGGCAAAAGGTAAGTTTTCTTTTTTTTTTTTATTCAATTCCCCCTCCCCCCGTGCGACCCCACCACCCTTTGTTCCTGGCGGCCACCACTGGGATGGCCCATTGCACTGTCCCATTTAGGTTCCAAACAAGATTGGATCATTAATCATATCTAGGCAGTGTGAATTTTTAGCGTAGCTTTAAGAAGAACTAGTCCAAAACTATACACAGCAGATATATGTTTCAGCTCCTAGAAAATTAATTTCTAAGGTTTTTTTAAACAAAAACAAAACTTTTTATTGCAACTAACTATGATGCTACTTTACCTTTTGCTTTTTTTCAGGACATTTCTAGTTTTTTTAAAGTAAATTAATAATTTTTTATTGGGTATATCTATGGTAGAATAACTGAATAATATATCCTATGTGCAGACATTATTTTGAAAGGTAATGGCTTTTGTATTGTAATTGTAATATAACAGGAATGAGTGCACAGTTTGAAAATATTTCTAAACATAATGTCTGACTATAAAACAGAGTAATACAACAATATTTGTGTTGAGATTTTGCATCTCCTCTGTTTTTGTAACTCTATTATTGAGAATGAAATCTCTTCTCAGGAAGTTCATTAATATTCTAATACCTTACTTTTTCATAGCCTTTCTATCTGTTTTTGCATTAAAATTATAATTATAATTCAAAAGAGAGTAATCCATTTTTGCAATAATGTATAGTATTAGTTTTCACTAGGTAAATCTACTTTTAAGGTGATTCATTACTCTTACTCGGGGGACACTCACAAAATCATAGAGTTATAAATTTCATTTTAAAATATTGTCTAGAGTTCTTTTTTATGGGTTCAGTTATTGTTTAATGCCAATTTTCAATAAGGGAGTCATTTAGATATGTTTCTTATATTTATTTTAATTTTTAGAAACTGATATCTCTCGCAAGACACTCGCAGGAGTCGCACAGACAATGGCCTGCGAGGACTCCGAGGGAGCTGTACTTCCTGTTCGTCACTCGTGCATTTGGAATTAAGTTAATACAGTGTTTTCTTGTTATTCTGAACAAGGGAAGACATTAGAGGTGTTGACCAAGTTCAAAAAATTCATTATTGAATGTTTAATTCAAGGGGTGTGGCCGAGCCAGCCAAGATGGCGGACGTGAGTCTATAAAGCTCCGTCGCCTCGTCCAAGCGTTCGTCACCATCTAGCCTGGTGACCCACATGACAGCTCCTGGGGATAGCCTGACCTGGGCTCGTTGCTGCGGGCCGGGGGTACCATTGCTGCGCTCCCGGAGCCTCCTGAGGGAGCTGGAGTTACCACGGCGAGCCTGGCTGGGGTGGACTCTGATTGGGCCTGATCTGGGCGTGAGCCGACGCGAGCGGGGGTGCCCGCCCCATCTGGAAACTGCTGGGCCTGCCCTCCGCCTCCATCCATCAGAGCTGCCGATTTCAGTGAGGGCTGCCCCGGGGCTTTGGAACATCCTGGCGGTCATCTGGTAGGCCGCAGCGGGGGTGCCTTGGCTCACGCTTGCCGCATCGGCTTTCCCCCAAAATCAGAGATTTACCTCCCCTGCCACAACGGACTGTACTTTACATCGGCGGCAGGGTGGGGGCCGTGCAGGGAGCGGGAGTAGGACCTTTGAAAGGGGAGAGGTCTGCTGCTGCCTGGAGGGACCTCGCTGGCCTGCAGCATCACGAGGCCCCCATCGGTGAGGGCCCCCCTTTGTGCTGCGGCCCATAGATTCTTGTCAGCTATGCAGCCCCCGCAGGTGCAATCTGTAAGTCCGCCTCCTCCACCTGGACTGCACTGCATGGAGCCCCGAAGGCACCACCACATCGGCCCCATCACTGAGGCGCACAGAGGGGCTCATTCTTCTGTCCCCACCTGTTGGACCTCAGCTGTACCTCCCAATCCGTGGGAGGGAACTCTGACATTCCCCACATTGCTCTGAACACACAGCCACCCAGGTGACTGCCCCCTCTTTGAAATTTCCATGTTGAACCCTGAGGGGACCACCAAATTGGCGCCATCATCGAGGTGTGCGGTGGGGCCTTCCTTTTCACTATTGCTGCCTTGATCCCATCTCCTGCTTTCAAGAGGTGCAGAAATAATTTCACCCTTTGTCTTCCCGACCTTGCGGTGCTCCTTTCTGGCCCAGAGTAAAGCCCTTCATCATCTTTCTCCTCACATTGTACATAACCACGGTGTACCGGGGGCTGCCCCCGCTCAGGTGTTGGACTTTTCTCCTACATCCTGATGTACTGTGGTGAGATTCAATAACCCACACCTATTGCTTGATCAGCGAATTTGGAGTATCCCCTTGCCCGCCTGCCTGCTCCCATGCCCCTAAAGCAAACCTCCCTGACATCTTACGGCATGGGTAGGCTCCGGTTGGCCACGGTCACGACACCGGTGCGGACTCCGTCCACAGAACTTACACCCAATGTTATTCCGGATACCCTACCTGGGGGCTCTTCACAAACTCCAGTCACAACAAACAAGTTGGATTTGGTACTCACTGCCATCAAAAACTCATCTCTTGCCATGGAAATGCATTTCAATGCACTTGCCCCGGATTTCAGCTTACTGCACGATGACCACTGTAAATTTATCGACACAGTGGTAGATGGTGAGAAACAACTAGCCACCCTACAACCAATTGTACTGGATACCCAAAACACTGTATGTGACCTGCAGAACCATATCCATCTCTTGGAGGGCAGAGCTGATGAACTCAAAGGCAGATCCCTGAGAAGCAATGTACACATCAAATGGCTGCCGGAGGGAGTTGAGGGTCGTGACCCTATCCATTTCCTTGGGACCTGGCGTAAAACCTTCAACTCAGACTCTGAACTCACACCTTTTTCCTCCCTCAACAAAGCTCACTGAGTACCCACCAGACATCCTCTTCCAGATGCTCCCCTGAGGCCAAAACTAGCAAAAACTCCTTCACTTTAAGGATAAGGATGCTATTTTAGATGCTGCACCTCGTGTAGGGCCACTTAAAGTAGAGGACAAAGTGGCCATGCTATTTCCCGACTACACCAGAGCAGTTCAACAGCAAAGATCTTCCTTTCTACGAGTAAAGAGCCAGCTGCATCAACATGGGGTCCAATATTTGCTTCTCTTTCCGGCGCGCCTGAAGATTATAGCAAACAACACTACTCACTTTTTCACTAACCCTAAAGAGGCGTGGGAGTGGATAGAGTAACAGTATGGTTTCTCAGCGACTGGGGAAGGTACCCCATTCCAGACCCAGCCTAAATCAAGAAGGAGGAAACGGAAGAGATCCCACAATCGGAACACTCCTTGCCCCTTCAAGACTTCACCTCTGAACCTCAAACAGATCATTGAAGACCGACACCAGGCCCTGCAGGCTGCTGCAGACATAGCACGAGATACTAACACTGACGACAACAAGGGCCTGCACCTTTTCACCACTGACGATGATACTCTTCTGTCTGAAGATTCGCAGTGATACTCACCGAGTCGATCAAAGACACAGCAGCTGCCCTTGGACAATTCAACCTGACTGAGAAGGGCCATTGTTTATCGCGAAGTGATTGATTTATTGCATAAAAGTTTTCCTTGCACGCTATTGTCACTCCCTACTATTCTTCCCACTTTTCCTATGTTATGCATGCTCTCTCATGCGTCTCTCAATGAGAACTTGCTTTTTCTTTTCCCCCTACACCCTTATTCCCCCTTCCCCTCGATCTTGATATGGGTGTATGATTCAGGGGTTTCCCTGGGGCCACTCACAATATTGTATGATGTACTTCACATCCCCCCCTCTGCTTTGACATTTAGACTTTATATACTTCTGTCAACAGCTATTGGAACCCCAATTTTCTCTCCTCGGGGGGGTCTGTGGGTTCCCATTGGCTTACACACTTCATATCATAGGGCAATTACTATCTGGTGTACCACCACTACAGTTGCTCTTCGCACCCCACACTATTTGAGTTATCACGACAATGTTTGGGCATACTGTAGTTACAGTAGGCTACCCCTGTTTTACCTACCTGGTTACATATTGGCCCCTTGTAGTGCTAGAGGCACTCTTGTGGTCTGACACCCTGTGATGACCTTTGACTACCATTATTTTAATTGACTTTAGTGTGTTATTTTATCCTAGCCTGAATGTACAACGTCCTGCATAGGCCTTGCTTCTCTTAAAAGTTTATTTCTTTTAATCTTGCAGTCTTTCAGTGGGAGCTGTCACGGAGTAGGACAGCCTTGCCATGAACAGAACGTGTGGGATGTGCATTTGAAAGCATGAGAGGGAGAGAGAGGTGTGGAATGTACTTTTTGGTCTCGAAGTGCAGTGTTGTGAGCAGTGGTGCACAAATGTGCACTGTGTTGTACATTGAGAGATGAAGTATGTGATGCTATAAGCAGTGGTGCACAAATGTGCACTGTGTTGTACATTGAGAAGATGAAGTATGTGATGCTATAAGCAGTGGTGCACAAATGTGCATTGTGTTGTACATTGGAAGTATTATGAAGTTCTTACTATTGGCTTTGACATGGCCTCATGTCATCCTGAATTCTGACTTTGCCTGGCTTGAGCTTTATCTGCGTGCACAGCCACGCTTGCAAGTTGTTTGGGTTAATTACGTTCAAGGTCTTTTTGTTTTTGTGAGAGATTGTTTAATGTACCCTGGAAGGCTTTCGTGAGCTTCGTCAAGATAAAGGCTGGAACATGCGAGACTGTAGAGGGAACGTGGGAACTCCTTCCTGCCAGGGAATGCTTGCTTGGAAGCTGGCCAGGCCTGGTAAGATTCCTCTGGCCCGGGGGAAGTTTTCTCGAACCTTCTAGTGCGAGTTTTGAGACTATAAAGCTGGTGTTTGTTGACAGTTGAGTGGGCGCTCACTTACAGAGTAGACGTACTGCTGTAAGACAAACGGAACTTGAGTCCCGGTCGAGAGTCCAAGCCAGCTGTGAACGGGCCCCCCAGCGAGAATTGGCAAGGATGTTGAGTGAACGATCGGGTGAGGTGATTTGTTTCTGACTAGTGCCATTGTGATGCATGGTTCCAGTGGCTGTGGTCATTTGAGGTGTTGGAGTTTTGATTATTGCCATTGTGTTGTGTGGCCAGTGGCTTTGATCATTTGATGTGTTTTCTTTGTGATGTGTGAGTGAGTCAAGGTGCACTTCCAAAGTAATCATTTGTGATTCAGTGTATATATCTTTCTGATCTCTTTGCAGGACGTCCAGTATATTTGCTTGAGTTTCATCTCATATTATTATTATTCATGCATTTAACTGTTGCATTTATCAAGTGTGTTATTATTGCTTGCATATAAACATATATATCTCTTTGTGTATTTGAATGTTGTGCATTTGGCATCTGGGAAAGCCTTTCTGTTAGAGAGCATGTGTAAAATAAAACCCCAAGCCTTATTCTAAAAAGAGAGTCTGCATTTTGTAAAATAAAACCCTTTTCTAAAGGTGTTATTTGTTTTGTGTTAATGTCTCCTGCTTCGCCGTGAGTTGAGCCACTGCGTGGGAGATTCTGTATTATCTGAAAGGCGAAGCAAGACACCCCTCTACTACCCTATCCCAACATCTCATGTATGGAGCGATGGATTTTTGATACTTACTTCATTTCTACCCCAGGAATGGGACATGCTGTATGATGAATATGGAAAGGAGTCCCACCATTTTATCGATCCCCACAAACCACACTTAATATTCAATCTCGCTCCAACAAACTCCGCCTGCTCACACTGAACGTAAGGGGCATGCACACTGCCCGGAAGAGATATAAGGTATACTCCTATATCAAATGACAACAAGCACATGTCGTCGCCTTACAAGAGACCCATACCACGCAGCCTGACTTATTATTCTACCTTATATCGAGCCACTTCCCCCTGTGGGGAATAATTGCATTACCTTTCTTGCTGACATTATACTCCTTCACATCCCTGCTTCACACAAACACACATTAGACACCAAAATCTCTAAAGAGGATGAGTTTCAGGCCCTCAAGGATCTTTCCCGAAACAAAACCCCAGGCCTCGATGGTCTACCACTTGAATGATACACTACCTATTCTTCGCAACTTGCACCCAGGTTGGTAAGCATGTATGAGGCGCCTGTGGCTGCTGGGAAACTTCCACCATCATTTAAGGAGTCTCTCCTCGTCTCAATCCTGAAGCCCGGGAGAGTTCTGACTCTATCAGCGTCATATAGACCAATTGCCATACTGGGTAAGATATTAGCGGATCATTATGCCCAAGTACTATCGGATTTCATCAAACGGATTCGTCCCAGATCGCAGCACTTCTCAAAACATGCTACGACTTTTCCATATACAGGACTGAGTCAGAGGGCTTTATCCTAGAGCGGCTTGTCTAAGTCTAGATTTGGAAAAGGCCTTTGATTCACTAACATGGAACTATCTCTTCCAGACTTTTGCTATATTTGGGGTTGGTCCCCGACTCCATGCATATACGTGTCTTCTATACACTAACCCATCGTCCTGAGTCAAGTTGGGATGCCCCATCTCTGCATCATTTCCTGTAGGTAGGGAATTTAGCAGGGCTGTCCCCTCTCTCCATTGCTCTTTGCCCTTGTGGTGGAACCACTGGCTATTCGCTTATGGAGGGAGGATGCAGACTAGGAGATACCTCTAGAGGACAGAACGCATGAGATATCCATGTACGCTGATGATCTCCTCCTTTATGTGAAAGACATTACATGTGACCTACCCCCCCACGTGCCATACACGACGAGTTTGTGGAGACTGCAGGGCTTTGTGTCAATTGGGACAAATCGGTGAAATATCCTCTTCACCCTGACCAGCTACCCTGGTCCATTTTCCTTGGCTCTGTGCCCCTGAATTGGCAGGACGTGGCCTGTGCTATTTGGGGATCCGCCTCTATCACACCCCTTCGGGTGGCACTACAGGGTATTAAAATGCAAATGCAATTCTGATGCTCACTGCCTCTTGCCCCGATAGTGAAAACTGCCCTAGCAAAAATTATTATATTACCTCGCTTACTCTATTATTTTGTCAATCTTCCTGTGGGCCCTCTCACTACTTCTCCCGAGAACTCAATTCATTGCAAGGCGCTCTTATCTGGGGAAGAGGGCGACATCGCGTGGCACTTAGCAAACTGCAGCTCCCTCTAGATCGGGGTGGCTTATGGGCCCCATCCTTCGAGACATATTTCCTTGCAGCATTACTACAATGGATATCAAGTTGGACTGGTGGTAGATACCTTGGAGAGGCCTGCAGTACAGATGTAGTGATGACTTTTCAGGCTATTCACCATCTCCTTCTCCCGAAAACACCATCTTTCACTTCTCCGCCCATTCAAGTGGCTATGGCTCGCATCTGCATGTCACGCATTCACCGCATGTCACACAAACTGCCCACATATGCCCTGCCCCTTCCACTGACGGGACCACCAAAATTCCCTGAATTTTACACAATGCATGACCGAGCAACCTGGACTGCTTGCTCGATAAACATAACAGGAGACCACTTCCAAGACAGGCAATTTCTTACCTTTGGTCAGCTGACAACTGAGTATAGTTTACCGCCTAGACAGTTTCTCTTAGACTGCCGACTCACACACACATATCACATCCTGTGGAACACCGCGCTAACTGAGCCTGCAGCACACCCAGTATTACAGACGATCCTAACCATGGGATCTGGCCGTCATTTAACCACCTGGCTTTATAAAGCAATAAGTGAACTGACCACGCTTTTCCTAGAAGCACTTTGATACAAATGGGAGAGGGAGTTCGTATGAGCACTCCATGATAAGGAATTGGAATTAGCCTTACAGTATCCATGAAAAGCATCCTGCAATTCTCGCTTTAAGAACTTACAATTCCTTATGCTGCACTGTGCATATCTTACACTGGGCCAAATCAATCGCATTTTCCCCCATGGAGATGCTGAGTGTCCTAGATGTCATGCCTTGGGCGCAGATCTACAACACATGATTTGGTCCTGTCCATCCTTACACCATTATTGGGTCAAGGTACACAAAATTCTCCTTCATATTACGAGACTTCCCAATATCCACGCATGTGAGGCATGCTCACTCTTTATCTTTAATTGATATAGACATCACAAAGTACGCTGGCGCTTCGCCTTCCTGACACTTCTCCTTGCAAATCGCACTCTCACTCTAAACGTGTGCTCCCTGACAACCCTCCCATTGGAGGCCTGGTATGGAGCGGTCTGCAGATGGGGAACAGCAGAAGAAGATGCCCTGCGCTATGAGGAGGTACGCGGCCAGCACAAAAAACCCATATCTCCCCAATGGGCTGTCCTGCTCTCATAGTTTGTGCAAAGGGCACAAAATGACAACTTCCCTCCATGAAGATATACAAGATACAGCCTTATTCATTATCACTTTAACTCCTTCCTCTCTACACAAAGCCCTTACTGTTTGTCTAGAATGCTTCTAACTAAGTGAATACCGTGCACACTTCCCCCTCATCTCCCCTCTTCAAAAAGGGCTCCCTGTTGAAAAAAAACCTGCCATGCCCCCTCTACATGTGTCCCCTCTCCTATCCCGGTCCATTATCTTCCACAGTTTCACCCGTTATTTGATGTTTGACAGCTGCATTTAAAATTATGAAGGTACACTTTATGCACATGATTATTCATAATATGCTTGCACACTCAACTCACATGCTCTAAACATGTATTTTTTTTCTCTTTTACTATGCCCAACCTTGTTTTTCCATGTGTTGATATATGTGAGTCCTTTCATGCTCTCAATTGTACCTTTTCCCTTTTCTTTAAAACCAATAAAACAGATTTGAAGAAAAATAAAATGAATTGTTTAATTCAATATATAAAGCAATAATTTTTTATTTACAATCTCGCGAGACGCTCGCAAGAGCCTCGAGAGAGGTCCCGGAGTGGGAACACACCCCAAGCAAGAGTTATGATTGGTTAATATGGATGTCTTTATTTGCAAAAGGTAGAATCTATCCTTTTGGTTTATTTGGCTATTGAAGTTTGCTGTGGGTAGACCATGATGCAGGGCTCTGTGTGCCTTTTTGTTTTGGCATAGAAGAATGTCTTCTTCAGATTCTGATAAGCAGCTTGGTGCTTTAGCACCAGCTCAGCCACCACATCTTGCCAAAGTGTCTTTGATAGGGCAATTATTTTACATGAGGCCAGGCAGAAAAAAGGCTCTGCAAAGTATGTCATCTGCAAACTTTGCAAAAAGGAGTTCTACCAGGGCAGTAGAAACAAACAGTACAGTATGAGTAATACAGTCATCCGCAAAGGCTTGCTTGGGCAGAGTTAGCTTGTGCAGCGAAGCTGGACAAATCTTCAAAGGCTTTCACTTCATTTGAACCTGGAGATACTGTGCCTGCCCAGGTACTGAATACTGAAACAGATAACAACCCAGCTTATCTTAATAAAGCATTTTTTTGCTGCTTATGTAAGGAGATCATTTTTTCATCGGATAGAAGCAGGACTGCATAGGACAAGCTTGTCCAAGATCACAAATTCCCCCCAGGCAGTAGTTTTTTTTGTTGGGGGGGGAGTACATTTTTTGACACTTTTTTCCTTTTTGTTTTTAAGGAGATGTTATTGCCCCCCTCCCAAGTTGTATGTTTTAGTTCTACCCTATTATAAAGTTTAAAAAGACAAAAAAAAGGTTAAAAAAAGTTAGAAAACGCAAAATAATTTTTAAAGTGCTACAAAATGTTAACAAAAACAGCTCTTTTCAGATCTAACCTATAGTTTCATTATCTATGTTGTTTGTAGTATGTTCCCCTTCTTATAAACTCGTGCAAGAGTCTCGCAAGAGCCAGGTAGACAATTTCCCACGTGCATTCTAAGGGGGCAGTGCTGCTTTACTCTCGCGTGCCTCTCGTGAGACCGTTACAAAATTTGAATATCACCCAATAGAAAAGCTCACACTGTTTATCAAGTAACTATGCACCATACAAACAGCAGTTGGTCACACCCTAACCTACTTTTGTAACTGCCAAAAATCTACCAATTACATTTATAATTTTGCCACTCTCCCATTTTTTCTCTCCTCACATAACTCTATCTTGCTCCTGGAGCTTACTCATTCTGCTGAGCACTCCTCTTCTGACTGAGATCTCCATACTACACCAAAGTTAGCCTCTGGATTTTGGGACACAGCTTCATCCATTGGGCTGGAGAATATGCCATTAATTGTCGTATTGGAAAAAATCTTGGATTTCCAAATTTGGACATAACTTGGAATGGTCATAGAGGTATGAAGTGGCATCAATTGTTAACAATGTTGATAGAATTTTGGATTGTGGGCACCCAGACCTCATGATGGTGCACTGTGGTGGCAATGACCTAGGAACAATCACAGGGATTGCGCTTGAAATCCAAATGAAGGGGACCTTTTCACAATTTATGTCTCTGTTTCCTCACACTGCCTTTGTATATTCAAAGGCAAAAATGGCAATGTTCAAAAGAGTTTTGTCCTAAGACTGAGAAATCCTGGAAGCATATCAATTAAACAGTTTCTGTATTTCTTTGTGACCATGGCATGGGCTCTATATATCATAACATCTGGTTTGATATGCCAGCTGTCTGTTGGTGATATGGAGTGCACTTCAGTGCTGAAGGGAACAGGATATTCCTTAATAACATCAAGGAATGCATCCAGTTCTATGTGTAATTAAACACTACACACTATAAACACAAAGGCTCTTGTCAGATCTGCCCTATTCCTACATTGTATTATTATTTAATGTTATAACTCCTTTTTTTGGGGATACTGACACCCATGAGACTCTCACGAGAGTGGCAGCACCCATACGCCTGCCTCCACCCACCCACACCAACTCTAGCGAGAGTCTTGCGAACTCAAACACTTAGTATATGTTTCGTGGATAACAGTCCTGGATTCTTGGGTGTGGGTAGTAGAGCATGCAAACACATAAGCCTCTCTGCTGAGACCTCTCTCTTCAGACAGATTTTCTTTACTCCCTCCCACTTTTTAAAATCCCGCAAGAGTCTTGCGAAATTGTAAAAAATTTTAGGGAATAGAATTTAAACTCTCTTTGATTACAGTACTTATACTTTATAGTTCTCACTACTAGGGTGATAGGGAGAAAGTAGCCTCTCCACTCAGAGCTTTCCAGAGTATAAGAGGAGTGTAAAGTAGTTGCATTACAGTCACCAGTGTGTAGAAAAGGGTGAAAGAGACACTGCCTCTCCACTCACATCTGTCTCCAGGTTCAGCAGTATGTATAGTAGGGTGTAGAAGGTACTCACCTCACATGTAAGACCTCTGTATTGCACAGCAAGTATTAGAGGTACTGGCCTTTCCACTGAAAACTCTTCCCAGGGCAATACCTATCTATATTAGATTGTGGGAATAGATTTGCCTGTCCAATGACACCTCTCCCCAGAATGACACACATATGCAGTAGTGTGTAGGGAAACATTGTCCTCTCCACTAGCACCTATCTCCAGGACAACATGGATGTGAGGTATGGTGAGAGTAACGAGTGGCCTCTCTGCAGACACCTCTTCCTAGAGCAACAGGAATACACAGTACTGTCTGTAAAGTGAGTGGCCTGTCCGCCAACACATCTCCCTAGGGCAGGGGTCTTCAAACTGTGGGGCGCAACCCCCAGAGGGGCCGTGGAGCGATGCAAAGGGGGTCGCGCCTTCCCAGTCACACTTCTGCCGAGGCCCAAGGGCTTCAGCCCCCTCTTCCCCGTCCTGCGTCCTCAGCCCGGGCTGCTGCAGTGCAACCTCGAGCTGCTGGGGGCTCAGCTGGGCAGTGTCTGGAGTCTTATCTCCGGCACGCCTGAGTTTTTCACAGGTCTTTAAAGACCATTTGCATGTTTACATGCCTTTGTAAACTGGTTACAGAGGCTTAGTTTTTTTCCTGGTTCCAGTACCCCCTGGGCCCCCACTCTGCCTATTCCTTACATTTGTATTTTACCTTTACTGCTGCAGTGTGAGAATGCATTTTATGAAAAGGAATATAAAGTAGGGTTGCCAAAAGAAAATGCCTGCCGTGTTTTGTTTAAAGAGCCTGCAAAGACCTCCTCTTGACACTAAATAGACTTATAAATAAAAAAGTATGTATGCATTCGTTATGTGACTTTTCTGTCTTTGTTCTCTTTAATTATCAGTCATGGATCATTGAGGCAGCCCTAGAACACAATTAAAAGTGCTTTCTATTTATATTTGCTGTTCGAAGTATGCACAGATAAGTGCTTAAAATACAGCTTTAGGTGACTGCTTATTTTTGTACCGACTGGGCCATCAAAATAATCTGCTGGCAACCCTAACCATAGGACTGGAAGTTTGTTGCAGGACCAGCACATTATTTATTTCCTCGATCCCCGATTAATGCCATAACTTAGATCTTAAACCCTACGCCGCCGTCCATAACATGCTGAGTTACTTCAAGTGTCTGGGAATGCACTCTGCATTCAGACAACTCACTCGTCATTCTCGCCCTTCACTTTCACGCTCACCCTGCATTCACAGCGACCACAATGCACTCACACCATTCACCCGCTCACCCTGCACTCACAGTGATCACTCTGCACTCACAATGCACTTGCGCTGTTCATCCTATACCTCACCCTGCAGCCACACGAGTACACTACTCATCCTGCACTCATGTGACACTTCACTCACCTGTCCCCCTCACTGCTCAATATGCAACTCACTCAAACAAGCCCATCAGTAATCATACACTCATTCGTCCCATTCTGAACTTGCATCCGCACCTAAATTCATAAGCCACCTCACTCACCCTGCAGTCACTCCTCTTACCCTACTCTCACACTGTTGCATCGCTCACCGTGCACTCACATGGGCACTCTTGTCACCCACACAGTGCAGAGGGTTAACGTTCCTGCTACAAAGAATATGTACCATGCAGATCACAGAAATGAGTGTGAGTAAACTATGAGTAGCGCTATAAAAAAATGAAATGTTTGTCAGAAAGGTGCTATAGAGAGATGAGGTGAATTGTTGGTGAGTGGCAGTGAAGGAATTCATGGAGAAGGAGGAAACGGGGGTGGGGCACCAAAAAGACTGTTGCACCGTGTGCGACCAGTGTTAGGACCAGCCCTGGCTGGGAGTGTTAAAGGTGAAGTGAGAGGTTGAATGGGGAGAGTTCAGAAGTTGTAAAAAGGGGTGAAATAAAATGGCCTGCAAAGTGAGAGAGGGATCCGGGGTTAGGAGAGGACAGAGGGATGGAAGGGAGGGGGTGAGAGGAAAGCTGCATGGGTAAACTGCTTAACTCTGCACAAAACTGCCAGGGTTTTAAGGGACCCCTGCTTCTCCCGGCCAAGTGAGCTTCTAATGTGGCAGCACGTATTCCTGCGGAGTGGAAGGCCCTTCACAAAGGTTGACTAGAAATCTTTCTGATGTTAATTGCTGTATTTTGGTTATACACTGGTACTGATGGGGTGAAATCTTTCCTCAGTGTTACTGTGTACGCGGCATCACATAACATCATTTACCTTTTCTTCCCACACAATTTAGTCAAGCCTGTCACGTAATTTGGTTCTCACCTGCCTCATAATTCCAGTAGCCCTGCCTACAGGTTTAGAAATTTTTGTCAGGAGGGGGTCCTTACGCCTCAAAATTTTGACAGGGGGGTCTCGGCATCCAAAAGTTTGAAGACCTCTGCCCTAGGGTAACAGATATCTGCAGTAGTCTTTGAGAAATACTTACCTCTGTCCATGCTGACAGGTCTGCATAGTAGGCTGTGGGGACACACTCCTGTTTTTGCTATCACATCTCTCTTGGATGATAAAAGTGTGTAGTAGAATGTAGAAAAACACTGGCCCCTCTCCCATGACGTATCTCTTTGGATGTGGGGTGTGCAAAGTAGGGTGTGAAAAGGGGCTTACCTCTCTGGTTACAGTGTTTACCAAGATGACAGATATACAAGTAAGGTGTGGGGAAGAAATTTCCTCTGTGCTAACAACTATAGAGACTAAGGTATGGAGACACACTGCCCTGTCAAGTTAGACATCTCCCCAGAATAACACATGTGCAAAGTAGTCTGTGGGTAGAGACTGCTCTCTCTGCTCATACCTTTCTTTATGGTGATGCATGTCCATAGTAGGGCATAAAATGGAGTTGCCTCTGCTGAAAACTGTCTCCTGGACAACTGGTGTGAATATTTGAATGTGAGGACACACTCTGCTCTCCCTAAAACATCTCCCTTTGAGGACAGGCATGTATAGTAGGGTATAGACAGAGATAGACCTCTCAGCTGAAACTTCTCTCAAGAGTCACAAACACATATAGTAACATGTGCAAAAGAACAAGAACTCATCTCTTCACTATCACATCTGCAACAGCTAATAGCAGTGTGCTGTAGTGTATGAAGATGCACTGGCCTCTGTGCCAATACCTCTCTCTTGTATGATAGGTCTCTATGTGACAGTATGGACAAGAACTGATTTTCCACTGAGATCTCACTGTTGCATTACAAGTAAACATACTAGAGTATTCAAGTAAATGACTGCTCCATTACCAACTCTCTATAGCATAAAAGATGTGCATAGTACCGTATAGATACATACACATGCAGGATCACTTCTACACTCCCTGAAGATGGACCTGGCAGTTTTAGTCAGCATTACAACACTGTAATATTATTCAACTCTATAGCAACTATTAAGTAAACAAATCAGTAGTAACTTTAAACTTTTGTTATTACAACAACATAATTTAATAACATAACAAAACTACAACTGTATTAATAAACTATTTCAACAACTGTAAAACAAACATAACAATTAACTTAATAATTTATAATGTCTTCATCAGATTATGATGAGCACCCTAGTGTACTTGCAGCACCTCAGCCACCTCAGCCTTTCAAAGAATCTTTGGTATGGCAGTTTTTTGATATGAGGCCATTCAAAGAATCTTTGGTATGGCAGTTTTTTGATATGAGGCCATGTGGTCAAAAAGTCTCAGCTAAGTTTTTCTTGCGTACAGTTTTTTAAAGGGAGTTCACAAAGGATAGCTCAGACCGAGTTAGCTCGTGCTGCTGAACTGGAGAGCTCTTCATGTGCTTCCACATATTTTCAACCTGGATACACAGCGCCTGCTTAGGTACATACTGCTGAACAACACAATAATCATGCTTCACTTAATAAGGCCCTTTTTTACTGCTTATCTAAGCAGATACTTTTTTCATTAGAGGCAAGTAGACCTGCGCAGGACAAGGCTGTGCAAGACCACAAATAACCCCCTAGGAAACATAGTCACTTCTCCAATTAATAGTTTTTTTCCTGATTTTCCACACAGTTATTGTTTCTTGTTTCTTCAAAACTGAACACATTTTCTATTTCTCTTCCATATATTTTTTGACATGGTAGTAATTTTTTTTACAAACTGTTTTCCATTTTCCTCCTCCAAAAAGACAAAATTACCAGAAAATTAAAACGAACATACTGGTCTATAACTGATAACAGAGATTCATCACTATATCCTCTAAATGTTTCTACACCTTTCACCCACAGTCACATATTTAATAGCAATATCTCTACTCAAACATCTGATAGGGGTAAAATATGTGTACAGTATGGGTCATAAAAATATTAGGGCTTGTATTAACAGATTGCAGATTCTTTGTTTAATAATTTGAAAAACACTACCTGTTTTACTTACAACTACATGCAGATCAAACAGTTAATTGTTTAGCACGATGTGCAATGCTTGTTTATATCTCTCTACATTCTAATGTCTGCTTCTCAAAAGCTATATTTGGAAATCTACACCTCAACAAATAGCTTTTCACTCAGTAAACCTTGTGTAGAATAAGCTTACCAACAGTAGTGCACTTGCTGACACTTCTCAACAAAGTTCATAAAATTTATTATTAAATACCTGAACTTGGAGCTGTTTTTTAAATGCAGCTGAAGACATCAGTCCCTTTCAGTTCCAAATTAAGTCACATCTCCTGAGCACAACTCAAAGAGACTTCCTTCTCCTCCAAAGCACCAAGGACAATTTGAGCTATCTCTGGCTCTGCAACCAATCACATAAGCATTTCTTCAACCATGTAATAAGAATGTTAACTCTTGGTTGACCTTGGACTTTTTATCTATTTCTTTCCATATGCTCTCGCAAGACTCTCGTGGGATTGAAAAACACCTTGTGGCAAACCAGAAATTTTCCATGCGGGTCTCGCAAGAGTCTCGCATGATCGAATGAGCCTCATGCAGCAAGCTTCACTCCCTAAAACTTGTGTTCTACTCTTGCAGGGCTCACGCGAGATCTCAACATTATTGTAGGGAAATAGTACTATATGGAAAGGACTAGCATCCCCAATGACAACCCTCTCTTGCATAATAGGTGTGCATACTAGGGTATGAGGAGGAACTGCCCTCTCTTTTTGAGACCTCTCTCCCAGATGACAGGTGTGCGTGGTAGAGTGTAGGGAAGTACTGCCCTCTCCTTTGAGACCTCTATCTCCCATGACAGGTATGTGTAATAGGGTGTATGGGGAGCAACTGGCCTCTCATTTGAGACCTCCCTCTCAGATGACAGGTGTGTGTAGTAGTGTGTGTGGATGGGCTGGCCTCTCCTTTGAGACCTCTCATTCAGATGACAGGTGTGCGATGTAGGGTGTGTGGATGGACTCGCCTCTCCTGTGAGGCCTATCTCAAGTGACAGGTGTGTGTAGTTGTGAGTGGGGAGGTACTGCCCTCTCCTTTGAGACCTCTCTCACACATGACAGGTTTCTATAGTAGGGTGTGTGGATGGACTGGCCTCTCCTTCAAAACCTCTCTCTCAGATGACAGGTGTACATAGTAGGGTCTATAGGAAGTGACAGACCTTTCCTTTTAGACCTCTCTCTCAAATGACAGGTATGCATAATAGTGAGTGGGGAGGGACTGGCCTCTCCTTTCAAGACCTCTCTCTCACATGATGGGTGTGTATAGTAGGGTGTGTGGGGAGCAACTGGCCTCTACTTTGACACCTATTTTCAGATCAAGGGTGTGCGTAGTAGGGTGTATGGATGGACTGGCCTCTCCCTTGAGACCTCTCTCTCAAATGATGGGTGTGAGTAGCAGTGATTGGAGAGGGACTGGTCTCTCCTTTCACAACTCTTTCTCAAATGACGGGTGTGCACAGTAGAATGTGTGGATGGAATGGCCTCGCCTTCAGGACCTCTCTCAGATGGCAGGTGTGCTTAGTAGGGTACATGAGGAGCGACTGGCCTCTCCTTTGAGACCGCTCTTTCAGATGACGGGTTAGCGTAGTAGGGTGTGTGGATGGACTGGCCACTCCTTTGAGACCTCTCGCTCAAATGACAGGTGTGCAAAGTAGTGAGTGGGAGGAACTGCCCCCTCCTTCCACACCTCTCTCTCAAATGACGGGTGTGTGTGTAGTAGGGTGTGGGGAGGGACTAGTCTCTTATTTCAGACTTCTTTCTCAGATGACATTTGTATGCATAGTAGTGTGTGGGGAGGGACTGGCATCTCCACTGAGACCCCTCCCCTGGATAATAGGTGTGTATAGTAGGGTGTGGAAAGAGCCTTAACTCTACTCACAACTCTCCCAAGACGATGGAAGTAAATAGTAGACACTGATAAACACCATCTCCACTAAGACTCCTTCCTACAGCAACAAGTGTGCTTACCTGAGTGTATTGAAAGATCACCTACACCTTCCTATTTTTTATGATCTCATGAGATTGTAGCAGTTTAAAAAAAAGAATTAACCTCCTATTCATCACAGCACTTATCTGTTACACACTTTCTCTGAATAACAAGGAGCATAATATGCATTCCTACTACTAGACTGTTTTCAGAACTTAACTTCTCCTTTTTACTATCCACAATCCTGCGAGAGTCCTGTGAGATCGTGATTTTTTTTTAAAAACAATATCCATTAATTTTTATCTACCAGTTATCCCTTAGAGACCTCCTCTCTAAATCTAGGCACACAGCATGCCTTTCTGCTGCCCCTTATATAGCTTTTTTACTTTATTCCCACAACACCTGCAATTTTTCACAGTAAACAATAATGACAGCCATTTCATTCCTAAAATTCCAACAGCCAGCCAATCAGAGCACTTCCTCTCGTGAGACTCGCAGGAGGCTTCACGCTCCTGTGAGAGAGTGAAGGCTCAAGGGAAAAATTTGCCTCTAGACTAATCACAGGGCTCCATTTTTTATTTCACGCTGTCACCGGATGCTCGTGAGACTTTTGCAAGCCCAACTGCCAAAATATACACTTATTTTTTACTCTTAATATCTCAAAAACTACTAAACTGATTTATACCAAATCACAAAAAGCTAAATCTGCGGACCTAAATTTTGCTTCCTGCCAAACTTGGTGTAATTCCGTACAATAGTTTTTGCAGTAACCTGTCTTAAAACGTTTTCACCTCAGGTCCTTCCTGGAAAGTTTCAGGGTGATCCATCAAGCGGGGCTGAGAAAAAGGAGGCTCCCAAAATGCATTTTCCCCATTCATATTCCCATAGGAACTCTAGACACAGCTAGACACAGCTACAGCCCAAACCACTGAACGGATTAACACCAAATTTGGCACAACGCTAGATCTTGGTCCAGAAAGAGTGCTTTTTAGGATTTTTTGTAAATTTGTTTAGTAGTTTGACAGCAATTAATGCTCAAAACCTTTGCATATATCTCACCAATCAATCAATGGACCCACCAGATCTCTTGCAGATTGGCTGCCAACACATCAACAAAAATGTGGCGGCAGGCATCTTGGGACTTGGGACTCAGTCCCGGGTCCTGAACAAAATGTGAAAAAAATATATTAGGGAGCAGGGTGGGGATATCCTGACCCCCTAGGCCTAGTGGTAGGATCCCAGAGGGACTGCATGGTGCCTAAAACATTTTTTAAAATTTTCCAGCGGATTCACAGAGAATCTGCAAATCTGCAGGAAAATTGAAAAAGAGCACGGGGCGTGGCTAACCGCCGACGGGAATGGCCGCTCGGTAGTTTTACTCCGGAGCGCCACTCCCAAACTATCCGCTATAACTTCGCCCCTGCGGGCCCGATTCCTGCCCTGGTGACGCTGGAACACTTCTGAGGCGGACGGCTACTCCCAGTGCGATTTTCGCGGCAATCGGTGCCGTTGCCCCATGGGATCTCCGGCGGCCGAGGCATCGCGGGTGACCCAGCCCGTGGGAGTGCGCCGCTGTGCCGATCGGGCGCCACGCGAGGCCGCGGCGGCGGCCTGGGGTGACGGAGTCCCAGTGGTGGATGGAGGGAGCTCCTCGTCGGAGCTAGCGCTGCCAAGATACTGCCGAGACTGCGGAGTCTATCCCTCGAGGCCCGGTGAGTGACGGGGGACCAGATGACTGGTGCGGCGGCCCCCGCCGTGAGGAGGAAAAAAAAAAAAAAAAGGAGAGTCATTGCTGACACGGGCATACAGGCCCGAACCGGCCCTGAGGACTATATGCGGTTGTGGGGAGCGATCTGAAGAAGGCCAAAAAGACTTGGTAGAACGTGCTGAGGGCCCCTTGAACCGTTTGCCACAGAGGGCAGCTAAGCCCAGAAGGTGAGGTAATTAATACTTGGCTGCCATAAAGACGCTGAGACGTGCCTACAAGCAGAGAGGGGGATAGTGGTGGCCCCCCCGCGGCACCGGGGGAAGCGGACAATACCGGGCCAGCGTAAGAGGGCTGGAAGTGGCCCTTGACCTGCACTGAAGCTTTCCGCGGTTTGGCCACTGGGGGCCTAACAGGAACAATTGATTGACCTTCCGTCCGGGGCCGTGGTGCGGCGGCCTCGGCTAGATACCCCTCTGTGTGGGGTGCTTCCTGCGAAAGCCGGGTGAGGGACTTCACCGCAAGCGGCGGGGAGTAGCGGCGGCGCCTTGCTCAGCTGTGGTGTCCCCGTGACAATAGGCAATGGCGTCCGGCCGTAATAATCGGGTGACAACCCAGACCAAGATGGAGAAGTTCGCCTGGCAGAAAGAGCAGAATGGAGGCCATATGGAGACAGTAGCGCCGGGGGATGCTGCGGAACCATCGAATAAGGATCTCCTTGAAGCAATAACGGGGGTAAGGACCTCCCTTGAGGTGCGGATCGACACAGTGGCCACGGATGTTGCACTGATTCGAGAGAACATGAAGAAAATCACAGAAAGGGTAGGATCTGTGGAGAACACTACCAAGGAATTGGTTACTGACACCGCCCTGCTCAAGAAACAAATTACGGACCTGCGCTCTTCCCATGAGGCGATGGCCCTGCAGCTGGACGACTACTAAGGTCGAATGCGATGGAACAATGTCCGCATTATTGGTGTGCCGGAGAACGCGGAGGGGCAGGCGGCAGACCTTTTTGTGGAGGAACTGGTCCTTAAGCATCTTCAACCCAGGGGACTCTCCAAATCCTTCACGATTGAAAGAGCTCACCGAGTGCCTGGAGGCCGCCCGAAGCCGGGAGCGCCCCCTCGCCCACTGTTGGCGCGGGTGCTTAACTTTCGAGACCGCGATGTTATCCTACAGACGGCAAGGGCGGCCCCGTCACTTACCCTGGAGAACAGCAAGATCATGTTCTTTCCAGATTTCACATTGCGTGTGCAGAGACAGCGTCGCAATTTCCTGGAGGTGAAACGGGCCCTACGCGACCAGGAAGTAAAGTATGCAATGCTGTTCCCCGCCAAGCTTCGGGTGGAAGCCAATGGAAAATCGTGGTTCTTCACTCGACCTGAAGAGGCCTGGGACTGGCTTGAGGGATGGCGCACGGTCGAAAGAAAGGGCAAAAAGACATTCTCGGCGGCGGACGACAACGCTGACTGGCGCCAGCAGAAAGGAACTCCTCCACATTCTGACTCTGATTCTCAGGGACACACGGGAGGGCGCTGATTCAATGGTCGGTAAGGCTGTTTGGGATTGTTATGTCCTCCTGATGCCCTCACGAACTTTGGGGAGCATGGTCTTGGGGCCATCGCCACCCGAATTTGGGATCGCACAACTCTAGTGCTGGGAGGGGATACGTGAGCAGACTCCTGATATTTATGTCATGGGGATTGTCCACTTTCTGGGGATTGCCCTCATAAGTGACTGGGTCACTCATGTCACTGTTTGCTGTGTTCATTCAACATGTTGGGTTGTTATGGGGCGGAACGGTTTTCATGTGCAACTTGCAACTACACTGCTATTGAAAATGTGGAGGCCACAAGACATCTAAAGGGAGGGTACTGCGTCTCTGGATTGTATACTGCTTTGGGGTAGGGATCGGGTGGGGGCGGAGAAATGTTTGTATAGAGTTATGCAAATGGGGAGTGGGGTTACTCGCATTCCCTGGAATTGTTGATGGGTGGGCGACAGGCACTCTGCATGTTGGGGGTGGTGGGCGGTTTTTGTCCCGTTAAGCAGGGAGGCAGGGAGGGGGGTACTTTTATTGGGCTGAACGTAATCTGGAGTTTAATTTGATGGGGGGAGGTTCCACGGGGATGTTATGCAGCAAGACAAGGTAACTGCTTATGTATGCACAAATTGGTTGGTTTCTATGTACAGATAGCAACAGGAGAGATCCACTACTATGAGAAAGTCAGTGAAAGTCCGGGGGTCGCTCAGATGGCGACACGGGAGCGTGTGGGGGGCTATAAGTCAGCCATGGGCTCCGTTCTTCCGATAGCTGTGACAAGATGGCCAACAGTCAGGGACTTAAGCTTATAACTTGGAATGTCAACGGGTTAGGAGACAAAATTAAGAGAGGTATTGTGCTGCAGTATGTCCACCGCCATGGGCTAGACTTGGTGTTACTACAGGAAACTCATCTAATTGGTAACTCTTGCAGGGCCCTCGACAGAAAGGGGTATCGAATGGTAGCCCACTCAGGATTCACCACGGGATCCAGGGGGGCGGGGGTCCTCCTTCGAAAAGGCTGTCCATATGTGATACAGAATACCTGGACGGATCCACAGGGCAGGTACGCAGCTTGCACGGGTATGTGGGAGGGCAGAGTCCTGAATGTTGTTTCTGTGTATGCTCCTCCGGGCCTACAACGACTGACCTTGACAGACGTGGGGACCCTTTTACTTCACCTACCGGTGGGCACACTGATAATGGGGGGTGACTTCAACCTGACGATGGACGGCCAATTAGATAGATCACCGGCCAGAAGTGACCAAACACGCTGCTCACCATTACGAGACTTTATTGACGCCTTAGGGATGGTAGATATCTGGCGGTGGTCGCACCCTTGGGACACACACTTTACGTTCCAATCCGGGGTGCACGGAAGTCAATCACGAATTGATTACTTATTCACACATGCACAACACATACATGATCTTTCCAACACTAGGTGTTTGGCACGGGGGGTGTCGGATCATTCCCCGGTGCTGACGGTCATTGGAGTGCGACGCCCGCTTCAACCTGGCCCGATACGGATACAACCTTGGGCACTCAAGATTCCGCATATTAGAGAGGCCTTGCGGAAAGACACAGATTATTATTTTGAGGAAAATATAGGATCGGTCCAATCAGCCATTACACTTTGGGGGCATATGGTGCAGTGATTAAAGGGAGGGCACTGTCGGCGATGACTGGTCACAGGGCTGAACGCCGTCGTAGGGTGTTGGAGCTGGAAACTGAGATCCTACGTCTTGAGGTAGATATATCTCGGGCCCCGGCCCCTGACACTCAACATCTGCTCAACATAAAAAGGCAAGATTATAGGCAATTGCTACAAGAGGACGCCAATAGACGTGCGCTGGCCACCCGGCACCGTATATATGAACAAGGGGAACGCACGGGTAAATTGCTGGTGTGGCTAGAACGTAAAGAACAATCAGCGAGGTGGGTGAGAGCGATCAAGAGCTCGGATGGTGTTCTGATGACGGACCCACAGGACATCGCTGAATCTTTTGCAAACCACTACAAGACTGTGTATGATATACTGCAAGACTCGCAGGCTGCGAGAGCGACCGAACTCCTTGCCACTATTGGAGTGCTGTGCCTCTCAGAACAGGATAAGGAGGCGCTGGAAGTTGACTTGTCGGTTGAAGAGATTCATAAGGCAATTCAAGACATTCGCGCGGGCAAAGCGATGGGCCCGAACGGGCTCCCGATCGAATTGTTCAAGCCTATGGCTTTCAAATTAGCTCCTCACTTATTAAACCTTTATAACGAAAGTTACGAGAAAGCCCTCCTCCCGACAGATATTCGTGAGGCCACTATTGTAGTCATTCATAAACCTGATAAGCCGGTAGATGAATGTGCCTCGTATAGGCCTATCTCTCTGATCACAGTAGAGGCTAAAATTCTCGCAAAACTTTTGGCGACCCGTCTGCTCCCCTATCTCACCGACTTGATTCATCCAGATCAGTCGGGATTCATGCCGGGACGGAACACTGCACGTAACCTGCGTCGTCTGCATGGGGTATTGGGCCGTGTAGGCACTCTAGAAGAGGAAGCGATTCTGCTGACACTTGACGCCAAAATGGCGTTTGACACCATAGCGTGGGACTATTTGTTTGCAGTTCTTGGCCGCATCGGGTTCGGACCCAAATTTATGGGATGGGTCAAATTGTTATATGCACAACCCATGGCTCATGTTTCAGTGAACAATCATCGCTCTACTTCTTTCCCACTGTGCTGTGGCACAAGGCAGGGATGCCCGTTATCACCGCTCCTTTTTGCCATGGTCTTGGAGCCGCTGGCGGTATGGGTAAGGGGAGACCCAGGCATTAGAGGCCTTCGATGGACGGCTGAGCACGAAGCCGCATATCGCTCTATGCGGATGATATCTTGCTTTATCTTGCCTCACCGACGCGCTCGCTGCACCGTGTACTCCATATTTTTCATATTTTTGGGGCACACTCTGGGTATCAAATAAACTGGTCAAAGTCCCAGATGTATCCCCTTTGGGGACAACCACCGCGGAGTCCTCGAGGATACGATATTCCGGTAGCCTCCCAGGGCTTTCGGTACTTAGGGATTTTTATCACTATGGATGCCACACTGTTTTTTGAACGGAACCTGTTGGGGCCGCTACAGAGGTTTCGATCAGACGTCACGCATTGGAAAACACTCCCCTTACCTTGTTAGGGCGCGCATCCTTATTCAAAATGCTCGCTCTGCCACGCTTTTTATACGCGCTACAAAACACTCCCATTCCGATCCCCGAATCTTACTTCCGGCAGATTGATGCAGCCGTACGTGATTTATTATGGGACGACGGGCCGCCTCGTATAGCCATGGCCAAGCTTACTATGGGATGGTATGATGGGGGTATAGGTCTACCGGATCTGCGCCTTTACTATCAGGCTTCACAATTGATAGCCATCAATCAATGGGTGTTCGGGCGGCATGATGATCCCAGCTTTCGCACTGACCACTGGCTGCTGGGGAGAGGAGGTTACAATAGAGCTCTGTATACGAACCACAGGAAATTGTGCTTGACCGGTCCTACAGCACGTACGGTGGAAGTGTGGCACGGTGCGCAGAGGCGGATGGGCTGGCAGGAGCGCCTCACGAAGGCTACCCCTCTATGGGAACCGGATATCCTGGGACGGCTTAGCGCCTGTGCAGGATTTGATAAATGGGACAAAATTGGGATCTCTACAGTTAACGACTTGTGGATCAAGGACAAGAAGGCGTCGTTCTCGGACCTCCAGAAAAGGTACCAGCTAGCGCCGACTGAGAAATTTCGATACCTCCAAATCAGTCATGCTATTGACTCTGCCCTCCCTGGGGATACCCCCCTTCCAGATTCCTCTCCCCTGGAGGACCGGCTCTTGCTGGATCCTATGACCCGCAAGGCCGTCTCTCTCACATATAGGAAATTGATTAATAACAGAGTCGATCCAATGTTGAAGCTGAGGACGTCTTGGGAGGGTGACCTGGGAAAATTAGCCGATGAAGATTGGCTAGAAGCGTTATCCTCACCCCGCGAGATAGCCATCCCGATGCGACTTCGCCTGGTGCAGATTAAAATTCTTCATCGAGTATATTTTGATGCCATCCTACTACATCGCTTAGGTAGGCGACCCGACGCTCTCTGCCTCCGACACTGTAACCAACCGGGAACATTCCTGCACATCGTATGGGGCTGCCCTCACATACAGCAATATTGGACGGACGTGACCAGACAACTGACCAGAACGTGTGATAAGCCCATCCTCTCAAATCCCACACTGTGGGGCCGATTCCGATTCGGGCCGGAAATCTCTCCGACCGAGCCGGACCCGGAGAGATTTCCGACCGAATCGGACCCGTGCAGCCCGACCGAACGAGTACGATGCGCACGTATGCCATCGGACTCGAGTCGGTCGGACTCCCATTGAAGTCAATGGGAGCCGGTCGTACAACGCGTACGCGGGCTCCCATTGACTCAATGGGTGCGGAGTCGGACAAGGGCGCCCCCTACAGCGTGTACGCGGCAAAGCGATTCGTGCCGTACACGCACAGGTAGAGGGGACCCATGGGTCCCCCTGTGTGCGACTCGCGCGGCTACGCATACAGGGGGGTCCGACACGGACCCCCAAAGAACGGCTCTGACTGCTCTTTCGAGCCGGAGTGCGCGGCTCGGTCGGACTGCTCGCGGAGCGCATCGTACTTACCCGGCCAGGGAACGTCTCCATTGCGCGGTGCGAGTCGAGTCCGAGCGAGTCGGTCGGTGCGGTTAGACCCGGGAACGAGTCGGTCGGAGCGGTCGGGACGCCCGAACGTGTCGGTCGGCGATTTCGCATCGTACTCGCTCGCCCGGACGCGCGTATGAATCGGTCGGGAAACAGGGCTCCGAATCGGATCCAGTTAAGCCGAATCCGATTCGGAGCCCTACCGGCCGAGATCGGAATCGGCCCCTGTGTCTTCTCAATATCTGGGAAGCAACAGACCTCACGCAAGCCGAGCAATCGTGGGCCACGATGGGGTGGTGCATAGCAAAACAAAATATAGCCCAGAAATGGGGTGTAGACACTTTACCACTGCTGAGAGATTGGGCAAAAGATATGGACCATGCCATGATCGCCGAAAAAACAGTTTATAAAGGCAGGGGATGTCCACGTAAATGGGATCACAAATGGGGGCGCTGGAATAAATATAGGGGGAGATATGTGTCTCTCCAACAGTTGAGCTGAGGAGGGAAAGACTCCAGGTGTTGGAGGAGGACATGGATGGGAGCAAGGCGCACACTGGGGGCAATCAGCACTAGGTATATGTTATTTGAATTTCCTGACCCAAGAACTTATAAGTGACCCACCTGGGATTGTCCTGTACTGACTGAACTATGCTGCCATGGGCTTCTGCCGGACTAATGATAAAAAAGATAATGCTGTAATCTCTTGAACATCTTTACCTCAAATGTCGATGTACTGTCTTGATTGCTGCGTTACTAATAAAATTGTTTTAAAAAAAAAAAATCTATAAATTGTGCATTAGCAGCCGGGGCTCATGCTTGACTGCTGATGAGGCGCTATAATGCTTGACTTTGCATTTCAGTGATGTGATGCTGATCAAGACACTGAAATGCGTTAGTCTAACACCTGATGCGTGGTACTTGGCAGGGCTGCCTTTGCCTTGAAAAACATAACCGTCATGACCTACAGTTAACTATGTTTCTTTGCTTATATATAGAACCAATTGCTCCTGTTGTACTTGATATATCGAAATGCATGTGCAGAACCCATGGTGGGGTCACCAAACACAGATATGTAACGTAGATCTGTATGTTTGTCATATGCCTATGCAATGCTAAGATAAAACTCAATAAACATTGGTTCAAAAAAAAAAAAAAAAAAAAGAGCACGGGCTCTTATGCTTCTTTTTAAAAACCCACCTGGAGTGGGCCAGTACCCGGGGTGGTGCAAATTGTTTATTTTGAGAAATTGGGTGCTTGGCTCTCCTCTCTGAGCCTTATTAGGCCCCAGGGACCTCATCCCTTGCGGCCAAAAAGCATAATAAAAGGGGAGGGGGCTGCACACCCTCCCTCCCAGAGCCTTTTTATGCCCCGCGGACCCTATCCGCTAGGGATGAATCCTATAAAAAAAACGGGAGGAGGAATGAGCATCCTCCCTCCCCTAGCCTTAAAACGCCCTGGGGACTCCACCCTTGGGGACGTAGTCACCTTAAAAGGGGGGGATTCATCTGACCCTCCACCCGAGCCATCAAAGGCCCTGAGAACTACGTCCTCCGGGCAGCTCAATTACTCTGTCCTGGGGAGCCCAACCCCAGGGCAGAGTCGTTTTCCTCCCTGCATCAGTGCAGTAGGGAAAACTTTTATGTTTATGTTTATGTTTTGTTGCACCGGGCAGGAGCAAACATGCCTTCCCTGGCTGCAGGCGAGCGGGCAGGGAAGGCATATCTCCTCCCAGCCGGTCAGAGATTTAAAAATGCTCCTGCTGGGTGAGAGCAGATTTTTGTTTTCTGCCCACGCTCCTGCTGGCAAGGAAACAGATATATTGCTCCTGCAAGCATAAACAGCTTCTCCTGATGAGTGGGAGCAATGTCAGCTCCCACATCATGGGGGGGAGCCAGCTGGGGCTCCTGGGACCCTAGGGTCCCCCTCAAGTCCCCAACTAGTGATTTTTGGGTGCCCCTGGTGGGCCCCGAGGCACCCACCTCTGGCCCTGGGAGATGGGGTCGCCGGGGCCCAAGAAGGCTCAGGGAGGGGGTCCGCACATCCCCCTTCCCTTAATAATGCAATGTGGTCCCGTGGATTGGGCTCCAAGGGGGCCTAAAAGAACTCAGGAAGGGGGGTGCGTGGCTCCCCTCTCCTTTTTGATCGCATTTGGCCCCGGGGGATGGAGTCCCATGGGCCTAATAAGGCTCAGGGAAGGGGGTGGCATATGACCCTCCTTCACTTAATAAAAGAAATCTTCCCTGGGGATGGTGCCCCGTGGCCTAATAAGGCTCGGGAAGGGGAGCCACATGGCCCCCTCCCCTTTTTTGTGACATTTGGTCCCGGGGTCCTAATAAGGCTTGAGGAGGGGGGCTGCGCTGCCCCTCTTCCCTTTTTGTTTTCATGCAGCCCCGGGGGATGGGGGTCCCAGGTCCTATTATAGCTTGGGGAGGGCAACCCTCTTCAACACATATATAAGAAATGACCCTGGACATGGGGTCCCCAGGGCCACTACTGGCATGGGAAGAGGGCCGTGCACACCCTCCCCTTAAAGGCCCCTGAGCTTGGGGTCCCGAGGGCTTCCTGTGGTTCTTGGGGATGGGGACCCCGGGGCCTAAAGTGGCATGGGGAGAGGGGCCACATGTCCCCTGCCCATTAAAAAAAGGCCACAGGGAAGGGTTCCCTGAGGCCCAAAGAGGTTTGGAAAGGGAGGGCTGCACTAATGGGTTGGACGCTGGCCCTGTGTCAACCCCATGCCATGCATGGCCAAAGGTCATGAGCAGTGTGGGGTTGGCTGCCTGCATAGGGTCAGGTGCAGGGCCTGCAGCCAACCGGCCCTGCTCACGGCCTGTGGCTGCCTGCAAGGGGTTGGCTGCAGGACCTGGCTGCAGGCCAGGCCCTGAAGCCAACTCCCAGCTGTGCACGGCCAAAGACCGTGCACAGCATGGGGGTTGGCTGCCTGTGGAGTTTTGATGCAGGGCCTGGCCACAGGCCAGTCTCTGCAGCCAACCCCCTCCTGAGCACAGCCATTGGTTGCCTGCGAGGGATTGGCTTCAGTGCCTGGCTGCAGGCCAGGCCCAGAGGTCACTCCCTGCTCTGCACGGTCATAGGCCATGCACAGCATGGGGTTAGCTGCCTGGGGGATTTGGATGCAGGGACTGGCCACAGGCCAGCCCTGCAGCCAACCCCTTTCTGCACACAGCCTTTGTTTGCCAAAGGCCTTGCACACCGTGGGATTGGCTGCCTGCGAGGAGTTGGTTTGAGGGTCAGTGTGGGGTTGGCTCCTTGCAGGGAGTTGGATGCAGGGCCTGGCCGCAAAACAGGCCCTTTGGCCAAACCCCTGCTGGGCACGGCCGAAGGTTGTGTGCGGCACGGGGGTTAGCTTTAAGTGTGGTAAAAAAAATATATTTCTCTACGTTTAAAAATTCCCCTAGAAATCTACTGAAAAAAAACCAAAGGTTAAAGTAACCAAATTTTGGAAGGTGTGTCCATATAGAGATAGCATAAATGTACTATTCTTAACTCCACATATATGCACTTTGAAGATATATAGAGGTAAAAGTAACATTATAGTTAGGGGATAATTTCAGTGATAGCATAACGTTTTAAATATACAAAACCACTGAAATTCACCAGATATAATTATCTCTAGTAACTATAACTCGCTCCCTAAGGTAACTATAATTCGCTTTCTCGCCATGAACTGTTAATTACCCCACATATTACATCACTCATGACATCATCTATGACATTGATAATATCAGAGCAACATTTGCAATTAAATTATTGATAAGAGCTATAGTTACCTTAGGGCATGAGCTATAGTTACCAGAGATAACTAACTGGTAGATTTCAATGGTTTTCTAGGTTTAAAACATTACATTGTCACTGAAATTCTCACCTAACTATAACATTACTTTAACCTTTCATTTTTCAGTAGATATATATATATGTATATATATCTTCAAAGTGCATATATGAAGAATGGTAAATTTATACTTCCTCTATATGCACATACCTTCTGATATTTTGTCCCTCGAAATTCTGTCCATGATATTCTGACACCCCACGATATTCCTATGCTCGATATTCCGTAGTACAATTAAGGGTAATCGATGCATTGGCAACTTTCACTGCAGCAAGTTCTTTGAAAAGTACACTACTGTGTTTTCTTTCTCACATGCTGTAAAATTGTTTGATATTCAGATAGGAGTCATGCACAGTGCACATTCCAAAGATGGCAAAGGAGTGTTTAGTCTGAAATGGTTTATCACTCTAGCAGGTGAAAGGCTGAAGTGGTTATCAAAAGGATGCTGGACTTTGGAAGCCATATACCTGCACGCAGCAAAGTGCTCACTGTTTATTGACATTCATGGGAGTGTTGCCAAATTGGCCAGTGGTGCTTTGGTCTTGCCATATCCCCATTCAGATAGCTGAAGAGACAGTATGAACTACATTGAACCTCCGGTCAAGGAGCAACCAACATGTGATTTGATTTGATTTGATTTAGAATTTTATATAGTGCTTGAATGCCCAGGGGTGTCTTGGCACTGCTTCCGGCACAAGTCTAGTACTTTGTTTTACCTAATGATGACTAGTTGTTGAAGAGCCATGTTTTTAGTGACTTCCTGAAAGACAGGAGATTTGGACTGTCTATGGGAACATGGGTAATGCATTGAGTCTTCAGTAAAAAGGTAGAAATTACTGGTGTACTGCATTGACCTCATTCAGAGTGGAGTAGACATTGGTGCACTGAATTGACCCTTTAGACAATCGGGATCATTTGGCATGTGCAATTAATTAATCCATGAGAGAGATAATAAATAAATATATGCACTAGACTAACCCAACATTCAGAAAGTCGAAGTTAATGTGCACACTTTGCTAACCCATCAATCAGATGTGTGTTACTGTGTGTATTTCATTGAAGCTCAGTCAAATAGAATGTTCAACAGGTCTACTACATTGATTCTTCAGTGAAAGAGGAGATATCACAGGTTGACCCTTCAATCGGAGAATAGAAGTCAATATGGGCACTACTCCACCCCTCATTCATAAAGGAGAACTCAATGTATACATTAGAGAGAGAGAGAGAGAGAGAGAGAGATTTATCAAAGCACACAGTTACCCACAAGCGTCAAGGCTCTGAAGACTAGGTAGTTCAGATGAGAAGTTGACAGAGTGAATCTCTGTGTATATCTGTAGGTCACCGTGCCATACTGGCTATTTATGATGACTGTCCTACCGCTGGGAGGCCTACCTGTAGCCAAGCGCTCTACAAGAATCATAGAATAGAATAGAAAAGAATAGAATAGGTTACTGAGTCAAGAGGCACATTTTCAGTGCTTTCCTAAAGCAAGCATGGGTCTCTTAGTTAGAGACCTGCTGAGGAAGAGAGTTCCATAATTTGGCTGTAGCAAGTGAGAATCCTCTGCCTCCCCATCTTGCCTTCCGAAATTTGGGGACAACTACCAAATTTCAGTTAAGCAAACGAAGATGTCTGGTGGAGACATTACACCAATTCATCAGTAAAAAAGGAGAAGTCCATATGTGACCTTCAGTGTCCCTTTAGTTGACCATTTCTTCAGGGTAAAGATACATTTAGGGACAACAGTGCAATCCTTGTAGCATGTCTTGTGTATTGCCTCTTTCCCAGGGTGTAGGGAGTTTAGGGGCAACAGTGCAATTATTGCAATATAATGCCTATTGCCTCTGGAACTTCCCAAAGTAGATAACACTGCGAGCTTTCTGAAATGTTAAGTGAATAATTTTTAAGCTTTGACTTAAAGTGGTAGTCAGAGTGAATAGTTTACTCTTGGAGGGTGATGTAGGCTAAGAAGCTTTGACACACTAAACTAAATACCTCTCAATGGGTGCCCAGGTGAATGGTAGTCATGCCAAAGGCTTCCCTGGGCTTTTCGGGTAGGTGGTGCAATCCACTCCACCAAGGGGATCAAAGATTGGTAGGAGGTCTTTGGGTAGGGTTAGCAAAGGCATTTTACTTGGAGGGAAGGGTATACTGGTCTCTTTGACCTTTGGCACACCTACAGGAAGTACCAGCTTTTTAATGAATTTTGTCCCACCCTCCATAGTAATGGGTGGATTTTAATTGAGGCTGTTACTTTTTGGTGGTTTAGGTAGGTTTATGGACACTGTAAGGGATGCCTTTGACTGAGCAGTTTGGGGTGTTTTTTGTTGTTGTTGTTTTTTGCCACTGGTAGGACAGGTTACTGTAGTGAGTTGCCAGAGGGAAAACAGCTCCAGGAGTAAATACTGACGGTTGGTGATTGTTATAGACATTAGGATTCCAGATGCTCACACAAATGGGAGACGTGCATACTGGGACTGTTTGCACGGGACAAGTCACACAAAACAACAACCAGATTTCTAGACCTGGGATTGGTTGTGGCTAAACGCCTTATTACCAAACGTTAGAAATCAGCAGATCCCCCAACATTACAAGCATGGTCTCTCTCAATTTTGAACTGGGCTAAAGCGGAATGGGCAGCGTTACACAGGGAAGATGTCCTAGGGTTACGCAAATACCCGATCTCGTCCCAATGGAACACAATACTAGTAGCACTCCAGAATACCCTAGGTCCGGGAGATACTGACGACAACAGAAGCATAGGACAAGCCGAATCCAGCTAACAATCACGAAGACCCATATAGACAGCCAAGACACAAAAACTGCATATGTCTACGTGTAGCAGGGCAGATGGGCAGATCCTGGGGTCACACAATCACCTACAGAAGTACCAACTAAGAGGTCAAGGCATCACGTAAGAAACGGGCATTCATCCTGGTCACCTGATAGGCCCATCCTTTTCCCACCCCCCAATGTTTTGTTAGTTCACGAGTTCTATGATAGAGAGATCTGTGGCTCCCAATGGCGTAACGCAGACACAGACACACAAAGATATGTACACATAGAACATCTGCTTAAACGGTTGTACACTTACCAAGTGGACTATAGCAGAATCCCAAAGATCATGCCATCTTCAACTCTATTGAAATGTAGATCAAGTTAGGCCCAAAGTTAATGTGTCATTCACAGCTTTTAAGAAGATGAGGTTATGGGCATCCATTATGTTCTTGCAATGTAAACACATACAATAATCAGAATTATGTGTTGTCTGTATAATACTTGCTGTTATTGTTTTTTGACATTTTTTTTTTTTTTTTAACAGATCAAACAAAAATAAATAGGATTTCAGATGCTGGGGGTGGGGGAGTGCTCCTGACAGAGACTGAGTTTGCTGTAAGTTAAGCTGAGAAACAGAAACAAAAATTATAGAGGAAGGGTTAGGTGTGAGAGGATTTGAAGCAACATATGATCCATTAGGACAATTTAAGAAAAGAGAGTGTGTGAAGGGAAGTTTGAGAGTTTTGGTTTGAAGGAGGTTTAAGGGCCGGAATGTTAGGTAACACAATTATTGCATGGGTGAGGTGGGTATTGTATTAGGGTTGCTAGGCTTCTGCCAAGGATTTGATTGTTTTTACAGACATGCTCTATCAATGTGGCCTTTCTCACCTAAACTGTTGGCCGTAGTATTTACTGAGCCACTTCACCCAATAATTGTATTGTCCAGACAGCATTATAGAAAAGAATATGGGGAGATTTAGGGGCTTATTTATGAGCCCCTTGCGACACTTTTGCAGCGCCGCTGTGTCACTTTTCGTGATGCAGCATCGGCGTAAACAATGTGCCACGTTGTGCCATATTTACAAAGTCATGCATCTAGGCAGATGCATCACTTTGTAAACCCCTGTACCACATTATACCTGTGTCAGGTATAATGTAAGCAGGGTGGGCGTTCCCCCGCAAAAAAAGCCTCATAGAAGTGGTGCAGTGAAATCGATCAGATTTCACTGTGCCACTTCTAGGACGCCATTGGGTCAAAAAGTTATGCCTGCCTCATAGCAGGCGTAAGATGACGCAGTGCTGTATGTATAGGGCTCCACCATGCATTGCTGAAGTTGCGTCATGCTTATAACACAACTCTAGCAATGCGTGAGTTTTGCACCGACAGATACGTCAGGATTCCTTACGCATCTGTCATTTCTTGCAACATGAAGCGCCGTACAGTAAATACAGCGCATCCATGGTGTCACAAGGAGGGCGCAGTGAAAAGTGCTGCACTGCTGTTTTACCGCAGCAATTCAACACTTTTCATGAATGAGGCCCTACTGAGGCATAGCATCTGCAAAAATGCAGCAGATGTCCCATCCGCCCTATTTAGCACACATTTATGTCTATACCCTCGATAAAGGCAAGCAGGACATCTGCTAAACTCCAAATCAGGCCCCAGTACTATATATACTATTAAGTTCAATAGTTTGTTAAACAGGCAACAATGATCACAGTTAAATAGTTGTCAACAGTAAGTGTCTGACTTACCTCAGTAGTAGCAACTCAGCCGCAGAATATGTCTGTGTGTTTATACCTTGATGCACAGTGTAGGTGCTTCATTTCTAGTGCTTGCCCTTGACTCTTATAGAAGGACGGCTATAGAGCACTGCCCATGGCCAAACCCTTTTCTCTGTGCTGGAGTGTAGTGCTTCACAATAGTCAGACAATTAACAATTTCTGTAGTTAGTGAGAAAAATTATATTCAGCATTTGTGGCAGGCCAGCTCTCGAGATCTTCTACAGCACTTCAGAAAATGAAGAGAGCCAATCACATCTAAGTGCATCATTTAGTGGTTCAGTCATGTACCCTGGTAATCAGGCATCCAAAAATATGTACAGTGTCTCAGAAGCCATAAAAATGACTAACCTTTCATAATATCAGTTAGAATGTATTTCCACTTCAGATAGGGCTCAGCCAAGCAGAGGTTGTTGCTTGGGCTGCAATTTATTTCCCTGAGCTGGCATTAGGAAAACAGGATTGGTGCAGAGCACATCTGTTCACCTAGGTGATATCATTTGCCACATCCTTGGCCTCTGTCTTTCCAAGCCTTGCTTCTTGTAGGCAGCAAGCTGACTTGCTTTAACTTGCTGCAATTATTGGCATATAAGGACTAAAGTACCCTCTGCCGTACAATATTAGGCTATTGCAAGTCACCGAGGAGTTCCAGAACCATATGGAGGAACGAGGCCTTAAGTCCAGTTCCTTTATAAGGCTATAGAACTCCGAGGTGACATGAAATATCCTTAGGATGTATGCCAGGGGGTACTTTATCCCATATAATACATGGTCACACCATCATCTTTCCCACAAACCACTTAAAACCTTGGCACGTAGCTCTTGCATATGAAAGAGGGAGCATGTTTGCAAACATGAAGAATAAAAATAAAACCTCTAGTGCAAAATTAAATACTTCAAAAGCCTGTTAGATATTTGTTGCAAACAGATATTAAAAACAGTTCACTACAAGTCAAGTTTAAAAAAAATAAAAAATACGGAAGTAGCTCGGAATGTGTAGAAACATGTAGAAAGATTTGAGCTTTTCTCTATCTAAGAAGTGCAAAAAAAACATATTGGGCACGATTCACAAAGGTAAAATAAGACGAAAGTCTAACTTTATGACTTTCGGTATTCACAAAGGGCATTTAGTATTCGTAAATGCACTTTGTGAGTACCACAAGTCATAAAGTTCAACTTCTGGTATTCACAAAGGGTATTTACGAGTAGTAAATCCCTTTGTGAAGAAGAAAAGTTGTAAAGTTAGACTTTCGTCTCAGTTTACTTTTGTGAATTGTGCCCATCGTCTCTGCTTGTCATTGAAAGCTATTAAAATGGAGCAGAAGAAAGAAAAGCAACATTCCTTATTTGTTGCTTTAAACAGCTACTTCAATTATGCTCCATGACCTGACCTGCCTTTCACATTGGCTGCTGCCTCTGGCAGCAGGCATTGTGATATCAGAACTCAACTGTAATAACTTATAATAGTCGAGTTCTGATGTCTTTTCTTTATAATCGGCGACTGTGTGTGTCACAAGTAGCCAATTATAAAGAAATTAGAGATTGCTGTTCAAACAGCAATTACAGATTCCCATGTATTATAAATACAATAAGGGCATCTGTCCCCCTCAGTGTCATTTGCTTATTAAAACCAGACACACAGCAACCTAACTACAATGGCCTGTTCAGGGAAGGTCATAAGCAGTAAAGCTATATTCAGAAAGAAAAGTGGATACAGCTAGAAGCAAAGTTTTCAGAAATCTCAGTGGTAAGTCACAACCACACAAATGCAAGGGAAACCAAAGCGAGGGAAATCGCAAACCCTCCTCATCTACAGGCAAACACATCATACACGTATATCTTACACTCAGTGAATGTTATGGATCCCTCTCACGAAATACTACACAGATTTACCGGGGAGGCAAAGCAGACAGCCTTCCCAACCTGAAGTGCAGGTAAAAAGAGCTGTACATTATGCTTGACAATCAGTTGCTGCCAAGAGGCAATCATGTCAAATGTCAACATAGAGCCAATGCTCAGCCATGCTCTAATGAATTTCACTCTGCTCGTTCATTTCAGCAGGATACATTTTACCAAATCATGTAGAGCACCTCTCAGGATACTAATGACATTGGTAGGAATTCACACCAAGTATGCCAGAACTGATAAAATTAGAAACAGAGTAACAGAATGTTACCACAAAAGGGACATTTGAAAGCCCAGAATTAGAACTCAGTATGCAAACTACACAGTCAGAAAGGAGAAACCAGTCTGCATATGTAAGGAAATGCTTCTTTTTGCATGTTTACAACCACATTTTGGGCCTGATGCTGCTGGTTTTTCGACTCTGAGAGTGCACTGAGGCCTGCTAACCAGACCTCAGTGCCAGTGTTTAACCCTATACCAAAGTTATGTAAAAATAGATACACCCAATTGGCAAGTACAGACTTCCATGTAAGTCCCTGGTTTGTGGTACCCAGGGTACCAAGGGCATGTAAGGCAGAGCGGTCACCCAGGGCTGAAGCACGGTTTGTGCCACCCTGCATGTGACATAGACAAAATGGACCCCAGCCTGCCACTGCACACTGGCAGGGCAATGTTTACACTGTTAGTTCGACTTTACTATTACACCTAATGGCAAAGCCACCACTTCCATTAAGGATATATGAAAGTCTCCCCTAAGGAAGGTCTATGGAGCTCTATGGCAGGGAGCTGTATATTATTAACCCCTTCGCTGCGTTCGTCGGCCAACGGCCGTCGCGAGCACTACCTCGGTAGTGCTGCGCACGTCCGTTGGCCGAAGCGGTCCCGCCCACTCCTTTGAAGTGCCACACCGCGGTGGAATGTTCGCCGCGGTAAAGGGGTTAAGTAAGACATATGATTTCCAATCTATCGTAGCAGCAACACTTCCAAATTGTTGTTTTGCTGTGGAAAGGTTAGTAGCCCCATTGGCTAACATAGGGTTACTGGCTGGCATCTGAGCCCGGCTAACTGCTGAATGGGACTACCTAACAAGGTTGAGTATAGTATCAAATTAATTGTGGCATTAAATCGGACTTGATGCCCAGGCCAGATTTAAAGTCACTATTAAAGTTAAGCAACTGTTAGAAAGTTGCCACTCTCTACTGACCCGCTACCTCGAGGAGAACAACATCCTGGACCCTTCCCAGTCCGGCTTCCGCAGCAACCACAGCACCGAAACCGCCCTCATCGCCGCCACCGATGACATCAGGACCCTGCTAGACAACGGAGAAACAGCAGCCCTCATCCTCCTGGACCTATCAGCCGCCTTCGACACGGTCTGCCACCACACACTACGAACACGCCTTCACGACGCCGGGATCCAAGAAAAGGCCCTGGACTGGACCACATCCTTCCTTTCCGGCAGAACACAAAGCATCCGCCTCGCCCCTTCCGATCCAAGGCCACCAAGATCATCTGCGGCGTACCCCAAGGCTCCTCCCTCAGCCCAACGCTGTTCAACATCTACATGGCACCCCTCGCCCACGTCGCCCGACAGCACAACCTCAACATCATCTCCTACGCCGACGACACCCAGCTGATCCTCTCCCTCACCAAAGACCCTCACACCGCCAAAGCCCACCTCCACGAAGGAATGAAGGCCGTCGCCGAATGGATGAGGACCAGCCGCCTGAAGCTGAACTCGGACAAGACGGAGGTCCTCATCCTTGGTTCCAACCCTTCAGCCTGGGACGACTCCTGGTGGCCAACATCACTGGGAACAGCCCCGCCACCCACCGACCACGTACGCAACCTAGGGGTCATCCTCGACCCCACCCTCTCCATGACTAAGCAGGTCAACGCCGTTTCCTCATCCTGCTTCAACATCCTCCGAATGCTCCGCAGGATCTTCAAGTGGATCCCCACCGAAACAAGAAAAACAGTCACCCAGGCCCTCGTCACCAGCAGGCTGGACTACGGAAACGCCCTCTACGCAGGAACGACGGCTAAGCTCCTGAGACGGCTGCAACGCATCCAGAACGCCTCTGCACGTCTTATCCTCGACATCCCCCGACGCAGCCACATCACACCCCACCTGAGAGACCTGCACTGGCTCCCTATCAACAAGAGGATAACCTTCAAGCTCCTCACCCACGCACACAAAGCACTCCACAACTCCGGACCAGCCTACCTCAACAGACGACTCAGCTTCTACACCCCCACCCGCCAGCTCCGCTCGACCAGCCTCGCCCTCGCCACAGTCCCCCGCATCCGGAAAACGACCGCCGGCGGTAGATCCTTCTCCCACCTCGCCGCCAAGACCTGGAACACCCTCCCCACCAACCTCCGACAGACCCAAGACCTACTGGCCTTCAGAAGACTCCTCAAGACCTGGCTCTTCGATCAGTAGCAGCACCACCCCCCTCTTCCCCCAGCGCCTTGAGACCCTCGCGGGTATGTAGTGCGCTTTATAAGTGACATGATTGATTGATTGATTGATTGATTGATTAGTTCAGTGGCTTCACAAAGGCCCTGACACATAGATGGATTTTCTGATTGCCTGGGGAGACATGTAAACAACTCCCAGGCCTGAGAACAAAGGCAGTTGCTGCAGAGTGAAGTGTTACCTCCTCTACCAAGTTGGCCACTCATGGTGTTAGCCCAAAAGGTAAAGCCATCTTTGAAGGGCCACTTGTCACAACATCCCTGAGCAGGATGCTTTTTGTTCCTGCCAACAATTAGGAGACAAAGACAAGGAAGGGAAGCCTATGTACCAAACCGGTTTTCCCGTGGGTGTGCAGCCCACTGATAGCCCCCTCCTGGGTGGGCTACCCTGCTCCTGATGACTGAGGAAGGGTGGTGCCATCTTGAAAGGGGTAAGAATGGGCACTCTGGGATGGCCAGATACCACACATCACAGGGATTTCGTCATTAGAGAGGAAGGGGCCCAATAGTCCATTGGCTAGTGACTGCATGGTCCCCTCTGGACAATTTCCTGGGATAAGTGGGGCACCCCTGGCACCCAGATCCTCAGTTCACATTGGAGAAGAAGGTAGGACTGAAGAAGGTCTGCCCTGCTGCCTTTAATCTGCACAAAGAGAGGCTGCACCATCATGAAGTCTCCACCTGCTGCACTTTTGGGTGAGTGAGACTGGGACTGTGCCCACGGCTCCTGACACGGGGAAAGTCAACTTCCCGCCTTCACCAACAGCAGTGACTACAAGGATCAGTCGGCTGATCCCCTGGAACCAGCTCCAGGGTTACAAGAGCTGAAAGAGCCCAAACAGACAAGTTGGTAGCCACTGCAAATAATTTGCCACTACCAGTCGCCGGGCACAACAAAGGGAAAATCCATGATAACCAAAACCTGCACCCATATCTTCTGGACCCAGGAGTGCTATCAGAGTCCATATTCATCCCTTCTAAGGGACATCAGCCCCCACCAAAGAGGACTGAAGAAGGTCTGCCCTGCTGCCTTTTATCTGCACAAAGAGAGGCTGCATCATCATGAAGTCTCCACCAGCTGCATTTTTGGGCGAGTGAGACTGGGACTGTGCCCACGGCTCCTGACACGGGGAAAGTCAATTTCCCACCTTCACCAACAGCAGTGACTCTAAGGACCAGTCGGCTGATCCCCTGGAACCAGCTCCTGGCTTACAAGAGCTGAAAGAGCCCAAACAGACAAGTTGGTAGCCACTGCAAATAATTTGCCACTACCAGTCGCCGGGCACAACAAAGGGAAAATCCATGATAACCAAAACCTGCACCCATATCTTCTGGACCCAGGAGTGCTATCAGAGTCCATATTCATCCCTTCTAAGGGACATCAGCCCCACCAAAGGTTTTGCATCCAACTGCAGTGCAGAGAGACCAGTAGCGTAGCATGGGCTGTTCAACTACTGCTACATAGTGGACTTCGATGGACCCCGATATCTGTGGCCAAAGTTGCCTCACATAACCCGTGGCCCAAGGAACCACCACAGAGACACCCCTGTCAACCACACCACAACTGGAGCATCCTTTTGAGCATCTTTGACTGCATCCCGCAGCATCAGGACCACTCCATTGAAGTCTATGGCGATCGTCCAGTAAAGTTTAGAACTTGGTTCAAACATGCACTGGTGGCCAGGTAAATGTCCAAAGTAACCTTTCTGGCCCCCTATATCTTTTTCCTGCCGGATTTGGATGCCCAACCCTGGCTGGAGTACTCACACTAACTCTTCCAAACTTTTGAAATGTTTAAAAACTTTTTGTTGACCAATGCTTGTTTAATGTTGCATTTAAAAGTGATAAAAGCTTCTAAAATCTGTATCTCCAGAACCCTCTGGTGGATCTTGATGATCAAGGTCTCTAAAAATTCATAACAATATGCTCTACCTTTAGAAAGTGTTGTAGTGTCTTTTTTATTTGTGTGATTTTCTTATTCTATTGTTTGGTGCTGTTAAATGCTTTACACTAAGTTCCTTTGCCAAGCCTTACTGCTCGCAGCCACAGCTACCCAGGGTTGAGCTAAGATTAAGTAAACAATAGTGACTGGATGCAGCATGATATCTGAGAGTGTATTCCACAGTAAGGCCCCACAGCAATATCATATAGTACGTACGCGCAGATCCTCACAGTATACCACAGTGAGCTATGAGTGAGAGATAAGTCAGTGTGTGCACTGTGTTGATCCTTCATTCAAAGGTCATGAGTAACTATATGTTCTTCTTTGAGTCCTCCCTCAGAAGCGAGGGTTCAGCCAAGAAATCTTGTTGCAGAACTCTGACCTCCTGATGAACAGCTGAGGAGAAACCTAATTTTGCATTGACCCTATGAAGATTGGGAGATGAGGCTTTTATACAGACTACAAAATGAGAACATGATGTTCACTCTTTTGAACACAGGATGTCTGTGAACGGAGAAATGTACTGTCCGAAATGTGACAAAAGAGTCAACATTCATAATAAATAATTGTGGATGTTCATATTGAGTCTAATCACATAGACTAGAAGTGCCAGCATAAATGCCCTTTTCAAGCAAAGGCAGCAAATTCTAATAAGTTTATTGTTTTTAGTGTTTCAATTAAATCCTTCACAGTCACATTGCATATTATAAATACAATTGTTGAAAATATTCCAATCAATTTGTCAACTAAACACAATTAAAATACAATGGGTCTGATTCACAAAGGCATTTAGGAATATGTAAAAGAGTACTCCTGCTGTACTTGTTCCCATATTCTGTGGTTGCGCATAATTTACAAAATAGTTTCTAGAGGCATCAATAGGATCATTAGCGTCCCAAGCTAAACGCTTTTGAGGCAAAGAGCTTGCCTGAGGAGACATTTTTCAAAACAGTCCTCCTTGCAGGACACTCTTTGAAAGAGAGAATTATATTGGCCCACTTTTACTGATTCTGCCAATTAGTAGATTGTTTGGAGTCCTTCCCTGTGGGTAATTTCGCCCCCCTGGAGATGGAACATATGGATTGGTTCTCCTTCACCATGGCGTCATGAAGTTACAGACGATGGGCTCCCCATGGAATTCTTTAGTTGGAGGAGTGAGTAGTGTGCCTGAATGCTGTACATTGGTGGAGGTAGCCACCTGGCTGCCCGTGGCGGTCCCTGCATTTGCCGCCCCGCGGCTGCCGCAGTGAAGAGGGGGAGTGCTAGGGAGCGATTTCTCAGTTTGCTGCATTAAGGAAGGGGGGGGTTGCTATTGCTGCCCCGAGACGGTAGGGAAGAGCGGGGGAGGCCGCCGCCCCCAAAACTCATGCCGCCCGGGGCGGACCGCCCCCCCCCCCCCCACCCCACCCTGTAGCTACACCACTGCTGCTTTACGTTTCCTAGGTGACGGGGAACACTTGAAATAAAAATATATAGAGTGGTGATTTCATTGACCTTTGTTTATGAATCTGTATCACATAGATAAAGACCAAAAATGTCTGGAGAGCTGTTCACTGCACTGCCCTAGTTTTATGCCAACATGTTTCTGCCCACTCACAAGCCTGAATCATCTGAGGTATTCATCGGGGCAATTGTGTCCCACTGACTAACACAAACGTTATCTAAATTGTCATAAGTCTGTTCATCAGTCGTGAAAGGGAAAGTTTACACCTTGTCTGTCTAGTTCAGCAACAGTTGGTTCTTAAGATCGGGGATGGATTCAAATCGGGACACCTGTCTGAGACTTGAAGTGTTGCAGCTCTTTTGAATTCACTGCTCAGGCTTCTAGTCCCACCGCACCAAGAATTTGTCCTTTTTAAGAAGGGAAACACTCCGCGTTCTCCATCTCCATCGGGCAAACATTATCCATAATGGAAGGACTCTCAGCAATGTACTGGTGCTTGCGAGTCAGGTACTGTGGCAAATACAATGATTGGGAGGATGTCCCCTACGCAATGCATTTTGCCCTCCTTCCTCCTCCCCCTTCCTTTGGTGCACCGCTTTTGCTGAGAGGAGAATCTCGGTCACACCGAGAATGCTGAATCTTGACAGAAACTCTCGGGTATTTTTGGCTTTCATGTGGACAAAAAAGTAGCAAAAATATATATGGGATTGGCAATTTAAGCTTACTCGATGATAGTAGAATTTGAGCTGTGTGGACAATTTCGGAGAAAAAAGTCTGGAAGATAATGTAGTATTTGCTTGTTTCTTTGAAGTCGTTGTGGCATTATGCAGGTCTTACCCTCAACCCTTCTAAAATACAAGGTGTCAGAAAGCATGTAAATATTGAAAATATGCTTTGGTGGTTGTTTACATTCCTTTACAACCTTATGCAGGACAATATTTCGATTTGAGGAATAGAGTAAAATAAGGGACCGTGTGCATTAGCTAAAGTGGAAAAAACTGTGAAATTTGTGTAGTGTGAGAATAAAGCTGTAATTGACAGAAAAAACTGAGAAAAAATTTGAACTAATGAAAACAGGTGATTAGTGAAAGACAGTGCAAGGAATATAAATGCAAGTGAACTTTTATGATTCAGTACTCTTCACTTGGATGTTATATGTTCTCTGAATTTTTTCCATAGCATTGTAGTTCAGTGGCCCACTAACTTAAATGCTTGCCATAAGGATGTGGAACACAAGGACGAAAAAGGCATGGTAATGGTGGAGGACTTGCATGAATAGATGTGGTAAGTGACACCTGCGTGCTATTTCTCATTACCCGTCACTGTCTCTGAATGGCACAGTAATCACAGGGAGATACAGCATGGTACTGGTAATTCCAGATGCAGAGTTTTCTCTCGTAATTATGTGCCAATTGTAATCTGTTCTTAGGGGAAGCTGCCATCAAAGCCCCTCAATTACTGTGCCAATTGTAATCTATCTTTAGGGCAGGTTTCTACCAAAACCCTAAGATCCAGTCAGTCAGATGCATTGCCCAGCATGTAGCAAAAAAGTGCATTGACTCTAGAGTCAATATTCACCTCAGTGCTTGCAAAATCTATCCTGCATCGCCCAAGTGCCTGCTTTGTCTGTGGCATCTGTGGAAGGAAACTCTGGTACCTGGTTCAATCGAGTCTGTAAATGGTATATTGAAAAACAAAAAACAATAAGTAGTCATTGAATCACAGTGTCATCTGAAAAGGGGAACCCTTAAATTCTCAAAATAGACAAGCTCTTTGAGGGAAATCAAGACTTACATTTAATTTTATACCCTATTACATACACGTTTCTAGTGACAATACAATTATGTTTAATTTGGAAGGAAAAATCCCAATGATAGAAATTTTGGTGTGGGTCAAATGTTTGGCTGAAGTGATAGTTAAGATCCTGTAAAAACGCTGAGGTCACCTGTATTTTCATTAAATGGCTGAACATTGGCAATCTGTGGGGCAATAATGTAAAAGAAAATGGGTTTGTTTATAATCAACCGAAAAATTCCCTATCCTCCACGTAAAGTGGACTTTATTTTACATTAGCCTGGTTTGTGCAAAATGTACCATTTGTCATTAACATGTCTAAAGACTCCTTTTGGAGAAAGCCCCCATTATGTCTCCCTGTAAAGAGGTCTCTAAATACTATAAATTTACTAACCTACGTGGTCAAAAATGTATCAGTTTCCATCCCTAAATCTCCCCAACATAGAAATGGTCTTTAATTCTTGACTTAATAGGCTTACACGTCCAAGACATGACACTTCACTTGCCCTCCAATTCCTCCTACACATCCTCACCAGGTGCTGGACCCACCACCATCCCATTGAGCAATAGGATGTTTGCATGGTTTACCCATCCTTCTCCTATTTTGATGTCTACGCCCCTGATACTTGTGTAGTCAGGTTATTTGACTAGAGGAGCGTTTCAACACTAGAGTGTAATCCTTAGGTCTTATCTTATGCTAATCATCTCAAGAAGTTTCTGCTGCTACTGCAGCACTGTTGTGTGGTGACCCAGAAATAGTCTGGAAAGTAGTGGAATTAATGGAAACCTGCAGCCCATTTTTGGACTGAGTACACAGTCCACTGCCAAGGTTAAACCTGAAAAAGGCATAAAAAACCCTATGAATAAACATTGTTTTTTAATTGTCAATATTTTTCATTTTAAAATAGTTCTGCAACAGCTCATTGTATAGAGAAAGATACGCATTATACATTGCCATGAAATGCAAAAAAATCATCCCATATCTAATAAAATTTCACTTGACAGTTTTCAGATTTCAAGTAGAAGTTCTTACCCAAAACTAGAATAGATAGCCCTGGTAAGCATGAAAATACGTTTACATTCTTATAATGAAATGTCTATAGATAGCTTCGAAGTGACAAGAATGCCTGCAGACGTCAACGGGAAATTCAGTTGACAGAATCTACATGAAGCTTTGCCATCAATGACTGTTATGATCAATACCTGCAGTTCACTAGGATTTTGTGAACAGATACATGACGCACTGGATAGCTTTTGCAGTTCAGAAAGGTGCATTAATGATATAAGTTGGAAGTTAGAGTAGAGATTATACTGTAGCTGCCATCTTCCCTCTTGTCAGGACATGCAACAGGAAAGGGGCCTATCATTCTGCCGCTTTTTCTGTCCATTTGTACAGACATTGTTCATGTTGCGGCCAACTGGGGGCTTCTTGTCTCTGTAGTAAACCTACTGAACGTAGCATGTTTTTACTATACAAAAACCACCGTCCGCAGGCCTTCAAAGATGGCCTTCACCTGACCAGTTCCTCGGATCATTAGCAACTGCAAATGGAAATCAGACTACTTTAGAAAGGCTGGCATTTTCTCCACTACACTACAGGAATGAAGTTACCCCAAATGGTTAGGCCCATATTAACAAAGGTTTTGCATCTGGTTGGAGATACTTTTTTAACGCCGACCCAATGCAAATTGGTTTTTTGGTGTTTACAAAGCAACTGGCTATTTCCATTACTTTGTGTCAGGGAGGCAATCCATGGGTGGTACCTGGCCATTCCCATGCAGCCACTCATGTATTTTGACACAAACCTATATCTACAAAGACTCGTAGACATGGTTTTGGGCCAAAATGGTGCGCCTGCCTTAGGCCTGTGGTGTAACAATGAGAAACATCTCTATTTCTCCTTGTTATTTCCACTTTACATGTGTGCTGCATTCTGCAACACAACTACACAGAGTAAATAGCTTAAATGATGGTTTGTGTGCTAGTCTGACCACAACGCAGACATCATTGCACTATCGTGCAAGGGTCCTGTCTCATCCCTCAGCTGGAGTAATATTTGCTTTAGCATTCCTTTCTTTAAGTGCATCTCCTTTTACACGTATATTGAGTCACCAAATTAATCATCATTATGCTTCATCCAAATCCTTACAATCCTTACATCTTTTTGTTATATACAACACGTTTTATCTCAGAAATACATTTTTATTAATTGATTCACGTTATTGTTTACTCAGATGCACTAGTGTGCCACTTTTGCATTCCTTGACTGCCTTTAGGTAGCCTTCAGACTTCAAAGATCTAGTCCCTCTTCTATGTCCCATACCATGATGCTGACATGAAACTTTCGTATTTATGTCACTTTCTTCTTCAAGGCCTACCCCCACTAAGAGCAGGCTTCCCTCCGCAATGCATTTAGACTCGCACCAGCTTTTGCACTTCCATGCCAGCTTCATTCTGGCCTTGACTCCTGAATCCTTTATCCCCATGCTCCCGGACAAGCTAATTTCTAGATCTTGGACTTGTTTCTTTCTTCCCTTGAATTGAATTGTTTTCCTCAACCCTTAATTGTTGGCTCCAGTGCTTTAATTGAGACTGTACTGTCAGGTACTAGGTACTGGCTCTTCGTTATGTTGAGAGGGAGAGTACCTTCACTTCTCAGCAGAGGTGCAGTACTTCTATATGCAGAGCACAGGCACTTCTCAAAAGCAAGCAGGCACTCTAGTATAGGGGTGCCTGAACTTCTGCATTCCTATTTCAAGTACTGGCTGGCTCCTGTGCTTCTTACTGAGTCGCTCCTCATCCACAAATCCAGACCCGCCTACAACTACTGTCTGACATTCCACCAACCGACTAGAGAGCTCCGATCCTCCACCCTCGCCTTGGCCCACATCCCCGCATCCGCCGCAGCTGCTGTGGAGGCCGTTCCTTCTCCTACCTCACTGCCAAGACCTGGAACGACCTCCACCTTCAGACCACCCCATCTCTGAGGGACTTCAGGAAGCAGCTCAAGTCCTGGCTCTTCGACCACCACCGCCCTTCGACCAAGACTCGTACCACCCACCAGTGCCTGGAGCCCCCCTGGGGTGACAAGCCGCTCTCTACAAGACCGATGATTGATTGATTGATTGTGTTGATTTCTAGCTGTTAGTCATTTTTTTGACCTCCAGACCTCTGATTTCTACAGCTTCATGCTGGGACCCAGTGTAGCTGCTTCAGTCATTACACTGCATCGGGCCTCGGATTCCAGTGTTTATGTAGCTGCCAAATGAAACTAGTAAGTGTCAACACGTCCTCCTTCTTTCCAACTACTTGCAGCGCTCTATCCCAACAGTTACCCAACTGCTTACATTGATTTTCTCTAAAAGTGCCCCAGTCCTCCATGTGAAAATATAGGTGGAGTTCTTCTCCTAAAGGTCCAGGGGTTGTGCACTCAAGCTCCCTCTTTCTTTCTCTATTGCCTTCTATCTCATTTCCCACATTACTCATTCCTCAATATTCTTGTTAATAGGCAAATTTGCCCTGCTTTATGGAAAAGGTAACTGTGTACCTTTATTGCATTTGACCATACACTTTAATTACTTTTAGTTGTACTGCCATGATTCATCATGTAATCGTTTTTAGTGACATAGGACCTGCCCAGTGCTCTATCACTGATTCCGTCCTGCTGATGACCCTAGATCCAGGGTGGACCAGTCTTCATTGGAACAGACAACAATGGGATGAAAGCCCAAACACCAGAACTTTAAATGAGAACAACCTCACGAGAGTCACCACCACTCTACCTGCACCCATGGATGCCAACATAAGACTCAAATGTGGGCTCCTAAACTGTAGTTCGGCAGTTAAACATGCTGGGGACATTGCTGACCTCATCCTTGCCCAGGATCTTGACCTTGTTATGCTGACGGAACCTGGCTAAATGACTCAGCTGCTCCCATCCTGGACATTTTAATGCCTCCCAACTTTGATATCATTAGGTTGGACAGAACTAGTGGTCAAGGTGGTGGCATCGCATGTCTACATCGTAGCAACATAACAGTGAAAGTACTACATGCCGACCTCCTGCCGTCTTGTGAATACCTATGCATTGAAGTGACTGGTTGCGACAATCACTCATGCAAACTGCACACATTTTACCACCCCCCTCGCGACAACCTTCCCTTCACAGATCTGATCATGGACATTATCTCGGCCAATACGGATTTCCAAGGCACTCAGATCTTCCTGGGAGATTTCAACCTCCACTGGAATGATGTAAATGATGTGGTGGTCAATAGCCTTAAATCCTTCCTACTAGACCTCAACCTAATCCAAATCTGTGATAGCCCTACTCATATCAAAGGAGCTACCTTAGATCTTGTCATTGGTAAGCCCAACTCCATCCTCCTGGAGTCGATCCTCCCGTGTGATTGGACAGATCATTATTGCATCACCTTCCTCATCCTGGAATCGGTTAGAGCAAGTAGAGCCCAGCCTAAGAACCCAAAACAGTTGAAAAGATGTCTACGGAACATCAACTCGCAAGATCTGACTGCTCTCTGCGATAACACCCTGCCCCCTCCCTTAAACATGTCAGATGTCCACGACCTTACGGCCCACTATAACCACTCAATGCTTAAGGTACTAGACTCGGTTGCACCACTACAGCTTAAAAGATTGTCCTCTAAACTCTCCAAACTGTGGTTCAATGATAGTCTTAATTCCGAAAGAAGAAATTTAAGACTGGCGGAAAGGTTGTGGAGATCCCATCCCTCCCTTGAACATCTTGACCATTTGAGATCCCTGAGAAGCATATACAATAAACGCATCAGATGCTCGAAGGCCACCTTTTTCAGAACTCAACTAGAGCAAGCAAAAAACTGCCCAAAAAAACTGTTCGAACTCATCAAGTCCCAAGCTAACAGTCATCCTAATCTCTCGTCACTGGGTCAAGGGACATTGCCGAACTGTGAAGAATTCGCTGATTTCTTCACGGATAAGACTATTAAGATTGAAACTGAATTACACTCTGCCCTTGATCACCTGTCGATCAGTCCACTGAGCACCCTCCGTCCCCCAGGGTGGGACATCACTGACCCTGCGCTGCCCTACCTCCCCAAAAACAATGCATCCTGGAGTCTGTTCCAAACCTTGGATGAATGCACTATACGCAAAATGCTGTCGATTTTGAAACCTTCCAATCACTACAACAACCCTCTGCCATCTAACCTTTTCCCGGAAGTTAGATCCTCCTTACTAACACTTTGGACTATGATCGTCAATGCATCACTTCGACAAGGGGCTATTCCGGATTGCCTGAAATCGGGTCAAGTTACCCCGATTCTGAAGAAACCATCTGCTGATCCCACGGACCTTCATAACTTTCGCCCAATCTCTAACATCCCCACCTTGACAAAGCTCCTGGAGAAATGTGTGCTCGCCCAACTCTGTAATCACATTGACCATTTCCAACTCCTGGACCAATGCCAATCTGGATTCCGCCCGGGCCATAGTACAGAGTCTGCGCTAACGCACATTGTCGATGATGCGCTTAGAATGTTGGACCATAATGAGTCATGCCTATTGATCCTTCTTGACCTTTCGTCAGGATTCGATACTGTCAAACATGATAACCTAATTGACCTCCTGGAACACAGGATGGGGCTGTCTGGGCCTGTGCTAAACTGGTTCTCTTCGTTCCTTCAGAATAGAACCCAAAGCTTCAAGGTGAACCAATCCCTGTCCCAGCCTGCACCGGTCACTTTGGGGGTTCCCCAGGGTTCAGCGCTCTCCCCCACGCTCTTTAACCTGCTCATGGAGCCTCTGACAGAAATTCTGAAATCATCCAGCATTCACTATCACATGTATGCGGATGATACCCAATTATACCTGAAGATCGCCTCCCCCGAAGACATTCAGTCCCTCAACTCAGTCCTGCTGGAAACACAAAGCTGGTTGACACGTAACCACCTGAAGCTTAATGCTCTAAAAACAGAATTCCTCCTAATCTCACCCCTCAAACAATCTCAGGTCATGGAACAATGGTTGGATCAGCTTACTGCTCTTAATTGTAGACCTCACCTCGTTGATTCGGCATCCTCTCTGGGTATTATATTAGACAAAAGTCTGAACATGCAGAAGCACATTAGTTCCCTCACCAAAGGAGCGAAATTCCAACTCAGCATCCTAAGAAAACTCAAACCCTATCAGCCTGCTCATGACCTAAAGGTTGCAGTGCAAGCATTAGTGATCTCAAAGTTGGAATATGGTAGCACAACGTTGTGCGGCTTGCCCAGAGTGAAGACGGCTCCTCTTAGGGTTGCCCTCAACTCGGCGGCTAGGCTCTTAACTGGCACTAAAAAATACAACCACATTTCTCCGGACCTGCTGGCCCTGAATTGGCTTCCATATGAAGCTCGGATACAGTTAAAAATTGCATGCATGGCACACAAAGCCATCCACTTCAAGACCCCGCGTTACCTCGCTCAGAAGCTTGAGTTCTCATGTGGTTCGAGAGCCTCCAGAAGCGCCAGCACCCTATTGCTCAAACCACAAAAATTCAAGAAAAAAAAGACCTAAAATCGAGCCTTCTCTGGTACGGCTCCGAGGATCTGGAACTCCCTTCCGCCCGAAGTCAGGGTGAACCCTTCCACTGCCCTCTTCAAAAAAGAAGACAAAGGACTCTTGATGAAGAAATTTCTGCCTCAGTCAGGCCTCTCCATTGGACACTGGGGCCATAGACGTTGATTTGTGGCCCAGCTGCCTGGCTCACGAGAATGTCGGACATTATAAGACTGTGAATTTCTCACTGCGTTGATTCTGTTTTGTTTGCTTGTACCCTTCTTGATGCATAAACTGTGAAGCGCTCTGATACCCTCGGTGGTCATGTTCGCGCTATATAAAACGTTCTAAATAAATAAATAAAAAGTCTACTTGAATGAGATGGTAAAAGGTTTTCAACTTGGGATGAGCTTGTCAGCCCACACAATTATCTATTTTTTAGGTGTTGGGACAACTTGGTGATGGATTCTTTAAACTGAGTAATTCTGTGTTCTCTGCATGTCATGAAATGAAAGCTGCAAACCTACCTATGTAGGTAGGGGTTGTAAAATAGTTATTGACTATAATTATATTTCTAGTGTTCTGGCCAACAATATTTTAACATCTTCTGGGCAGCCCTCAGGTTACAGTGACCACAATCCTTTGTTACTATATTATTCCTTTCCTTGGCTACAAAAGAAGCTTCCCTACATGGATCAATGTGACAAGGTTCCAATGTATGGAGGACTTAGATTGAAATAGGATGGTATCAATTCCTTTAGTCTCATTAAGAAACTGATCGGCATTACCTCTAGTGATATTTGTAATTGTTTACACTTTTTGTCCTCCTGATTCTTGCTGTTTCTATTTACAATATGTGTGTGTCTGTTAATATATTTCTGAGGGCCAATCGTGGTCCTGAGCTTTACAAGACTCACACATGGTTTGATAACTCTTGTTCTTAGGCCAATTAAAGGCTCAGAAGGGTCTTGAGAAAATCCCTTAGGAATAGGGATGAGATAACCCAGTGTAGACGATACTGTACAGACATCCTTAATATAAGGAAAAATTAAATAAGGGATACAGCCTAGGGTGATCTTATTGAGTGTAACTTAATCAGGAACAATGGTAATTTTTAGAAAATTTTGAAATCCTCTTTTATAAGAAAATCAGACTCGTCCATTCTTTCCGATAAATAAATTAGCCAGTTTTGTGGCGTCTATAGCGAAATTGACATGTCTGAAAGTGATCATGATGTCTCTAAACCAGCTCCTAGAAGCGTGACACTTAATAGTATTCTTTTTCCTTCTCTGAGATCAGGTTGGCAATAATCAACAGTTCCACAGCTAAAGTGCCTGGTCCTGATGGAGCACCTATGGATCTTATTATGAACAATATAGACCGGTCAACCCCAATCATTACCACAATTCTTAATGCAGATAACAGCTCCACTGTTCCTGTGTCCTGGACTCAATCTGTTATCATTATGGTTTTTAAGAAGGATGAAGAGAAGATCCTCGTTGTTTATCTACCTACTTTGTTAATTGATTCTGTGGTAAAGGTCACTGCCAGAATTATTATGGAAAGAATATTTGTATGGGCTGAGGATAAAAACGTTTTCTCTGACCTTCAGTATGAGTTTGCGGTGGGGTCTTGTGACTGTGGACAAGTGCTTAAATCTCCACCTACTCATTGATAAATGTACAATAATTAAAAAGAATTCCTTACATTTAGAATTTATGGACCTGATTTCAGCCTTTGAGTGAGTTAAGAGGCTAGGCTGAACTTCTGGTCCAGGCTAGCTGATATGGGAGTAGACTCATGCATTGGGACCTTTTTACAGTTACATCATGATATGTCTTCCAGGTTGCACAATGGTGTCAATGGAGAGTGCACTGAATCTTAAAATGTTGTGAGGGGTCCAGAATGGCTCTGCGCTGCCTACAATTTTGTCCATATTATAAATTAATGACTTAAAATATTTTTTAGTGGCTAAGAGCCACAACACGCCCTGCGTGGGTTCAAGATCTATTTCCACACTACTCTATACCGATGACGCTGTTCTAATGTCTTGTACGGCTAACAACCTCAAAAAACTTTTATGGATTGTCCTGCCTTGGGTACCAAGATATGAAATCTTTTATTATGACTTTGGACCATAAGTCTACTAAGTCTGAAACAGTTTCAGTTAATGATCATGTTTTCGACAAGATGCAGGCTTTTTCATATCTACGGGTTATTTTTGATAACACTGCTCGATGATCCCATCATCTTCCTACAAGGAAAAACATTTTTATCTAATTCTTGGAACAAGTGTTTCATTTTGCTTCTAGGCTAGCAGGAAATCATTACCTCGTGCGCTTACCTTACACAAGAGCAATGGGTCTCCTCCTCCTATTATGGTGCATGGGTTTGGGGATACACTGACTTTCGCTTTCTGCAAGTCGAGGAGAACAGATTTTATTGGTGACTATTAGCATTGCCATCCAGCTGACTATACTTTTTGTGCCACGAAGAGCTTGGTCTCTCCAACCTTGAAGACAGAATTCAGCTCCCTCTTTTTTTATAGTGGATTTTAATTTAGACTAATCCTAAATAGACACATTATTATGGACTGCCTGGTGACAGACTTCATCTTAAATTCGAATGGCTAAACAACGTGAAATCTTTATGTTTTGAGCTGGCCAGTTCAGACCTGTTTGCAAATACTGTAATTATTTCAATAATGCAAAAATTCACCACTGCTTATTTTGCAAACAAGCTTACCATCTCTGGTGGAGCTTGACACACCACCCACGGCCAGAACATCATCAGACTGCAGACTGAGAAGTGTTATCTAAATATACAGTTACATGTTTTATTATGTTGAAAACTACGGGATTAATGAAACTGTGGGGCGTATTAGCAAGAAGAGACGATAATCATCGCTAACCCTGCTTAGCGTGATTTTTTTTATCGCCGGCTATCGCTGGAATATATCGCCACGCTAACGCTGTATTAGCAACGATTAGCGCTATGGCGATGAATATTCCAGCGATAGCGGGGAAATGGGCCAACATCGCTGGAAAACCAGCGATGTTGCATGGAGAAGGAGAACACCTTGCTGATACGACCCTGTGGTCGTATCAGCATAATCCACCCCCCATGTTAGGTATGGCTAACACCTGCTAATTGCAGGTGTTAAATAAATGGCGATGACCCCGGTTAGCGCGACTTTTCACGTCGCTAACTGGGGCCATGGCCACCTTGCTAATAGGCGATAGGCCTGTTAGCGAGTGTTTCCCAGGTTTGTTCGTCGGAACGCTCCACTTTGCATGTCATTAGCGATAAATATCGCTGACATGCAAAGCGGTAAAAAAACGGGCGCTAATGCCCGAAAACTGTCTCTAACTGCTGTTAGAGACAGTTTGCTGATAGGGCGATATAAATATTGCCGCTTTAGCGGCAAAAAGTGCCGCTAAAGCGGCGATAGTGCCCTTGCTAATATGCCCCTGTATCTTTTTATGTTTTTAACACATAGGATCATTATTTATTATTATTATGGTTTAGAATGGGCATAGCTTATCATTCTCTTACATTTTCTAAGGGATGGATAGCATTAGATGCTTCCTTTTGGACCGTCTTATATTTTGTCTTTTTTTGTAAATTTCATATAATGCCTAAGAAAAGGTTTTTTGTGTCTGTTCTTAAAAGTCTTGCTCAATGTAAACCTGCTTTTCTTTTTCTGCAAATGTTGAATAACCCTTTAGTGTACATGTCTGTCAGTTGTTTTCTGTTTGCGTCTATCAAGATATGGAACACAATTAATTCATCAATATTTTGCTGTATTGTTTCTAATATTTTGCTGTATTTGGAATTCATTTATGCTACTTATATGTTTTTTAACCAATCAAATTATAATTTGATTGTTTTGATTTATTGATATTCTAATCAAAATCAATGCTTTCGGGGCCAATGCCATTTGTCTTTAATGGGAGTCCTCCGTTTATTGAACTTTGTGAATCAATAACATATTGATAATAATGTCAAATGCATATCTGCATCTCAGATTTATCATGCCAATCAAATCCTGCCAGAAGCATCTTGTTATTGGGCAAGAAATTAAAATATGCATTAATCATGATTGAGCCAAATCACTTCTCCGGCAGGTATTCTCCTCTATCAGTTGTAATTTTGCAAGTTTCATGCCATCCAATGTAACCACTAGAACATTTTCTGTTGGAGTATACTCCAGTTGAGATCAGGACCCATGACTTGCAGGTAGGATCTGCATGTGGACTGTGAACTGTGTGAAACGTCATCATTAATCTCCTGCCTCCAGTCCTGTATATGTTTTTCGAGCAATTGGTCTGAGCCTTGGTGCAGTATCAATTTTCCTATAGGGGCACCATTTTGTTTTGGCACCACTCAGCATTTTTTTGTTCCTCAAAAACAAACTCCTAAAGATGACTTTTGTTTTTTGTAAAAACATTAAATCTATGGCTCTGACAGCTAGAAAGCTTTTTAGGTTTTGCCTGCACAGAGCTTGCACTGTGCTAGTGAAATCTATTGTATTTAATTAAATCTCAAAAGGGGCTTACATCCTGTACTTCCTTTCCATTTGTTTGTGTGTTTCCACTTACCTTTTCTCCATTTCTATTGGTTGTAGCATATCATTTCCTGTTGTTTCTACGTGTGTTTTTCATATCAATATCGATTGGCCGAAGTACTTCTCTTCATCCGTATCAAACTTCTTTTGTTATTTTAATTACGAGCAAGCACCCCATCTGCACTCCTGCCCTCCTGCCACTCTCTGCTCTGTGGCATTTCCTTCTTTCCCAGAATGGTTCCTCTAATTGGGATGGTCATTTTGAGCACCCCCCTGTTCCTCCGCCCGCCCCACCAGTAATGTACGCTCAGTATTCCTCTGCAGCAACATGCAAGGGGCGATCTACGGCCAGTGGAAACAACAAGTAAGCCTAAACGGGGCAATAGGGCCACTAAATGTTCTTTAATCCTGTTAGAATAACAGCTAAGCTAGTTAGGTCTCGCTTAGCGTCGCAGCGCATGCGTTGCTCCCTCTGCGAGATCTATTGTCATCTGGTTTGCTTCGGAAGTGGGGTGGAAGCTCCACCCATGCTTTTGATTGGCGCGCGTCATAAACGCTCGCTTTTGATTGCAAGGGAGGCTTGTTTGTTCCCTCCCTGTCTCCTGTTTGCCTCGCCCACCCGGACTGGAGATTGTGCACGCGCACAGCGTCTCTTTTGCTCAGGGCGTTTCAGGCATTGTATCAGTTCAGTCATGATACAGTTTTAGTTGGTGTAGTACTGTGTGTGAGGCACAACGCGCGAATGGCGCGCTATCACTTTCCGATTTTTATTTTTATTTTATGTGCGTAGTGCGTGCTTTCACTTTCATTTTTCTTTTGCTCGCGCACGGCGTCTCTGGCGATCTCAGCTGCTGCTTGTTTCTCCACCACCCTCATGCCGTGTCTTGTCTGCCCTCTATCTGCCTTCTGACCCCTACACAGTGGGATTCCCCCCATCTCTGTCATACCCCACTCCGTGTCTTTCCACGTCCCAGCGCTCTTTTTCTCCCCCTTCCTTGACCCAGCTCGCTTTCTTAGCCTTCCCTTCCTCCTCCTCGGTGTCCCCTCTCCCCCCGTCTCTGGTCACTTCCTCCCCCCACCTCTCCCCTCTCCGCACTCCCCTTTCCTCTGACATCTCTTCACTTCAGCCGCTGGAGCAGAAATTCATTAGCAGCCGCCCTGGGAATGCCCGGGCTTCCGAAAATGGGTTAAAGAGCCGTTTGGGTACAGCGAAACAGCCTGAGTTTTTCATGTCGGAGCAGGAACATTTGGAGGCGACCAGCCTCCGGTGCCAGCGTCCTCCAGCCCTCGGCTGCCTCTTCTGTCCCCGACCATCGGTAAGGGCGCCCTCCGCCTCAATACCAGGAACTTGTACTTTTATTGTGCCCGCAAACAAATAAACTATGTATATTGAGGCCGTCCATCCTCTGGGCGATCGGTGGACAGGACGAGCTGTGGGGACCGAGAGAGGGCCCAGGATGGTGAAGCCCAGGTGGGAGAGGGGTGTCAGCATCTTTGACAAACGCCTTATACAGATGTGCCTCGTGGTTCTTACAAGTCACTCGGACCTCTCTTCAGTGAGGGCATCGCTGCAGCAGGCCGCGACTAACCCAAAGATGGGAGTCCTGAACCATTGCAATACCAACACATAAAAAGTGCTCATTTATAAAGCAGTGAGTAAGTGAGACGAGCCAAGAAACAACAAAACAGATCGAAGGGGTTCATTGGAAACAAAGACGATAATAAACGTTATTAACTTGACCACCCAACCCCACCCCTAAATAATTTTGGCTACATCGATGCCTGGAAGAGAAGACGTTTGCCTTTATTTATTTTAATTCAACCCTTTTGAGGCACTGCTCACATACGATTCCTTCTCTCACTTTCTCTCCCTCTGCTTCTGTCTCTTTCTCTCCCTGTCTCTCTTTTCCCATCTCTCTCCCTCCCCCTTACCCTCCCTTTCTATCCTGTCTCTGTCGCTTTTTCTCTCTGATACACAAACACAGGGACTCGGTGTTTCTTTGTTACGTTCTCTCTTAACTATCTTTCTCTCTAACACACACACACGTCCTCACTCTCACTTTCTGTCTTTTTCTCTCTGACACATACTCTGTCTTTTCTTTCTCTCCTTGTTACATGCACTCGATTTTTACACGTTCTTGCTTTTTCTCACTGACATATACTCCTGTTCTCTCTCTGAAACGCACTCTCTTTAACAAACATGCTCTCTCTCTCTGTTTCTCCCTCACTCTCTCTAATTCTCTCTGCCCCTTTCTCCTTTTCTCCCCTCTATTTTTCTGTCTCGCTCTCTTTCTGTATATACCTGTTGTCCCACTGAGTTGGAAAGCCTTCTGTGTACTCTGCAGCTTTTCAGAAATATGGGGATGCAGGAGGGAGCAAAAATAAAGACACTGCATATTTTTGAATTTTATGTTTACATGGGAAGGAACATTAGTGAATGTGCTCACACCCTTGCATATATTTGTTACATATTAATAGCGCATATATTTGTTCATACATTACCAGAACGTACCTCTTTCTGAACGCGCTATTTTAATGCCTAGAGTTGTATGAATTTGACTGTTTCCTGTCTATAACAAGTATTTGCAATGTAATAGGTCTCACATTTTAGAAACTTTGACCTACTGCTATTGTAAATGGCAATGCCTTTTATTATTGCAGGTTTTAAAAAAAAAAAATAACAAGCATTGTTATTTTAAAAATGCCAATTGCTCAAAATCTCGCAATTGCGAGACCTATTGCATTGCAAATGCTTGTTTTTTACTGGCACAGGATTACAGAATGTTGAGCCGATGCAGAGACTCGAGCATGGCTCCCCAGTGAAGCTCTGGCCATTACGCCACTCTCTCTGTCCTGCTCTTTCTTTTGGTATTTTGGATACGTCTTGTGGTACCACAGAGCTCTTTGGGGTCACATGTCAGGCGAAATGTGCACGCCCTTTTGTTCTAAAAACCCTCTAGCAATCAAGGACCTGTAACACTGCATTGATATCGCATAGTGGTTTTATTTCCATATTCCCGCGTGTTGATTTTGACAACAGTGCTGAGAGCGTGTGACTTCCTGCTTGGCTTGCTCACTCATCCCACCGATTTTCAAGACTCATTTATTTTTTGTTTGTGCCAGTTTCTCACCGTGTGCAAAAGCTACAGATGACATTTTGTGACATATGTGCTGCTTGTTTGACTCATCTTGACTGTCAGGGGATTTTTGGGAAGATCAGGTGTGTACTGCTCAGTAGCGGTCCGTGGCAGGAGTGCCGGCCGGGCGGTGACGTGGGGCGGGGGAGGGGCAGGGTGGGGGGTAGTAAACCACGGATTACGGCCGAATACAGGTAAGTAAACATTTAAATAAATAAAACGAATTTCGTTGCGCGCACTGCATCGCATTTGGCGATGCAGCGCTCACAACGAAATTCGTTTTATTTATTTAAATGTTTACTTACCTGTATTCGGCCGTAATCCGTGGTTTACTACCCCCCACCCTGCCCCTCCCCCACCCCACGTCACCGCCCGGCCGGCACCCCTACCACGGACCGCTAATGGTACTGCTGCTGCCTTTGTCAGCTGGGCTTGTTTTCATTATGAACGAGCACATCTGCAGGCTCACACGTGCAGGCGCGGTCGGTGGTAGGAGTGCCGGTCGGGCGGTGACGTGGGGCGGGGGAGGGGCAGGGTGGGGGGTAGTAAATTACGGATTAAGGCCTAATACAGGTAAGTAAACATTTAAATAAATAAAACGAATTTCGTTGTGAGCGCTGCATCGCCAAATGCGATGCAGTGCGTGCAACGAAATTCGTTTTATTTATTTAAATGTTTACTTACCTGTATTCGGCCTCAATCCGTAGTTTACTACCCCTCACCATGCCCCTCCCCCGCCCCACGTCACCGCCCGACCGGCACTCCTACCACCAACCGCGCCTGCACACGTGCATGCCTGAGCCTGTGCTTTACATATTTAAGCACTTGCGTTATGCAGTGTTCAAATATTTGAGCTTGTTTATGTTTTAGTCTAAAGCAGGCATGTTTAGTGATTGAAACCCACTGAACACCGATTTTTGCTAACTTTTACTATAAAACAAGCAGTTACAAATGCAGTTATCTTGCAGGTCTCTCTCTGGCAGAAGGGGCTTTTATCGCAATAGGTCCCATGTTAGCGGAAGGCGGCTTGATTTATAGAAGTTTGGCAGGGGGTGCTTAAGTTATGTGTCTCAGCACACATGATAGCACATCTGCAAAAATACCTGTTTCACATTCTGATGAATTGTGCTAAAAATAGAAACAGCCGCCTAAATGTTGAGTGCACGGTGCCAACATTAATGTAAAGTTCTTTAAATGAATAGTATGGAACTCCGCCTATTGCCTGTATGCAATTCCTCCAATGCTGGCAGATCAGATAACTGAACAACAGAGAAATACAATGAACTGCCAAAGATCACACAATCTGGTCAAGTTAAAAGGCTGAGATTAAGACCCAGATCTTATGCATTGCACACAGCTGCTTACGTGCTTCGGCTACTTTTCCCACTAAAAAAACTCAATTGTGATATCCAACAGCACATAGAGTTGCATCTCCCGCCTCACACCGGAACCCCCCACCAGTGAGAAACTCCATTGATCTAAGATCAGCATGTGCAGTATGAGTGGCGTAAGTCCTAGATGATGCCTTGCATTCTGTTGTATCAGTGGGGTACTACATGTACCAGTAGCCACAAAATCAACCTGTTAATCATGAGTGGCGCACACCTGACACAAGACAACATGAGGTGTCCGCTTGAGTTGAGAGTGGTCCGTTTGCTCTCACGGACACAGCAGCGCCTCCGTACATAGACCACATTCGACTACTTGATGGATACTTGTGGAAACAAAGTAGACACCCGTGTGTGAGAAGGAAACAGTGGAATTCCTGACGTGTGAAGTCAACTCTCGAATCTCCTGCCTCATTTAACAATTGATAACGTTTTATTAACAGCCCTTCAAACAGCACTTCTGGTGCTTCTAAGCACCCCTTGCTACAGATAAATACATACCTTTTTCTTCAGATCGTCATACTAGAGCGGATATGTTTCTAACTGCTGTAAATAGCAGGTGTTACTATCACACAAATACATGTCGTTCAATTTGCCGACCTCTGCAGGATAACATGCCAAGTAGGCCCTGCCGAGATTGAAGCTAGTCACCTACAGATGATCACAACTTGGGGCGCACCCTCCTCACTTGGGGTGCACAGGAAGCTCTGCAAGACTCTCATTTCAAGCAGAGAAAACTCCAAAGCAAGTTATTGCCAATGACAGTTGGTGACCCTCAAAAGTAGAGGGTCGTCGAGCCAGTGGCAGGCACTGTGATAAATTACAATGCCTTTAGGCTCACATTCCAAAGCTCTCAATCATGGCTCATTAAGAGATTTAATAATGTTCCATGACTGAGAGCTCTGGAATTAAGGCTGAAGGCAATGCAAGTATCTCACAGTGCCTGTCAGTGGGCCAAAAAGATGAAAATATAATGGAAAATGTACTCACCCACGCTCCTCGTTTTGATTGCAGTCAGCGCAACGGCACATCATGAAGCCTCAGCCAACTCCCCTCTCCAAATCCAGACACTGCTCTCATGCTGCAGATGAGCAGCATGAGAGCAGTGCCAGGATTGGCTGGAGCGGGCTGCCTCAACATTCCAGCAGGCACAGGGGTTCTGTGCCTGCTCTCCACCCAGCTGTCTAAGACAGCTAGGTGGAGAGGTTTACACTGTGCATGTCAGGCTGGCCGTCGCAAGACAGCCAGCCAAAGAGACATACGCAGTGCAAACTGGTGGAGTGAGCACCACTCCCCTCTGCCAGTCAGCAGCAGCCCCACCCCCAAACACTGCTAGGGCTGGGAGCAGTGAAAAATAAAATGGTAATTCAATTTATTACAATTATCTTAATCACTTTTGCTGCACTGGCAGCAGGGGGCTGACACTCCTCCGCCCTAAAGGTGGGGCTGCCGCTGGTTATTGCCTTTCATTAGGAGGACGAATGTGCAGAGTGCTAATTATTTGAGCGTGTGCACAAGCTACAGATGACATTTTGTGACATATGTGCTGCTTGTTTGACTCGCCTTCAATGTCGGGGGATCTTTGGGAAGAGAAACTGTGTACTGCTGGTTGCTTTGTCACCGGGCTTGTTTTCATTAAGAATGAGCACATCCGCAGGCTCACACGTGCATGCCTGCGCTTGTGCTTTACAAATTTAACTTGTGGTGTGCTGCTTTGAAAGTACATGCAACGTTAAAATATTTGAGCGACCCTGAAGCGCATGTGTATACTTCTGTAGAATGTGTGATTTTTCTTTCATGTTCTGCTGCCAGCCTCCTATACTTGTTCAGGCCCCCACTGCTACTACTCCCTTGCCACCAAAAATCACATTTTTATATTATAAATGCCAATGTAAGGGCGCTTGGCACCAGATCAGCCCCTGAATCGCACTCTTGTGATGAGAGCTATCCCGATTATTGCTATATTGTACCACTAAACAAGCAGTCATGAGTGCAGTAACCTTGCAGGCACTAGGGTCATGATTAGAATGGTCAACAGGGGCAGTGGCAAAGGGCCAAAAGGCTTAGGAAACCCACTGAACACCGATTATTGGTATATTTTACTCCTAATTAAGCAGTCACAAGTGCAGTTGCCTTGCAAGCACTTGGGTCATGATTTGAATGGTGCTGTAGGTGCAGTGGCACAGGGGCCAAAAGGTCTAAGAAACCGACTGAACACTGTTTATTTCTATATGTAACTACTAAACAAGCAGTCCCAAGTGCAGTTGCCTTGCAGACACTAGATTCGTGATTTGAGTGGTGCAGCAGGTGCAGTGGCACAGGGGCAGAAAGGTCTAGGAAACCCACTGAACACCAATTATTGCTATATTTTACTACTAAACAAGCAGTCACAAGTGCAGTTACTTTCCAGGCACTAGGGTCATAATTTTTACGTATGTATCATGGTCAATGATTGATTTCTCTGCCAGAGCAATCCCTCAATTGGGTTACCCTTCCATTTCCAGATTAGTGGCTGGAGCTGCAGACATCAGATCACTAATGCTTTAAGACCTTAGAGGAGGTGTTCCTTAATAGGCATGTGCTATTTTTAATACCAGTGGCATCAGTTCATTGTTTGAGAGATGTACCCCTGTGCCACCTCGCCCCCTTAGTCAATGTTCTGCTAGGTGCATTGGTATTGAGACCAGGTCCCTGAATGTTTCCCGATAGTGTTCCTTTTCTATCCCTTGAACAACAAAGGAACTGTGACTGCTTTTCCACACTGCAAAAATGAGGGCTAACAGCTTTTGGGTATTTTTGAGGGGGGAGATTTATATAGCGCGAACTCGACCCAAAAGGTATCATAGCACTTTACATGAGCAGCAGTTGCATTACAGAGAGACACATTCATTTTGTTAGACACATGGGGGCATATTAGCAAGACCGCGATAGAACTATCGCCGTTTAGCGGCAGGAAACTGCCGCTAAAACGGCGATAATGGGCTTGCTAATATGCGTTATAGAATTCCAATGAAGCCCAGGTTAGATGTCCTGCACATCTAACCTGGGCTTCTATTGAATTTATAACGCATATTAGCAAGCCCATTATCGCCATTTTAGCGGCAGTTTCCTGTCGCTAAAACGGCGATAATTTTATCGCCGGTCTTGCTAATATGCCCCATGGAGATTAAGGGGCATATTATCAAGAACGGCGTTATAATTATCGCCGCTTTAGCGGCAGAAAACTGCCGCTAAAGCGGCGATAATGGGCTTGATAATATGAACTTGAGAATTCCAATAGAAGCCCATGTTGACACCAGAACATGGGCTTCTATTGGAATTCTCAAGGGTATATTATCAAGCCCATTATCGCCGCTTTAGCGGCAGTTTTCTGCCGCTAAAGCGGCGATAATTTTAATGCCGTTTCTTGATAATATGCCCCTAAGTGATTTGCCCAGAATCACAAGATGTTGAGCGTCCCTGCCCAGACTTGAACCCGGTTCCCCAGCTTCGAGGTTGACCGCTCTGCCTGTTGAACCACACCCTTTCCCCATGGTGGCATTTTCCACATAATTATGGATTTATTGCAATTAACACATAATTCATCGTCTGTTGCATCATTTTCAGATTTCAATGTTTAAAAAAAAATTTCTAGCTGTTTCAAAGGTTAACTTGTCGCTTTTTAGTTGCTGATTGCTTTTTTGCCGGGTGTTACACTGTTACAAGTAAGGTGAAACTTTTGACCTGCCAATATTAATGCCTGGGCTCCTGAAGGGTTGAGACATTGACTCAGGAAAAATGATGGTTCTCTCCCATTTTAGGCGCACAGGGAAAAAGAAAGAAACAAAAGAGAGGCAAGGGGTAATCTATGGGTGCTGGCCTGGGTCCAGCGAGACGTCGTGGCTAATAAAATCACCATGCAATAAACGTTTCGACGTACTGATTTCCGAAAATAATTTGGTCAATAATCATTTTTAGAAGCGTCTGATGAAAATGAGCCATGAACCTTTCTTTCCCGAATGTGGTGCCAGAGAATAGCAGACTTTCTTTCTTCAGCTTCTGTGAGTTATACGGTTTAAAACAGCAGGCGGCGCTGCTCAACCACTATAAGCAGAGGTCTTTAAACTGTGTGGCGCGCACCCCGGGGTCTGTGAAAGCCTCTGCAATTACATGTAAATGGAGATGGCCTGGAACTGCAAACCTGTTCATTTGCCGCATTTACAGGCTATCTTCAATTACATGTAGCCCTTGAAAAGTGTATTAAAATGAATGGAACTGTGATTTGGAGTGATTGAGGGGAGGTCACTGAGTGTCAAGAAGGTGACTAAAAAGAAAATAACTAAAAAGTCTTGAGTTTTTAGTTTTTCCACTGTCAGCTAACTGAATATAAAATAATACACAAACCTGCTTAATTGAAAAATAATAGCAAGTTAAACTAACCCATGGTAAATGTACTCTTTACACCATCACTGCAGATGTCTGTGTGTGTGAAACCTGAGCAACACATAATTGAACCCCAGTTGGCATATTGGGGAATAGAGACCTTTGTACTTATATTGCTCCCGGTCCCAGCCTGTGACAGAAAGCACAGTGAATATGTAAGTTATTATTTTAACCTTTTTTTTTAAATTGTATTTTTATTGTTTTTTTAGGCAGGAAAAAACAATAGAATGCATTCTTTAGCATGGCACAGTGGACATTTGAAATTGGGTCTGAAACACTAGCGACCGTTCACAAATACAGACAGAGTTCGCAATATGATTGATTAACATGTACAATAGACTCATTGGGGCAGATTTACAAGCCCCTTGAGCCACATTTGCGCCGCCGTTGCGTCACTTTTGTGACGCAGTGGGGGCGTAAAGCTAGCGCCATGCTGCGACGGATTTACAACGTGACGCATCTAGGGAGATGCGACACGTTGTAAAGCTCTGCGCCACATGAAACCTGCGTCAGGTTTCATGTGGGCGTTCCGGCGCAGGGTGGGCGTTCCGGCGCAGGAACGCTCGGAAAGGTGCCTGAGTGAAATCTACAAGATTTCACTCAGTCACTTTTCCGACGCCGCTGCGTCAAAACCCTTGCGCCTGCTTGAAGCAGGCGTAAGGCGTGACGCACCATGTTGCAGATAGGCCGGGTTGGCACAGTGTTGGAGGTGCGTCGCGCCCGCGACATGACTTCAGCACTGCGCCAACCTTACGCCGGCAGATGCGACACGCATCTGCCTATCCTTGCGCCGTGGCGCGCCGCATTGTAAATGCGGCGCATCCGTGGTGGCGCAAGGATAGCATTGCGTGTCGCACATTTCCTGGCGCATCCCTGCTGATTTGCAGGGATGCGCCTGATCTCGTAAATCTGCCCCATTGATCTTGTGCACTGGCCAACCGCCACACATCCACCAGGTCGTATATGAGGCATCGGAAACAGAGTACATTTAGTTTGGCTTCCAGACTGTACAATGGAATCATCATCACTTCAGTGTTGTACAGTAGTATCTCAGTGCCAGCATACAACATATAGCAATACATTTTATACAGGTTACAATGAGGTGGTAGACAGATATTAGTCAGCCCAGCATAATTCTTCGGCACAGCATACAGTCCTTACAATGTACGATATTTCATTGTGTCACTGCCCCCGGAGTGTCCGTCGGGGGTTCAGATGTGTGTGCTAGGAGGTAACATTGGAGAGGGCTCCATATGTCCCTAGGCCTCGAGGCTAGGGGTAGGGTTTCTGCATAGAGAGTTAGTTGTTCTTGGCAGTATATTAGATCGTTAAGCCATTCCTTAAACTTTGGGGCCCGCCCCCTACCCCATCTGCTTGCTACTTTACGTTTAGCCAGCAGTAGGGCAATGGTGAGGTATCTGCGACATGACTTGGGGATGAGTTTGGTGTAACCCAACAACGCTATTAAAGGTGTGCGTTCTAAAGTGATGGACGTCAACTGTTCCAGGGCGTCAAAAACCTGCTCCCAGTATTGATGCACTTGGGGGCACTCCCGGGACAGGTGCAAAAAATCGACTCCTGCATCTTTCGCAGCTATCTGTGTCTTTTAGCTTAAAACGAAACATTTTGACTGGTGTATAATATAAGTGCTGAAGAAATTTATAGTGCGTGATGCGCAATCTACCACTAGCGGATATTTGTTCTGTTTGCAGACAACAATATGTCCATTGTTCATCTGTCATTTCATACCCCAATTCTACATTCCACTTGGAATGAGAAGAGTCGGGAGCCTCTGTCTGTTGAGTGCGTATGGTATGGTATAACAAGGAAACCAGGTGTCCCGGTGATGCAGTACGTAGCATCAAGTGTAGGGGAACTACGGTGGGGGGTTCCTGAGGGAACTCCGGGGTAATAGCGCGTATGCCTTGGCGAAGCCTCACATATAGGAATATGTCCAATGAGGAGGGCTGCATCTCATGAAACATGCGATCGGATGAACGAAATTTTCCGTTGTGATAGAGATCCCCCCATGTGTTAGTTTTAGTGCGCTGGCGGAGCCTAAGAAATCCCATTTCTTGCAGCAATGGCATGTGAGGGTGATAGGATAAGGGAAGTAGTGGCAAATATAGCATTTGGCATTGGAGGAGGGACAGTATACGCTTCCAGGCGTCGACTGTGGATGTTATCGTAGTGGGTGCCGTGTCACGGGTGCGGGGGGTTGCCCATAACGCACCATCCAGGGGGATGGGGTCTGCCAACCACTGCTCCGCCACAATCTGCGGCATATATTTAGGAGGATGGAACCAGTACGAGGCGTAGTGGGCTTGTGGACATGTATAATACAATTCAAAGTCTGGAACATCAAAGCCTCCCTGTGCATATGGCTGTGTGAGCACTTTCCATAGGAGGCGTGGCTGTTTGCCCCCCCCCCCATATTAGCCTAATCATTTCTGATCTGAGTGTCTTAAAGAAATGCCGACCAGGGTCATAGGGAATATTCATGAATAGGTATAATAATTGCGGAAGTACCACCATCTTAACCAACGCAGCTCGTCCTGCCAAAGACAGTGGCAGTGATATCCAGCGAGTGACACAACCCGCAATCCGATCTATGGCAACACCATAGTTTAGGCGCATCAGTTCGTCCCTATCTCCAGAGATTCTAATCCCCAGGTAGCATAAGTCAGTGTCGCACCATTCCAACGGGAAATCGAGAGGAAATCGGGTGGCTGCGGCCATGAGGGGAAAGATTTGCGACTTCCCCCAATTTATATGGACCCCAGACTGTTTCCCAAATACAATGAATTCTCACAAGAGAGGATTGAGGTTGTACTGCAGGTCTCTTATGTACAAGGTAATATCATCCGCATATAAGGATATGAGGATCTGTTGGAGATTGCAACGCAGTGCCTTATCCTGATGGTGCTGCCTCAACTTAGATGCCAAAGGTTCAATTGCGAGGGCAAATAGCAGGGGAGAAAGTGGGCACCCCTGCCGAGTGCCTCTTGATATGGGGAACGCATCGGACAGTTGGCATTAATTAACTCTTTCGCTGTTGGAAGCTGATATAGCAGCCGTATCCAGGAAAGGAATATGGCAGGAAATCCCATGCGCTGTAGCAACCCGAGGAGGTAGTCCCATTCAACCAAATCAAATGCCTTAGTGGCATCAAAGAAAACCGCCGCCAGCAGCAGGTTAGGATAGATATTCTGCAGAATGGAGAATAGGGTGCGGAGATTGTGTGTAGTTGCCCTGCCTGGGACGAAACCCGCTTGGTCAGGGAGGACAAGCTTTTCCATAAGCAGTGCCAGTCGGTTGGCAATAACTTTAGCTAAAATTTTGGTATCACAGTTAATGAGAGATAATGGTCTGTATGAGTCACACTGCAAAGATGGTTTCCCTGGCTTGAGAAGGAGGTAATGAGTGCCTCTCATGGAAGGGGAAGTGTGCCAGCCTCTAGTGACTCTTCAAAAATCTCTTTCAGTATCGGGGCCATCAGATCTATATATGTTTTATAAAATTCGGCAGGTAGCCCATCCAGGCCAGGGGCATTACCGGATTTCATCTGCATGATGGCTTCCCGAATCTAATTGAGTTCAAAAGGAGCACTAAGAAATTCCCTCTGGGAGTCACCCAGCCAACCAAGCGCTACGTCTCCCAGAAAGCTGTCCAGTTCAAAATGGTTCCTTCGCTGTGAAGTATATAGTGCAGAGTAGTGGGTAGTGAATGTGGTAAGTATGTCAGCAGTGTCTCGTTGTATCACCTCCCCGGGCCCAGAAATCTCCAGTACATAATTGGAAAAGCGTGGACGACGTATTGTTTCAGCCAATGCTTTCCCGGGCCTCTCGCCCTCCCCGTATCTACGGGCCACCCAATATTTGCATCTAAACTTTGTCTTGCGCGCTGCAGTCGTGGTGTAGTCTGTTAGTTTTTCGCGAAATGCGTGCTGAACGTCTCCCCCGCCTCCCGCTGTCAGTTGTGTCTCAAGTGTTTTTAACTCTGCTTCTATTCTCCATAAAGTCCCTTGTATATCCCAGAGTATCCCCGAACTCTTCGAAATGCAAAAGCCTCGAATCGTCACCTTGAACGCCTCCCAAATTAGTTCCACACTATCCACGAGCCCCTGTTTCTTAGGAAGAAGCCCCGGATCTCCTCGCTCAACTCACTGCGAAATACCGTGTCCAGCAGTGTTAGGGGTTCGAATCTCCAGCTACTGCGTGGCATGGCATATCCAGGCGGGGTGAGTGTAAGTTGAACTGGCGAGTGATCAGAGTATGTTCTCGCCAAGTGTATGACATCTTTTATCGATGGCCCCAACCCGCGGGATACTAAGCAGTAATCCAGCCGTGCCCTGGATGCAGCTTGTGCCGTGAAGTGCGTGCCTTCCAATGTGTGGGGGTGGAGGTATCGCCATGTGTCAATGAGACCATTCTCTGTCCCAATTCCCTGTAGGATTTCGTAGGAGCGATTATAATGTTGTCATGCAGGGTTAGACCTGTCTACTGCCGGGTTAAGGGCAAAGTTAAAATCTCCTCCCCATATTATGTGGGTAGATCCTATTTCCATAATCTTCCCCCACAATGTAGTGAACAATTCCGGAGTGTCTACATTTGGACCATAGCAGCATGCCAAGGTGACTGAATCCGTTCCTAGCCTTCCCCATGCAAGTGAGTATCTCCCGTTGTGGTCTGTGAAGGACCCAGCTAGGGCAAAAGGAGTTTGTTTCTTGATAAGTATGGCCGTGCCTCTTGCATAGGAGGAGTAAGATGCAAATATCCTATGATCTCCCCACTTAGTAGTAAATGTGATGGGGCGCAGTGGATTGGTAGGTGTTTCTTGAAGCATGGCTATGTTGATCTTATGGCGGTCTAAGTATGCCAGCATTTGTCGGCATTTCCGCGGGTCTCCCAACCCCCGAATATTCCAAGTGATAATTCGTAAGTTCTGATGCGTCCTCTTATCAGTCATTGTCCCTAGTGGCGTGTGTCAGATGGCTGCGCAGTCTAGTGGTATGTGCGTTATAAGCAAGGTGCCTATTGCAACTCCGTCTGTATTGCTGCATTCTACATATTTCAGCGATCATTAAGACCACTTTACTGCCTTCCTTTTGTCCGTCTTGCTGTGCCATGCAAATAATAAAGAATGAAGAAACAACCCCTCTCCCACCCCCACCCACTGAAGCATCCCAATCATGCCAGACATTTCAGCCCCACCCCCACCCTAACACCCAACTAGAATAAAACCAAATAGCACTTCACAGTGCGGAGCAGTTCAAAAAACAAAGGGGGGATCACCCTCGGGGGGGAAACACCTAGGTGCAGGCACGTGCACACCTCGCCCTCAGGGAGTTAGTGGGATGGCATCAGCGACCTCCCAGAGGGTAAGAGGTGCTTGGTGCAATCAAATTTATTTACCCAATGGTTCATGCATCTATTCGATCAACTTGAGTCCACTGCATGTGTAGGTGCACAGCTCTGCAGTCTGGGGCCCGTGTGTCTCCCCATTTTCTCAGGCCTCTCGGCAGTCATGTTCCATCTCTGGCATCCGCGGGGTCAGTCTACGTTGGGTGAAGCTGATCTGGATGATGCCATAGGTGTCGCAGATGCTGTGTTCTGACGTTTTAGACGTTTTAAAAAGTCATCCACCTGTTGTGGTTTAGTGAAAAATGTCTGCTTGCCTTGGTGCGTGATTCTTAGACGAGCTGGGTAGAGCAGAGCATAATCTATTTGAGCTTGTCGTAGCTTTTGCTTGGCCGGGATGAATTTGCGCCTTTCCTCCTGCACAGTTGCCGTGAAGTTTGGGTATATGGTGAAGGGGTTTCCCTCATAGTGCAACTGTCGTTTTTCTCGGGCAAATTTGAGTGCCACATCCCTGTCCCTGTAATTCAGGAGCCTTGCAATGATGGGTCTGGGTGTGTTTCTTGGCGGTGGTCGAGGGCCTAAGGATCGGTGCGCCCGTTCCACAATGAAGTGGGAGGAGAGGGATTCAGCTCCGATCGTGGCAAGCAAGAGTTTTTCCATGTAGCCCTCCATTTTTCCAGTATTGGTGCTCTCCGGTATGCCAAGAACACGTATATTGTTGCGTCTGCTTCTCGCTTCGATGTCTTCATTCTTGGCGGCAATGAGCTTTAGTATCTTGTCCATTTGGGCCACTTGCGTTTGTATATGGGAAGTTGCATCTTCGGCATCAGAGATGCGTCGTTCTGTCTCTGTAATGCGGTCTTCGTGGCCATCTAATTTGTGGACAATAGCATCCATACGTGTCGCCGTGTGTCGACTGTGTGGCAGCTAAGTATTATTAGCCAGAGTCCTCTGGGCCCACTGTTTTTCCGAGCGGGGATCGCGAAGTGCATCTGTTCTATAGCTTTCTCTAACGATTAAAGGCCGTAGCCGTTTGCTGGGTCACCCATGTATTTGTTAGGCATCAGTGCCTGTGGGTTCAGGAGATGTGTGGCTCCTCGTTGGTTACCAGCTACTACCCCACAAGTCTTAGTAAATTGGTGTCTCGAGAGTCAGTGGGCGTTGAGAGAATGGGTTCTTCTCACCAGGGCTGGCGATTTCTCAAGTTCTGTGGGCCAGCATAGTACACCCGCTGGGTTGTGCTCCGCGATATGGCACGTGTGTCCCCCAGGGTCCGCCCTGTGCCGCCGTATCTGTGGTCACTTTTTGCATAACAGGATTTAGGTCATGGGAGCATGCAGTTCAAGTTCATCTACGGGCGGGATTAATTCGCCTATATTTCCCTCCGTGACCTCTCCGCTGTCCGGGCCGCTATTGCAGTTATGGCACGCAGCGCCATTTGAGCCTAGGATGGCAAATCGCGTTGGGATGCAGTTCAGGCGTTGCCTGCAGTCATAGCAGTAGGGCCGGCGATAACATTTGGTAGTGCGCGCTTGTAGCTGAAGGATCGCACTCACCGCTTTCCCCCAGTCACCGGGCCCAGTTGCCTCGTGGCCGCACAGGCATTTGCGTAGCTCGTCGTGCCCAGCAGGAGTTCCGTGCAGCGCGAGGCTTCCCAGCGGTAAAAAGAAGGATCCGTAAGTATCGGCGCGGGACGAGGTAGTGCAGGCTTCAGCTTCACGATATCAGTTCTTGGGGCGTCAAGCCATGAAAATCCGCAGTTTGGACCCTATTTCGCTTGTCTGGGCAGGATAAATTGACGGATAAACGCACCGAGCTGCCGGAGCCTCACTACAGTGCGGCCATCTTGCTCGTGCGCCACCTAGCACCCCCAAGTTATTATTTTAACCTTGCATTACACACACTCTAAGTTTGGCTGCTGCAAAATGATGCAGTGTTTGAGACAAGACAAGTTCCTACTGAATATATCGTTTTTTTGTAATAAGTAATCAGACTGTACCTAATGCAAGCATTTATATAAGTATCTCCATTATTCTAGAACTCAGTTGATAACACCTCTACATTACCTCTCAAAAAGAATACATCTTTGTTACCATGAAGCTTTAAGCAGGGCTACTGGAATTATGAGGCAGGAGAGGACCAAAATATGTAGCAAGTTTGATTCAACTATGCAACAAGAAAAGGTAAATTATGCTGCGCAACGCAGCTCATTTTGTGGTTAGCATTACTTCATTATTTTGTCTTCATTACTCATGGTAACACTGTCAAGGGAAGTATTATATCCCATTAGTACCAGTTTAACACCGAAGTACAGCAAGAAGCTTCTGCAAGATAATCAGTCAACCTTAATGAAGGGCCTTCTACTGCTCCAGAACATGTCACCATGTTTTAAGTAACTTTTGGTCCGGATGAGCTAAAAATCATTTTTTTTGTTAAAATCTGCAGATTATGCAGCAGATGATGGATTATGTAGCAAATGCGGTAAACCCATAACTATGCAGAATGCGCTGCTGCTTCAGAAATTCATAATTCCAGTAGTTCTGGCTTTAAATGATTCAATCAATTAATGGCATGTTAGAAGGCTTGATTCTTCTTCAACTCTCTGCGCTACTACCATGCCCTCGCTCTCAGGCAGAGGCACCTCAAAGTCAGCATTAACCATGCAGGGGCAGTTGGTTTTGTAAAAGGTGAGTCCAGGGAGTGGCAAGGAAGAGGCCAGGAGGGTTGTATCCAGATGTAAAACCCTGATCCTGTTAACCCCTGGGGCCTCTGAGTAATGGTCCAGGAGTAAGAAGAAAAGAGTGAGATTCATAGATATTGTTAAAGAGATATCTCAGAAGAGGAAGCACTGTGTGGAGACTCATTTACTGTTTACAAATGGCCAGAGACAGCTTCCTCAGAGAGATTCATCAATTAGTGCAGCAGGTACTGTTGTCAGGTGTGTAAGTGGCCACTGCAGCTCAATTATAGCTGTCTTACCATGAAGTGGAGTGGGGCCCTATTTTCCTTATTAGCATTAGAGCCCAGGTCACCCTTTTAAACACAAAGAGGCAGAAGGAATCATTAGTACTGCAAGTACAGCGGCATCAGGGTCCAGAGGTATGAGGAGCCAACTAAACCTTAATTATGGCTCTTTACTATCCTTCCTTGCTTGCATTAGGGGCCACTGCACACTTGCCAGTGTTGATTTGGGCCTCAGAGCAATGGCCCATGGGAGGGAAAAATGCATGCAGTGGATACACCTTTGTTTTGCCTCAGAGAGATGGCAGGGAAGGGGGTGTGGTTAGATTGAAGTCTATATTTTTGACAAGGCAGTAGCTAACATAAGTAAAGCAGGTTCAGCAGCACTGGGTCCAGGCCTCGGAAGCGCCCATTGCATCACAATTATGACAGTCTAACTTTAAAAAAGGGGCATGGGAGCATATTGTCCTTTCTAGCATTAGGACCAAGGGCACCTTTGCAGAAAAAGGGAGACATGAGGGAGCTCTATTCTTTTCTGAAAGGGACAGAGAACCTGTTTCAAGAGTAAAGTGATGGTCTTGCATGGTTGTGAAGGGGTATAAGAGGCAGAGGAGATAGCCTGCTACTCGGGACTAAGCCCGGGCGGAGCTGGCGTAGTGCCACTACGCGGAGTTCCACGGAGTTGGAAAAAAACTCAGTGGGACTCCGCTCCCCTCCACTCTCCCTAATTTAATTATATAAAAAAGGCACTTACCTGCTGTGGCGTCTCCGGGTTGCCTTCTCCTCGCCATGGTCTCTCTCTCCTCCTCGTCCTCATCCACGGAAACCCGTACGTTGTACGTCTTGCGCGCGCACCTCAATTATGGGGAGCAGTATTTTTGGGTCAATAATTGTTTTTGTTTGATTCATTTTCTGTTTTATAAGTCTCATATTTAGTGTGGTTTGTGAGCTATAGTTCTCTTGAAATGATCTCATAAGCCATGCCTCCTGCACTCAGCCCTTTCCCTCCAGCTCACCAAATCCTTGCCATAAAGGTTTTTTTTTTGGATGGGGGGTTTGACTTCAAAACATTTTGCTTAGGGGGCTCGGAACAAAAAAGGTTGAAGACCTCTGTGCTACAGCCTAAAGAAAGAAAATGTTGCGTGTTAAGGTATTCTTTAAATCCGTTTTGTCTCTTTCTGAAGTGTAGGGTCGCTTTAGAGTAGAAGTTCACATATGTAATCAAAGGAACTTCATTGGCATCACTGGTCTTGTTATAGAAACTTTACCAGAGTTAGTACTGAAAACATTACCAATGGGTACAACAGCAAATAGGAAAATTCTTACATTTCCATTTTCATACAAAAATATACACATGATTATAATTTGGTATACATTCTTGTTGTTACATTTTATGCCTAACCTGTGGACTGCATACATAGATAGACTGGCAGCTATTGCTGCTGTCTCCCTGTGTTCTGCTAGCTCAATGTACAGAGTTTTCTATTTTTTTCTTGTATAATTTTACCCTTCTGAGACAGCGTCAGGAATTATGAAATTTCTTCCTTGCTGCACCGTATGTACATGTTGGTTTCTTCTGAATTCCATTTCTGTTCATGTCCACCTGTTTAGACCTCCAATTTATGGTCACCGAGCTAGTACCTAGTGATTCTTTGCCTGTATGTTGCCTTATTCGCTAAGGTGAGGTATTCTGCTGAGCTCTACTTCCTGTGAAGGGATTCATACTGGGGTTCACATGTAGTTGTTGCATCCAGTAGGTGGGAATTTGTGCTATGGATAACGTTACTTGTTGACTCCATGTCATCATGTTCAAATCCAGGGCTTTCCTTTTAGAAATCATTACTTTTGGGTGTTTATTAACCAGGACTACAACTCCCCAAATGCATTAGTGTGTTAAAGGAATACCTCAGGACTAGAATATGACATGGCTACTTACCGGTGATCTTCATTACTCTAAGTCCTCCTGATCCACCCCATCACTGTCACAACTTGATGCCTGTCTCAACTCATAGGGGCATATTCTCAAGGAGCTATCGCCGAGTTATCGGCACTTTAACGCATCCAAAGTCGCGCTAGTAGGCGTTCCCGAGCAAAAATCCGCAACAACACCACACCTCAACATTCTCAACGACCAGCCCGATCAGCGATAAGACCACAAAACAGGCGATAAGGCGCGTTAGCAGCAGGAATCTAACACCTGCTCTGACCTGGTGTAAAGTCGGACGACAACCTGCACCATCAAAGGGAGCCCAGCCCACAGCCACACATGAAGAACAACAGATGCCATGGAGCTACTCACCATGCATCCCAGAGCCCCGAGAGGGCAACAACACCCTCAGCCACCACCCCCAGGGCACCAGCACCCCCCCCCCCCTCTGGACCACCATAGAGGCAGCGCAGACAAAGACAGTGGGCCTTCAGGAAACGCACCAGCCCCACAGACCTAACACCAGACAATGTCAATGCCCACTACAGGCTCAAAAGGACAACCATCCACTGCATCTGGACCATCATTGCCCACAGGCTGACGGTACCAACACAGAAGACAACCAACATCCCTCCGCAGACAAAGCTGCAGGCTGTGCTGCACATGTTGGCCTCCCGTACCCCCCAAACAGCATCCGCCAGAGTCAAATGAGACTCACAGCCAGCCCCATCCAAGTTCCCTACACCTGTCCTGGATGCCATCATCAGCCAGGTACCCCAGAACCTAAACGTCCCCCACAATGTGCAGGAACAGCTGGAGACCAAGCAAGGACTACACGCCATAGCACGAGTCCCGCACCTGTTGGGGGCAATCTACTGCACACATGTCCAACTTGTGCCCCCTGCCGAAAAAACACACAATTACCGCAACAGAAAGCACACGCATCCCATCAATGTGCAGGCAATAGTGGACCAGCGGGGACCCTACACCAATGTTGCAGCCAACTACCCAGGCAGTGTGCATGATTCCATCATCCCCCGACAGTCCATCATCAACCAGCGTTACCAGGATGGCACCCATGGAAATGCACTGCATATAGGTAAGTACCAAATGAACACACCACACACCTCAACTCCACAATCATGCAACTCACAACACTGGCAATGCCCACGTCACAAAACACATACAACATGCCAGACAACATGCCCACCCACCAGACACAACAGCACAACTTACTGTGGCAACCTTGCTCAGCCATGTACATGAACCATCAACGGCATGGCACCGCAGCCACACAATAGCGGAATGTGGGGAGAGGTGGGAACCAGGTATGTGCGAAGGAGGCAAGTGACCCATGAATGAGAATGTACACCATGCCAACTGTGGCGGAGATGTCCTGGACAGATTGCAGTATGCAGACCACAGACATATCCATGCCCACATGCACTGCTGATGTGTGGAGTGTAGTGGACAGTGGACGCAACCATGTCACCACAGCCAGTGGGGAAGAATGCAGAAATGTAGCTTGTGACGTCCCCCCCTGCAAGCGTGTGCGGAGTGGCCTGGCCCAGCGTATGCAAGGCCAGCGTAGGCGTGTGAATAAAAAGCACGTAGCCCTGGGCGTGGTCCTCTTCCGGAATGGCAAACGTGCCTGCCGTGCAGCGCCTCCTACCCCGCCACGAGGCCAACGCCCTCGCCATGAGCGCTGTGGCCTGCGAACCTATGCGCCTGCTGCACCACGGGCCCCTGAACTCCCAACCTGTCATGCCCGTCCCTGCGTATTCAGGCCTCACAGCTCACCTGCCGACACCGGCGTGTGTTGAAGAGGGCCCACCACGTGCCGGCGCAAACTCCAAGCCCGAACCCCGCGTCCTTGGCAGCCTCCTCACACCATCACGGCCTCCGCGACAAAGGCCCACTTTACTCCTTTTTCGTTTACGTACTCCACCGCTGCCTCCGGCCTACACTACGCTCAAGTAGGTCAAACATGTGGAACTGAGTCGTGATATCTGCATGGCGGAGTCCATATCATTGTACGCAAGGAGACCAGTAAGAGGAAGACGCGGTACAGTCCGGAGGAGAAAAGGACCATCTTTACGGAGGTGTCCAGACACTGCCGACAACTGCCCTGGTGTCACTAACTCTGTGCATCGCGGGCCAACGACACGTGGATGCCTTCGGACTACACTGCGGGCCTGCAGGCCTCACACAAATCCAATCCAGTCCGTACCAGGCATGGTCGCTGGCTAAACACCAGCTCAGCTCTGTCGCTACTGCCTCGGTCAACCACGAGTCATCACCACATGCCATTTCAACGCCGTGTGTTAGTGTTCCAGGAGGAGCTTGCTGAACAGCAGTTGGCCCGCGCTGCCTGCTGCCTCCGGACCACACAGCGGTCGAGTAGGTCACACATTGGGAACTCAGTCATGAATCATTTATGGCCGAGCTGATAACATTGTACCTGGGCTCACACATCAAATTGAGTCCTGGCCTGCCCGGACGTCGCATCACCGCAGGATGCAAACGCCACCACCGCCAGGACCAACTCCAAATGACAGGTGCCAGAGTCATAAGTGTCTTACTGCCAGACTGTCAGAGTTGCTCACACCTGTCTTGGGTGCCATCATCAGCTTGATACCCTGCTCAGCCCTTCAGGTGCCACTTACTCAGTGCACAACAAATCAAGGAGCATTCTGCTTGCATGTTGGGTGAACACTGTACTCTCTCCGGCTACCACCATGATGCTTCACAGTTGTTTCTGTTATCCTGGTGTTTTATGTTTCTGCTTCAATTGTGATCACTGTTCAAGTTGTTGCCAGCACCAACGACTCCCTGAGGGCTGGCTGACACTCACCCCACACACATCCAGCACATGCGTCACTGTTGTAGGGCGTCAGTGTCAGAAGTGTGGAGGTCCTCTCAGAATCACTGTGGAGTTGTCTGGTCTGCTCTGCTGAAGGTGTTGTTTGTCCCTCTGGAATGTGAAGGGGAGATGCTTGTTGACATTGTGTTGGCATGTATGTTTACGCATTATTCAGGTTTACATACAGACTGCATGACAATGTACATTGTGACTGTTTAGGAGGAGCGGACTATTTGATGCGGGACAGTGGACATTTGGACTACATGACGTAGGTGAGGTTGTACACGTACATTTTCATCTCACAGTTCCCTGCTATGTCAGATGTGATTGGCCATTTTCTACGCACAGGCGGACCCAGTTGTGTCCTCTGTTCTACAGTGTAAGTGTTGCACTGTGTACCACATTGTCGTCCATGTGGATGTGCTGGCATTGCTATGTGTGTGTGCTGCACTGTGGGAGGGTCCCACCTGCAGCTGTGATTTTGCTGCCCCTTATCCCTTGGAGGCGGTTTGCCTTTGAATTTTATGCTTTTAAGGTGCTGTGATGTTGGCGACTTGGGTCATTTGTGCTCTTGGTCGGTTTTTGTACTCTTGTGCATTGTTTGTCTGCAGATGTATTGTTGACGTCAGTGGTTGTTTGTGCACGTGGATGTGTCAGAGTGTGACCTGCTCCTTTCCGGATGTGGTCCACACTCAGCCACCTCAGTCTCGTGGCATGCACAATGTCATGGTGATTGTACTCCAGCCATGCTGCTGGTCATGTGGTGTCACTTGCATTGTTAGTGTGGCTCTCACATACGCATCTTTGCTGTGTTTCACACGGGTGCATGTGTGTGTCGTGGACTTGGTGATGTGTGGGGTGGGACCCCTTTGGGCACATCGTGGACGGGGGCCTACTTGATGTTTGTATGTGTGCTGCATGTGCCACGGGGATCAGGGACATGGCCCAGGGTCGTTGTGGGTGTGCAGTGTGCTACATGTCGTTGTGCATGTGTGCCATTGTGTCCGCCCCCCCCGTCCCCCAGTCCCTGCTCGTTACTCACCCTGTTGATGTTGTGTCAGGTCATGTCGAGCTGTATCAGGATTCCCAACTCCTTGCACCGTCTCCGCACTGATGAATGTGGCCGCCATTTGCTCCAGCTCCTCCTGTGGCGCTGGACTCCCACCTCCATTCGCCGTTGCTACCTTCCTGTTGGCAGCGGGTTTCTGCTTGGTTTGGCTTTTCACATCGTGCCAGCGCATCTTGGCCTCATCGACACTCCGACTGCATTCACGATGGAATGCCATTTTTCTGTCTGTGTTGCCAATGACACGGTGGGGGTGACGGACAGTTGTTGTTCGTGCTCTGTCACCTTCGTGAGGAGAATCAGGTTGTCATGCGGACTGTACCCCATCTTCCACTTCCTCTTCTCCTTGGCCTTCCTCGACCCCGAGGTTCCTTGCTGGTGGTCTGTGGGGCTTGTGGGGTTTGCGTTGACCTGGGCACTGGTTCCGGGTGCATCCATGTTGCTACGCAGTTTATTTATTATTATTTTTTTTCTTGTTCTGCTTTTATTGTGCATTTTCCCTCATGACGCGTGGGAATTGCAGGCCTGTCGCTGAAATCACTGATTTTTGTATCGCGGTTGGCCTCATCGCGACTTTATTTGCGTTAGTGTTTCGCATTTTGCGGCGTCGCGTTGAATTTATCGCAGACATTTGACGCGTTATCGTGGGACTATCGCATGGTGCCGCCAGGTTGAGAATACTACGTTAAGACGGCGTTGTTTTCCCGCGATAGACTGCGATATGCAAAGTTGCGTTAAGCTAAATTTGCGGTGGTTATCACACGTTCTTGAGAATATGCCCCAAAGTTTTTACCTACCCCAGCTAAGCTGTTTATCTAAAACAAAAAGTTTGATATTTCTATACCATACCTAAGAAAGCCACATCCTTGCAAACTGAACAAAAGACAGAAGCAAACAGAACACTTCCAAGCATAACCAAGGTGCTTAAATCAGGGGACAGAGGGCAGGAAACTAAGGACTGACTAGGAAGATAATGAAGAGTAATGAAGATTATCACTAACCGGGTCATTACTTCCTCGTCCTGGTCCTTACAACATTAGGCAACCACTAGGCCTTAATTAAGGAAAAGAAAAGACCTCACTTTTTAATACATATAAGTCACCCCTACAGCAGGCCTATTGAGTCCTAAGACAGGGTGCTGCATATATAAAAAAATAGAACATGTATTTATACATGTCCGAACAGTAAAAACCCCAAATTGTCATTTTTACTGGGGAAAAGCTAGTAGCCCCATTAGTGAGTGCAGGGTTACACGCTGAAAATTCAGCTGTGCTAACTTCTGAATGGAACTGCTAAAGTTGGAACATCAAGGTGCCCAAGTCGAATTTAATGTAACTTATAAAGAAATGCAACTTTTATACAGTTGTCAGTTTGTTGCCCATGTTTTCCAGTGGCCATTCGCAGATACTGGCCACCAGACAGCCTTCTGCCGTCCTGGGGAGAAGTGTGAATGTCGCCCAGGAGTGGGAATTATAGAGGCCTGCCGCTGGAAGCGGTGCTACCTATCCCTGGTAGAAAGCCACACAGGACATGAGCCCAGAAGGTAAGCTTAAAAGGGGAAGCCACCTTTGGAGGGCTAATAGAGGACACACACTGCTCTTTTGTTCAGGTAGATGTGTTGCCGTCGGGGACAGAGAACGGAGACCAGTTGCCAAACTGTTTTTTTCATGGATTCGTAGATATTAAGTAGCCACACCTCTAGGGTGGACTACCAAGTTCCACACACTGAGAGAGGGGTTCTGCTATCTTGGTAGTGGGCAGAATAGTGCATTCTGAGATAGCTAGATGCCACACATTGCAGGACGTCGTCATCAGGCAAGGAAGGCCCGAGTAGCCCATTGGTTAGTAACAGCTACATCTCCCGAGGCATTTTCTGGGTGTAAATATGGCACCCCTGGCACTCAGACCTCAGATTATACTGTACTGGGGAGAAGACCTGGCTGTTCCCTGGACCTGGCAAGACAGGCTGCACCAACCGCTGGACTGCATGTGCTGATCCTTGGGCTAACAAAGAGAAGACTGTGCCTGTGGTGTCTGGCTCGTGGAAAAGTCACTCCTGAGCCCCAGACAGAAGAGGTGAACTCAAAGAATCAATTGGCTGACTTCCTGTTACAGCACCGATACCACAAAAGCTGAAGAATACTGTTCTGGCTAGTCAGTAGCCACAATGGCCTGATTGCCACTGACTGCTGCCATGCAGCCAGGCAGACCAAGTCCTGATGCTCAAAAATTACACCCAAATCTGTTGGACCTGGGGGAGTTGTCGGAGAGCAGTTTGGTCACCGAAGACGGACACTAGCCTTAACCAAAGGGAACCACTGGTTTTACTGTGACAGGAGGTCAGTAGTCCAGTGTCAATTGGACTTTTGCTGGGCCAAAGAGGACTTCGACAGACATCGATCCCTGTGGCCAAAGTTGCCTCACCTGGACCATTAACTGAGGAGTAGCCCCCGGAAGACCCCTGCTGACTGCACATGATCATAAGCATCTTACAGTATCTTCAGCATCCTGTATCCCTTGCATCAGGACCCCTCTGCTAAAGTCTATGGTGGTTCATCCATAGAGCCTGGAACGGGACTTGAGAGTGCTTTGGTGACATGGTAACTGCCCTACAACTTTTTGCAGGTGTCCTTGACCTTCCTCCTGCCATAGCTGGTCGCCAAACCTAGGCCGAAGTATTCAAACAAAACTCTTAAAATTTTAAGAAAGTTTTCAAACTTTGTGGTTTCCAGTGATTGTTGGAATTTTGCAGTGATTTTCAATTCACTTCTATAATCTAGACCAACGGAACCCTTTGGTCGATTTTGTTCGTTTTAGTCTCTAAAAAGTTATAAAAAATAAGATTTATTTTTATAAATTGATGTCAGATTCCTTTCGTGTTGTGTGACTTTCTTATTTCGTTATTATGGTGTTTTTAAATCCTTTACACTTGTTCCTTAGTTTAAGCCTGACTTCTCAAAGCCACAGCTACACAGGGTTACGCTAAGGTTTTAAAAACAAGTCTAACTGGGTCCAAGTGGTATCACAAGTGTATTACATGGCGAGGACACACAACCACACCATATAATACACCACCTTCCTCCCACTCACATCAACCACTTGTTCCATGGAGTTTCAACTGGAAATGTAGAAGAGCCCAAAGGATGGCAGCCAATTCACTCCACTTGGAAGAATTCTGCCTCTCTTCTGGAGACCGCAGGGCTTGTACAGAGAATTGCCTCATGACTACCCAACTCATGCTACTGTTATCTGTGATTAGTGCTACAGTGGGAGGAAGGTACAGAGAATTCCCCTGTCTGAATTCCTTAGAACAAGCCACCACTGAAGAGCATGACAGACATGGAGAGTCACTTGTACCAAGGACTTATAATTCTGGAACGATGGGGTCCAAAGGTTTAGAAGATACTGGGCAATTATTTGAAAATGTTGCCATGACCAACAAATCACCACTCATGAGGCAGCCATCTCTCCCTAACCTTTTATTTAGTCCCTTACAGTTGTCATGAGCTTCATCAACCTGGACCTCAACATCACCTTCCTCGAGCAGGGAAGAAAGATTGGCCCCAAGTCAGTAAGAAAAACTGCCCTGATGAATTGGATATTCTGTGAGGGTTGTTGCTGGGATTTCTTCTGATTGATTATGAATCATGGGACAGAATCATCTGGGACCCGTTAGAGAAAGAGGAGGCACAAATCTAAACAAGGAAATATTTTGATGCTCATAAAATGAACACCATCAGAGCCAGGATTTTTCGAACAAATAAGGACAGAAGACAGTTGAATGGTAATATTCTTAATTGATAATGCTGACCCAGGATGTAGAAACAAAGGAGTCTTTGTAAATATGGGTCTATTGGAATATGTAAATATGCATCTTTTAGGTTCAAAGACACAAGTCAGCCTTCTGGGTGAATCAAAGGAAGGATGAAGTGGAGAATCAACATGTTGAAGGGCACATGAGGAATGGAGCCTTGAACTCCATTTAGGTCTGGAAGTGGGCAAAATTATCCCATCTGTTTCTGGACCAGAGATAAGATGGAGAAACATCCTTGATTCATTTCTCCCTCTGCCGAATGATTCCACCCTTTGAAAGCAGGTCTTGTATTATCTGAAAGATAGATTGATTGTCGAAGAGGACAAAGAGGAACAGGGTTGTTGTCACGACTCGCGGCTCCTCTTCCGTCCGTACACCTAACTCCTATAATGACCCTCTGCCAATAGGTGGTACTTAAACTGGTCAAATACTTAATGACACCCTAAGCCTCCCTCCCTCCACTACTGCGCAACTATGTTTTATGGTTATGTATGAGTGCATGTGTTAGATCATCCCCTCAACTCATGCCTTTTGCACATTGCGGATTGTTGCTTTAATTACATGACCTTGGCACTCAGCTTGACCCCACTCAAGATGAGTAGGCAGGAAAGATGAGTCTTCAGCACAAACAGTAAACAGGATAGACTCAGCTCATCAACACCCGCATGTAAACAGGATGAATGAGCTGATCGGCACACATGGCCTCTACCCCAGGCTTGGACCCACCCAGGATGAGGAAGCACACAATAAAAAGACTATTTAAATCACCACCAATGCTACATTCAGTTGCTTGGCTTCAAGATACCTACTTCATGCTTGACCCCTGTTTGGACCGCCATGGACTTCTTTTGCCTTCTTCATTATTTATTTATTTAGAAATTTATAGAGCACACAGCTACCCTTAGCGGAGGTGTCCCGGCGCTGAGGCAGTCAACTGGAACAGGTACACAGGGATCTAAGAGCTGTTGAAGAACCAGGTTTTCAGGGCTCGCCGGAAAGTTGGTTCAGATTCAGACAGGCGGAGGGGGAGTTGCAAGGCGTTCCAGAGTTTCGCGGTCCTGACTGCGAATGCTCTGCCGCCTGTCTTAGCCTTGCGGAAGCGGGGAATGGCGAGGAGCCGCTTGTTGTTGGATCTCAAGGACCGGTCGTGATGGTAATGCTGGAGTCTGACTCTCAGGTAAGCCGGGCCCAGGCCCCTGGTGGCTCTGTACGCCAGGGTGAGTGCCTTGAATTCTATGCGCCTGATGACGGGCAGCCAGTGAAGGTTTCTCAGGTGGGGAGTGTTGGGGTGGCGGAATGGTACCTTGCAAATCGATCTGGCTGCAGCGTTCTGAATCATTTGCAGTCTATGGGTCACATAGGCGGGGAGTCCCAGATAGAGACTGTTAGCGTAGTCCAAGTGAGATGTAATTAGGGCGAGGACTACTTCCCAAAACATGAGGAAGAGACTTGCTTAATCTGATATTTACAAGAGAGCTGGTTGTCAAATCTGAACCCCAAGTTTCTCACCGAGTCAACAGGCTCAGGAGGGGGATTCAGCTCATGTGGACACCAGAGCGCTGCGGGTGGCAGGGACTGCTGGTTGAAGAAGAGCACCTCAGTTTTTTCCGAGTTCAGCTTGAGACAATTTAGGGTCATCCAAGCTGAGATGTTACTCAGACACCTTCTAAAGTTGGCAAATGCAGCCCCGACTGATCCTTGAAGGAGAACACCAGTTGGGTGTCATCCGCGTAGGAGATCACCTTCACCCCGCCGGATTCAACCAGAGCTGCGAGTGGCGAGAGATAGGCATTGAAAAGGAGAGGGCTCAACGCGGATCTCTGGGGAACCCCACATACCAGGGGTTTCTGGGACGAAATGAAGGGGCAGAGAAAGACTTGTTGTGACCAGTTCTCCAGGAAGGACCGGATCCAGGCCAGGGCCATGCCCTGAATTCCCCTGCACGTTAATCTCTCCAGGAGAATCGAGTGGGCTACCGTGTCGAAGGCCGCGGACAGATCCAGTAGCACAAGCATAGCTGAGTTGCCCTGATCGATAGTCTCGTGAACACTCTCAGACACTTGGAGGAGGGTGGTTTCCGTGCTGTAGCCCACTCTAAAGCTGGATTGGAAGTCATGGAATTGGTTTTTTGATTCCGGATATTCAGAAAGTTGACACTGGACTTCCGCAAGGCTAAGACAGGCGGCAGAGCATTCGCAGTCAGGACCGCGAAACTCTGGAACGCCTTGCAACTCCCCCTCCGCCTGTCTGAATCTGAACCAACTTTCCGGCGAGCCCTGAAAACCTGGTTCTTCAACAGCTCTTAGATCCCTGTGTACTTGTTCAAACATTTTCGCCGGTGCCGGAAGTAGGGAGATAGGTCTGAAGTTTTTATATTCTGCAGGGTCAGCATCTGGTTTCTTGAGGATAGGTAGGAGGAAGGCCTGTTTCCACACTGCTGGGAAGATGCCCAAACTCAGAGAGGTGTTCCAAATCTGGTTTAGGGGGCGTTAAAACAGGGAGCCAAGAGTTTAAAAAACGGGGCCAGGCAGGGATCACCCCGTGAGCCAGATTTACATGCTAATAATTTTTGTAGGGACACATCGATAGAGAGAGGGCGGAAATTGGTCAGCGCCTCATTGTTGTCTGGAGAGACAGTGTGCTCGGACATAGTCAGGTTGGACGGGAAAGTGGAGTAGATAGATTGGATTGGACTTTGTCCTGGAAAAAGTCAGACAATCCAGCACAGAGGGAGGAGGTGGGAAGTACCGTACTGGCAAGGGCAGCAGGTTTGGTAAAGTCTTGAACAATTTAAAAAAGTGTTTTCGCTGAATTTTCAGCTAATTTGATCATATGAGTGAAGTAGTCCCTCATGGTACTGCGCTTTAGTTTGTGGAAGTTTTTTAGGGCTTTTCTATATGCCAGCTTGGCAACTGGGTCGTAGGATAGTCTCCAGGAGCGCTCCAATTTTTTACATAAGCTTTTCTCTGCACAGAGCTCAGGGGAAAACCACGGGGCTGATGGTCTCTTCCTGGTGGAGGTGATTGACCTGGGGGGGCAACAATATCTAAGGCCTTAGCCACCCAGCTGTTAAAGCTCACTGAATCCTCGTCTGGGTTCCCTGACAGCTTGAGCGGAACCGTTAAAAGTGCGGGTGTCATACTATCTCTAGCTACATTTCATCAGTTTCTCCATTTCTCTGGGTCTAGCTGCAGTGTAGTGATGTGGTAATTCAGCTGAAAGCTAAGGGGTATTAAAAAGTGGTCCGACCATGTGAGTGGTTGGGGGGCCGCAACTCTAAGGTTGGGATCATTAGAAAAAATGAGGTCCAGTGTATGACCAGCAGCATGTGTGGGAGCAGTGAACAGCTGTGTCAGGTTGAGTCCGTCCAACGTTTCAGCCAGTTGGTTAGCTTTTGTGCATTTGTCACTATCCATATGGACGTTAAAATCTCCCAGAATCGTGAACATGGCGTGCTTGAGGGAGAGGTCAGCTGCTATATCGCATAGTTCTACTAGATGGCAAGCCAGAGTGTTTGGGGGCCTGTAAACTAGGATCCCGGCCAATGAAAGATCAGATGCGATCTTAATGCAGAAGAACATGGCCTCTAGGAGCCCTGTGTTTTCAATCTTCCTATAGATTTCCCAGCCCTCCCTGAGAATAACAGCCACCCCGCCACCGGTTTTGTTGCCATCTCTATTAACACCCACCAACCGGAAGCCAGCCGGAATGGCTAGTGTGAGGTCTGGATTAGAGCTTTCCCTGAGCCAAGTTTTGGTGACAAACAGTAAATCCCAAGAGTTTACCTCCAGGGAGAGCCAGATGTCATCTGCATGTTTAGGGAGGGATCTGCAGTTAATCAGGCAGGCCCTGATAGGGGAGGTGTTACCCCGGGCATCAGTGATAAGGGCAGTGCTTGGGGATGAAACGTCCTTGTGTTTCAAGGGGCCTGTCTCTAGAGAATAAGGACAGGAGCTGCAGACCGTTTGTTAGTTGGACACCAGGCGGTCTAGTTTGAGTGTGTAGTCACAGGCCTTAATATTCATGCTAAGTAGTTGATCCCTGGACCAACATATGCGTCCACCAGGAAAGCAACGGGCAGATTGGATGGTGCTGGCCGCGATCCGGACGCAGACGGGCTTGCCTTTGGCGCACCGCAGCCCCGTTTAAATCTTCACCCATGAGCAGGAAGCTAGAGCGCTGCCCAGAAATGCGCTGCTTCCGGTCTCACCTTGACTTCCTGTAAGGTGAGTCAGGTAGAGAACCTGCCCCCAAACGTGTGCAGTATAACTCGCAAATCAAATTCAATCAGTGCAAGTGACAGTAACAATGTTTAAAAGCATGAAACAGATTAAAAATGCATTTGCCTGCAACCGCGGCAATCAGCAGCCTTACGCGCTCAGCGCCGCGGCCCCGTTTAAATATTCACCCATGAGCGGGAAGCTAGAGCGCTGCCCAGAAATGCGTTGCTTCCGGTCTCAGGGTGACTTCCTGTAAGGTGAGTCAGGTAGAGAACCTGCCCCCAAACGTGTGCAGTATAACTCGCAAATCAAATTCAATCAGTGCAAGTGACAGTAACAATGTTTAAAAGCATGAATCAGATAAAAAATGCATTTGCCTGCAACCGCGGCAATCGGCAGCCTTACGCGCTCTGCGCCGCGGCCCCATTTAAATATTCACCGATGAGCGGGAAGCTAGAGCGCTGCCCAGAAATGCGTTGCTTCCGGTCTCTCGGTGACTTCCTGTAAGGTGAGTCAGGTAGAGAACCTGCCCCCAAACATGTGCAGTATAACTCGCAAATCAAATTCAATCAGTGCAAGTGACAGTAACAATGTTTAAAAGCATGAAACAGATTAAAAATGCATTTGCCTGCAACCGCGGCAATCAGCAGCCTTCATTCGTCGAGCTTCCTCTCCTCAGGCCTGGGAGTTACAGGGCAGTGCGTCACCTGTGTGTCTTCTGCTACTTGACTCCATCTCCTTGGCAGCAGCATATCCGGTCCCCACCTTCCAGGCATCACTGGCCGAAACCATGCAAAAGGAATAGACAAAGACTTGTGAAAACCCTTCCTACACTCTCTTACTGAGAGAACAAGGTCAGTGCACTGACGGTTCAGTTTTGAATCAGACTCTCATAAGATTTGTGACTATCGTGGCTTGTTTTTATGCTTTGGACAACAACTAAATTCCTCCAGAAAAAACTGTAAGAGCTTTTATTTTAAGAGCCACCACTTCATTTCATTTTCAAAAGACTGCCTATGCTCCTAAAGGGCATCCTGAGCCCAGGATGACAATGTGCTTGAATTAAAGCCTCTTCAGCATCAGCTCTCATGTGGAGATAAAACATGATAAAGACATAGGTGCCAATAATGAAAACTCAATAACTATGGAAGTCAACAGTTATATTATAATTATTTTGCACGCTCTCAAGGTGATGCCTGAAAACCTGACTTTCACTGTGCCTTGTACCCAAAAGGTGTCAAATGAATACTATTGGTAAGTGCCAAGAAAGCCATGCTAAGTTACCAGTGAGTAAGGAGTATAGTTATGATTATTGGGGAAGTTTGGTCGTCTGACTGTGTTTTTGTTTGTTTCTTTGTAAGGTAAACCCAAGGGCTCCTCAAACTCTGCAAGTAACAATCCATCCTGTGAGTCACCATCCATCCGGATCACCAGTCGCTGAAGGTACTGACCAGTGTTTGTTCGTCTCCTTCTACTCCCACTCCCTGTTACTTATCCCTTCCCCCCTGGGGCTAATCGCTCGCATCCTGTTTCCTCCAGGTGTGAAGGACTAGCTCACAGGGGTGTGGGCATACAAGCTTCGCTCCTGTGGACCCCTGGATTTCAGGTGAGTGGCACTGGCCTTCAGTGATGGCCGGTGCAGGCAAGAGCAGTGGGGCAAGGAGGAGGGGAGTCAACAGATGACGATGAGGGGGGAAAAAAAATACAGACCTTGCGCTCGCCGCATCACCGACTCGCCGATGTGGCGAGCGCAAGGTAAGTGGTTTTCTTTTTTAAATTTGTTTTTATTTTCCCTCGCCATCATCTGTCGAATCCCCCCCCCCCACTGCCCCACCGCTCTTACCTGCACAGGCTGTCACTGCTGGCCTGTCAGTTGTAAGGAAGTCCTGCAGAGGAGGTCCTGTGATTTGTATGTTTATTCTGAAATGCACAATTTGCAGAATTTAGTTAACCAAAATAGAGCTCCAGAACTTGAGAAATGTCTGCAGGTGACAGCCCCACAGGCCATCTTCTGACTGGACTGATGGATAGTTTATTTGAGGAAGAAGGTGAGTGACTGGGAACAGCTTAAGGCTGAGATTTGTCATAAAAAAGTGCCACTTGGCCTCAACCACTTCCTACGATTGGCTGATTCTGTGACTTAGAAGCAGGAGGAGCCCCAAATGTTCTCCTAGAGCTCATACTATGTCCTCTACCCAAAGGGTGAAGAGAAGTCGTAAATTTGCAGCATTCAGTACACCTCTTAATAATTGTTTCTTACTTGGTGTCAAGTAACTACGCTCCTGTGAAAAATAAAAGTATTAGTAGGTATTCCTGTGAGTTGTCTGCCTTCGTGTAATGCATCCATATTTGGCACCGTGCAGACATGGGAGAACCATATGCTACTGCACACAAAGAGTAAATGAAATATCCAATATAAATCTGTCTTCTTGTTCTATTATTGAAAGAATCAACATTTGAAAATCTCTCAAGGGAGATTATACCATATAAGTTGCATAAATGTTTGACCGAATTTGAAATTGGAGGCAGAGTTGGATCTCTTCAATGCCACTGCTGATTTCTTCTCCACCAAGAAAACAGAAGATGCATCTTTGGATATTAAAGATCACTGGGATAGCAAACCAGCCATAAGGGAAGCCAACTACCGGTGTGAAATCTTCACTGCGACTTTATGGGTATCTTTTCCATACAAATCTTGGAAAATTGAATTTTTCAATTCCATTTCATTCCCAAAATAGAACTCTTGGACAGAATTGTAAAGAGAGAGATTCCCTGGCTGATTCATCTAGTATTTTTGAAAAAAAACCTTCTTCCCTTCATTTCATATTGGTTTGGGGCTGCCCAAAATGTTTCCTTTATGTTATAAAATCTCCTCCAGATCATTACCTAAAATATATATCTCACTCTCTAAAGTTCTCCTCCTCCTCCTCAGGTTCAACACCCTCAGGATCAGACTACTCTGGCTATCTGGGATGATTGGCAACTGGGGGCTTCCATCTAGCCTGCAGGACAGCAGGAACATCAGCATCAATCATTTCCTGTAAATCTGCAATCATAAGAGAAATATCAGGAGAACAATTGCCATCACTAGAACCTGAATGTGACATTTCAGGAGTCTTGTGTTTTTAATGCACCACCATGCTTCCATGCCATGAACCAAAGAACTCCCAAACAAGGCCACCTTCAGTGATCTTGTTCCCATAAACAATGGAGGGCACTTTAAGAGTTTGCTGGGAAATGGAAGAAGGACCTGACTCTCATATAAGTCAGCTTAGGGCCTCAAATTACGAGGAGTTTCGCTCTATCTTAAAAAATACCTTTTAACATTGTCACAGGTAAGCCACTTGAGGTAGTTCACTTGCCGGCATAGGTAAAGATTAGAGTGTCATAAGTGCGGGACATTTAGGTTCTGATTTATCAGTATGTACATCAGTGGCACTCAGTATGTACAGGGTGTGTACTTAGTGTCAGCTGCATGAACTGCATGAACTAGCGGTCAAGAATCTCTCATATGCCAGACAAAGTTGAAGCATGTAAAAATAAACCACCATGCTGCATCGAGAAATAGTTTGGATTTTAAAAAAAAGATTTGCATCTGACAATAAAAGTAAAAAGGTAAATTCCTATCTTCTTATTTCTTGTAATTAGTATTAGCATTATTATTATTCAAATTATTCCTACTTTTGTTTACTATTTATACTATATTGCGCATAAGAAAGTCATTGGATTGCTACATTACACTTTTCTATGTTTAAAATAAATATTAATTAGGTTACACATGAAGAGAAGATTTGAAAGTGGACACCAAAAGAGAAAGAGAAGTTACTAGCAGCTCAGTTATCTAATTTGACTAAAGTTGAAAGTTAATTCGCTGTGATAAAAAAGCTTCACCCAGTGAGGGTGATGATAATTGCTTTGACGACCAGGACCCTTAAACATCCACATCATCTGCTTAAATGGATGGTACAAATATAACTGTCACAATAGACGATGCAGAAGACCAAATAGAACCCCAACAAAACCCAAATATACAACATCTGATGACAGTGGTGTTTGGAATGCTTTCAGTAATTAATGAACACATATTGTTTTGAATATAAAAAAAAGCCCTCTGATTGTCCACACTGGAAGGATTTGTTTGAGCAATCCAAGCAGCTTTAAAAAAACAATCAAGATTGCTTTTGTGGTCTTTTTGGAAGGCTAGTATATTTCCAAAAACTCGCTGTTTTTATTGTTTTATTTGCAAGATTTTCTCAATTTTATCATCAGTTCTAGCTAATCATGCAAAATTTACAAAAACAGATAAAAAAAGATTATTGGTGACATGTACATCAATGTGTTGCTGGACTTATATGCACATTAGCAGAATAAAAATGCCATTTTATTATAACTCATAGCCACATTTGATCCATTTCTTATTGATCATATAGAACATTATGACTATTCTGGACCTGAAAAGCCAGTTTATTTGTCCAAAACAATATGTAATGAACTCATTGACATTAGGGCAAAAAAGTAAGACAATGGGGCATCTTTACAAGGGCATTGTGCCACAGGAACGTTACTTTTAATGATGTTCCTGTGACACAATGCCCTGCTCCATATTTACAAGGTGGTGTTAAGCCACTTAGAGTGGCTTAACGCCACCTTGTAAATATGTCCTTTACCGCAGCAGTCCGCTGCAGCAAAGGGCAGGCAATGGGTGTTGCTGTGGGCGTTTCACCACAACACTCATTGCATTTTTACGCTGCCCCTATTTACAAGCGTGGCGTAAATATGGGGCAGCTCCAAAAATAAGAACAGGGAAAATCTGGTCTTAAACAGGCGCAACGAGGAGAAAGGATTAATTTCTCCTCGTTTTTGCTGTTTCTATGTGTGCTGCATTCTGCAGCACACATACAAACAACAAATTGCCATTGACACCTTCCTGCACATGAACAATCATTCCCTTGCACTATGGTGCAAGGGTGCGTGCGTTGGCGCTAGGCAGCTAAATGTAGCGCCAACACTAGGGGAAATGCAGGGGTGTGCCACATTCTTGTAAATACGGCGCATCCCTGCCTTTTGAAACTGTTGGAGCGTGGCTTAACACTGCTCCTCCCCCAATGTATTTTGGATCATTTGAGTCAAGATGGTTACTTCAGATTGTTGATTTCAAATCAGAACTCTCACATGTTGACCAAATAACTGCCATTGTAAGATATGCATCTTCTTATGATGGCCAGGCTATTGAATTTTTTTCAACATTCATTCCATTAGAAAACCATCCCGGAGAAAATGTAGCCTGTAAGGGACGTGATTATTTTATACATGAACGCAAAGTTGATTTTAGGAAATGGAGTGGTCAGGCCTCTGACGATGTTGCAACCTGCCTGGAAACTCTGAAGATATCCAGCAAAGAAAGTAGGAAACAAATAAATATGTCATACATATTTCCTGTGCTGGGCATTCACTAAATCTTGCAGGCGCCAGCGGCAGTTGATTGCTGTGTAGATAAAGTGGGGTTCCTGCAGTTGTGCAGCAAGTATAAAGATTTGTGCCTGCTTCCACAAAACGGTAGGCAATTCATGTTTACACTTATACTGTGGAATTGTATTTTGGAGCAGTTTCATGGAAGCTTCAACATTTTACAAGATACTCAAACGTAATAAGGTACATGTGAAAAATTAGACGCGTCAGTATATCATTTCCTCAAAGAAACCAAAAGTAATTGAAATTAAATTGAACAAATGGTCAGAGACTTTGCCAAATGTAGACTATAAATGTGTAAATGAGAGAAGTAATAGATAAGAACAATTGAATGACCGAAATGCATCTGACATCATTGATTAACTTTGCTCCGTAGATAAATATACACTAAAATTATTCATACCCATCATGGATTCCTTAGAAATTAATTTACAAAGCAAAACGTAAATGAAAATATTTCATGTAAACATTGAATGTTTTTTTTACGAAGTTTTATATAGCGCGAACTTGACCCGAAGGTATCAGAGCGCTTTACATAGCACCAGTTGTGTTACATGAAGACACATTCATTTTTGTTAGGCACGGGGAGATTAGGCGATTTGCCTAGAATGACAGGATGTTCAGCGTCATTGCTGAGACTCGAACCCAGTTCCCCAGATTCGAGGTCAACCGCCCTAGCCATTAGGCCAACTCCTCTCCAATCAAGTGAAGATCTTGACAAAAATGTAAAACTTCTAATACAGAAAAGTCCTGAAGATGCAGATGAGACATTTATGGGGAAATAAAGAACCTTCATATGTATATAAAGAAGAATTATCTGCAAAACATATTTTATTTACCAAAATATGTACATCATATACATAGGACATAGTACAATATACATTTCTTAGTGTCAAGGCTAAATTTCAACAGCTGTTTGAACCTGATGATAACAAATTTCTCAGGGTGGAGATCATTTGTGAGGCTAAAGATAATAAAAAGTTGAATACTGTATATCCAGCCATTCCTAACTTTTAACTCACACATGATCATCCCGTGCACCTCTGTAAATTCACATTTTTCAAAAACGGCTGAACGAATTACCACCTAATCTCAAAAATCAAGGTATCTGAGAAAAGTTCCAACTTTCTGCCAAATTTTGTGTTGTTCCATTCAGCCATTATTTCTGTATTGAGAGCAAGGTTTTCACTGGGAATTAACATTGGAAATTAATGATTTATGATCCCTACAACTTGACAGATCAGCATGAAACCTTTCAGAAAGGAGCTGAAATTGACTTTTTACTTTTTGGAATATTGCACGCAGATTCAACAAACACCATCACATTTATTAGTGAAACATAAAATGGTCTTCATATGTAAACTTTGGCCTAACTATAACTACATAGTGATGAGCGTCACTGAGTAATATATATATGTATGTATGGCTTCTATCTTCTTAAATGAGGAGCTCCTGTTGCATTTACAAATATTTTCAGAGAAAACACATCTGTGCCCCACCAAGGCATAAGATGCCATTCAGATTTTTCCTTACCTAAGAATAAAAAAGATGATAGAAAGAAAAGCCCTTACAGATCTAGCTGATGATGAAAATATCTTTATAAAAGAAGCAGATATGGAAAGTGCTGTAGTTATACAAGCCCATGAGACATATATAAGTGAGTGGAAGAGATTACATGCAAACACAAACAACTATAGATAACTCCAGGAGGATCCAACAAAATGTAGAGAAAAAGAGACTTCAGTTGAAGAAGTTGCACGTATGTCCTGGATCTCTAAACAGAAAAAAGACTTCTTTACAGCAGAAGACGCTAAGATGTCATATTTTTTTACACTTCCAAAAATACATCAAAATAACATTCCAACAAGTTCAAGACCTAGAGTAACTGGCATTGGAATGATCTACAAGCCATTAGTGGGTGGTATGCCACCTTATTAGAAGGATACATAAGAAACCCTACACCTCATCAAGAAATTACACATTGATCAGACAACACAAGTAATGCTTACATTTGACGTGGAATCATAAGATACTAATTTTCCACATGAAGCTACCCTAATAGTTGAAGAGAAACTACTAAAAAATTAAACTTCTCCTATAAAACTCCAATAAAGTTCATCATACAGTGTGGAAAACTAGTACTTACAAAACATATTTTCAGTCAGATTTTTTTCCTTTAGATAGGAGGTACTAGCATGGGTTTTTCTATTGAACCCAGTATATAAACTTTTCTACATATATTATTTGTAAAGAGAACTATTTAATAAGATCAGTCTTTCTGCTTCAAGCATGAAAATGTGGCATCACTACATAGATGAAATTCTGTTGATATGGGAAGGAACAGAATAACAAGCTGAAGAATACCATCACTGATTTTATGAAAAAGACCAACACCTTCACTTTGGTATGGTGAAGAGTAAAGAAAAATTAAACTTTTTAAGACTTAATTAGAATACCAAAAACTGGCAAGTTCCACACACAAATTTATTCTAAGCCTACCAATAAGAATACCCTTTTAAATTATGCAACTTGTCACCCTAAATCATAAATTGATAACCTAAAAGAGGGTCAATTCCTATGTCCCAGGAGAAATTGTTCAGCTATAACAACATATAATAGACAAGCATGACAGTTCACATAAATATTATCAATATGGAATTATCCACAGAAGTTGAATAAAAAAGGAGAGAAGTGTGGTACCACTTTTTCAACTCTATCAAATGATGTTAATAAAATAATGTGTAAACTGTGATGTATCTTTAATATGGGACCTCTGAGATTAGATAAACCTCTGTTTGCACTGAAAAGAGCAGTGGCGAATGGTGATCTTTGAAAGTGGTGGGGCATAACACATGCCAGGAGTTCACATAATTTTTTTCAAAATTTGCCTCATTCATTCTCACTCGCTTTCACATTTAGTGCCAGATTTACTAAGCCTTTGTGATGTCCTTGCATCACGCAGAGTGCTGCAAAGCAACCCAAGGGCTTAAGTGAGATTTACTAAGCCACACAAAGCCACCTTGTGTGACTCTGCGTGGCTTAGTAAATGCAGAGTAATGATAGGTAGCGCTAATCACCTTCCTAATAGAAGCGTAACAAGGAGAAATATCTTTATTGCTCCTCATTATTTCCTCTTTTTAAATGTGCTGCATTCTGCAGCACATATAGAAAGAGGAAAAAGCCTCAAAGGATTGATTTTGTGCAGGAAGGTGTCTTTAACGTCCCCCCTTGCACCATGGAAAATGGTGCCTGAATTCTCTCACTTACTCCTTCTCATGCCTACTCACTCCCACTCACTGTTACTCACACATAAACATATGAGTCTCACTGGTTCTCAATCTCAATTACAAACACACTTACACACTATCACTCTTTCACACTCATTGACTCTGGGTACTGGTGCAACTGCCCCTGCTGTATGATTGATAGTTATACCCCAGACTCATTTCCACTCCCTCTTACAATCTCCATTCACACACTTCTTCTAAAGAACTCAAACTCCTTCACTCATTCCCTTGTACTCATGTTCGCTTATTGATACACCTCTCAAACTCAGATTCTTACTCACGTTCAATCACTCACAAACACATACATACATACATGAACAAAAACAATATATTTTTTACTTACCTTGCTTTCTTTGCAGCCGAGAAGGAATCTGGTGCTGGACATTGGAACCAGCAAGACATGATTCCCAACAAGGTGCCAGCCAGAGCAGCAAGGGCAGATTTGAAAAGGGAAAGACCCACCTCAGTCACTCTCCCAGCTTCTTGATTGGACTGGAAGCACAAACCTATAAGAAGCAGGGCAGAGCTGGGGATCCTGCCCCTGCTGCTCTGTGTGGCTTCTTATTGGTCTCAGGGATGCACTGATGTGCACCCTGACAGCCACATTTTAGAAGATATACTGTGCTGCCTGACACACATGCAGTATGTCTGCTAAATAAAATGGAATGTGCCTTTGTGACAGGACTGTAGTTGAACCACGCTGCTCAAACATGCCCAATCCAGACATCCACCTAGATACAGAGTGTTGTGTTTTAACAGCACTCTGTAGGTGGATCGTGCCTCAGCCCCCTCCTCATCCTCCTGTTATCAGGAACATGGAGAGAGGCCAACAGGGCTGGCCTGAGCACTGGCAGCGTTCATGACGACACTGTTCATGAACACTGCTAAAAAAGAATGCTCATTGTCGGCTCGGAGAGGAAAGCTGCAGAGCGTGTGGCCTCACAGGAGAAAGGGGGGCTGTGCCCTGAAACCCCTAACAAGTAGCTGCCACTGGAAACAAGGCCATAGTATGAGGGACCAGATACGAAGCCAAGACTCTAAGAAAATCAAAGTTAAACTACTTTATGGAACATGCCAACTATGAAAGAACTGTTCACCTGTGGCTCATGTAGGGCTAGATTTACCAACATTTTGTGCTGTGTTTGCATCACAAAAGTGACGTAAACCAGCACAAATTCTTTTTTTTTAATTTATGTTCCAACGAAATTCCCTAAAAGTAACACAAAGTAGTATGAAGTGCTACCTTGCGTTACTTAGAGTCAAGTGGGCATTACATGGGCGTTCCCATAAAACAACCCACGCTTTTTGACACAAAACACTATCGATCAAAAATCTAAGACAGGGTTTTACATCAAAACTTAACACCATTTGAATGTAGGCGTTAAAAGGAGAAATATTTTTGTTTCTCCTTTCTTGTTCGACTTTGCATGTATGCTGCATGGTACAGCACACATACAGAGTAGAAACATTTTTAAAAGTGTGTAGGCATAGTATTTTGTACTAGAAGGGAACCCTTCCAGTACAAAGCCTTTGCTAGACTAACGCATACACCCTTGAACTATGGGCAAAGTTTTGTGTGTGTGTGGCACACAGCAGCAAAATTCTGCACTGGCGCTAGGGAGAGAGGAGAAGAGTGCTGTATCTCTGTAGATATGGCGCTCTCCTGCTCTTTCCCTGTCACGCAACATAGGGCAGTGCAACATTTTTGGCTGCTGAGCTGCAATAGGTAGTACTTTGATAAATCTGTCTCACAGTCTCTGAAAACATATAAAAATACTGCTGAGAGTGTTAGACCTTACAACACCGTAGCAAACAAGGACACATGAAATGTAATAGCTGTATAGGATTACATGCCAGTTCATCTTACATTACATTGGAATGACTACATGAAAGATGAGTACAATAATCTAAGATCATAAAAGTACCACCAGATATGCTATAATAATGGTCAAACTAGTGCCCCATTATGTTACAACGAGACAGTCAGAAGACCAATTGATTTGGATGTCACTGAACACATGAAATCAGCATGAAATGAAACATTAAACACCAAATTAAAATCAGTGAAGGCATCCACACCAAGAGTCTTAGTGATAAAATAGTTTGGAACGTGCTATGTTAATCATACATTGCTCCAGAAATAGGTATGAGATCTAGTGCATAAACTTAACATCAACATTTGGGTAATAGATCAAACTATTAAGAAACCCGCTTCCTTAATGGGATGAACAGTAGTACCAAGTCAAAATCTCCTAAAGTATTATAATGTGACATAATGGGGTTAGTGGAGAGGACAATAATAATAACACACATAAATAGCCTGAAACAGGAGCCCATACTTCATGCATGATGGCAAAGAAGGCACATAACATCCCTAAAAATACCCATAAGGTTTGACATACACTACCTGTAGATTGTGTAAATGATGCAATGGAGTGTTGAAATAAACAATTAAAAACTGAGGGCCCAATTTATTTTTTGGCAGTTGGGCCAACCTCTGCCAGAGCAACGGAGTAAAATACTCTGTCACCCTGGTGGTGGTCCTGACTATCAAATTTAGAAATTTCAGCCATTTCCAGCATTCACAGGAACCATCGTCAAGGTGGTTCCTATGAATGCATTGGAACTTTGCCCGACACCTCCATCATACATGACAGAGCTGTACGACAAAGGTTCCAAAGTTTTGGGGATTTTGTATTTGAAAATAAAGAAACACATTATGGAAGTCATCTCCCATGGTGAGGGGAGCCTTTTTTGTTTTTTACTGCCAGGGTTTGGCTGGAGGTGAAGGGCAGTAAAACACGGTTTTAAGTCAGCCCACCCTATTTGGGCAGATGGGCATATATCCAATTCTACAACGGCCCTTAATCTGTCAGGCCGTTGGAAATGTATGGCCATAGAGGAGGCAGAGTAGAATCCCCTGTGGTTTAACTATTGTATGCCTGCTTATAAATTAAGCTGGCGGACCACAATGTTGGTCGTAAGCACACTCCCTCGCCATTGCGAAGGAGTATTCTTTCCGCCAACATTTAAATTGATCCCTGAGGAAGACAATCCCAGACTCCGAAGAGAGACGTTTATATATCACAACAGGGAAGGCACTATAAACACTGCCCACATGTTGGTGCTAATTACACAATGATATATTGAGAAACAGAAATAAAAATAAAGAACGATCAATCGATCAAAAATATGATTGGATACATTTCCTAGGCACTCCTAGAGAGGAGCTAAGATAAACATACTGCTGGCCCTGTGACAGATCACAATGATGTTTGAATGTTTGACAAATCAAAAAAAACAAAAGGTGCTTGACTGCTCTCAACCGTATCAGGTCAGGGAGTGATGCTGAGGCAGGACACAGGCTCACGCAATGTAATTCGTTTTATTTATTTATTTATGTACTTATCTCCGGTCGGCCATATGCCGGAGTTTACTACCCCCCACCCTTCCCCTCCCCCACCCCACCACCTCGCAGCACTCCCACTAGGAGCCGCAACTGTAATCTTGAGTTAGATAATCTTCAAAATTCAGTAAAATTAATCGATCCAAGCAAAATACAAGTGAGCAATGCAGTCCTGAATCAATTGCAAAGTCCAAAAATGTAAAACAGAAACCATTTCCGTTCCTTAAAGGAACTTCCCTAATACTAAAATACCTAAATTAACATGGGAAAATCTTTGCGGAAGGTGTCAGAAGTGGAACTCTAAAGCTGAACCAAATATAGGTTCAATCAAAGCAAGGAAAAGTCATACGTGTTTGCGAGTCTAACCCATAAACAGAAAATATAAGGTCTCAAAGATAAGAGAGTGTTGTGTAGTTCCAAGGAGTCCCCCAGGACCTGCGCATTTTGGATTACCTAAACTGAGGGCTTGGTGTCCCAATCACTTCCGGACAGCCCCACAGAATATGTCAGCCGTTAGACCAGCTAGCTCTACAGTGCCACTATCACCCCCCTGTATCTTACAGTGGCGTAGGTATTCTCTGGCAACCACTGAACATGACAACCCTGATTCCTCAGGGATAGTGGAAAACAGTACAGTACGTTTCGCTCAGACACTCGTGCTTGCTTTCTCAGAAAATACACAGGATGACGATTAGGACATTTCAATAAGAATTTATTGGTCCAGCGACAGCCTTGTGTAAAACAAATGCGCTGCGAAAATCAGGAGACAGAAGCATACGAAAGAGATTGCTAGTACCAATATCGTAAATAGTAGATACATTTCTACCATAGTGCTAATAAGATGAACAGAAGCAGTTCAGATAAAAACAGTAGCACTTGCCTATTGCTAAAAATGCGCCCTAAGTAATTTGCCTAAATGTACCTAGCCTAACCTGGATGTGCAGGTGTATATGCATATAGCTATGTGTATCTATAGCCAAGAAACCCCTAGGGATGAACCAGCCCCCTCACCTGATGGTTTAGAACGAAGGACCACGTCCCTGCGTTGAGGATGACAACCACTCAAGGGATGTCAGACCACTGCGTGTCAGAGATTCGGCATGCAGGACCCCCGTCTCAGCCTGGAAGGAATTCTCCTCTAATTTGTAGGGGGGAGTGAGGGTCTTTTATACTAAGTGGTCACTCCAGGGATTTTTCTAGGATCGATATGTTTTTAAAACAACCATGGATATTTTGAAAACAATCATAAAAGTTTTGAAAACAATCACCGATGCTTTTCTAAATAAGTGTGATCATACACAGCAGGCTGTTGGCCAAGGATGAAAAAGTGGTGACCCTTATACAGAATAAATCTGCCGTGCCTGGGGACATGTTTATGTACGTCAGGTACAGGGATTATGATAGAATACTTAGAGCCTGCTGTCGAAGAGACTGGAACAAGCTACTAGGTAAAAGGTCACCTGTTTAGAATCGTTATTGTCGTGTGGATGGGACAATATATGTAAAAATGGGGTATACATCAATGGGACTATCCTGAAAGACATGACAAGAGATCTGCAGTGGGCAAAGTCAGGAAAAGTTCTGGCTAGATACTACTCTAAGGACACACAATTAAACATTTAATTTCACCCAAAAACTCCTTCACACCAGTTCTCAAGACACAAGGACCAGTCAAAATACAGATTCTTCTTGGAATAGGTAAACTCCCGTCTTTCCCATCACTGAGCCAAGGAGCACACAGCTGCATGACCTTGAATTTATCATCAGGCAGGATGGCATGGTACAGAAGGCTTCTTTTCACCCCCACGCAATGTCAGAATCAGAATTTTTCCCAGTTAAAATACCTAATCTAATCTCCACTAAAGACAAACAACGAACTACTCTTCTAAATAGCACATGTTATCTTGCTCCTAGAATTAAAAGCAAAACATGAAAGAAAAATGCAAGGAACATTTAATTTATCATGGAAAATCATTTGAGGCCTACTCTTATTCAAGATTACTTAAGAAATTACATTTTGTTAAATTTAAATATACTGAGAAACTAAAAACTATGCTTGAAAGTGAAGCTTCTGTATACGTTTTTAACACCACATTGAAATGTGGATTAGACTATAGATTGTCTAAATTATAATGTATATAAAATCCACTCCTTAGAAGAGGGAGCAAGATGGCGCAGGTGTAGGATGCCACCTCACGGTGCTCTCCTCCCGTGAGTCTCCTGTGGTCAGAGGAGCCCCGCGCTGGAGTATGCGGTCCGGCTTCTATGTTGGCGATTGTTGTTGGCGGTGTGTGGCTGGTTTGAGAATGGGAGCGGGTAACGATTGAGGATCGCTGACTCAGGCTTCGGCTGTCGTGACCTCAAGCACAGTTTTGGTGCCCCCCTGGACGTACCACTGCCTGCTATTGTTCAGGGCTATTTTCCTGAGGAAACAAGGAATGACTGGCAGCGGGATAAAAAAAACTGCCATGCAGCACAAGTGTGGCGACAGGACTCCCTCCCTCTGTTAGTTCTCTGCAAGAACCTGGTAAGGAGATGAAGGGGAGGAAGAAACCCAAAGGAATTTCTGGCAGGGGCAAATCCAAGCCAAATAGCTTGGATAGTGGATCTAAAAATAGCAAACAAGCTGGGAAGGCAGGCTTGCACAGTGACACTAAGGGGTCTCAACCACTAATCCCTGCCGTATTTACAGTCAGCAGCAAAGCCCCCACCATGGATAATGGAGGACTGAATCTGGCAAGTGGGTCGGGAGTAAGGCAGATATCCCGCTGGAAAGGGGGAAGGCGGAAATACCCCTCTCTGTACACCTGAGGAAAGTGGAAGTCTCAAATAGTGACGCTACTCAACATAGTCAAACGTCACCCCAAAATAGTGAGCCTAATTTAATGTTAAAGCTGGGGGAGGACACATTATCGGGCTGTGCGTTTATCTTGGCCATAGCTTGTGATAGAGATACTGGAAATGGAAAAAGTGACCACGCTCTTGAAAATAAAAGACAGATGATTGAATTACACTCACAATCTCAGTTGATGGGACTATCACTGATTACCAGTCACATGGAGATCCAAGCAGCAGGAGCCACGGGGGCGAACCTGAAATCCTCGAGACGATACTCAATTGGTGGTTGCATTGAATCATGCTGATAGGGCGTCTATCTGTCTCCATCCCTGTCTTGAAGAGGTAATAAAATGGATGAAACTTTCTCATCTTAAATTGAATGGGGAAAAGACCGAAATAATGCTCCTTGGCAACCCCTCCCTCTTCAAGGCAGACACCATGTGGCCAGTAAGTATGGGCCCGCCACCACTTCCCAAGCCAGAGATTAAGAGCTTGGGCGTCTGGCTGGACTCAGACCTTAGTTTTAGGACCCAAGCCAGAAAGGTGGTAGCCTCCTGCTTCGGTATGTTACGAACTCTTCGTAAAGTGCTTCCGTTACTTCCTTTGCAATCCAGAAAAATCATGGTCCAGGCGCTGATTCTATCACGCCTGGACTACGGAAACGCCCTTTATTTGGGCGCCCCAGGTTCAGTTCTGGCCAAACTCCAGACCGTGCAGAATTGTGCGGCAAGGACTCTCCTGGGAGTCCCGCGACATCACTCGGCCAAACCTGCTCTGAAGTCGCTCCACTGGCTTCCTGTTCGGGAAAGAGTTTCCTTTAAGGCTCTGTGTATAGCCCACAAGCTGCTTAGAGGAAAAGGTCCAGCTATCATAGCCCCCCTGGTCCAGCCCTATCGAGCCAACAGACGTTTACGTTCAGATGAGCTTCATCTGGCCGTGGTTCCTAGAATCAGGAGGGCTAAAAGTGGGGGGCGACTGTTCTCCTACAATGCCTCCAGGCTCTGGAACTCTCTCCCTCTTCAGCTTCGTAAAGAACCCAACCTCCTTGCCTTTCGTAGGGCTCTGAAAACCTGGCTCTTCCCCAAATAACCGATAGTGACTTCATCCGCCTACTTAGCGCTGGGATGCCTTCGGGTAGCCATGCGCTCTACAAATGTCAATTCATTCATTCATTCATTCAAGAGGTCAGAGCTGGGACTTTAATGGGAAGCAGCCAATAACAATGGTTAAATCTCCCGATATTGGAGAGAATTTTTTTTCGCTCGCTGATGATTCAGATCTCTCCAACATGGAGAATTCTTCATCTTCTTTAAGTGATGAACCATCTCCTATTCTTCCTCCAGTGACGCTCTTGATAATGCTACTTATTTAACACAGCGCAAACTGTCAGGGAAGGGTGAAAGGGGAAAAAAACAAAAAAAAGAAGGGGAGGCTGCGATGAAGACTTCGATAGGAGTAGGAAGGAGGCCTCTATGGAGAATCTACGATGGTACTACTCGGCAACCCAGCTGGTATTGTCGACAAAGGAACCTGGGGGAACTCCAAAAGAACTCAATGATATGACAGGGGGTATCTCCTTAGAACCATCTACAGTTGAAGGCTCGCTGGCTGTAATTGTCCAAACGATAAAACAAGTGCAGGAAGAAGCCCGAAGCTTGAGCCGTCGAGCACGGCTAGCTACAAAATAATTGCACAGAACTATAAAGAAAATAAATAAGAGATGCTCAGATATAGCTGGCAGAATAACTGAGACGGAGTGTCTTGAGCCTGAAGTCAATGCTCTTAAAATACGGAAATCCTCACAGGAAGCCACCATGGCTGATATCCTCTGGAAGCTAGAGGATCAAGAAAATAGACAGAGACAAAATAACTTGAGAGTTCTGGGGGTGCCTGAGGGAGTGAAAGGCTTGGACGTAAGAGCCTATATAGTTAAACTATTAAGGGGCGCGTTCCCGGAAAAAACAAAGTGGAATTGGGAGGCAGAAATTCAATGTGCCCACAGATTCCCCAGATGCTGAAGAAGACTCAGCCCAATGAGTTAGAGAGACCCTGGTCTATTCTGGTCTATATTGGGGATTTCTTGCTGCATCAAGAAATGTTTGATCAAGCTCGCCCTAATTAGAAAAAGGAGTTTGAGGGTGTCACATTTTTTGTTAGACCGGATTTTGCACTTGCTACAGTAGAGAGGCAATGGCCGTTGCGACAACTCTTCAACCTGTTTCAGAAAATTGGGGCCGAAGTATACCTCCAAAATCCTGCCCATTTGAAAGTGGTATATAAGGGGCATACCCGTAGTTTTACGTCCGAGATTGTAGCCCAGGAATATCTAAAGGAAATTAGTGCTGTGCTGGCTCCAAGCCTGTAGGAAAATAACTAGAGGTCATAAAGGCAGCCCGGGGTAAAACTGAGGCGAGTTAACAGTTAGTTAAGTCAGTTAAAAGGGGCTATTGAGCCCAAAGTTTTGATTACACTTGGAGAAAGTTACCACTATGGTTATCCTTGGGCTTTTTCTGGTTTCTTTATTTCTTTTCTTGGGGGGACACGGCAGGGGAGCGACCGGGGAAGCATGCTTCCACGGGTGCTATCATATCATGATTGCTCATTTGGTGGTGGAGGTGGGGGGAGGATTGGCTGCGAGGGGGGCAGGGGTAGCGTTGGAGGGTGGATGCTACACAATTAATGCAAAGGGTACAGAGACACTAAGAAAAGGGGAATGGTGAATTTATTGGTTGATCAGCATCGAGATATTATGAGTGGTGATTCTAAGAAGGAGTTAAAAGAAGGGAGGAGATGAGTAAATTGATAATTGCTTCTGTGAATATTTGTGGTCTTAATGATAAAAAGAAGAGGGCTAAAGTAGCTCTTGAATTACAAGTTTTAGAGGCTGATATTATCTGCCTCTGTGAGACACATATTAAGGGATCTCAATTGTCACTGTTTGATTCATGGGGGTTTAAACTGGTTGGTGGTACTCTTCAAGGTACACGGACGTGTGGGTGGCAATTTTATCCAGAAGCTCTTTACACTTTTTTACACAAACGGGTTCAGATAGATATGGAAGATGGGGTATTACAGAGTTTTGATCTGATGCAAGAAGATTTACCTTGTGTTCTGTATATGGGTCCATTTTAGACGATCCCGGGTTATTTGACTGGCTGTTTATTGAATTAGTATCATGGCCGTCACCTATAGTTTTCTGCGGGGACTTAAATATTAATCTAACAACTAGCTGGTATTGCGAGGAGCATTATAAGTATTGTGGAAGGAAACCAAAGGTATTTCAGTCTCTTAGAGGGCACTGTAAAGATCATATGCTGATGGATGTTTGGCAGATAAAGAGACCTACGGAACACGGTTATACTTTTTTTTCTTTTCCACATCAGTCACACGCTTGGTTAGATTTTTGTTTTGAATCACACTCTGTCATTCAAGACTGTAATATTAAAATCTACCCCCGGGTCATGTCTGATCATAATCGCCTTGTGTTGACAGTGACTATCTATGTCACATGAGGAACTGGATACCGATATTTCTTAGGGAAAACTTGGGTAGCGCATCTGTGGAAGCTGTCTGGGACACTATGAAAGCCGGGATTCGGGGGGAGACCTTACAATTTACTTTAAGCAGGAGAAAAGAGGAAAAACAGAGAATGCAGGAGTTCTACTCTACAATAGCCATGGAAGAAAGGAAACTAATAGTTGCAACTCAACAGAAAAATAACATTCAAGAGGCACAACTGGGGGTAACTATGGCAAAAGCTGTCATTAATGAGATTACCACTACAAAAATAGCAGATAAGTATACAGTGTGGAGGGAGAAAGCCTATGAATGTAGTGAGCCAATTGGTCATATTCTTGCCACCAGGGTGAGCAGAAGGGCGGTCAAAATGAAGTTCGAGAAATACGAGATCCCGTACAAGGTATGATTTCTGACCCGTTAGGATTAAGGATGGCTTTTAAAAGATACCATCAATCCTTGTATTTGGAAACTAGCAAGGCTGAGGCCTTGGCTATAAGTTGCTTTTTGGATTGGATACAACTCCTGAGATTTTGTGAAGAAGAACAGCAGGACCTAGAGGGGGCTCCTACTTGGGAAGAGATCTTAGCAGCTGTCTCTTCTCTTGCTGCAGGTAAAACAGCTGGCATTGATGGCATCCCGGTAGAATTCTATAGGGTATTTGCGCCAGAATTGAGGGACTGTCTAACTATCCTATTTGCACATATCTTTAAAGAAAACAACCCTCCACGTTCTGGATCTCAGGCAAAGATTGTGGTCTTTCCTAAGAAGAACAACTGGCAACGGTTCTTGGATCCTACAGAACGATCACTCTGATTAATGGGGACTCTATGGTATATTCGAAAGTTCTTGCCTCTCGTTTGTCCCCAACTATTAGTAACATAGTGTCCGGACGGCAACACAGGTTTCTACCTGGGAGAGGCACTACGGTTCATATCAGACGAGTAATCTCTATGTTCGATGCTGCCCAGGTAGCGGGAGACCCTATGGCTTTGATTCTGCTTTATGCGGAGAAAGCTTTTGACAGGGTCTCTGGCACTATCTGCAGACAGTGATGGAGAGGGTAAACATTGGGCCCGAATTCTTGTTAGCCATCAAGGCTCTATACTTTTATCCAGAAGCTAGAGAGTTTGTTGCAGGGGAGCTCTCGGAGTCGTTTGAGATCTCAAGGGGGACTAGGCAGGGGTGTCCCTGCTCCCCACTCTTGTTTGCTTTGTACATAGACCCGTTTATACGTAAGCTTGAGCAAAATAGCTGCATTCCCCTTATGGTTTTTAGTGGTTGGGATACCAAAACTCTAGATTATGCAGATGACATAGCCTTAGTTACACCGGAACAGTCCACAGCTCTTACTGAGATAGAGAAAGAGGCGAGTGAGTTTGGGCTAATTCCAGGCTATTTGTTAAACAAGGAAAAAACAGTGATTTTGGTTAATAGTGGGATTACCCTGGAGGATGCTCAGGTAGCCACAAGTGCGGTATATTTGGGAATCACTATTGTCCCCGATTTGGACATTATCGTTAAGGAAAATCTTGAGCCCTTTAATGAAAAGTTGAAAAGAGACTTATGTAGGTTAAATAACCTACATTTATCCTTGGCAGGGAGGTGTAACGTAATTAAAATTATTTTTTCCCCAAAATCCTTTATTTTTTTCATGCTATCCCTTTAGAGAGAGGAAATTTGTGGTTTAGGAAACTGGAAGAGTTGGTGTCTCGGTTTGTCTGGGCATATGCTAAACCGAGAAGGGCCCTAAAATTTCTGAGACAAACCAACCCCACAAGTAGGAGTTGAGTACATCCCCTCCCCTTATGAGTTATTGATAGGCGAGGAGGCTTGGGGAAATCTATGGAGGCAAATTGAACTTAATTATTTTAATAGAGTCGGTTTTAATATCTTATTGAATGCTTTTAAAGTTTGGTCAATGGCTCATAAATTAATGGGATTAGGTAGACAATGTTTATACTGCATTAAGTAATGATGGGAACCTTCCAGAGATCTTTGCCGACCAGTATATCCTACGCTGGGTAAAAGCTGGCTTAAATAAGGTTGGTCTTTTCTTCTCTCTTAGGGGTATAATGTCGTTTCAAGACATTAGGAATGAATTTGATATTAGCCAAAAAGATTTTTTAAGTACCTTCAGGTAAGGGATTTTTTAACTCATAAGGGAGGTGGGCCTGTGGGATTCCAAAGATGTGATCTGGCGGACTTTTTGGTAGATGGGTCTAAACCCCCTTTTGGAGCTATTTATACCCTCCTTAATAAATGGATGACAGATGATGTAGATAGACACTCTTTGAAATGGCAAGAGCAGTTGGCTATCTCTGAATCAAGCTTTCTGGAATCCTTTTGTTTGGCTCAATCTGCTTTATTATCCTCGAAGCTGCAAGTACAGTATTATAAAACATGTTTTAATCTTTACTATACTCCTAGTAGGATTATTAAATGGGTGGAGGGTAAGGGTTCTCGATGCCCCAGATGTCAACTTAGGGGCGCGGATAGTGTACATATTTTTGCTACCTGTCAAACGTTAACAACTATTAAATCCAATATTGCAGAGTTTTTTAATGAAAAATTAAATATGAGGGTTTTCTTGGCACCTGCTGTGATACTTTTGGGAGTATCAGAAGGGGAGAGGCTGGTGGGGGGCAGAGCGCTCTTATTTATTTCCATGACTATTTTCCGACTATGTATAAATCGGCATGGTTGGATAATAACCCACCTGTTTTTCAACAATGGCTAGCTCGGGTGCTTGCAGTTTGTAATTTGGAAAAAGCAATTTATTCGAGGAAAGGGGTCCGGGGTAAAAGGAAGGGCCTTCGGAGGTGGGCACCGCTACTTGATTGGATAGAATCGAGGGGATGAGTCCCTGATGAAAGGTAGACCGGTTTGAGAAATATTTAGATAACATGATGAGAGGTGAAGGTTATGCACAATGTACTATGGTTATGTGACTGGACTTTATGTATGGACTCTGCATCTGGCTTTATGTATTCCCCTTGTTTGTAATCTTTTATGAATTGATGTTTTCTACTGTGGTTACTTAATGTGATTTTGATTAATTGTGTAGCGGGGACGGGATGGGGTTTTCGGGGTAAAATGATGGTCTCTTTGTATTACATGGATTATTGAAATGAACTTGATAATAAAATAATCCACTCCTCCAAGACCAGTACTACCCAAGTTTATCAACACTGATTTTAGCCTTGTGATAGTGATTGAATTAGCATGGACGGAGTAGCATACCCTATTGCCACATGCTAAAAATTTGAGATTAGCAACTAAACCACAGCCACATAAAACTTTTATTCAGATTTATACAAAAATCCATAAAAGCAAGAAAGAACAAATAATCATATGTTTTACCAACACAGAACAATATAAAAACAAAAATGTTTCAATTCGAAATTACAGTGCAAAATTAGAGTGCAAATGTTGCGGTGTAGATACAGTTAAAAATATATAAGTTTAAAAGGTTTCCTTTCACATGGTTAAAAACTCCTTATCACAGGACACATTAGGTTAAAATCATTCGACAGATGTTTGGAACTCTACCGTGCAAAATAAAGCAGAGGGTCATAAGACCGCATACACATAAACATTTCGAGGTTTGGAACATACAATATATGATTTACACTATAAGATACCATCAATAATGCAATTCGAACACGAAGATTAAACAATTCAATCCATATTCAGCTTTCTTCATAACACAGTCTTTATAAATGGGTCAATGTATTATGCCTTTGATAGAGCGCTCGACGCTCTGAAATTTGTAAGGGGTGCATTATACTCATGTATGAACTGCACTCATATATATTCGATGTTTTGTTGAACTTTGTGCATAATAAAACGAAGTTTATGTATTCTCATGTTAGAATCTGTAGAGTGAAATCATGGCGCTTTTGCAGGATTGATTAGTATTTGACACGTGTTTAGAGAAAACATGTAATTGAGCACGTATATAATGATTAGTAGGTAAATCAAATGTATTCACTGCTATAAGATTCATATAAAGGCCTGTATAACGAGTGCATATTAAAGGACGTTCTTAGGTTAGCCAAAATTGTAGGCCTAACTTTTGTTTTTCTTAAAGGTTTCATTTCTCCTCGTTTGCTCTTAGGTCAGGAGCAAATTAAAATGTATGTGTGTATAAAGTTTTCTTTTCACCCCTACTGCAGGTGCAGGAATTTGACCTCGTTATTTTAGATGTAAGGAGATACATGGGAGGAACGGAATGCCTTTGAAGAGCTCGGACAAAGAGAAGAGAGGACACCCTCTGTGCCTGGTGAAACTTGGGAACCAAGGTCGACGGACAAGGCTGTGAAATTAATTGGACTTTGTGGAAAGGTACTCAAGAAGGTGTTCACGGAATAATGTACCATGTGACCCATTAGGGGTGTAACTTTGTCTTTTTGTATTAGGCACAGGGACAGATTTGCAGGACTTCTGCTTTTGACTGAGGAAGGAGAGCATCTTAGAATGAGCTCCGTGGCTTTACGCTACTTGACCCATTTGACTTGAGTGTACTTTTTAGGAAGTCAACACGTGCTGACACCTTTTGGGAAATTCTTCTGGGAGATTAGTAAGGGATGTCACTTTAGAAGTAGAGTAGGGACAGATTATTCTGTAATTCGGAAATACAAATGAAAGAGGATTTGGACGCAGTGTTAATACTCAGCTGTGTTCTGATTTTGGAATTCATTGGTCTGTGCCTATTGTGCCGTATAAACTATATTCGTAGATTGGGCTCTGTATTAGTCTTCATGTACCTTTACACCTTGATTTTGAGGTGTGTCTATAGTCTGTTGTTTCTGGCTTTCTAATAAATTAACAAAAATCTGAATTTGGAGTCCGCAATTATTTTGAATTGATGGGAGGGGAAAAGTATAATTGGTAAATTGTTTTCTTCCCTCCAAACTTCTTAGCAGGCAACAAAGACCATCGGCCGGACACCTTTGAATAAGGTTAGGATAGGAAAATCGGTACCATCAATTGGTAGCAAACGAGGATGGTTGCTTCTAGAAGTGAGGGGAGATTTTAGAAAATTTAGAACGGAATTAGACTTACAGAGCCCAAAAGAGAACCCATGATTGAGAGCAGAGGACGGCAGGCGTTGACAGAGATCGGCGGAAGCTGATGGTGCGGCGGAGACAGCGGTAGCGTGAGTATGAATAGTGTGTGTGTAATTGATTGTGTGATGTCTTGCGGAGTTGGAATGATAGTCGAGTGAACGTGAGGTTATTGGTTTACTGGTCCGAACACGTGCGGATCAGGAAGTTTTGGAAATCGGACTCAAGAGAAGTCCAAGATTCCGGGATAGTTTTGTACTGTAATTGTCTGATCATTAATATGGGTGTCGTGGAGCACTATCGACGGCTCACTTGGGGTAGGGAACTTTGTGTGAGTGGATTTCATAGAGTTGCGTGTGGAAAACCTCAGGCCAGGGGTGGACTACAGCGATTCGCGTGACTGACGCAGGTCGTGGGTCACGGAATGAAAAAGTTCTTGATTGGGTGTATGCTGTCGATCTTTTAGACGACAGATGTTTACTTGGTTTTATGTAACTGTGAGTTACTGTGGCTGCCTTATAGGTAGTTACTTGGTTTAGTAGCTTTTGGGTAATCAGTTACTTGGTTATGTGAATGTGAGAGCGAATGTATGAGGTGAAATTGTGAAGGAGGGTGAACCGCTGCGGAGAAGGAATGGTGATGTCAGAGAGTGCCGCGCTGTGATAGGTCGGTTGGTGTAACGCCGAGCTGTGATTGGAGGGTTCTCTGCGAAATTTTGGAAAGAAGAAAAATTGTGTTTTGTAACAATTGAGTTAAAAAATGAGATGTTTTAATGTATTGCAAGACCTATGTAGGGGAGATTCAGGTGTAGTGACTTGGGTTGGGGAAGAAGCCCCGCCAGAGGATACCCCGGCACATTATAAGGCGACAAATGTAGGATTGCATACCATAGTGTGGCTCCAAAATTGGCATAAGATTACAGAAAAGGAAGGAGAATTGGCTTTTCCACGATATGGATCATTTCGATTGGATGTGCTGTATCAATTGAGAGGGGTGATGTCTTCATTAAAACCTCCACCTAGACCTACACAATTTGAGGCACTAGATGCATAGATGCGGGCAGCACAAGCTAGGCAAAGGGAAAATTCTCAGGGAAGGATGAGAAAAGCAATGAAGTCGTATCAGGATGCTAGGTGGGATGCTCAGTTGAAGAAATGGAGGGTAGATACCATAGAGGGAGATAGGCTGTATCCATTGTTACTACAAGGAGCTAGCACACGGACAGGAAATACAGAAGATGACAGTGACACGGATGATAGCCTGTTAGACAGATTGTTGGCAGAGCGTCCTCCATCTTACAATCCTCAGTCAGAGGAGGGAAGGCAAGGATTGGCAGAGGGAAGCCTAGACGGAGTGGGATCTGCCCAGACAGGTGTAAGTTCAAGAGTGGTGGGAAAAATTTCACTAGAATCAGAAGTAGGGAATACTGAGATGAGGGGAAATAATTGTGACATACGGTTACCAGAAGCCCTTACGGTGTCGGTTACCATTGGACCTGTAGTCTCGATATACAATCCGAGTATGGGAGAGAGTGGTGATCAACATCAAACAGGAATGAGTGAGGACACTATCTCAGGAGGAAGTCTTACAATGGGAACAAGCGCAGCCGTGGGGCCTGTGGAGACTAGTACCCCGTTGGCAGCAACGGCAGACCCTTCAAGGGTGAGTACAGGATCGGAAGTGACACGAACAGGAGCACTGGCAAATTCTAGGTCAGAAATACGAATGTGGGTTCCACCAGTACAGGAGAGTATGAGGAGCTCAGCTGAAATGGGAATGAGACAAGAGGCTTTTAGAACACGACCTGGTGACTCGAATGTTGGATTGGAAAGTCGATTGAGGAGTCAGAGTTGTGAACAGGAAGGCCGGCCCAGCATCGAAGTTGAAGGGATGGAAGAGAGTTGGAGAAGTCGAAGTTGTGATAGAGAAGGACCGTGTAATGTGACAAATCGAGGAAGTATTGAAGTTGCAGTGAAAGCAAAATTGTTGGATGTGCTCAAATTGAAGGCAGAGGTCGATGAGGTAATCGATGGAAATCTGCCATTGGAAAGAATAGATCTCTATGAGCCAGATGAATTGCTATTTGTGGCTAAGGATGTCACAAGGAAGGCGAAAAGGGTACATGAAGCATTGGTTCAGTTGGTGCGGAAGTACGAGGTGGATTTGACGAAAAACGAAAATGTTGCAGGGAAATCCCAGGTTAAATTATACAGATCAGGAATTGGAGGAGAAGAGAATAGTAGGGCTGAAAGCTCATATTCAAGAATTAGTCATAGGAATGAGGGCATGGAGAGAACTGGATCGGTGGGAAGAGAAGAGGTCTAAGAAAAAGAATGTAAAGAAAGGAATAGAAGATACCCCGCCACCAGGAGGGGGGTCGGAGAGAGTAGGAAACTTCCCGCTATGGGAAGTGCAGAATGGAGGGTATGTTCATGTGGCTTGGAGCAGGGGTGACTTGGCGTCCTTTACAAATGATTTCCCTCAGCTGAGGGAGAAGCCTGCAGAATGGTACAAAAAAATTGATCGGTTTTTGAAAATCTCTAAGGTTTTGTGGATAGATTTGAATACCCTACTTGACGTAGTGGTCCCAGGGGATTTGTGGGCGGCTTGCAAGATTGCAATTGAGTGGCCTACTTCAGAACCAGCTAGGGATCCCATATTTCATGGCCCATCGACAGAGGTGATGAAAAAATATTAACAGGCAATTACGTGGCTCCAGTCTAAAGTAGCCCCTCGAACTATTGATTGGCTTAAGATTGATCATACTAACCAGGAGCCAAAGAAATCAGTGCATGATTATTATGGGAGACTCTTATTGGTCTTTATTTCAAAATGTTTTTATTGAAATTTTCTCAGAGAGTGCAGCAAAAGCATTACATATGCAACAATTCTCAATAATCTTATTGGTCTTTAAACAGCATAGTGGCCTAGATGCCCTTGAACAAAAGGATATGGGACAGTTTGTCTCGAAATTTGTGTTAGGATTGAGGGCTGAGATAAGTTTGATGATTCAGCAACATCTGATATGCTGGCAGAATAAGTCGGTGGACGAAATTCTTCGTTATGCTAAATTTGTAGCGATCAGGTAGAGTCCACGCATAAGAAAATGAAGGATAAGTTGATAATGGTGCAGTTGAGGAATGCTGAAAGGCCAGATCTAATGCAGGGGAACGGAGGTACAATGGGTCGACGGCAAGGGAGTGGTCGAGGAACGGGACAAAACAAGACGGCCCACCCAGGACAGGGAAGAGGACGAGGAATGGATACAGGGACAGGAGCAGAATGGGTTAACCCGAGGAGAAACACCGCTTGTCATTATTGTCACAAAATCGGGCATTGGAAGCCCGAGTGTCGCTCAAATCCTGCCAATCAAATGCAAAATGAGGAAACTGATGGACTGAACACCGTGACTAGACCTAGGTCCATGTATGGGGAAGGTTCAGAACCTCAGGTGCAGGTGCCCCAACCCCCAAGGATTGCTGCCGGAAATTATGTGTACCAGCAATTGCCTTTCATTGAATTGACTGACAGCTATGATCAGAACTCTTCACAAGGAAAGTGTGAGAGGGGGAGGAGGACTGTACCTTGGGAGCAGTCTTAGAGGTAGATCAGAGGGGACCATTTGTGGAGGGTGATGTCAACGGTCATCTGATCACGTTTTTAATTGACACTGGTGCAGCCCGATCTACTGTGAGGTCAGCGGTAGTTCCAAATTTGTCACTTTCTGGACAATCGATCCAAGTGGTAGGAGTTACTAATCAGAAGATGACCAACCCTCTTACCAATGAGCTACCTGTGAGAATAGGAACCTTCCAGGACCAACACCAATTTGTAGATTGTGATTCGAGTCCTGTTTGTCTATTAGGATGTGACCTTTTGCGCAAATTAAATTGTAGCATCTATTGTACTCCAAGGGGGTGGAATTACAGACCTGTGATGATGATGCTGCCTTTAAGGTGGCAAGTCAGAATTTGTGTACAGAAATGTTCATCGTACTAACTAAAGAGGAATTACCAATGGATTTGAGGGATTCTCTGAATCCCGTGGTGTGGGATTTTACAGGAGAGGAAATAGATTTGATCCAAGGAGTCGAACCTGTCAAGATACAGGTCAAGCCGAATGCCGACTTTCCAAGGACGAAACTATCAAAAAAGGCTTGGGTCCTATCACTACCTGGCCTGGACCACTCTAATATCAGAAACAAACAGATGACCAGATAGGATACTCAACAATTACTATGCTGTACCTAAACAATTAATTTTAAGTACATGTGATTTATTTCACATTAATTTTAAATATTTTTCACGATTTTTTGAAAAAACATTACATCATGTCATACAAAACACACCAACTTCTTCAGTGTAACACACATTTGAAAAACATAAATTCCATACAATATTCAACATGAAGAATTAAACAAACATCAATTTGACGATATGTACAACATAAACACCATAGATACTATCGTTGTCCTCCTAAGAATTAGAGGGCACCAGTACATATATAAAACAAAGAAAACAAGCGGACTCTACACAATTCAAAAAAGTCCTGCCTGTATACAAGGCTGAAGAAAGCAAATTAATCTGCAAGCTGGTTGGCTTCAGCCGCAATGCCAACGCGTTTCAAACCCTGCTGTATTCTAGGGTTATCCTCAGGGCGTGGACTGTCGGTGTCTTAGCTACAAACAATGTAAAAAGATAATAAAAATGTGGTGTCATTAAACTTTGAAAGGAACCCCTACATGTAGTTACATATATATTGAAATTGAGCAGCAGAATGAAGTACCTGATTTTAAAGGGGACTCCCATGAAGTGTATTAAATTCCATGGTGTAACCGGTCTTTAGCATTAATTGGCTGTGAAAGAATGAACACCAAGTGTAGGTATGAGCGAGCATGGAAAGATTTTAATCACAGTAAGTATCAGATTGAAAGAGCAGTTCAATCCTACCTTCTGTCACAGATTGTGTACAGGGTCTGTAAATCTATATGCAAATGTTATCGTAGTGAATTGTAGCGATTCAATAGTCTTTTTCCTGTTGGAAGAAAGAAATATCCCAAGTCAGTTTCCGATGTAATATGAAGCACTTCGTGTTATTTGAACACTGATGTCATGTGCAGCTTAACTTTATCTCAGACGCCTCCAACAAAATTAGGGAAGCGCATGGAGTAAATGGATATTTTCACAATTCAGCTCGACAATTTACTGGAAACGACCACTCGCTTACTATTAACGCTTAACGACTTCTCCACATTCAGCGCACAAGACTTGCCTGCTATATTCCCAATCCGCTCCGATTTCACAATGGCTGCAATTTCGGCAAAATGACTTTCCAAGGACGCCACAGTACAAGTTAACACCGGAGACAGTGGCGGGAATAACACCAGTGATAGAATCTATGATTGCTCAGGGCATACTGAAAGAGATTAGAGGAAGCCCCTGTAATTCACCCATAAAGGGGCCGCAGAAACCTAGTGGCAAGTATAGAATAGTGCAGGACTTGCGACGGGTTAATGAGATCGTGATTCCATGTTGTATTGTGGTTCCGAATCCAGCTGTAATCTTGTTTCAAATACCCTGTGAAGCTGAATGGTTTACGGTCATTGACCTATGCCAAGCATTCTTCTTGATAGCTCTTCATGAGGAAAGCCAATTTTTGTTTGCTTTCCGGCTGGAGAACCGTGTGTTAACATGGTGTTGTATCCCACAAGGGTATTCAGAAAGTCCGTCTATTTTCAATCAAATCCTGAAAAAGAATCTTGAGGGTCTGACAATGCCACAGAATTCGGTTCTCATCCAGTATATAGATGATCTTCTGCTCGCCTCAGAGACGGAAGATGCTTGCAGGATAGATACTGTGGCTTTGCTGAATCACCTGGCAGAGAATGGACACAAGGTGTCCCCAGGTAAACTTCAGTACTGTTTGTCTGAAGTTCAGTATTTGGGGCATCAAATTGAAAAAGGAAAAAGAAAGGTGTCACCAGATCGCATAGAGGCGATTTTGCAAATGGGTACTCCAAAGACGCAGAAGGAAGTCCGAATGTTTTTGGGGATGGTCGGCTATTGTCGACAGTGGATCCCAAACTTTTCTCTGCAGGCGAAACCTTTGTTAAGATTAACACGGAAGGATGTGAGTGATCCGGTACCATGAGATGATGATTGTTTGAGGGCCTTCCGGGAGCTAATGGAAAGCCTATGTCACGCTCCAGCTCTGGGAATGCCTGATTATAATAAAGCGTTTTTGCTTTTCTGCCATGAGAGGGAGGGGTGCGCATTGGCAGTATTAACTCAGACACATGGGTGTGCCTGTAGACCAGTGGCCTATTTTTCAGCCTAGATCCAGTGGCTTCTGCGTTGCCTGGATGTCTCAGATCTGTTGCTGCAACAGGTGTCAGCATTGAGACGTGTGAAAGCATTGTGATGAGTCACCCCTTACGGTATATGTCCCACACTCAGTGGAACTCCTGATGGCGAGAACCAAAACTCAGTACCTGGCTAATAATAGGCTCACCAAGTATGAGCAAGTTATATTGGCATCTGAAAATGTTACGTTGAAAAGATGTTCTATGTTAAACCCTGCCAAGTTGATGTCATACCCACCTATTGAAGGAGAAGATTGTGAGGAGCATGACTGCCTAGATGTGACTGAGCTCTCTACTAAACCCAGACCCGACATTGTCGATGAACCCATACCTGAATCTGATCTGGTCCTTTTTGTTGATGGGTCATGTTTAAGAGACAATGAAGGTTGTTTGAGAGCAGCTTTTGCTGTTTGTACTATTTCTGGAGTTGTGGAAGCCACTTGTTTACAAGGAGTATACTCTGCACGAGTGGTAGAAATGATTGCCCTGATACGTGCATGCCTCGTTTCTGACCAAGTCCAAGTGACTATCTTCACAGCAGTCAGTATGGGTTCGGAGTAGTTCACGACTTCGGGCAGTTATGGTCACAAAGGGGGTTCTTAACATCATTAGGATCTCCTATCAGAAATGGGGAATATATGAGACAACTGTTAGAAGCACTGCAGAAACCAAAGGAAATAGCAGTAGTGAAATGTGCAGCACACGGAAAGGGGGAGGATTTTATCACCAAGGGAAACCATTATGCTGACGAAGTGGCTCGCTTTTGTGCTATACATGCTTGTATTTTTAATAGAGAATATGTGGGAGAGAGCACAGAAACGACCAAGCTCAGCATGATATTGGCTATGGCCGATACCTGGGATGAGATTAAGAGACTACAAGAAGAGGTCCCTGAAGAGGAAGAAGCAGCATGGGTTAGAGCAGGTTGTGAGAAAAGAGGTGATGGCATTTGGGTGTCAACAGATGAAAGAACAGTGTTACCTAACTGTTTATTGAGTCCTATGGCGAGGCATATACACGGAGCAGTTCACCTAGGAAGAGACGCCATGGTGAGGGTGTTTCGTCAGACATGGTTCAATCCACGGTTCCGTGTGTATGCTGAGGCAGTGTCATAGGTGTGTTACGTGTCAGCAGATGAATGCAGGAAAGAAGACTGTTGTTGCTTTGAGTCACATTGGAAGGTCAGGAAGTCCTTTCAATCGGATGCAGTTAGACTTTATAGAGATGCCCAGGTGCAATGGACTGAGATACGTTTTGGTGGTGCTGTGTGTCTTTTCCCGATGGATAGAGGCGTATCCGACAAGAAGATGTGACAGTCTCACAGTGGCAAAATTGTTACTTAGATAGGTTATCCCACGGTTCGGATTTCCGACCTCATTGGAATCGTACAGAGGAACTCACTTTCATAGTGAGATCATGAAGTTGTTGTGTGCTACCTTACAGGTGGATCAGAGACTGCATTATAGCTACAGGCCGGAGGCGTCTGGCATAGTGGAGCAGATAAATGGGACTATCAAGATGAGAGTGGCAAAGGTTTGCTCGTCGACTTCTTTGAAATGGCCAGATGCGCTGCCTTTGGTGCTGATGCGTTTGCGTAGCACTCCAGATAGGAGAACAGGATTATCCCCCCACGAGATATTGATGGGGAGGGCGATGCGTTTGCCTGCAGTGCCAGCGACAGCATTAATAAACATCACCGATGATCTGGTTCTTGACTATTGCAAGGGATTGGCTGATGTGGTTAATTCTGTGTCTCACCAGGTCAAGGCTACGACTGCACCCACCTCGAGAGAACTTCTGCATGACTTAAGCCCGGGGGACTGGATATTGGTCCGGAAGCACGTGAGGAAGAGTTGCCTTGATGCACGTTGGCGCAGACCCTACCAGGTGATTTTGGTTACCAGCACAGCTGTGAAGTGTGGAGGCTTGCCGAATTGGATCCACGCCTCTCACACCCGCAGAGTTCCAGCACTCTCGGAAGAAACAGCTCCCCTCGATCAAAGACACTCACCTGAGAATAAAAACTCGACGGAGGGGACAAGTCAAGCTGTGAGGGTTTCTACTGAAGCAGATCATCCATTGGGTCGAGTCGAAGGGGATCACACTGCACTAGATCCCGGCGGAGAAATCGAGGACGACAAAAACATTGGCATCGGAGCAGAATCAGATCCAACCGATCAGACAGTACAGAATAGGCCAGAGTGGGGAGAAGAACTGAGGCTGGAAGTGAAGGGTGGCCAGTGAGAAAAGAGAGACTGAATCTGAGGCCTACATCAGAAAAGGATCTTACTCCCATGTCTGAGACTTCTGAATCTGAGCAAAGTGAGACAGAAACAAGTCAAGAGGGCCTAAGAAGATCAAAAAGAGAACGAGTGCCATGTCGAAAGTACTCCTGAGTAGACATACCTAGTCACAGATGTCGGGACCAGGGAGGTCCGGGAGAGTGAGACGCGGAGAGACCACCTTGATTATTGAGATTGAACTGTTGGTTCCAGGAGTCAAGGCTCTCGGGCTTTTGACCCTGACAGTACCTGATCTGCCAAGACTGACTGGATTGAGACTCCTGATCCTAAATCAACTTACATTCCCAACGTTTGGTCGCCAGCCTTCGGCTCAAGATCTGGTAGCGTTTCGGATGGAAATCTTGGAACTTGTTGTTGATGCTCTGGGCACTGATATAATCTATGATGAAAACTGAACCGAATAAAGGACAAGAAAGTACATGAACATTGCACTGCAAAGAAGATAACCTAGGCCCGAGTGGAAGAAGAATAAATTTAGGGACTTAACAGTAGAAGAAGAAAGAGGGATAGGGATGGCTATTCATGAACTATAGACTATCGCTGTCAAACTGAATACAGAAGAATTCTAGACATCCAAGGGGAATCTAATAAGAACTTTGTGTGAAAAAACCCTTAAGAAGAAAGGAAGAGACTTTGCTATTTCATTTCTGCACTAAATTGGAGAACCGAATCACAATGGAGTCTGGAAATTCGAGCCGTGGGCAGAAATGCATGATAGGCACACTCATAGTGGGGGTAATCGTAGTTATTACAGTTGTGATTATCACATTCCTAGTCTAGTCCAATGTTGTGGAAGAAGGGGAACAAGGGACACCTACACCTTCTACACCAGAGATATGGGAGGGTGCATCAGAGTCAGATGAGGAGATGATAAGAGAAACTAGTCGTCTATTACATGTGGACCTTTCTAAGGGTGACTTTACTCTGAATGCATATGCATGATTGTTGTATGAGTATGTGGACACGATGGAAGCAAAGGATTGCTATGTGTGTATGCAGTTGCCAGCATCAGTGGAGGAGGGCATTAGATATCATCACTTACCTCTGACTTATGGCATTAAGTGCAGCGTGCTGTTGAGAATGTTTTATGGTAAAGCTCATTTTGAGTACTAGTTCTCTAATTATGATGTAGTGCTTCCTGAAGTTCCTGTACTAAAATATTTAAACAAGTATGATTATTATAAGAAGGAAGACAGGATGTCAAAGTATTTTGTGCCCACAGTAACACTAGACACAGCATATGCCCATAGACACAATTTGACCTCTATGTTATCTGACATAGAAAAGAAATTTGTAGATCAAATAGAGGATAGACATAGACAGGCATTATTTAGGCCTGACCCCAAGCATGAAGTGATTCCATGGACCCAAGAAGAATTAAATCATAAGGCAAATGGAAGTTCTGGTCCAATAGCTTTAGATTTGCAGTAAAAAGGGAAACTATGCATTAGACAGACACAGACATATTATGATAAAATATTCGTAGGAGAGGGTGAATGTGAGCATATTTTCCTGATTGAAGAATCAATAACGAAGGCTCTATTGGATAAATTGACCATAGTGCCCAATGTGTATTTTGTATGTGGAAGAAATGCATATGTTCGACTGCCTCCAAATTGGTATGGAACATGTTATTTGGCAGTGGTATTTTTAAAAATATTTCATGTGGAAGATTTGTGGCCATTGGAAGGGAAACAAGTGCGTAGGGAGAAATGTGGCACGAATGCAGGAGAAATTGTTGGAGATGTGTTTGGTGCAATGATACCCAGTTTAGGAGTGATTCTGAATGATGTAAAGATTAGAAGGTTGTCAACATTAGTGGACAAGTTGTCAGTGAATACAGCTCAAGCTTTATTGCTTGTTGATGGTGAGATGGTCTCTATAAGGGCTATGGTGCTTCAAAACCGTCTTGCGCTAGATGTTTTACTGGCAAAAGAAGGCGGAGTCTGTAAATTATTGAGGATTCAACAGTGCTGTGCTTATATACCGGACAACAGCAAAGATTTAAAGAAGTATATAAGTAACATCACTGAGATACATCACGACATACATGATTTGGCAACAGACAGGATTTGGGATAAAATTGGCCAAGGATTTGGAAGAGTTGGAAGTTGGTTTGGAAGTTTGGGACAGGGGATTATTGGTTACATACTAAAACCTATCATAATAGTTGTGATTTGTATTGTTGTATTGTTGGGTGCCTTTAGTGCTTTTAAGGTGCACAGAGCAAGAGAGGCTGAGAATTCCCTTAGAAGACGGGAAAGGCAGATGGAAAAACTGCAGGAGAGTCACTATCAGAACCTTGAGAATCTGGAAAAGTTCAGGCAGGGAAGACAGGCTACAACTTCTGTTTAGGTTGGTCTTTTCTGCGAGGAGAACATAGCAGGGAAAAGTGTTGTGTTTGATGACACTTGTCATCAGAGGGGGGAACTGGTAGAGCGCTTGATGCTCTGAAATTTGTAAGGGGTGCATTATACTCATGTACGAACTGCACTCATATATATTCGATGTTTTGTTGAACTTTTTGCATATTAAAACGAAGTTTATGTATTCTCATGTTAGAATCTGTAGAGTGAAATCATGGCGCTTTTGCAGGATTGATTAGTATTTCATACGTGTTTCGAGAAAACATGTAATTGAGCACGTATATAATGATTAGTAGGTAAATCAAATGTATTCACTGTTATAAGATTCATAGAAAGGGCTGTATAATGAGTGCATATTAAAGGACGTTCTTAGGTTAGCCAGAATTGTAGGCCTAACTTTTCTTTTTCTTAAAGGTTTCATTTCTCCTCGTTTGCTCTTAGGTCAGGAGCTAATTAAAATTTATGTGTGTAGAAAGTTTTCTATTCACCCCTACTGCAGGTGCAGCAATTTGACCTCGTTATTTTAGATTTAAGGAGATACATGGGAGGAACGGAATGCCTTTGATGAGCTTGGACAAAGAGAAGGGAGGACACCTTCCGTGCATGGTGAAACTTGGGAACCAAGGTCGACGGACAAGGCTGTGAAATTAATTGGACTTTGTGGAAAGTTACTCAAGAAGGTGTTCACGGAATAATGTACCATGTGACCCGTTAAGGGTGTAACTTTGACTTTTTGTATTAGGCACGGGACAGATTTGCAGGACTTCTGGAAGGAGAGCATCTTAGAATGAGCTCTGTGGCTTTACGCTACTTGACCCATTTGATGTGAGTGTACTTCTTAGGAAGTCAACACGTGCTGACACCTTTTGGGAAATTCTTCTGGGAGATTAGTAAGGGATGTCACTTTAGAAGTAGAGTAGGGACAGATTATTCTGTAATTCGGAAATACAAATGAAAAAGGATTTGGACGTAGTGTCTATACTCAGCTGTGTTCTGATTTTGGAATTCATTGGTCTGTGCCTATTGTGCCGTATGAACTATATTTGTAGATTGGCCTCTGAATTAGTCTTCATGTACCTTTACACCTTGATATTGAGGTGTGTCTATATTCTGTTGTTTCTGGCTTTGTAATAAATTAACAAAAATCTGAATTCGGAGTCCGCAATTATTTTTAATTGATGGGAGGGGAAAAGTATAATTGGCAAATTGTTTTCTTCCCTCCACACTTCTTAGCAGGCAACAAAGACCATCGGCCGGACACCTTTGAATAAGGTTAGGATAGGAAAGTCGACACCATCACCTTCGTATAGCCTTCTTTATATAGGTCAGAATAGTGCAACATGTATAAGGATCTGACAGATTTTGTAAACATTTGAAGGCCTCCTGATAGTAAATAAGGCCTTGAGTTAAAAATGGGGGATGCAATATACGTGATCTAATATCATTATAGAATTTACAAAACAGCATGAGTGGAGTGTTGTTTGTCTGGCCTTTCTATTGCATGGGCACCTTGGTAAATTCACTGGCCACAACTCTGATTTAGGGAATACAACTAGATGGTGGAGCAACTCTAAGCGTAGTCTGGTTAGCAAAAATCTATCCTGAGTGTTATTCACGTTTATCAGGTAACCTTGTATCCCCTGTTGTATTGGGCCCAAGCAATATCTCTCCACTATGGACTTGGATCTTTCCCGAGACTCTCTGTGTGCCTCCATTCCCCCCCAGAAAACAGTTCTCAATTCCTTTTTGCTGAATTGCATAATACTAGTTGGATACAAGACGCTAAAACTTCCTCCAATTCCTGTAGAAGACCATTCACATACTGAATCCATGATATTTTTTCATAATGGTCAAGTTCTAGGCAATACCTTATGATATCTGTAGTAAACTAAGGGGCATATTATCAAGCGGCTGCGAAAATTATCGCTGGCCGCGCTTAGCGTGAGATTAGTTATCGCCGGCTATCGCTGGAAATTATCGCCATGCTAGCGCTGTATTAACAACGCTTAGCGCAATGGCGATAATTATTCCAGCGATAGCTGTGTTTTCCAAGGAACATCGCTGGTTTTCCAGCGATGTTCCATGGAAAACAGCGATATCCTTGATGATAGGGCCTGTGGTCTTAGCCACACAATCCACCCCCCATGGTAGGTATGCCTTAGTCTGGAATTTAACAGACGTTAAATTCCAGCGTTAAGGCATAGTTAACGCGATTTCAAATATCGCTACCCCTCGTTGATAATATCGCGAAGCTGGGTTAGCGATATTTTCACGTGGGGTTTTGTCAGGCACACCTCCTTTGCATCTCATTAGCGATGCGATGCGAGGCGTGCTGACAACGGGCGCTAAGGCAAGGAAACACGCGCTAACGTGTCCTTGTTAATATAGCGATAATATTATCGCCGCTTTTCGCCCGAAAACGGACGGTAAAGCAGCGATAATCTTATCGCGGCCCCTTGATAATATGCCCCTTAGTGCCTGGTATACTCCAAATACTATGTCATTTAGTCAAAGTGCTAAGATTGATGGAATCTTCTATGTGAATGATATCAAGTTTTTTATGGATAATGTAGACAGAGGTCGAACTTGGGACTGCAAAAAGGAAAATGTTCTCCTGTATCTGGATCAAATTACAATTTGTCTTGCTCCAGACTAGGGCCCTCTATAGTGTAACCGGGAGACATTTGCTTTTATACAATATCACAAGTTCTCTTATGGGTTAACTGACTAATTTATTGGCAAATCTAAAAACTGCATCTTTAGCCCTGATGAATTTTAAATTGGCAGTTTTGAGATGTGGTACCCAATATCCTCTGTGAGAACAATATGCCCAGATATAGAAAAGTCTTGACTTGTTCTAGCTTTAATCTTGCAGCACATTGTCTTTTTCTCCTCTTTCTTCCTCTGCCACAGACCATACTGTGGGGGATATTCTCAAGAACGTGTGTTAACTATCGCCAAATTTGCTTAACGCAACTTCTCACATCGCAGTCTATCGTGGGAAAATAACACTGTGTTAACCCAGTATTCTCAACCCGGTGGCACCATGCGATAGTCTCACAATAACGCGACAAATGCCCGTGTTAAAATTAACGCGACGCCCAAAAAATGCGAAACACGAACTCTAAAAAAGTTGCGATGTCCCAAATCGCAAAACAAAAATCAGCGATAACCAGCAACAGGCCTGCGATTCACACACGACATGCGGGAAAATGCACTACAAAAGCAGAGAAAAAAAAAAGATAAAAGAAATGTAACTGCGTAGCACCATGGATGCACCCGGACCGAGTGCAGAGGACAATGCTAACCGCACAAAGCCCCACAGACGACCAGCCAGGAACCCTGGGGCCGGGGAAGGGCAAGGAGAAGAGGAAGAGGAAGACGGGGTTCAGTCCGCAGGAAAACCGGATCATCGTCACGAAGGTGACAGAACACTACCAACAACTGTTCGTCACCTCCACTGTGTCATCGGCAACACAAACGGAAATATGGCAGTACATCGTGAACAACGTGAATGCAGTCGGAGTGTCGAGTAGGACAATGGAAGAGGTCAAGAGGCGCTGGAATGATGTGAAGGGCAAAACCAAGAAGAAACTCGATGCCAACATGAAAGCAGCAACGCAGATTGGAGGTGGGGGACCAGCGCCACACCAGGAGCTGGATGACATGGAGAAAATGGGGGCCACAGTCATCAGTCGGGATACGGTGCCAGGAGTTGGGGATCGGGACACTGCTCAACATGACCTGACACAACATCAACAGGGTGAGTACCGACCAGGGACTGGGGGGACGGGGGGAGAAGGGCACAATGGCACACATGCACAATTAAGTAGAGCACACTGCACACCCACAATGACTCTGGATCATGTCTCTGATCCCCGTGCCACACCGCAGCACACATACAGAAACTCAGGGAATGTGTGTTGAAATGAATTTATTTGCACATGCTGTGCCTGTGGTCATTTTGTACTGTCTCATTATTGCTAAGGACTGTCACAATGTGACGTCCTCATGTGAAGAAATTGTCAATGATGTTGTTCCTACGGGCTATTCCTGCTGCAGCTGCAGTGGGGTGTGGTCCACCTGCCTCATCTTCCTCATCATCGTCCGGTGCATCTGGCACTTGTAACCATGGGGCATTGGTACGTACACATATGTTGTGCAACACACAACATGCAACGATCATCTTGCACACGATGTCTGGGCTGTACAAGAGCCTTCCACCTGTGATGTCCAGGCACCTGAAACGTGACTTCAACACGCCAAATGTACATTCCACGATGCCCCTGGTGCGTGTGTGGGCCCAATTGTACTGCCTCTGGGCCTGTGTGTTCGGGGCTCGGAGGGGTATCATCATCCAAGGGCAGAGTGCATATCCTAGATCACCTGTGACAGTGCAGAGAGACATGAGTCAATAGTTGGTTCTGCATGATGTGTTGGCAGGCTCACTACTTGATTGTCGTGTGATATGTGTGTCATAGTGATTCCTGTTTGACATGTACTGCTTGTAGCAAATGAGCGCCATCAATGTGTATTACGTAGCCTCACTGCTGCTCCTCCCTCCCCCGAGCCTATTTACTTGTGTGCGCTGCGCGGTTGCATCACTTGCACTCCTACGGTACACCATTGTCATGCCTGTCTGCGCATGTCCACAAGCCTGACGACACTGTGATGTTGTGCGTTGAAGGTGGGCGGCTACGTGTGTGTAGGCCTATGGTAATATTAGGGCAGACACAGATGTGGAGTTCATGGCTGGCTGAACTCGTGATGCGGTCGAGGCAAGACCTTTGGCCTATGCTGCGGTAATAGCGATACACACACAACAGTTGGCATGTATGATCCCGGACCCCGAGCGGGCTTGCGCTCATTCATTTATCCCTTCGGCCGAGCCCGCACTCCGGGGGCATGTTACATTGCAACTTTGTCCATTGCGGGACGGGTGGCACCGACACTACAACAGACACACGCATTAGGTACTTAATCGGCAATCCCAACACTTAACCACGCCCAGAGCCCCGGGGTGATTATCCACACCCCTACACTGGTCTGTCGTACACCAGCCCACTCCGGCAACGCCTACAGGGGGGTACGACACAGCTACATGTCCCAGGTCTCCCCCACTGCCTGAGTTGACATGGTTGCGTCCGCTGTACACAGCACAATGCAATGTGGTAGGGCCCGGGGCCCTCATGCATACACAATGACCACACGGACACACTTAGATAGTTTGTGGAACTGGCTACGGGCACGTGCGCCCGACCCCTTTTATTGCCAGGGTCACATGTCCAGTAACGCCTGTGCTGGATGGGTGTGGGGTGAGTGTGAGCCAGCCCTCAAGGAGTTGTTGGTGCTGGCAACAACTACAACAGTGATCAGACAATCAGAAGTTCACAGTTCAAACAGCAAGGGTCCAGGACTTGAGCTGCACGGAGTTAGTGGTCCCGGATGCACAGCGGCCGGCACATGGAACACCGCCACGGGATGGTGACTACCGGTGCACTGAGGTAGGGCCACGAGAGCTGAGCGGGTCCTCGTCGATGTCCAAGGTGAATGTCGCGGAGGGTTTTGGGGGACAGTGGAAGGTGTTCTTCCAGGGCATGATACAGAGGGCAGTACCAAGCAGACACAGGCAATATGGAGGAGACAAATGCTACACACTCATTTTTGACACCAAGTCAGTATCAACTACATGATGATGAAGACAACCCCCAGGCCATAGACTCAGACGCCACCAAAGTTCAACCAGAGAGTGTCCATGAATTTCGGGGCACGGAGTCAGTGGCACCAGAGCTGAAAGGGGATGCAGACTGCGATGAGGCCTGTACAATGGTATAAACTCTGCCATAAATAAATCAAGACTCAGTTCCAAATGTGTGACCTACTTGACCATAGTGTAGGCCGGAGGCAGCGGTCAGCAGGGGCCCCCAGCCACGTGTCCTTGGCTTGTGATGCACAGAGTTAGTGGCACCAGAGCAGTTGTTGGTAGTGTTCGGTCACCTCCGTAACGAGGATCCTTTTTTCATCTGGACTGAACCGCGTCTTCCTCTTACTCCTCTCCTTGCGTACAATGATATGGACTCTGCCATTGAAAAATCAAGACTCAGTTCCAAATGTGTGACCTACTTGACTGCAGTGTAGGCCGGAGGCAGCGGTCAGCGCGGGCCATCCGCTGTTCAGGCAGCTCCTCCTGGTACTCTCACACACGACGTTGGAATGCCATGTGGCGATGATTTGTGGTTGACGGAGGTAGAAGCACCAGAGCTGAGCGTGTGTGCAGCCTGCGACGATGCCGTGTCCTGCCTGGTCCAGACTGGATTGGATTGGTGTGAGGCCTGCTGGACCGCAGTGTAGGCAGTACACAGGTGACCCCGCGGTGCTGGACCGCAGTGTAGGCCGAAGGCAGTAGTCAGCAAGGGCCCACAGACACGTGTCGTTGGAATGCTATGCACAGAGTTGGTGGCACCACATCGAAGGGAGCACAGTGATTTAAAATCTGCCATAAACATATGTACTCTGCCATTGTATAATCAAGACTCAGTTCCAAATGTGTGACCTACTGGACCGCAGGGTAGGCCGGAGGCAGCGGTGGAGTACGTCAACGAGAAAGGAGTACTGGGGGCCTGTGTCGCGGAGGCCGTGATGGTCTGAGGAGGCTGCCAAGGTCGCGGGCCTCGGGCTTGGAGCTTGCACCGGCATGTGGTGGGCCCTCTTTGACAGACGCCGGTGTCTGCAGGTGAGCAGTGCGACCTGGGTGCGCTGGGGCGGGCAAGACGGGTCTTGGGACCAGTGGTCTGGGGTGCAGCAGGCGCACAGGATCGCAGGCACCGCTGCTCACGGCGTCGGCCTCGTGGCGGGGTGAGAGGCACCGCCCTGGCAGACACGTTGGCCATTCCGGAAGAGAACCACGCCCAGAGTAACGGGCTTTTTATTCACACCCCTACGCTGGCCTGGTGTACGCCGGGCCAGCCCACTCCGCTCACGCTTACAGGGGGGGACGTAACAAGCTACATTTCCACAATCTTCCCCACTGGCTGCGGTAACATGGTTGCGTCCACTGTCCAGTACACTCCAGACACCAGCAATGTATGTCGACATGGAAATGTCTGTGGTCTGCATACTCAAGTCTGTCCAGCACATCCATGCCACACTTGACATTGTGTACATTCACATTCATGGGTCACTTGCCTCCTTCGCACATGCCTGGTTCCCACCTCTCCCCACATTCTGCTATTGTGTGGCTATGGTGCCATGCCGTTGATGGCTTGTGTACATGGCTAGCCCAGGTTGCCACAGTAAGTTGTGTTGTCATGTCTGGAATGTGGGGATGTTGGTTGTCATGTTGTATGTGATTTTGTGACGTGTGCATTCCCAGAGTTGTGAGTTGTATGTTGGTGGAGTTGAGGTGTGTGGTGTGTTCAGTTTTTACTTACCGACGAGCAGTGCATTTCCATAGGTGCCATCCTGAAAGCGCTGGTTGATGATGGACTGTCGGAAGATGAAGGAATGATGCACACTGCCTGGGTAGTTGGCGACGACATTGGTGAGTCCCCGGTGGTCCACTATTGCCTGCACATTGATGGAATGCGTGTGTTTCCTGTTGCGGTAATTGTGTGCAGTGGCGGCAGGGGGCACGAGGAGTACATGTGTGCAGTCGATTGCCCCCAACACCTGCGGGAAGCCAGCTATGGCGTAGAAGCCTTGCTTGATCTCCAGCTGTTCCTGCGCAGTGTGTGGGAAGTAAAGTTGCTGGGGTACCAAGCTGATGATGGCATCCAAGACAGGTGTGAGGAACTTTGACAGGGCTGGCTGTGAGACTCCTCCGACTCTGGCAGTTGTTGGTTGGAAGGTCCCAGAGGCCAACAGGTGCAGCACGGCCAGCAGCTTTGTCTGCGGAGGGATGTTGGTTCTCCGCTGTGTTGGTACCGTCAGCCTGTGGGCAATGAGGGTCAGGATGCGGAGGATGGTTGTCCTTTTGAGCCTGTAGAGGGCAATCACTTCCTCTGGCGTTAAGTCTCCGAGGCTGGTGCGTTTTCGCGAGGTCCGGTGTCTTCGTCTGCGCTGCCTCTGTGATAGTCCGGGGGGGAAGGGGGTCCTGGGGGGTGGGGGTCCTGGCGGTGGTGGCCCTCTTGGGGCTCCGAGCTGCATGATCAGTAGCTCCATGGCATCTGTTGTTCTTCTGGTGTGGCTGTGGGCTGGGCTCCCTTTTATGGTGCAGGTTGTCGTCCGACTTAACACCAGGTAGGAGCAGGTATTAAATCCATGCTGCTAACGCGCCTTATCGCATGTTTTTGAATCTTATCGCCGATCTGGCTGGTCGTTGTGAATGTTGCGAAGTGGTGTTTCCGCGGCTTTTTGCACGGGAACGCCTACTCTGCATATCATTAGCATTAGTTGCTGGTGTCATCCGTGGCGGTGTTTTTTGCGCCTGCTATCGCAGGAAAACTAGTGATATCGGCTGTTAGCACCAGCTTGTGAATGGTGCGATGAATTTATCACCACTTTAGCTGCGATGAAGTGCCGCTAACTCGGCGATAAGTCCTTGAGAATATGCCCCTGTATGTTTTGGTTCAATTAAGTTTTATGTCTCTACCTTCCATAAAAGTTACAAAATTATTCATAAATAGCTGGAGGACATTTGCCATCCTAGAAAGCAACACCGCATCATCTGTTTATAGTAAAATAGGGGTAACACGGGTGCCCACTCTAAGCACATCTGCTTTCACTCTCTGTAGGAGGTCATCCACTCCGTTAATGTATAGTGGAAATAAAAACGGTTCGAGGACACATCCCTGTCTAATTCCCCGTGTGACCCAGAATTTGTCTGTTCACTCCATATTCTTTCCTGAGCGCATGCAGGCTGTTAAAGATGCATACAGCTGTGAGAGGCACCATATAATATCTACTGGATTACCCATATTGGCTAATGTTTGCCACCGTTTTGCGTAGTTCACTAGGTCAAATATGCTACTCAGGTCTGCAAAGCAGAGATGAATGTGCCCCTCATGTGCCATTGTAAATTTACTAATTATTAGGTGCAAGTTGATGCCCTGGTCCATGTTGCCAATTTTTTTTCTACACCCATATTGAGAGTCTGTCAGTATATGGTTTTTCTGGGCCCAGGATTCTAGCCTGCCTAGTATCACCTTTACCATAATTTTCATTAGAGGAATCTAAAAAGGTATATTGGGCAATAACATCTAGCATTTCCCCTATTCCCCTTTTTAGGTCTCGCCTACGCAGCGCGCATGCACTGCATAGGAGAGACCTTTAGTAATCGATTCAGTTTTGGCCCCAAAAACGTGCACTCGTTGCATTGCTTTCATTGGCAACGCGTGCACGTTTGGCGATTCCCTTGCGGGAGCGAGCTTTGAAACCATCTGTTTGTAATTAACAGATGGTTTCAAAGCTCGCTCCCTCAAGGGAAACAGGCGCAGGCCCCCTCCTCTCTTCCTCCCCCTGCTGCCTCCTCCTCTCCTCGTCAGCACGAGGCGTGCGCGCTTGTTTTACTTTTAGCGCGAGGCGCGCGCGCTTGTTTTTTTTTTTATTGCAAATGTTGTTTTCCTTTATCATCTCCCTTATTTTTATTCCCTGAGTCAGACGTACACACTGAAGCAGTATTGCTAGAATTCGTCTTACCTGTAGGCTCAGGCTGCCAGTGCCTTTTATATACGTGCTCATGACCAATGAGAGACGCTACTTTCTGATGGGCCATGGGGTGCCGCCCGATTACAGACCCAGAGGGTGTCCCACTTTCACTGAGACATTCCCTGCATTCCATGGCGTCGTGTGGTCCCACTCAGACAACAGGAGCGGCTCCTCATATCATGGTAACCCACCGAAAACACCCATAGCCTGCGTGACTTTTTATCAAAGCGACCTCACGTCTGCTTTCAAACTGCAGCCAGGAGAGCACGCTGTGAGGTCATCAGGCAGCAACGAGGAGGCTCCTTGGCAAATGTAACTGTTTTATTGAATTGCGGTGCTGACGTTTGCATGCACCATTTTAAAATGCACATATCAGTGCCAGATCTGGGTTGTAACTATGTATCAGATGCCCTCGGACTTTCCTAATCTATGGAGTATCATATTTTTATTCAGTTGATGGCGGAAGCTTGAAGTTTCGTTATTACAGCACAATTAGAGGAACCTATCGCAATAAATTAAAATTAATTCACTATAAAGCCAGGGTATTTTCGGTGTATATTGTTTGACTACATTGCGGGTAGGACACATCTAGAGATTTTGCGGTGGCTGACTCTAAAACAACGTGGCACTGACACAACTATCCTTGCTGTATGTCTGAGATGAACTGAACTACACGCAAAATTAAACAAAGCGTCCTGGAAGTAAACCTTTACACATGCAGGCTGGTACAATTACACGAGGCACTACAAATGTGCGCCAAGTGCCTATCAAGTGCAATGCTTTTAATGTCCAGGAGAGGAAATATCAGGAAAGGGCATTTTCCTTGGTGTCGCCTTATTACAAAGAAGGCAAGGATATTCCATTCATGTCTTAAATGGGACTTTGACCTCTTGCATGACAGGAATAAGCCGCGACTAATCAAGATGTTACTTATTGCTGTGTGGTGAAGTATTGTTTCTTTTTGAAAACGCACCAGCAGGCACTGCCATAGATATGCAAAGACGTGTTTTACAAACCTGTGTATTCCTTCGGCATTCGACAGACTCTGAGACCCTCTACGTTTCTAAAAGAGAGTATAATGTCCGTAAAAAAATAGCAACCATCCTATAAGCAGGGAAAGTGGGCTCCCGCAGGGTCGGACTGGCCCATAGGGCAGTATGGCAGGGTCAGATGGGCTGGTCTGACAGGTCAGTGTGCGGGCCCGTTTCTTCGCTCATTGTGGGTCTGTTTCATGGTCTGGTGGAACAATTTTTACTTTTGATTTCCCTGATATTACCACAAACATGGCCTGCATGAAGCACAGATGCGTGTAGACTCCTAACTACTTGTAAAACAGCTATACAGTGTGTTTGAATGTTCAAAACTGCCCTTTTTGTAAACGGTGTACACTTTTATTTTGGTGCCCGGGCCTAGTTTCTGCCACAGCCCGACACTGGCCACTTTCACTCTGTCTCCCCAATCCAATCTCCTACTAAAACGGTTCTCCATCGGCCATGTCACCTCCACACCGAGCAGGATTCCCCTTCCCCATCCCTACACGCCACTCTGGGGTCAGGGGCACCCCTATCTATCCCCCACCACACTCCTCGGTCTGAATGAATCTCGCATCGCCATGTCTCTCCCTACACCCGACAGCGAGCCAGATCCCCCACTGCCCTTCTCTCATCCCCACACACCCCACAGGTAGCAGAGTGCACCCCGTCTCCCCACCGCCAACCTCGATCTTAATCCCTCCGAATCCCCACACACCCTGCTGAGAGCAGGGATCACTCTTTCTCTCCATGCAAGTCGAGCCTAATGCTCAATTATGTACACAAACCCTAGCGGATGTGGCGTAACAACCAGAGCTGCCGACTTTGGACCTGGAGAAGGGGTTCGAGTCTCGGCGTTGGTTCAACATCTTGTGATTCTTGTGGTAAATCACTAATCGCCCCGTCTTCCAAAAAAGTGAATGTGTTTTTTGTGCAATTTAACTGGTGCTCATGTAAAACGCTGCAATACATTCGGTCGAGTTCGTGCTATATAAAACTGCAAGAAAAAAAACTTTAGGTTGCAGCTGACAAATGCCCTTGTGCAAGTAATTGTTTCTTCGCTAAGTTACGTCCCGCAAGTGACTTACGTTACAGAGAAGAAATACTTATGATGCGTTTTCGAAAGTTTTTCCAGTTCTGACTAATGTAGTAACGCACTCGGAAGCTGTTTTAGTCCCCCCTTTTTCAAACAGTCTTTGTGCCACAGCCAAGTTGCCTTTGCACGTTGCACCAGAATGGTACACACCGAGGGGCATATTTACAAGCCCCTTGCGCCACTTTTGCGTCACTTTTAACATGGGAAAAGTGACGCAAAAGTGGCGCAAGGGGCTTGTAAATCTGCCCCCGAGTGTGCGGCTTTGAGGGACGCTTTTATGTGTGCGTGTCTGTGTGTAAAGAATAAAAAGAGTGAGAACTTTTCCAAGAGAAAACGCGCGCAAACGTTATAGGTGAACAAATGTCGACTAAATATTGGTCAGGCCCAACAACCATTGTACTCTTAACTTAGCCGTATTGCTTCTACAGATTGTACTGCGATTAGTTGTTCTTTTGCCCAGATTATTCTAGGACCTTTAGCAGTAGCTCCACTCACCTCAATGTACACAATCGAACAGCCTGACTCCGGTGTTTGCCACGCGCCGAGGCAACACGTAGCCACTCAATACCTATTTTTGCTTTGACTTCCTATGTGGAAGAGGAAATCCTTAGGCCCAGTTTGTTTCCGAAATATCCCTCTCATGTGGGAGCTGCACAGTGAGCCCCCAAAATACAGGTAGACAGCATCAATCACAGGTTAAAAAACATATTAATGATTGGCTTCAGGCTCTGTGTTTACCCTGTATTAAACACAACAAATAATTAGACAATTATAGATGACAAACGTAGCAAGGACTGCCCCACAGCTGGTCATTTGATAAATACATTGGGGCAGATTTACAAGCCCCTTGCGCCACTTTTGCGTCACTTTTAACATGGGAAAAGTGACGCAAAAGTGGCGCAAGGGGCTTGTAAATCTGCACCCTGGTATCAAAGCATTCCCCCTCCTTAGATTGGTAGAATAAGTCAGGCGGTACTTTTAAATGGCTGCGGATTATTCACAGGAGCGCCTGTGCCTCTGCCTCTGCGTAGCGCCTTCCCAAAACCAGATGCAGAAACTCCCTCGATGTTATAGTTCCACAGAAGCTTAACGGAACCCAGCAAACACAGATGACAAAGCAGACCCATTCACATGTAACATCAAACACTTCATGATTAGCTTCTCTTACAGCGCATACCACAGTCGTGCAGCCGGGGAGGGCCCTGAATGCTGTGATTAGAGCCACGTAGCAATGGTGCTATGGGTTCCAAAGCAAGCATGAACATGGTTTGGCATAGCCAATAGGTCTCGCCTTTGGGACCTTATAAGTGTTTAGCCATGCAACAGTTGATGTTGTTGCACCAAGGATATTGTGCTGCATAACTAAACACTTATAAGGTCCCAAAGGCGAGACCTATTGGCTATGCCAATGCTTGTTAAATATAGGTACGGTAATACCATCACTCCAGTATTTGGTGAAGTGATCTTTTACTGCCGCATCACAGATGTGGGTTAGTATTGGCACCCATAGTGGTGTGTGATTTTTGAATGCATCGACTGGGACCCCGTCTGGTCCCGGGGATTTTCCAAGCGCACTACTTTTTAGAGCTACACTTGCTTCTTCTATACTTATTGGCATCAGGGGTTCAAAGCCAGCTACATCAAGGGATCCTGCGTTATACCAATGTCTACGTTTTTTCGGTTAAAAATCCCTTTACAATGTGTATTCCAGGCTCCCGGTGCAGCTGACACCTCCGTGGTTGGCATGAGGTTATCTTTCAGGACAGGGGAATGTACGATTTTCCAGCACAAGATACAGTCACCAGTATCTGCTGCGTGTTCGACATTTGCCCGTGCCTGGTCCTGGAGTTGCTTTTTCCTTGTGAATAACACTGACTTGTAATTCCTTCTTAGCTCTTTAAACTTTTTCCTATTTCTCGGGATTGCCTGCAGAGCTTTTCTTAAGATCTGATTCGCTCTGGTACAGTGAGAGTTAAACCACCTGTGATCCTTTCTTGTTTTACCTGGTTCCTTTGCCGGGATTTTCAAATTATCAGCAATTGCTGCTACTATAGTATAAAATGCCTCCCGCAACCTTTTATAGTTTGCCCCCCATTCAGGTCATATAACAAAACCTTCCCAGTTCTCCTTAACTATGGTTTCTACTAATCTTGTCTTGTTTATACCTGCCCATTTTAGGCTAACACTGTTTCTACCCCCAATTTCAATTGGAGGTGCTCGGCCTAGTCCCTTCAATTTATCACAGGTAACATTGAGTGTGAGTTTAAATGGTCACTGAGTGCTGAGAATGCTATTTTAAATGATTTATTCAGATTCAGACCTTTTACTGTGATCATTTTATGATCGATAATGAAAGGCTTGGCCATTTCTGTGAAATATAGGCAACATGGGTCCATCTTCCTCGACATCCTGTTCTAACAATTCCAAGTTTAATTTGTATAGGACCTCGTTTATTAAGTCACCATATGAGTCATGAGGGAAATGGGATTGTTCTTTTCCATAGCAGTCTGAGTAGCCACATACTGCCCTAGTGGGGCATTGACATTTGCTTCATGTTAAGATCTCTAACCCAAAGATACATATAATCAATACCTGTTTTCCTTGTAAACAGCTCAATTTCCTTTCCCAATTCCATAACAATCATGTTACGTGTGCCATTTAATACATTGTTGTAGAATTAAAATGACCTCATACTTATGATCAATTAGCAGGTGTACCAGCTGATAGTAGGGAGATTTATGCCATGTTTTTTTTTATAACGATGGGGGATAGAATAGAAATGAGACTCGCCAAGTCTCCTTTTGCTCGCCCACTAACTGAGGGTGAAGCTGGGATGAGTATGGAGACATAACCATCTATATGGAAATCTTCCCTAAGCCAAGTTTACTGTAGGCAAATCAAATGGGCAGACTTTCTAATATTTAGCCAGTCTGGGTTCTCCAGTTTACATTTCACACCGCAACATTCCAGGATTTGATGACTAAATATTCATAGATATTATTAGTATCCCCCAGCCTGCCCCTTATATCACATTTGGGGTCCTGTGGCTCCAGATCTTGATCACAGATGCCCATCTCTTTGATCGTCTCCCGTCAATCCTGTTCATCTAGGAGGGTCAAAGGGGCAAATCTTTTTGATGCAGTAACAGGATAATGATAATTACGACTCTGGGTCTGATACATGTCACATTGGGCCCAATTCACAAAAGTAATCTGAGACAAAATCCTAACTTTACGACTTTCAGTATTTGCAAAAGGCATTTAGGAGTAGTAAAGGAATCCTAACTTTGCTACTCCTAAATGCCTTTTGTGAATACCGAAAGTCGTAAAGTTAGGATTTTTCTCAGTTTAGGAGTAGTAAAGTTAGGAATCCTAACTTCACTACTCCTAAATGCCTTTTGTGAATACCGAAAGTCAGTAAAGTTAGGATTTTTCTCAGTTTAGGAGTAGTAAAGTTACTCCTAAATGCCTTTTGTGAATACCGAAAGTCCTAAAGTTCGGATTTTGTCTCAGTTTAGGAGTAGTAAAGTTAAGAATCCTAACTTTACTACTCCTAAATGCCTTTTGTGAATACCGAAAGTCCTAAAGTTAGGATTTTGTCTCAGATTACTTTTGTGAATCGGGCCCATTGACTTTCCCAAGCCTGATGGGTTCGATTTTCAAAGGGACATAGCACTGGGGTCGCTGATCTAAAGCACCTATCATGTCTATAAAAACCTAACACGAAGGGCTTATTTTACTAATGCAAGATGGCATCTGGGTGAGGTGCTGTAACAATAATTCTACAATTCGTGGGCTCCAAAAAGTATTATTATACAATTCCCTAGTGTTTCCTTTGGGTGAGCTCCCAGCCATGCAGTCCTTCTCACATGCACCACTTCTTGTGTCAGGTCTTCCCTCCAAACAGAATTAATTCTTACCAAATGTAATGATTTATTTTTCAGTGCCATGTAATCCTCACTGCTTTCAGTAGATAACACAGGAGCATCTTTACGATGATTATATAAAGGGTACATTCTAGTTAGTAATTGTGGATTGCCTCTTAGGGGGCATTCAATAGCATTCAATGGCTTTCTCATAGTAATGGTTTACGAAGCTTGTACCTTCTCATGGTCCATTCATTGAGGCTCTGGGTTATCATTTGCTGTTCTACTAGTTGAAGCTAATGATAAATTAGATAGCAGGGGTACACGGGGAGCATTCGTTTTTTCAGCCACACTTTTGGGAGCCCCAGTTGTATGCAGCCCCTCTATCTGTTGTGCCAAATTCTCTGAGTTTGCATTTACCAGAGGAGAATCTGCGACAGTCAAGTTTCTTACCCCTTGATTACAGGCTGGTATACGCTTTAGGGCATAAGATGAGACTCCATAGCTTCTATGCGTGCATAAAGAAAGGTGAGTTCCTGTTTTATTAAGACTCTAAGTAGCTCTATGTACGTTTTAAAAAAAAGGATCCATAATGTCCTGATTAATAGAACAAGGTTCCATACCCGCTCCCGTAGGAGAGGTAGCAATGTCTCTTTGTTGCCCCCGCATTTCTAAGAGGGGCCTCTTTCATGTCAATTTATGTACTCTTTGGCTCCAGTTTATAATTTTACCCTGGTTGAGGCCTTAACTATTTTTAATCATTGTAAGGCTTGGAATTGAGCATAGCTTATCAGGATACTCTGCAATTTAAACCATATTGTTAGAATCACTCACAGAGGCTTCCAGGGTAAGAATAGGCACAGAGTCTTGCTTAGGGTGGGGACTGGAGAAAGAAATTGTGAACTATCCTGTTCCAAGAGTAATTCTGGGAGGGGGCTGTGCCAAGACTTAGTGATAATCTCCTCTCTGAGAGCTCAATTTCAGCATTTTCCACCCCGATAGCTCTTTCCAACATACGGTCAATAGCCATATGCTTTGCCGGAGGGCTCAAAGCAGGGTTCCCCACTGTCAGCTTTATTTTTACCGTATTCCAACAGGATTCAGCAGAGTGCAAGAGTCCAAGTGTGCCCCAAGAGGCAGTTCATTGCTTGTCAGGCAAGGGATGAAGTGGAATGGAGTCCCCCAGCAGTGGCAGCAATGCATGCAGCTTCCCCAGCAGCGTCTCCAGGCCAGTCTCACCAGTGTAAATAGCCCCCAGGCAGGGGGGCTGCGGCATGCATTTGAAAGCGCAGTTCATCGTTTGCCAGGCAAGGAATGATGGGGATAGGAGTCCCCCACAGTCGGCAGCAATGTATGCGGCTCCCCCAGCAGCTTCTCCAGGCCGGTCTCACCAGTGTAAGCGCAGTTCATCATTTGTCAGGCAAGGAATGATGGGGATTGGAGTCCCCCAGTGGTGGCAGCAATGCACGTGGCTCCCCCAGCAACTTCTCCAGGCCACTCTCATCAGTGTAAAAAGCCCCCAGGCAGCGAGGCTGTGGCACACTTTTTAAAGCACAGTTCATCACTTGTCGGGTAAGGGATGATGGGAATTGGCGTCCCCCAGTGGCGGCAGTAATGCACGCGGCTCCCCCAGCAGCTTCTCCTGGCCAATATCACCAATCTAAAAAGCCCCCAGGCAGCGGGGCTGTGCCGCACTTTTTAAAGTGCAGTTCGTCGCTTGTCAGGCAAGGTATGATGGGGATTGGAGTCCCCCAGCAGCAGCAGCAAAGCACACAGCTCCCCCCGCAACCTCTCCAGGCCGGTCTCACCATAGTAGAAAGCCCCCAGGCAGTGGGGCTGTAGCGCCTTTTAAAGGGCTGTTCGTCGTTTGTCAGGCAAGGGATGATGGGGATTGGAGCCCCCCCAGAGGCGGCAGCAATGCACGAGGCTCCATCCTGCAGCTTCTCCCGGCCGGTTTCATTGAGAGCCTGTCGAACACCAGCAATTGCTGCAGAGGTCCACCCCAGTGATGAAGCAATTCTCCAAGTGCTGGTGAGAGAATTGCGTCTGTTTAATAGAAAGGCCAAAAGTACTTAACTGCATTGACTAATTATGGATATAGCACTGAATAAGGAAAAAAATAACATCCTGGCTATTCCCACCATTGCCACACAGATCCTTTCCATTCTTGGCTAGAGCCCTTCTCTGTGCACTTTCCCCATGTGATCATGTCCTGCCAGTCCACATTATTATAGTCCATCTCCAGGTCAGAATCCCACCAGGTTCTTCCATGTTCTAGCCACCCCCTCCCATTCATGGTTAAGAAACCTCTTACCTTTGGTCTCATTGCACTCTGGTAGTGTCATTGACAAGGCTTTCCACTCCCATATCGAGCCACCCACTATTCCTAGCCCCCTTTATATATTGTATTAATTTATCAAGCATGTATACACCAACAACCCTTCATGGTGTTCTGCTGAGTCTAGCCCAAATTATCTTATTCTGCTTTTCAATGATATCAGAGTTACAGCTTGAACAGGTACATATTCATAAGCCTTCTGTAAGTCAGATGATTTCTCTAGGTGTACAGAAGGGGAAATGGGAGCTTCAGAGTGCTGCAGCCCACCACATGCAAACCTGGTCCCTTTGTGCATTTCTGAGAATTTCCAGTCTTCACGGAGATCCTTAGTGGATGAGTGCAAGTGTCATCTATTTATATTGCCTACAAAATGCTCGAAAAAGGAAGGGACCATTGCCCTGAAGGGACTATTGATTACAGGGAACACACAGAGCTTTTTAGATGCTGAGGACAGATGATATCTCTGTCTCGGAGAAGAACTTTATTATAATGTGAGTTCAACCAAGACATTAAGATTTGAACAAACAGTTGGCTTAATGTAGCACATCGCACGTTATCCCAATACCCACTAAACTAGATCTTGGTGTTGCATATTTGACTTCTAGATAGCGCTAACCGTAAAGCAAACACTGTTGAAAAAGTTGAGGTTTTCCATGCAATCTATAGTGGATCCTGGAAAAAATGGTAAACTAAACAATGTCCTCTAAGAAAATCTTAGTTACTATGTAGTCATCGTGTTTAGATCAGATTAAAACATTGGAATTACCAAATGTTCCATGGATGGTACAATAAAAAATCAAAATCATGCACAAGACAACTCTTTGAGGTGTTAAATTAAAATAAAGGAAATATTGATTTCAGTATGCATTTCAGAAAATATGCATACCATTTTATTGTCAAAATGAAATTTACTTTTGGATATCCCAAAATACAAATATGTATTATTTTTCTGAAAAGTGTTGATTCCTTTGTCTGTGAACATGAAGCATCATGAAGGAGAGATGTTTTTCCTAAGAAAGACAGACCGATTGTCGTTGCCCATGCTTGTTTTACATACACAGAGCCCCACGTGGATGAAATGCGGGTGTCCACATTAAGGGCAGGCCCTGAGTCACTAATGGGTCTGACCTGGCAGGGAAAGTACAAATGACTTAAGTCAATTTCTGTGAAGCGAATCATCACTGCAATTGTGCATGCCATTTTTACTGAAGAGAAAGAGATGAGGTAAAGCAGCAGCAACTGTATTACGTAAGCATGCTAGCATATTTGTATTTATTCCACTGTCACAATTTCTTAATGGAATGTTTTTCAGATATACACCTGTAACTAGACAAAATTAGAAAGACATAATATACTATACTGTCACTCCAAATTCAGGCAGATTTGTTTTTTACTTTTCAAATTATTCGAGAATTTCCCTATGTTTTTTTAACCTCTACAAAGTATGCTTTGTCATAGAAAAAAACAGAGAAAACTTTTATTTTGATTGGAGGCTTTTCCAACTAAAAAATGTGTGAAAATGGTCTCACAAATATTGGACTGCGAAATTGAGTGGACTTTGTGACGTACAAAGGCTGTGTTCTTTACCATCAAAATTATAATATTCCACAAATTCGCAGACAGCACATCACAGACTAGTTTGAGAAGCCGCCTTCGAATCAAGGATGTATTAATGGCCTCTGTGCAATTCAATTTAATTAGTCTTTAATGAGTTCAAGAAAAAACAAAATATATCTTTATTATTCAAAATATAGCAAAATCAAAATTCAATAACAATGTTACAAACAATCAATGATACAGAGTTATAGTTCACAAATTCATAAACAAAGACAAATAATTATAAAGTAAATGAAGTTTGCATATATAAGTCAATAATTCATATTACACCAAAAGCGTTTAGTTTATCTTTACAGAGTATTGAACAAATCAACGAATGCAAAATAGATGTTTGCTGCATGTAGCTTCTGTAAAAACGATAATGCCAGTGTGCATTGAGTAAAACTACATTTTTTGAGCAAGGGTTTTAAAAATCATATTCTAGGGGCTTTACAATATTTGCAAAAAAACAATAAAATGGAGGGTACAATGAATAGAGGAGTGGTTACAGGGACATCATGGAAAGGTAATGAACTCCTGCCTCTTTAGAAAACACAACCAGTAAGTTATGTTATGGTATGCTATATTATGTTATGTAGATTTATAGAGTGCACTATCACCCGGTAGGGTATCCTGGCACTGAGCTGGTATGAGTCGAGCCAGATCTAGGGCCTAGGCGGGCTACTTGAAAAGGCAGGTCTTCAGTTTCTTGTGGAATTCAAGAAGTGAGGAGGAGACTCTTATGTGTAGTGGCAGGCCATTCCACGCTTCATGAGCACTGTACGAGAAGGTTCGACCACTGGATGTTGTTTTCCATATGCGTGAGATGTGTGCAAGAAGAAGTCCGGAGGAATGTAGGTGTCTGGAAGGTTTGTGAAAAAAGATCTGTTTGTTGAGGTATGCTGGGCCAGTGTTCTGTAGTGCCTTGAAAGTGTGGGAGAGGAGTTTGAATTGTGAGCCATATTCAGGCAAAAATGGGTCAATATAAACATATACTGAGGGATAGTCACCATATTAATATATGGTTGAAACCTGTCCTGGATTAACAGCAAAGAATGAGCTCTAACTGTAGATTTGTAAAATTCCCTCAGAGCCTATTCCTCATCACAGAACATAGTGTACAGGACCTTAAAATTGAATGCTCTATGTAAAACTTCAGCCATCATTTCCTGAAAGAGACACCAGTGGCTCTATTGTTTTCGATATATTAATGGTAAGATGTTTTGCCTTGTAGGGCGATCTTCCTTCATCTCACTTCAGCACATAACTGGTAAGGTTTGGGAGCTCTTATGGCACCTGGCAAGTTCTCTTCCTTAGGTCTCGGCTGATCCCTTACGATGAAGAAAGTGAACTGCTGAAGAAAAGTGGTGAAGAAGAGAAAAAGCTCCATCCTTGCCAGCTGCTCTCCCAAACAGACTCGGCGTCCTGAGACAAAAGGGCAAAAGGGAGAGAAATGTTTAAAAGTGCAACTGACCTTTAGATTTTTAATCTTTTATGAGATGATGTCTTTCCATATCCACACAAGCATCAAAACATTTTATAAAATGGTAATAAAAAAGATATGTCTTATCTTTATCAGAAAACCTCCCTGGGGCCGTATTACACAAAGGGCCAGATGCATCATGCATTTTGCTCCTCGCAAACAGGCCAATTTGCAGAATCGGCCCGTTTGCGATTGCAAAAAATGCATTTCTGATGCAACAAACCCAATTTTGCGAATCGGTAACCTGTTACCGAATCGCAAAATGGGTTTGCGATTCGCTATTTGGAAGGGGAATGTTTAGGGCGTCCCTTCCAAATAGCGAATCCTAACTGTATGCATGAATGTTTTGTGACCGTGAATGCGGTCGCAGAATATTCGCATTTTACCACCTACTTCAACCAGGTGGTAACCCATTCGCAAATGGGAAGGGGTCCCCAAGGGACATATGATCTGTGTTGTAGAGGAGAAAGCTTGGGTGGACCACTTGGAGGAGATGTATGGTAAAAAGGTGGAGACGGGGGAGAAACAAGTAACACCTTGGGAGAAGGTGGGCGAGGATATAAATTCTAGGTTTACATTAAGTAGCATTAGAAATATTATTGTAAGATTAAACCTCACGCGAGCTGCTGGACCTGACAATATGCCTGCAATAATTATAAAAACTCACCCGGATTGGTGGGCGGAGTTATTGTATAGGCTGTTTGACACAATTTTGGACACAGGGATTATACCTGCAAGTTGGGAAGGCGCAATTATAAGGCCGATACATAAAAAGGGAGATATAAAAAGCCCGAAAAATTATAGGCTGATCAATCTCCTGGATGTGGCCGATAAAGTGTTTGCAAAAGTAATTCTAGGAGTGCTAAAAGATTGGGCAGACCTAAATGACATAGTACCACCTGAACAGGGGGGTTTTAAGGAACGGCGCTTGACAATTGACCACTGCTTTTCGCTCTGGTCTATTGCATGCGAGTCTGTGGAGCAGAGGGGGAGTCTATTCTGTTGCTTTGTAGACTTCCGTGCAGCTTTTGAATTGGTAGATAGAAAACGCCTGTGGGAGACTCTGGAAAAATTAGATATCCCGAAAGACTTATTAAGGCTGATCCAGGAACTACATAGGAGTAACTGGGCTCAGGTGATTATGGTTACAGCGGGGACGTTAACACAAAAAATACAAGTGAATAATGGGTTAAGACAGGGGTGTGTTCTAGCCCCTTTACTCTTCTCTTTATTTGTCGCTGATCTACCAACGACTTTAGCTGCCACAAATGGTTTTAGTCCTAAGATGAAATGGTAAACATGTGGCGTGTCTCCTGTATGCAGACGATCTTGTGATTTTAGATCAGACAGAAATAGGCCTGCAAAGAAAATTAGACAAGTTTAAGGTTTATTGTAGGGGAAAAACTAGTGGTAAATATGGATAAAACTAGGATACTTTGTTTCGGAAAATCTAAAAGCAAATTTAACTGGCACCTAGGTGCGGAGAGATTGGAACTTGTTAACGAATATAAATACCTTGGAGTCTGGTTCGAACGGTCTTTGAAATGGAAACTTCATCTAGAGACCTTGAAGACCAGAGCTATTGCCTCAGTGAGTGGGCTGAAATTTCTTTATAGGTCCTTTGGAGAAATGTCATGTAGACCAGCACTAAAATCCTATGTAGCAATGATCCCCCTGCAACTGCAATATGGAGCTAAATTGCTATACATAAGTGGCAAAAGCAGGTGGGATGCTGAGGAGGGGAAACGCTTGAAGTATTTGTTTCACTCCCCAGCTCCGCCATGATACAAGCAATAAGAATGGAAACTGGCATGATCTCCTGGAATATATTGGCTGAAAAAGCCTTAATACGGTTCTGGGGAAATTGAATGGGGAGGAAGGACAGAAAGTTGCTCAGTGGTGCAAGAATGAAATTCTGCAAAGTGAACTCAAATGGGCTAGAAGGGCTAGATCTAATATGGTTGCCATGTGTAAAGATATGAAAGTAAGGCTGCTTCTGCAGGCCTTACAGATTGAAATCTCAAAAAGTGAGCTGAAAGCGTTAAGCAAAGAACTATCCTACGAAAGTGACTATCATTATTTATGACGGAATAATGTGAGTTACCAGTATGTGGATACCCTACCTAACCAGTTACTACGAAATGAAGTATTAAGAGTAAGAATTGGTCTTAATCCTTGTGAGACAAATGATATGTTAAAAGCTAAAATGGTGAGTATAGGAGGGAATTGTTCTTGTGGGTTGAACACTAAATGTGATATGTTGCATATTCTGTTGGACTGCCTAACAATTAAACAACAGCGGAGACAGTGGTTACGCCCAATATTCCTGAAATATGGAATTAAGACTCGAGGGCATGCTGCAGAATTTTTAACCGATATGCGCCCTTTAGATGTAGCATGTGCTATTGTAAGATTCATGAGGGCAGTAAGGGTAATGTTTATTGAGAACTAGGAGGAGGGTTGAGGTACCACTCATGGGCACCTGCAGATTTTATCGGAAAACATGTAGATTTTATTGGAATGTATATTTTATATGACAATTTTATATGGTCTTATCACATGAAATTTATTTTTATATATGTATCTGGACTATATATTTATGGTGTGTTGTTTTGAGGCACTATAGCTAGTTGGAGTTGGGCTCATGGATACTGAGGTGGTACGGTGACTCAGTCCCTACATACCCAAGTTCTATGGTCCCAAGCATAGTTCTGTTCCAGAGTAGAATCCTGCAACACCTTTAGAAGCTTCGCTAGGATGGAGGAGCTGCAAAAGGCACCGAGGGCCTTGTGGGCAACAAGAGAAGCTGGGGAGGCTGAGAATGGTAATATGGATCTGGAGGTGCTGAGCTAGCAAGGGGATTTTGGAGCTCAGGATCTGCCTGTGGGAGCCTCTTTTGGGGGTGACAGCAATGTGTCATCTAGAAGTGTGTCCCCAGAGGAGCTGGGGGATAGACAGAGGGCCAGGGACAATAAGCTTGAGCTGGAGAAGCTCAGGATGGAAAGTAACAAGTTTTAGTGGGAGCAAAAGTAACAAGATAAGGAGAATGCCCTTACCATGGAGGAAAATATTGCTGTAGCCCCCTGAGTTGAGAGTCTAGTTCAAATGGTGGCAGCGTGCAGCCAATGCAGTCTGGGTAGAAGGTGCACATTCCAAAGGATCTGGTGCAAGAGTACAGGAAGGGGGGTGACATACATGCTTTATTTTTGGCCTATGAGGCGTCATTCCACATGAATGAGGTCCATAACACCCAATGGGGAAGGGGGTCTGTGCAAACACTTTGAGGTTGAGAGGAGAGACACATTGACAGCCCTAGGGAGAAATACTGCTCTCATCTACACCAACATGAAGGATGCCTTGATTACCCAGTATGGTCTCACCCCAGAGCAGTATAAGGAAAAGTTTAGATCTTTTAAGAAAACTGATTCTCATACTAGGTTGGAATGTGTTTACCATTTTTGCAGAGCATTGGATGGTTGGATAAAGGACAGCCAGGTAACTGACTATCAGGGGTTTTACAATTTGGTTGCTTGGAAGCACTAGTATAGTCTGTGTTTGCCAGAGCTGCACCAGGATCTGATTGATAGCCAGCTGACTGACCCCAGGAAGTTTGCTCAAGAGGTGAACCGCTGGACGAGTACCAGGGTCCACATGGGGTATGTGGGCGGCTGCGCCAAGGATGGCCAGGGTCCCCAGCAGAAGAGTGGGGGGGACAAGGGTATACAGAGGGAGTTCTCTAAAGGGCCCCAATCTAGTTCCCAAGGTAAAGGTTCCCAACCCCCAATGATAAAAAGCCATGGATCTCTACAGGGAAACCTGCAGAGGGGGGTCCCCGCAAGTGTTATGCATGTGGTCAGGAGGGTCCCATTGAGGGGGAGTTCCAAGTGTCCCAAGTGGACAGCAGCACCCACTGGTTGCACAGTCACGAGGGTGGCCAGTGTAACGCTTGGGATGGAGTTGGTTCCACGTGAAGGTTGGGAGCCAGCTGAGATTACCCTTGTCTCACTAGGGGACAGTGAAATGGTCCACAGGACCCTTGTACCTGAAACACTAAGAAATACAGGCAGTGGGTGACCATCAATTGATAGAGGGTGGAGGCTCTGAGAGACACTGGAGCCAGAATGACTACGGTAAGGTGTCACCTGGTGTCTGAAGAGCAGGTATTCCCCAATGTGTTCCACCAAGTAGTTGCAGTGGACAACTCTGAGTGCCAGTACAAGGTGGCACAGGTTCCCTTTGAATGAGGGGGTCTCAAGTTTCCTTGAGGGTTGCTGTGAACCCAACCATGCCTGTTGATTGTCTACTGGGAAATTACCTGGATGATTTCTCTTGGGGTGAGGTGGAACACCGGTCACACTTGGAGATGTTGGGGTTGCCAGGGTGGGCATGTGTGAGCACTCAGTTAATGGTAGCCAGGAAGGGTGATCAGAAGGACCTGGAGCCTCAAAGAGTGGCCCAGGTCCCTGCCAGAAAGAGGAAGGACAGGGGGCATGGGGCATGGGAAAAAAGCCCCAGAAGTTCCCACGGTCCAGGAGGAGGCAGAACCTGAGGGAGATGCCCTGGAAACTACAAGGGAGCAAGTGGACGAACTGGGGGACGTGCCTGAGCTGACCCATTGGCAGCAAGAAGGGCATCCTACCAGGGAGGAATTCTGCCAGGAGCAGAAGAGTGCCCTTCTCTTGATGGCCCATGGCTGCAGGTCGCAGACCAGGCAGCTGGCAAGGAGTCAGGATCACACTGGATTTACTGGGAGAATGGTCTCCTGTATAGCGAGCCTAAGGTTGCTGAGCCTGGGTCAGCCCATGTGCTGGTGGTACCCCAGCGCTTCAGAGCCTTCGTACTGGGTCTGGCTCATGATGTGCCTTTGGCAGGACATTTGGGGCAGGAAAGACCTTTGAGTGGCTTGTCACCCACTTCTGGTGGCCCCACATGCGCAGAGATTCTTCTACTCATTGTAGGACTTGCCTGACTTGCCAGGCAAGTGGCAAGAGTAGAGACAGATGTAAGGCTCTGCTCCAGCCTTTCCCTGTCATGAGCACCTCTTTTGAGAGGGTGGGCATTGACTTTGTGGGGCCTCTGGACCCCGAGACAGCCATGGGCAACAGGTTTATCCTGGTGTTGGTGGACCCGGAGACTACACCTCTAAGAACAATGACGGTGCCTGTGGTGGGCCGGGTATTGATGGGATCTTTTCCCTTGTGGGTTTCTCCAAAGAGGTGGCATACAACCAGGGTGCCAACTTCATATGCTTCTTTATGAAGTCTCTGTGGGAACAGTGTGGTGTAACCTATAAGTTCACCACCCCTTACTACCCCCAATGTAATGGGTTGGTTGAGAGATTCAACCAAGCCCTTGGGACATGAATATGGGTCTGACTTACTCCCTGAGGCGTAAGTGGGACATCCTCTTGCCATGCCTTCTATTTGCTTACCAGTAGGTACAGCAGAAGGGACTGGGATTCAGCCTCTTTGAATTGCTGTTTGGGCACCCTGTGAGAGGACCTCTGAGTCTGATGAAAGAGGGCTAGGAGGAGGCTCCCAGGAAGCCCCCCTAGAATCTATTTAGCTACATGCTGGCCTTCAGAAGCCAGACTGCCCGAGTCAGGAAACTCGCTGAGGCAAACCTAGAAGCCAGCCAGGAGTATATATAACGTTGGTATGGCCAGACTGCTACTCTGGTTGAGTTTAAGCCTGGCCAGAAAGTGTGGGTCATGGCCCCAGTGGAGCCGCATGCTCTCCAGGACAAGTGGACCGGGCCTTTTGAGCTGGTGGAGCGCAAGAGTGATTTCACCTGTCTGGTGGACTTGCAGTCTCCAAGGAACCCTTTAAGGGTCCTGCATGCGAACTGCCTCAAATCTTACTTTGAGAGGTCTGAAGTGACTATGCTCTTGGCAACAGATGATGGAATGGAGGAGGAAAGTGAACCTCTTCCTGACCTCCTGCATGCAAAGGAGCAGGATGGGTCTGCGGAGGGTGTAAACCTCTCCCCAACACTGACCCTGGAACAGCAGGAGGACTGTCGCCAGTTGTTGGGACAGTTTGCCTCCCTGTTTTCCTTGAACCCAGGAGTCACACACTGGTGTGCCCACGATGTGGATACTGAGGCTATTCCTCCTGTAAAACACAAGATTTACACGTTGACTGACAAGATCAAAGCCAGCATCAAGGAAGAAGTTTCCAAGATGCTAGCATTAGGGGTGATAGAGCCCTCCAACAGTCCTTGGGCCAGCCAAGTGGTCTTGATCCCAAAGGCTGCTGCACCTGGTGCCACACCTGAACTGCGGTTTTGTGTAGACTACTGTGAGCTCAATGCCGTCACTAAGACTGACAAGCACCCCATCCCCGAGCTGATGAGCTCATAGTTTGGCTGAGAGCTGCCAAGTTCCTCAGTCTGTTTGACTTAACGTCTGGGTACTGGCAGATTGCCCTGATCGATGGAGCCAAAGGGAGGTCTGCATTTTCGATGCCAGAGGGAACTTCCAGTTCTGTGTGATGCTCTTTGGGTTTAAAATTGCCCCTGCTACCTTTCAGAGGTTAATTAACCAGGTTTTGGCAGGGTAGGAGGATTTCAGTGCCACATACCTGGATGGCATTCTAGTGTTCAGTTCCAGTTGGGAGGATCACATGCATCACCTCTGGGAAGGGTTGGATGCTCTGCAGAAGGCAGGCCTTACTATCAAGGCCAGTAAGTGCCATATAGGGCAGGGGTCTGTGGTGTACTTAGGACACCAGGTAGGAAGCGGCCAGAAGGCGCCCCTACAACCCAAGATTGACACCATTCTGGCTTGGCAGCCCCCCAAGACCCAGACTGAGGTGAGAGCCTTTTTAGGTCTCATTAGTTACTACAGGAGATTTGTCAAAGGGTATGGCACCATTATTGCTCCCTTGACTGAGCTGACTTCTAGGACTGAGGCTTGTCAGACCGCTTTTGATGCCCTGAAGGCTGTCATGTGCTAGGCACCCATGCTGAAGGTGCCCGACTTCTCCAAGGAATTTGTTGTGCAGACAGATGCTTCAGAGCATGGTGTGAGGGCAATTCTAGAACAGCTAAAAGAAGAGGGCCTAGACCAACCAGTAGCCTTCGTTAGCAGGAGGTTACTTCCCAGGGAACAGAAGTGGAGTGCAACTGAGAGAGACGTTTTGCTGTAGTCTGGGCACTGAAGAAACTAAGACCCTACTTGTTTGGGACTCAGTGAGAGTGGAGTGAGAATCCAAAACTGTTGAGGTGGTCCATTACCCTACAGTGGATGGACTTTATGGTGGATCACCACCCTGGTACAGAACAAGCCAATGCTGATGGTCTGTCCAGATTCTTCCGCCTTAGTGATGAGAACTCCCAGGAGGTTGGGTAGTTCTCCCTGCTTTCAGTTGGAGGGTATACGTGTTAGACCTGGCATCCTTGGTGTGGTTTCCCCTCTCTTTTTGCCTCCACCTCTTGTATTTTTGACTGCGTGCTGGACTTAGATTTTGCTGGTTTAGGTACTCTGGGCACTTTACCCCTGCGGATCAGTGTTAAAGTGCAAGTGCTCCCTGTGTAAATTGGGATTCTGATTGGTTATCCAGAATTGCCATATTTGATTTACTGGTAAGTCCCTAGTAAAGTGTGCTGTGTGCCCAGGGCCTGTAAATCAAATGCTACTAGTGGGCCTGCAGCACTGGTTGTGCCACCCACATGAGTAGCTCTGTAAACCTGTCTCAGGCCTGCCATTGCTGTGTCTGTAAGTGCAGTTTTACACTGCCATGTTGACCTGGCAAACGCACCCACTTGCGAGGCCCTAACCTTCCCTTTTACTATATATAAGGCACTCCTAAGGTAGGCCCAAGGTACCCCATGGGCAGGGGATGAATGAATGAATGAAAAATTTATTGTTCAGTTAATAAAAACTTACAATTAAAACACCTTTGTACAATTCTTCTTACATTTCATGCATAATCAATTCCATTTCCTTATATAAAAGACCACGTAATTAAAAAGTATTTTTCATCAATTCATAAAAAGGCCGAGGGCAACGCCAAGAATATATAAAACAATCCTCATTGTCCGCAGTTAAGCAGTTTCTTCTCCACTATTTCTATAAACTTCAAAAGTCTGCCCGTAAATTGCAAACTTTCTCCTTGTAAACTGGCTATGACTGCTTGTCGACATGTTCGTGTCATTTGACTATTAAAGTCCGACCTCAACAGCCTCCTACGTTCACCTATTAGAGCAGGGCAGCTACAAATGATATGACAAATATCTTCTCTCTTGTTGTTACAGAGGCGACACAACCTCTCACTACTCCTCATTTTCCATGCAGGGGCGTCTCCAAGAAATTGGCTATTTCCAAATCGGAGATTCATAAACTTCAGCTTTGCCCTTTGGCTATTTGAGTCTCCTAGATAGCTCTGTGGTTTTAACATACCGTACGAAGCAATAACTGTCCACGCATGGGATCTCTTTGCCAATACTACTTTATCCCATAAAGACGACAATTTTTTACTGTACCCATTTATAACTTTATTAAAAGCCACCTGTGAGAGGGGTAAGGCCCATAGTTGTTCCGCCTTGAACGTGTCTATCGCCAGTTTAAAATATTCATGAGCCTGCTTATGTTTACTATCACATATTGCCTCCCAGACCACTGTCTTAAGCGAGGAGTCATTATCCCTTCTAAGTTTGTGGCAGAATTTTAAATATGCTCCTAAGCTGTTTAGGTTCTGTTGTTTAAGCCGGAACTCAAGTCGGATTTGCGCTGGTGAAGTTTGTCGAGGAAGATTAAACAGGCATCGGTAGGTCCCTGTTACTAGTTTGTCTATGGTGTTGTCAGCACATCCTCTTAAAGTCTCTACTCCATATGCGAGAGTTGGAACATGTTTAACTGACATGATTTGTAATAATGGATTAAGGGAAAGCCCTTTTAAGTTATTCTGGAGTGTGGAAAATGCTGCAATTAATGAGTTATTTCTTCTCTGTAGTGCAGCGCACTGATTTTTACCCGTGCCCCTAGCATCTATTATAACACCCAGATATCTATACTCAGTAACTGATTCTAAAACAGAACCTTCCATTCTCAATTTTGGTCTTGCAGCCAACCCCCTAGTCACCAGCATTGTTTTTGTCTTTTTTAAGTTAATCTTTAGCCCATGAATAAAGGCATAATGTGCACTTTCACTAATTAATCTCTGCAACCCCACCTTGGTGTAACTTATTAATACAATATCATCGGCATACAATTAATGCGAAACGTTAAAACCTGCCACAGTCGGGGAGTGAGAATTAATTTCATTAAGCCCTGATGAAATACCCGCTAAATACAGGTTGAATAAGGTTGGGGCCAAAACACATCCTTGCTTCAACCCGTCCCTTATCATCATTTTTTTTTACAGTACTGTGCCCTGTCCCAACCTTACTCTCGCCCAAGTATTGGTATATAACAATTGTATCGCTCTCAACAGACTCGGTGCAATTCCCATTTTCGTTAATTTGTTCCAAAGAATATTTCTATGCACAGTGTCGAAAGCCGAGCTAAAATCAATAAAACACAAGTGAAGATTCATCCTACGGCACCTGGCCATTTCCATAGTAAGAACTAACATTTGAATGTTAATAATCGTCCCCATGCCTTTAATAAACCCTGTTTGATTCTTTGGAAGTAGATTACTGGCATCAACCCAAGCCGTTAGAGCAGCCAGCAGACATTTAGCAAAAAACTTTGCTTCACAATCCATTAAAGCTATGTCTATAATTAGCTGGATCCGAAGCTTGACCCGCTTTGTAAATCGGAGCCAAAATTGAACCCCTCCATTTATCTGGGACTTCTTCCTTCGTCAAAACATGATTGAATAAGTTTGACAGTTTCTTTGCCCAATGTTGTGGATTTTCTTTGAATAGTGCTTGAGGAAGGCCATTCGGCCCTGGAGCACTACTCCGTCTGCTAGAACTTTTTTTTTTTTACACTATTATCTGCTGGATCATAAGCTGGGTATTTTCTCTTGCCTTGTCATTGCCCCTTGTATTGTCCGCTGTACCTACTTCTGTTGGCTTTGTTATATTTCTTGTGCCACCTGTCATGGATCCCAAATGCTTCTCCCAGACTTCTTCCGATATATTTGTAGTTACTTGTTGTTGTTTTCTACCATTGGCTTGATTAACCAGTCTCCAAAACTCACGTGCATCTTTGCGTTTTGCCGCATAATTGATTTTACTCCAGAACAGATCTAGTTCGGCTTTTGTTTGTATCCATACCTCTTTTTTGTAAAGTGACCTCAGTTTTGGTAGTATCTCACTCCTGACACTGGAGGATGCATGATTTCTTAGGACCCTCAAAGCATTGTTCAATTTCCTTTTCGCTATCTTTAGTTGAACAGTCATTTTTTTGGGAAAAGACGTAGCCGTTGCTACAATGCCTTTTGAACGTACAGCATTTTTCTCTACCAGGTTAATTATGAACTGCTCCCAAAGGGTCAAAGGATTTTGACCTATTCTATTTAACTCTTCTTCCCAATGATCTCTTGCTTGCTGTTCGATGTTTTGTATACTATTTACTGACCAGTTTAACCTCCTATAGTTCAGACCAATAGGCTCCCCTAACTCTGGGGCACTTTGTTCGTATCGGGTAATATTTAGATTGAGGCTGATCATTTGTGGCTGGTGATCACATTCCAGCCGATTTCCCAGCTTGTAGCTTATTATTGATTGATATAATGGGAGGGATACTAAAGTGTAATCAATAACAGCTTTGGATTGTGCCGCGAAATGGGTCGCTTGAGCTGGAATGTCCGGTTCCACCCGGCCATTCAAAACTCGAAGGCCGTGATGCTCCAGATTTCTCACCACTTCTTTGCCCATTCTGTCAGATCTTTGTTTAATTGCATCAGTTGCCGGGATATGCCAAATTTGATCAATCACATCCAATATTTGATCCCTAGGCGTCACCTGGAAGAAATTCATATTAAAATCCCCTGTCAAGAGGATCCAAGGAGCTGGATTCATCATGCTTTGTATTAACAATAGACTCAGTATCTTATCTATTGTTTCTTTTTTCCTGCTACCAAGGGGATGTGTATATACGTTTATTATCATCAAAGGAGTCTTATTTCCTGGGTCAAGAGGCCAGACCTTAATTGCTTGAATGTTCGAATGGTCAATTTCCACTTCTTCAATCTTTATTTTTAAGGCCACTGTTACATATAAAGCCAAGCCTCCTGCTGCTCGCCCCTTCAATTTTGTTTTAATTGCTGGCTTGCTATAGCATGAGTATGCCGGAAGCTTAATTTCCTCTTGTGCCCATGTTTCTTGAAAGAGGATTATCTGAAACCTTTCAATATATGTTAAAAATTCATGATCATCTACCTTTGCTGCCAGACCGTCTATATTCCATGAGCAGATGTCTACCTTTGCTGCCAGACCCTCTATATTCCATGAGTAGATGTCTACCTTTGCTGCCAGACCCTCTATGTTCCATGAGCAGATGTCAACTTTGTTTCTGTGCCCAACTAAACGGTTTTTATCCTGTCAATGTCTTAAGTCTTTGTCTGTCCTGACATTCAAGGCACTCGGGAGCCAGGACCAATTCAATTTCGAATAAAGAGTTTTGCTCCCCTTGACGTCCGTATAGTTATCTGCCTGAAGGGTTATATTGTCCCTTAAAGGAGTGATTGAGCTACTCCTTGCCCCTTTTAAGATCGTCGTTATGCCCGATTGCTGATTTTTATTGCCCATTTGTGGACTTTTTGTTAGATTCTGACTTCCCCTACCACATTCCTCACCGACCCTCTTAAACCACTTTTCGCCACTCTTCGGTTTTAGGAACTGTGGATAGGGTTCCTCCTTTTCCCTTATCATCTCAATACCCCATGTTTCAAATTTCTCCTTTTCCGCCCATAGTTGGTCTGCTTCCTCAGCTGTCGCCCATGTAATCATTGTCGATTCCTCACCTCCCCACATCGGGTTACTTACAAATGTAACTGAATGTATATCCGTGGGCTCTATATGTTGTAATGCCGCTATTTCTTTGGTCATTCGTATCATAGACCCTCTATTTATTCGATCAAAGTGACCCCTAGATTTATATTTTGCTACAAATGTCATTTTACAGTGAATACTAGGCGAGCTGTGCCGACTTGACATATCTCTTTGACCCTGCTGAATCGTGCAGACTATTTCCTGCTGAATATTCTTAACCTGCCCTATTTCATTACGGTCATTCTTTACCAATTGACGTTCATCCTGCGGTCTTTGCCTCTGCTCCCCTTGTGGGTCATTATCTTTCCTTAGTGATTGTTCCCATACTTGCATTCTGTTCTCCTTTTCATCTTTCTCCTCCAAGCCTTTCTCTACTTCCGGAGCATTGTGCGTTGTTTCCAAAAGCTCCACCATCTTAACTGTTTTAATTTGGTTTGTAAGTTCATCTTTTACCGATTCCTGGACTAATCCCTGTTGGTTCTCTTCCATTTGTCCCACCTTTATCTTCATCCTTTTCCCTTTCGCGCTAGCTGGTAAATTCTCATTCTCCTTCTCCACCTTATTTTTTCTTCCCTCATCATCACTCTTTTTTTGTTCCGAAAGTGCCACTTGATTTCCTAATTTTGGGCAAAAAATTGGATACACCTTCCCTTGGAGACCTGGATTATTCTCCACCTCTTTTTTATTGTGGCTTTTCCTAAGTCTTTTTCTCTGTCTCTTAGAGAACGTATATGTCTTGACTGCTTCCCCTTGTATGGACAGTTCTAGGGCTCCCTGCTCCACAGACCCATTCCTACCTGATATACTAGACGATGTCTGGTCACTTGAAAGTCTTTCACATATGGCAATATTTTTGTCTAAGTTTTTTTCTGAATTACACCCCTGTATTATATCCACTTTCTTCCTCAACTTCCTCAACTGTGTCTTCTCCAAACTTGAAATTTCCCCCCCGAGGTTCCTCTTCACCAGTTCGCTTACACGGGCAGGTTTATTTCCCTCTGGTTTCCTACTGTTGTTAACTATTTGACCCACTGGGCTCATCACTTCTTTAGCAGATCGTAATTGCCCCTTTATCTCTGCCAGAACCTGCTCCAGCATCCCAGGCAGCGAGGACAGTTTATCCAATACTGGGCTACATTCAAAAGTATTCTCAGGCAATATCTCCACCTGCGCTTCTGCCTGCGCCCTTAGGACCAGCTGATTCAATGCTCCAATTTTTGTATCAATCGCTGTGATATATAACGCCATTGTATTTAAAAGTTCCACCTGAATATCCAACTTACTTGATTGATATGTCAATGCATTGACCACCGATTGAAATGAATTAAGAAAAATCTCCCAAGTGTTGCTATCCATGCCTTTTTCCCCCAATGATTCTCTACTTGGAGGTCCAACTTGCATGCCATTAGCCGGGGGGCCCATTACCGGGGACCCAACAAGTTCAGTCCCTGGCAATTCAGTTACCTCAACCCTGTTCTCTCTCTGTGTTAGTTCATAATTAATTTCTGATTGAGCTTCTATCTTTGCAGGTGTTGTATTATCCCCAATGGCAACATTTCTCTGAGATAAATCATGGGATGATTCACAAATTAGTTCGTCCAATGATTCATATACTTTTTCTGATTGTGCTTCTATCGCCACAGGTGCTACAATTCCCCCAACAGTGTCCAATACCTCCGTCAACTCTGTTTCCAATTTTAATTTCCATACAGGATCTGTTCCTTCTAAGTCGTCTAGTTCATCCAAATTAGCCATATATACCATCTTGTTATCTACTTGTTGGTGCACCTCAACTTGAATCTGGATTTCTTTTCCCAAACAAGTCTGAGTCATTCGTTCCTTTTGCCCCACTTGCTCCTTACTACTATTAGGCGACTCCGAGTTCAATTGTAGATCACTGTTATCGCCTACTTCCTGAATGACTGGCATCTCCCCTTGCTGGACCACTATTGTGGTACCTTCCTTCTCACTTTGCCGGTCACTACTTAGATGCCAAGTTTCCCAGTTAAACGAGGGTTTTTTGTATTTATTTTTGTATTTAACCCCCCCACGGGAGAGCAAAGTTTCAATTCCTCTCTTTTGCTCATGTTTTTGCTGGGGACCAATTTGGAAGACCCCGTTGCCTGTGGTTGAATCGGGCTTTGTAGCTCTCTAATATGCATGTCTTTTCGATATGTAAGCAGTACATCCACCGGGTTCTTCAAAAAGTCCGTCTTCCTTACCCTTTTTATTTGTTCGCAATTTGGAGTTCTATCAAGGCACGGTGCTATTATACCTGGCCCCTCCATGTCAGACTTCTCCATAAAATCCCCATTGGCAACATAGTCACCATCATTGTCCTCGTCGGCATAAGCTGCCCTGGATTGCAATTTTTGCTTCCTCCGCACTACCTCCCTCGCACCTCTTGTTCTCCCTGAGCGCATTGCTTTATGTGCACGTCTTATACTGCTTCCCTCCTTATCACTGAAAGTTGACTGGGTGTTCAGCTGTCACTGGAAGCAGGAACTGAACTCAGGATTTCACCACTCACCTCCACACCCCTCCTTTATCTCAGCTTACTTCTGCTGTTACTGTGTACTGAGTGCTAGAGACTGGGTGCTGGGTGGTGAGAAGGCATGGTGCTGTTGTTTTCGGTGCAGAAGCGGACTCACCACGCTCACTTCAAATTTCCTCTTGCTATAGGAGTAAACTCAGGCTCCACCTCTCACCTCTGCTTCCTCTGTATTCTGTACTCTGTACCGGCTCACAGATGCTGGTACCGGTGCCTGGGGGCCCTTGAAAGATCAGGCGCACATACTTCCGCACCGCCTTGCCGGTAAACTTGCCGCACCCCACCGCTGCTCAATGCTCAATATTCCATGCTCTGGAGCATGGGTCACCGCACTGCACCGCAACCACATCTGCCGCTGCCGCTACCACCGCGCCCCCGCTGACCGCTAATGAAAGCAGGGGGGTCGAGCTGCAGCGGTAAGGTTGAAACAGGTAGCCGCGGCCGTTTAGCGGGAGCAGGGGGCCGGCGTCCTCCTCGTCTTCCTCGTTTTTCCGGCTGTTGCTGCTGCTGCTGGTTACTGCTAAACCACGGACTGGACTCCCTCGACCACGGACTGGATTGGGCAGTGTATGTGAAAGGTAGGACATGTACTGGTATGCTTTGCATGTCCTGATCGTGAAATACTGCCAATTTCGTTTTTCACTATTGCACGGGCTAGCTCTCCCATAGGTTATCATTGGAGCTGCCTTGTAACATTTTAAAAGTATAACTTTCAATTGGGAACAGCTAGGGATTTGAAGGTTGGGATCTCTATACTTAGAATTTAAAAATACATCTTTTAGTATAGGTGGTTTTTAAATTGTGTTTTTGGAAATGCAACTTTTAGAAAGTGGCCATTTTCTTATTTAATCATCCTGTGCCTCTGCCTGCCTGTGGAATCAATGATGTCTGGTTTAGACTGACAGGGTCCTGTTTGTACAATAACTCTAGATGGTCACACAAAGGGAGTTGAAGTGTGCCCTTCATATGCTGATGGCCCATCACCAGTCTGATGGCCCTTACTGAACTACAGTGGTGGGAGGAGCTGTTCCCTGCACCTGAATAGGGCTGTGCTTGGCCTCTCACAATGGTGTCTCCACCCCCTGGAGTGTGTCTGGAGCCAAGGGCAGGCACGGCAGGAACTTGTAAACTACAAAGACTTCAAAGGCCAAAAGTATTGGACCTACAACCCCAGAATTTTAGGACACTTCTGGATCAAGAGGAACCTCTGCCAAGGAGAAGAGCTGAAGAGCTGTGAGGAGAAATACTGCCTCTTTGCTGTGTGCTGCTTTGCTGGGTTGGCCTGCAGTTGCTGCTTCTGCTTTGGAGAGGAAAAGGACTGGACTTTTGTTGTGTAACCGGCTTGTGAAGTTTCTCCAAGGGCTTGTGTGTCTCCTCCTGTTGGAAGTCTCAGGGCCATCAAAGACTTCATCTGCAGCTTCCCTGAACTCCATTGCTTGGAGTTCTGACCTGCCTTGTGGTGCCAATTCCAGTTCTAGGCCCTTGCAGGTTGTTCTGCTGCTTGAAACCATCAAAGTCAACGCATCGCCCTTCCAGTGCCTGTTTTTCTGATGCAGCACCACCATGCAGGAGAAATTTCCACGCACCACCGCCGTGCGGCCAAAGAAATCGATGCAGCACCTGTCAGTGGGTAAAGAAAGAACCACAGCCCAAGTTCAGTGCACCATGCCTCCGAAGTACGAGGACCCCAGCACTGACTCCGACGCAGGGTATGCTGTGCAGCTGAAAGATGCGACGCATCGTAGCACCTGTTTGCCAGCAACGCACCGATCTCCAGCATGTCCAGATTTCCACACATCGCACCTGTGCAGCAGTTTTTCAGATGAGTCACCTACAGACCAGAAATGTCTTGGATTTCAACGCATCACTTACCCCTACAGTTCCGGATGCGATGCAACACTTCTGCCTCAGCAGAATTGACACATCGCCTCCCTGTGTACTCGGAAACCAATGCATCGCTGTGTTTTCCGAAGCTTCTCTCCTCAGCGGCTGTTTTGCCTTGTGAATTTTGATGCATCTGAAGGTACTTTGCATAAAATCATCGCATCCATAGTTAGACAGAATTGCTAAAACATTTTTAAAGTCATATCTTGAGTTGTGTATATTGGATTTTTCCATTTTGGTCTTGTTTGGTTTAGATAAAGATATTCTATTTTTAGGTCGAGCCCTGAGCCAGCGCGCAAGCGCTGCTCTGGGGTTGATCTGTGGTAGTAGAGTACGGGGAGAAGCCACGCCCACTCCCCCACCCACTTTTTCATTGGCTTGTGTGTTTGTCCTTTGTAAATGCTGCCTTCCGATTGGTTTATAGGCTGTTAGTCTCTCCTCATGACGGCCATGTCGTCATTTGTATCCTTCCATGGCGACTGGCCCCTTTACTTCGTGTTGCATGACCACTATTTCTTCCCAAGCCCCCCTCCCGCTGTCCGTGCCTTCTCTCCCGCCCCCCACTCTGTTGTTCGTGCCTTCCCGCCAGCCCGCACTCCCGTTTGCAATGTAATAGGTCTTGCGTAAATGCGAGTCCTATTGCATTGCAAATGCTTGTTGAATGAGGTCGAAGGGTTGGATCTGATTCCAGGAGGGAGTTTCCTGGATGGCTGCAGGTTTGCCGCATAAGACCCAAAACACAAGGCATGTGTCCATTTTATTGCGCTCTTGTGCTTCAGAGAACCGAGAGCCGGGCAGAGGCACTTGTTCTCACCCGCTGACAGCGCGCTCTTCCCCTGCAGGCAGGGAGCGGCGCTGCACGCAGCCGCGGACAGCCTTCAGGGCGCAGAGCTGAATCACGGCTCCAGGATGGAGTCCGACCTTCCAGGCTGCAGTACCGTTGCCGCCCGGAGGGGGCGCTCCGGGATTAGCTGCAGCGCAGCTGTGTGCCAAAATGGAGATTTCGCATTGTATCGTATTGTTCTCTGGGGCGCCTTGGCATGCGGATTAACTGCGTCCATGTTCTGTTGTATGACTGCCATGTTTGTGTGAATTAGACCGCTTTCTTATTCATGGTTAGGCTTTCCTGTTTTCAGTTTCTATTTTTGGTAAATTCTGGTGGGGTTTTTTTCCAGTGTTTTCAAGTGATTTCAATACCATAAAAAAACAGTGGTTATCAGTGGTTACACATTTCCGCGTCATTAAAAACAACAGAAACAATAATAATCAAAAATTCAAAAGTATACATCGGAGCCTCGGGGGAGAGCGGTCAGGTACACGGAGAGGGAGTAGCCTTGACGGAGGTTTGACTACAGGCATCCCTCCTTTAACTCCCGATGGACTCATGGGGCCCAATGATGTTCACATTTTAAGTCTTTTTGATATTTAAACGCAGGCCAATTTGGTGCTGTATGTATACTTTTGAATTTTTGATTATTATTGTGTTTAGTGTGACACCAGGAGTGGGAACATCATTTCTCCTTTCTAGGTCCTGATGAAATGCCGTGGGGAGAGGCATGAAACTAGTCGACCAACAAAAGGGAAACAATAGGTATTAACGCCTAGGGTTTTTCCCACACTTCCCCAGATTTTAGCATACCATTTTGGGGGTAGGAAATAAAATTGCTTTTGGACCCATTAATTTGGTATTTTTAACCATTTTCTTTACTTTTGCAAAAAAAAACACTCCCTTCTAATTCATCATAAGTGGTTAGGTGTATAGGGACACCCAATCTTTTTACAATTCAGTGCTCCCACGTATTCGTAGGTAGCAGCACGCCCCTGTCCGTAGAGGGCAGGGATGGACCCAATGATGAAGCATGCCACCAAGGGGAAACCCGGGTGGGTGAGGGTTTTATGAAAAGGAAAAATCATTTTCTTTTCTTTTCTACCTGTATTCCTGCAAATATACGAAATACTTCCCTGTCCTGAGGGTACCTCTTTTGATTATTAGAATATTGCCGTGGAGGAAAGGTCCCCTATTCTGTTGACCTCTATACTTCCCCCTCTTGTGTTTTTGACAGATCTTCAGACCAGACAACTTTGTCTTTGGTAAGTATTTGGATGTTTTTTGCAATTGAGCGAATAGTTCAAGTGCAGAGTTCGCAACATTCCCACAAGCTCAAGGCCCCGCAATCGTGTACTTCAAAACTGAGCTAATTGATGATAACTACAGAGTACTTCACTTTATACGGAGTGGCCAGGCAGCTGTGGGGCTTGGAGATGATGCTTCTGGTTGTCTAGTGGCATTGGCTGCCCCATGAAGAATGGTCACAGCTTCCAGTCAAACGGGTTCTTTAAGGGTGGTATTTGCATACACTGTTAAGACGACTGCTCATCTACGCACGGAGATCGTCTATTAAAATTGTACTTGGTGTAAGTGTATTCAACATCAGAAAGTAGCCCATCTTGTAGAGATGGTGCATCTAAGGAATGGGACTTAATACTGCTTGAGCGATCCTACCTGGTATTTGTGGGTATATGTGCTTTGGCATGGTGTCTCGAACCTTTTCTGGTATATGCTACTTGGATTCTGAGAATAATCCCGAGCTGCTGATAGTGTTGTGCTAGTGACTCCATAAAATAGGACTACCGTAGTGACCACCTTATTTAAGGTTACTGGCAGTGATGAACTCCGTGCATCAGGAAGGGTTAAGAATAGTAATGTAAGAAGCTGTCAATCTGGAATTCTCTACGTAAAACGTCAGAGCTCTAATGCCCCTGGCACAAATATACTAATTTGTGCAGTTTCCCCACGTCACATGACTTAACCCTCGTTAGTTTGAAGTGTTTTGCCCATTCAGCCATTTTTAGGTCGAGCATTCGAGACCTCTTGTATATACTTTAGTATACACTTATATGTGTATGTACTTTGTGGGCTCTGGAGATCAGCCCTAGGACTTGTCTGCTTCCGCTTAGGGAATTTTTTTTCTGTTCAACTGCCTCTATTTAACTGTCTTGTAAGAAAATGACCAGTAGAGGTCAGTAAAATACCAGGATTGCTTTCTGCTGAGGGACTTTCTTTTTATTTTTCTGGCAACTGCCTCTATTTTTCTTTCTTGATAGAAAACGACCAGCAGAGGTCAGTAAAACACCAGAATTATTTTAGCATTCTCTAAAATTCCAGTCCATAGAAATTGTCTTCCACGAACACCCGTAGACAATAATATTTTTTTAAATCTTGTATTTTCACTGATATGACCACCGAAGGCCTTGATTTTATATTGAAAACAGAGCTTTGGACTATACCGTTTCCCGCTGAAAGGCAATATTCTCTCCATGTGTTCCCATACCTGGCGTGTCACGCAGTTTGGTGCTTACTTTCCCTCCATGTTAAAGAACAATAGATGTTTCAGCACCCAGGCTAATGTGCTGCATAGCTAAATACATATAAGGTCCCAAAGGCGAGACCGATTGCATTGCAAATGCTTGTTTTAAACTGGTGTGGTGTCTATTTGTAGTGTTTTCACTGTTTTACTGTGTGTGATATGTACAAATGCTTTACACATTGCCTCTGAGATAGGATTGACTGCTCCTCCCAAGCTACCAAAGGGGTGAGCAGGGGTTATCTTGGGTGTGTAACTCCCTTACCCTGACTAGAAGGAAGGGTCCCTACTTGGACAGGGTGCATACCACTGCCAACTAGAGAGCCCTATTTCTAACAGTTTGGTCATACTGCACTTCAAAATGATTTAGTATACATAGCAAACAGCTATAACTATCTTCCAATTTCAGATTTCAAAGTTAAATGGGGGGGCTTGTGTGGATATTTTCATATTTTGTCCTGTTCCTGGGAGTTGGGAGATCTACTTCACAGTTGAAATAAACACTAACTACATAGAGTTCTTGCTCAAAAGGAAACAGGCTCTTGTTTATAGTTCCTTTTCTCATTTAAATTTTAACTAGAATGTGATTTTCTGAATTATTTGTGTTACAAACAAATATTTTTCCAAAAAAGTACCTTGGGAAGTTTTGATGAGATAGGAATTGTAGAAGATTTATTTGGTGATGGTGTTACTTAAATTTTATATTTATACGTTCTTATTAATGACATGGATTTATTTAAGTAAACGTAAGATTACGAGATCTGTTGTGTTTATTCTTGAATAATAGAATGTGATTATAAATAGAGAGGTTACGGTTCAGACAAAAATGTCCAGGCACCAGTATAAGTAAAATACTAGGGTAATTTCTGCCAGGCTCACTGAACTTGCCATGAAGATCAGCAATAACCCTAGATCAACTGTCTTAAATTCTAGATTAGCACTGACTACCTGCCTCTACCCCACCTAAGTTGGTGTTGAATGTTCACACTGATGCAGGCTTAACATGCCTTACAGAATTGCATTTAAACTGATTACAGGGTATAGTGCTGAATTCTCAGCTTAACCCTAATCCAGGCTTGTACCTTGTGCTGGGAGTGAAAGCGCATTCAAATGAAACTAAGAGAAGACACAAAGTTCGTACAGTTCAAATACACAGTTCAAATTCAGCAATGGTTTCTCTTTAAGAGCATGGGGGTGTTGCCCCCTTTTCCTTCGTTGCCCTGTTGCCCCAGGGTCTCATATCAAATGTTTACTTATTGTGCGGCATAGCCCGGGCAATGTTTGCAGGAGATTGACTGAAGGCAGCCTGGCCGACGTGGGGGGGGAGCATGCTTTTATGAGTGAAAATAAACACCGGGCCTCCTTGGGTTAGGTGTGCATGTCGGGTTGGACGGGTGCCATGCTCCAACCAGCCCAACATGCGTACTTGAACGCTCACCAGGCTCTCCAATGTTGGACCCCGGGGGTTTGCTGGCACAGTCCCCAAGGCTAGTAAGGTGCGCTGAAAGCCCCTGACCAAGCCAATCCTAGCTCTGGTCTCTCACAGTAGCAGCGCGAGGATTGGCTCAGGAGTCGTGGGGGCGAGACAGGGACTCAAGGGCTGAGTTGGAGGTCACAGTGCACACTGCACACCTGGAGGCATTCACGAGTTTACCTCGAGAGGGATCCAGCGGTGAGTGTTTTACTGAAAATTTACTAACTAATTTTATTAGCTGTTGTCTATTAGTCCTGGGACAGGCATCGATGACTAGTGCTGGGATAAAATTCAATTGTTTGCCAGCAGCGCAAGAAAATGAGGTTCCTGGTAAAATTCCTGGTAAAAGGGGCTGAAATTAAGTGACGGGTAGTCCAAGGGGAGAGAAAAAGCTAGTGCTGGTTGCAGGATGAAGAATCAGATAAAGGCATGTTTCTGATTGGCACAGGGAAGGCATTGTTTTCTAGTGGAAACAAGAATCACGGGGCCGTTCTGCTAAAGAAAATGTGTTTTTTAGTAACATGGAGGTAATCGTATAGTATTGTAAAATGAAAGGAGCATAAAGCAGACCAGCCAGTAGAATGTGGAAAGTTAATAGCTATCAAATTCAGGTTACGCTTTTGTTTAGTAGACAATCCAAATATTCTCAAGTTAAATCACCAAAAGACATTGCTTGACAAAAAAAGGAAAAAAAGTGAACAATCTGACCCCACATATGGCAAAGTGATTTTTGCACCTCCCTTCATTTAAATGTTTATAATTTATCTTTGAGCAAGAGCACACAATGCTGGCGTGTTTTGGTACAGCCAAAAGTCGCCGATAATAATCTGCAGCAAAGGACTGGAGAGTGAGGCAAAATAAACTCCTCAGCGGACGGGAGCATTCATTGAAAGGCCTAATTGCCGCAGTAAACAGGAAGCTTAAAATGATTGATTACACTGTGGCAGTTGCAGGATCCCTGGATTTATTTTCCTTAGGGAGGATATCTGCAATTCTATTTTAGGACTTTCATGGAGTCCAAATATAAAATAAAGAAGTGAGTTTGAGTTTTATTGAAGGACTGCACAGCACTGCCCACTGGAAAGAAAACAAAATAAAACAAGCATTTGTAATGCAATAGGTCTCGCATTAGTGAAACTTTTAGCTACTGGCGTTGTAAATGATAATATTGGTTAGATTTTTTTCTTCCCAGAAATATCCTAGCAATAGCATAAGGAATAAAAGAAAATCCACAAAGCAAGGAAAGGGTGCAGTACCAAAGGCTGTTACTAGGTGTCCCTGTGGAGCTGCAAAGGGACCTCTATTAGCCATATAAGGTACTGCACCCTTAATGCAATTATAAAGTGAAAGATTGCAACTGAGCATACGCTCCCATTTGTTTTTTTCGAAAGTGAGATTTTTTTAGCTTTAGTGTAAAAATGCGCTGTTGTTGTTTAATGTGCATCTCACTTTCAATAAAAACAAATGAAAACGTATGTTAAGCTGCAATTTTTAAAAATAATTATATTAAGGGTGCAGTACCTTATGTGGTTGAGTTGAGGTCCCTTTATGCAGCTGCAGCACTGTCTAGACGACTAAGAATAAGGAATTACCACTGGGAGCAGAGAAGCAGCTGCAGCGCTGTCTAGAGGACTGAGAATGAGGAATTACAACTGGTACCAGAGAGGCAGCCAGCAGCAGTGGCTAGAGACCTAGGAATGAGGCATTACCACTGGGACCAAAGAAGTAGCTAGCAGCACTGACTAGAGGACTAAGAATGAGGACTTACCAAAGGGGCCAGAGAAGCAGCACGCAGCACTGTCTGGAGGACTATGAATGGAGGAATTACCAACGGGACCAAAGAAGCAGCTGCAGCACTGTGTAGAGGACTTAGAATTTAGGAATTACCACTGGGACCAGAGAAGCAGCTGCAGCACTGCCTAGAGGACTAAGAATGAGGAATTACCACTGGGAGCAGAGACACAGCTGCAACACTGCCTAGAGGACTTAAAATGTGGAAATTTCAGACGAGACCAGAGAAGCAGCTAGCAGCACTGCCTAGGGGACTAAGAATGAGGAATTACCACTGGGAACAGAGACGCAGCTAGCAGCACTGTCTCGAGGACCTAGAATGAGGAATTACTGACAGGACCAGAGAAGCAGCTAGCAGCACTTGCTAGAGGACTAAGAATGAGGAATTACCAGTGGGAACAGAGACATAGCTGCAGCACTGCCTAGAGGACTTAGAATGAGGAATTAAAAGTGGGAGCAGAGATGCAGGTGCAGCACTGCTTAGAGGACTTAGAATGAGGAATTACCAGTGGGAACAGAGATGCAGCTGCAGCACTGCCTAGAGGACTTAGAATGAGGAATTACTGACAGGACCTGAGAAGCAGCTAGTAGCACTGGCTAGAGGACTAAGAATGAGGAATTACCAGTAGGTACAGAGATGCATCTGCAGCACTGACTTGAGGACTAAGAGTTAGTTATTAGCCCTGGGACACTGGAAGCAGCTAGCAGCAGTGGCTAGAAGATTAAGCATGTGGAATTACCACTGGGAACAGACGGAGCTGCAGCACTGCCAAGAGGACAAAAAATGAGGATTTAGCACTGGGACTATTATAAATGAAAGCGCTTGTAACAGAAGTGGGACTACAACATAAAGTGAAGCGTTTGGTTGGCTGTAAAGTTACCAAATATTTAAACATTAACGAAAAAAAGTTGCAGTGAAATGCTGCGTAAAGCCATGAAGGCCCTTCGGTAATAAACAGAGTGAACCAAAATAAGGTATGATGAAATGAAATGAGTGGCTGCTGTATCTTCTTATAATTGGCATACTTTGGTAAAGGGTACTAAAAGATCCTGTTATTTACAATAAGGCTCTGAACTTCAAGGTTACCACCTCTTTTCCACCATCAGAGACAGACTTACAGAGAGTAGGAATCTGAGCCATTTGCCTCCCACCCCCTTACAACCACTGTGCTTGTCTGATCTAAAGATGCCCTTTTCTCTGCAGCCCCTGAGTCTGCTGTACCTTTACAATGCGGAACAGTGATTCAGTTACATTGAAAAAGGAATGCCGCCATTTCACTGGCGTTTCAAGAACAGCAGCATGTTTCCTCTGGGTACCTCCTGCATCCGTGGCTGCTGAAACACAACAACATTTCTTTCAAAATAACTGCTCAAAATACCGTTTCAAGCCAGTGGTGCTTTGCAGTGCCTTGTCCAAAGCCGGTGGAAAGCGGGCAACTTGAATCTTCCATTGATTAATCTACCCTTAAGCAGGTGGAGGCAATGGCATTGATCTGGCAAGTCATGGTGAGGGAGGAGTAGAGGATGATGCAGAGGTTCCGGGCGTGGTCAGTAGAGGTGGGTGGGTTTCTGAGGGCGGGGGACCACCAGGTGTTGTCCTAAGCGGTGGGGGAGGGTCCAAGGATGAGGACCTCAGTCTTCTCCGAGTTGAGCTTTAGGCAGCTGCTGCTCATCCAGGCTGCGACATCTTTCATTCCTTCCTGGAAGCTGAGTCTTGTGTCATCGGGGTTCTTCGTGAGGGAGACGATGAGCTGGGTGTCGTTGGTGTAGGATACTATGCTGAGTCCATGCTGTCTGACGATAGCGGTGAGGGGGGCCATGTAGATGTTGGAGAGCATGGGTCTGAGCGATGATCCTTGGGGTACTCCGCAGTTGATTTCTGTGGGTTCGGAGAGGAAGGGTGGGAGTCTTATCCTTTAAGTTCTGCCGGCGAGAAAGGAGTGGATCCAGTCGAGGGTGGTTCCCCGTATGCCGGCGTAGTGGAGTCTGGCTGCGAGAGTGCAGTGGGAGACGGTGTCGAAGGATGCAGAGAGGTCTAGCAGGATGAGGGCCGCGGTGTGGCCCTGGTCGAGGAGGGTGCGGATGTCGTCGGTGGTGGCAAGGAGGGCGGTCTTGGTGCTGTGGTTGCTGCAGAATCCGGACTGGGAAGAGTGGAGGATGGCGTTCTCTTCGATGAAGGTGGTTAGCTGGGCGATGACGATTTTCTCGGTGACCTTGGCTGCAAAGGGAAGGAGAGGGATGGGACTGTAGTTCTTCAGGTCTGTAGGGTCAGCAGAGGGTTTCCTGAGGAGGGGCTTGACCTCTGCCTGCTTCCAGTCGTCGAGGAAAATGCCGGATTCGAAGGTGACGTTGATGATGCGGCGAAGCTCGGGTGCTATGGCGGCGGCGGCTCTGTGGAAGATGTGAGGCGGGCAGGGGTCTGTGGGGGCTCCTGAGTGAGTGCTCTTCATGGTCGTGGTGGTATCTTCTGTGGTGACCGGGGTCCAGGAGGTGATGGTGGGCTGGCTGTCATCGCTGGAGGGGATGGTGGTTTCTGGAATCTGTTCGCTGAAGTTGTGGTAGAGGGTCTTGATTTTCAGGTGGAAGTAGGAGACGAGCTTGTTGCAGAGGTCCTGGGAGGGTGTGACGTCCGTGGCTTCACTGGGGGGTTTGGTGAATTGCTGGATGATGTTGAAAAGTTCCTTTGCGTTGCTGGAGTTGGTGAGCATTTTGTTCCGGATGAAGGTCCTCTTGGTGGATCGTATGAGTTGGTGGTATTCTGTCATGGCGTTCTAGTAGGAGGTCTGGTCTTTGGTGGTTTTGCTGTTTCTCCATAGTTTTTCGAGGCATCTGAAGGAGCGTCTGGCTTCTTGGAGGTCGGTGGTGAACCAAGTGGCCTTCAGGGGACGCTGTCTGTCAGGGTTGCAGAGGGGTGCGAGCTTGTCTGCGCTGCTAGTGATCCAGCGGTGTAGTTGTTTCTTGGCTGCACAGTTGGCATCGGTCGTGGCGGAGGGGGGGCCATGGATGAGGGTGGAGTTGAGGTGCTCCACTGTGACCTTGCTTCGATTCCTTCATGGTGGGCGCGGCGTGGGCTTGTGAGTGGTGGTGGTGTTGACAGAGAAGTGTAAGTAGTGGTGGTCTGCCCAGGGGTGATGCGTTTTGTAGCTAAAGTTAAGGGGCTGGGGGAGTTGGGAGGTCGGTGAGGACGACACCTAAAACATTTTACCACATCAAAGTTTTTCGACTGCAGCTAGCAAGGCATTTTGAAATGTTTTACTTGTGCAGGACACTGTAATGAAGAATGTCGGTCACGTTCTGTCATATATGTCTGCGGTGTAGTGAAATGAACTCATGTTATTGTGTTCTTGTGGATGGAGTGAAGGAGACCTCTGCACGCTGTCTACCACTGTGTGACCTGCATAGAGCTGCATGTTTACTACCCGAGACGTGCCGTTGTGCACACAGCCAAGGAGTAGGGCTGTGCGTCTGTCACGCCTCATAGATGGGCAGTTACATGTGCGTCAAACTGGTACAAAGCCCCAAACTCCTGTAGTGTGACGTGTAGTTGGCAGTTAGCTAGTTTTCAGTGTTGGGTTCTTGATTTGATCCAATTGATTGTCCTATGGCCAAGAAATATACTTACATAATAAAGGGTGATTTTCAAACATTCATGCATTCAGAGTACATCTGAGAGATGGCACTCTTCACACCATATGTTCACCAATTGGAGCACTTCTTATAAAAAAGTGGCAGACACAAGGAACCACTCCTGCAGAAGCAGACGGATGGCCACTGATACTAAGTCTATCGGGCTGGTACCTTCGGAGATTCGTAAAGGTTCTTTCAAGGAAAACGCACTCTAAAACAATCGCCTCCGAAAAATACTTCTTTTTGGGTCCAATTTATTTATCATGCAATGGAAAACAACGGTAATTAGTTATCAAAGCACACAATCGTGTTTCTTTAGGTCAAGCTTTTGAGACCTCTTGTATATACTTTAGTATATACTTATAAATATACTTATACATATATATACTTCTTTGTGGGTTTACAGCCCGCCCACTGCTTTCATTTGTTTGTTTCAGTGTCCTTCAAAAATACTTGCTTGCTAGTGGTCAATCCTTCCTCTTGTCCCTCCTTCTTTTGTATTTGTTTCCTCCCACAGAGCAGGGACTAACTACGGTATCCTTATGCCTTGGTTGTTTATCTGTTCTTTAGGGGACTATTTTGGCACCTCCTGTTCCCCTGCTAAAAAAGACCTCCTGTCCATGAAATCTTTTTAACTACTCGTTTTGCCTCTGCAGTGCTGCCCTATTACTTAAGGCCTCAGCTTCTGCTCAGACTGGGTGTGCCTGAGTCAGTTTCTTGCTCCGATCGAGCGCGCAATCCACCTTACCCCCGAGGCACAAGCAGGGACCTCCTTGCAGGCTCCCGGTTCGTTGTGCATTCTTTGGTGCCCCTGGGGCCAAAGCAGGCATCCACATCTGTGTGCCTTTGTGGTGCGGAGAGATTCTCTGAGACCGGGACGCATGTCGACGAATGCATGCTTTCTTTAAAAGGGCAGCATTCTTTAATGGTGCCCACACGCTTGTTATCTAGTGTGGAAGAAGTGAGCGTGCGGACGCTTGATTATTATCTTTGCTTCCTTGGTATATTTTGAACCTGACGCCTGCTACATGAGTACTTCTGCTCCCATTTCGAGACCAACACAAATTGCCACTGTATCTCGCTCTCCCGCAGAAACCGTACATGTGACATTTCAATGTCTATATACAAATTGCATTTATTTGCTTAAAACAAAAATCTCTTATTTCGCATTACTCACTCTGCTTTTAAGAGCTTTGTAGGCACGGGAAGATTAAGCACGCATTTACGTGTTCAAGCCACGCCCTTAATTACTTAGGCCACGCCGCATACAGAGATCCCCCTCTTCTTCCTGCGGCCACGTTTATCATCCAATTCAAAGCCGTTTTATCATCCAATTTAAAGCTGATAATAGTTAAGCATATATAAAAGATTCAAATTATTGTCTACGTGTAGTCCTACTTCTGTGTCTGTTCTCACTCTGTATTTGATTTTCAAAACTTGGCACTTTAGCGAAGATGTATAACATCACAGGAAGAACCACAACTAGAAATATGGAACACACATGCAGGGTAACAGTTCCCAGCATGCGCTGTTTACAACTAACATCAACTATTGTGCAAAGACTGGAAAATAGTAATCTGTAGCATGACCATCCATCACGGACTAGCCTTCCCAGCATTCCAAGTGTGACACGCTGTGAACGCTGCTCACGAATTGGTGGAGCTGCCCTCCAGGAATTACTACAACTACCATCAGGCTCCGGGATTCTGGCTCATGCTTATGGTAAAGGTGCCCCAGTGCCGCCTCTCCCCAGTTTGCCTAGTACTCTCTTTCTGCACCACTTTCTCTTCTGCGACAGTGTCGATCTCCCTTCCAGTGGTTCTTGTCGCAGTGCAATATCTGGGCTTCTGACACGCTATTACAGTGAAAGGGACTGTGTCCTGGGAAATTGGTTTGGTACTGGGGATATGTTGGTATGTTCAGAACATTAACCTCATACATGGGGAGAAATGCACGTTGAGGCTTTGGCGGACATGTCCAATTATTGTGATCTCTGATTCTTAACAGTAGTGGCATGTTAAAGGTGAAGCTGGTTAGGGCCCTGGCGACTGACACTGTCCCGAGGGAATGGTGGTGATCGCGAGGAGAGGTGTTATTGCATGTATTTATGGCAGTTTTGTAATGTACTTCGTCCTAGTCCGAAGTTGCTTCGGGTTCTGACAATATAGTGACAGGTGGTTATTGTTTCCAGTGTGAACAAACGATATGTGTTGATGTTTGAGATGGATACAGAGAAATCCAGTGCATTTAATGAGCATTGGGCTTTATTGATTACAGTGGGGAGAGGGATGTGTGTTTGTGATATTCTCATGAGGACAACTACTTGATCGACTTGTTTATGAGTGGTGTTAAGATAGACCTTTTAGACTCTCTGGGACAACATCTGACTGTAGGTGTTGGACCTTGTTTGCCTCCAGTTGTACATCTTATATTTGGATGTTCAATAATTAAATATGAAATATTAAACCATAAAAAAGTATAGGAAAATTCTTAAAGTGGAAATATTTATTGTCATTTTTATTGTGCCCTGGTTTGTCTTCTTCTGGCTGCCACATATATTCTACATTTTATCTTCTTGTTTCTAAACCTCGATTTCGCAATTTCATAGTTTCTGTTGATGGTTATATGTCTTAAATATTTAATGTCATGCTACTTTTATTTGTTTCTCTTTAGGTGACTCTCTAGCAACTTCTTTTGCATTCTATTCAACTTTATTTTTTAAAGACCTTTTTTGCTTTATCATTTGTAAGTGTTTGCACTTGGGCTACTTTACAACTGAACTATTGTTTCTCTCTTTCCTTACTGAACTTTATTTTATTTAACGTTGCTGTTTTTTTTAATCTTCAATGGCCTTTTTGGCACATTTCTGTAACGGTGGGGAATTGTTCCTTTTCAGGCCCTGATTGTGGTAGGCCCAGAGAAGCGTGTGCCATTTATCATACCCATACATTCTGGCACTCATTCACTTCTCACTCCAACCTTTCCTGATAGCACGGATCATTCACCCCTCATTCCAACTTTTCTTGATAGAATGGATGGAAGGTGAGTCAGTTAACGTTTAAATTTCTTGTCTTTTTAGTTTTCGTTTTGTTTGTCTCCCCAGTAAAACGTAACCTCCCTTTAACTTTATGACTGAACAAATATTCATAAAAGGTACCTATATTACAAGGTCTTGATTGACAAAGTTGTGGCGTATGACTGTTCTATGACTCATTAATTAATTCACAAAACTCTCACTTGAACAAAACTTATAACTTGAGAATGTTAAGCCTCGTGCATTATTTTATTCAAATAAATAAGGGGAAGTTTATAAAATTTTCATTACCTTTTGAGGTCGAGTCTAGGCAGCAGTAAACCTTTCAATGTGAACTAAGCAAGCTTTGAAATTTCAGGTGCATGCACACGTTTGTTTGTACAATTCGTTTTTTACCAAACGTGCTCCAATAAGTTGACATGAGGTTGAGAAATGCAATGCTGATACATTGAAGGAAATATATAACATATCCTGAGACATGCAGCTTTAATCTATTAGGCACATCTTTTTTGATTGATCAGCAATCTCTACTTTTAACCTGTGCATTTGTTGGGGCTTGGCAGAGAACCTGATATATAGAGTAAATTGTTACCTCTCTGCTATGGGGTTTAAAGAGAGGGAAAATAGGACTCACGTGTTTTTTTAAATGAAATGGTGTAATGTTTTGGCAGGGCTGGCTTTAGCGCTGGTGGCGCCCGGTGCAACAGTCTTTTTTGGTGCCTCCCCTCACCATTACCTGCTCCTCGGAATACCTCACCACCACCCGGCAAAAGTGCCCCTCATCTCTACACAGACCCTCTCTCACATACAATTTAATTTTTTTTAAAGCTCTGGGAAAGGCTGGTTTTAATAATCCAATCGCCTATCCACAAAAAATATAGCTCTGTTCTTTGCAGCAGGCATATTAACCCTCAGCACTACTTTATGGCGAGTCAAAACTGCCACTAGAGAAAACTCAGATCTCTCTCTCTCTCTCTAGCAGGAACATCAATCACAAGAGTTATCTTGACATTTTTATTGCTGCCTGAAAGTTGTGTGCACAAGGAACTCTGCAGCAGGTGCTTTTAAATTGTAAGTTATTGTTAAACTCAGCACCCCCCCTCTCGCCACCCCTCACCACCCCCAGGTCAGTGCCCCCTCCAGATCAGTGCCCAGTGCGGCCGCACTGGTCGCACCGCTCTAAAGCCGGCCCTGTGTTTTGGCAACCTGCTTTTGTGTAAATGTTGATTTTCCTTTTGACTGTATTCTAAAACAAGCAATTTTGTGTGTTATAGTGCAACAACCGATAATCCACTGCCGATTCAGCCTATATATCCTCACCACTGCATTCTATTTGTGGCACGTGTATTGTTGAAATTATATTTTAGTCCACACTGAACACACAAAAATCTTACAACTCTATGACAATTGAAGTAAGGAAAATTCTTCCTGCTCACTAGGCAGTTTTTGGTAGTGCTCCACGTCTGTTTGTCCAAAGTGGACACTGTCATCTCTCCCCCAGATATCCACTTCCCCTCTCATCTCTCTCTCCCACTACCCACTCTCATCTCACAATACCACTGCCCTCTCTCATCCCTCACTCACACTACCTGTCTCCTCTTTATACTGCCTACTCACACATGCTACCTTCCTCTACCTCCTCACACTGCACTAATCCACCTCTTATCTCCCCCCAGGTGCCCCTTTCAGTTGTCCCTCTATCTCTCTCTCTCGAACTTTCTCACCCATATTTCTCACTCTCACGCACTATTCACACCTATCTCATGTGGTTAACTTCAAGTCTTCAAGCACAGTTTTTATCCCGTAACTTTTCATTGTTTCCGTCCCTCAAACCCACGCTTTCCTCCTCTTCTTAGGGTGTCTTCTGCATACACAAAAACACCCTCTTTATGCATCTAGGGCCTTCTCTCCCCTTATTTCTATCTTTCTCACACACTATTTCTGCTCATCTGTCTCAAGTTCAATAACCGCTTCCTACACAAGCTACTGATCCCTCTCATTCTTACTTTCTGTCTATTCTCTGCAGCTCTCACAACTATCTATTCACCATGCCACATAATTCCACTACACAAATACACTACACAACACACAGTTCCACAACTAACAACTCCAATACAACCCACATAATTCCACTCCACACCACATACATACACTACACTACACTCCAAAACAAAACACATAGGTAAAACACATTATCATTTACAACTCCAATAACTCTAACTCTCACAAATGCGAGACCTATTGCATTGCAAAATGCTTGTTTTCTTGTTGTCATGACTCTGGCTTCCTTAAACAAATGAGGTAATGCCATTTTTATTTACACGTTTGGGGTGGGGCTTAGTGTTTCCGGTACTGAAGCGCTGCCACGGTCCACCCACTAACGTAGGACTCTATGACACGCTGGAGACTCCAGGGAGTAGCAGTGGTAGAGAGAGCTAATGCACTGAATAAAACCTTTCACCACTGTTTCGAGATCAAGATACCCGACTCAAGACAAACCATGCAGGGGCAAAATAAAACAAGCTGGAGGGGTGGGGGGAAGGGCACGGAACAGGCGCCCTCGGAATGCACCTGTCTACAACTAACAAACGGAAGGCACAGCGGCCATTAATCCAACTGAGGCTTGCTGTGCTAGTTAAATAAACTTTTTAAAAAAGCGATGGGGGAGAGCTTGTCCTGCCTGCAACAGCAGGCAGGAAAAAACCATTTACCCAAATAGTGCTCAGAGGCTGTAATTAAAGCCTACCAAGTAACAACACAAGGCCGTGTTCTCATGGGAGATTACAAAATGAGACAAGGCGGTACTAAGGAGGGACTACTAAGCCTATTAACGAATCAGAAACCAGCATTTACAAAGGACAATGACACAAGCCAATGAAAAATATGGGTGGAAAGTGGGCGGAGCTTCATGTCCATACTCTAATACAGCATGCCTTGCAGAGCAGCGCATGCGCTGCCCAGGTTCGACCTAAAAAGACATGGGGCAATTTGTCTCTATATGTGTTTGTGTAAAAGACTAGGGTGCGTTTGAGTATGTGTGTATATATACAAACTCATACACATATATAGATGAGTCTTTCTTTGCCTCCCATTCTCCATCTCTCGAGTTGTTCTTTCTCTCTTCTCCTTCCCTTTGGACCAGTCCTTTTGTCAACAAGGACCGCAGCAGCTAACTTTCATAATAAGGAAAGGTAAATTACAATACGTTTTCTTCTTCCTCATTTTTGTATTGTTAATTGGTTTGCATTGGTGTTTGGATGCAGGAATCAGTAAGTGTGCTTTTTTGTGGTGTGCTTCTAAGTGTGCATTTGCAAACCTAATTTTGGATTGTTTTGGCCTATTTTTTTGGTACTTGATATCAGGTTTGGCTTTCCTGGGGCGTGTAATAGTGCAAACATAATCATCATTAAAGCACTTAGTGGCTCATTGTGTGCAGGTCAACAAACTGCAGGTGTGTTGGAAGCTCATGGAGACCTTGAAGGTGCCATCATTTTTTGGGGGTCTTTTGTTGTGAGGAGATTACACAAACATGACCTGGAGCTTGCTGTGACCTGGGAGGTGCATTAATTTCCTGTTGTGTCTCTTGCGGTTACCAGATTGTAAAAACATGACCTAAAGATTATAGAGACCTGAAAGGACCATAATTTCAAGAAGGGGTGCTGTAAGCGGATGAGGAGGTGCCACCACTTTAGATTATTGAGGGGGGTGCTTTTGGTTACCTCATTACACTAACATGCCTTGAAACTCATGGAGACCTCGAGGTTTCACAATTTTCCTGAGGGGTTCTTTGTTGCTACCAGGTTACTCAAACATCAGGAGAAGCTGGTGGCCCTAAGGTGCTTCCATCTCCTGAGTGATTTGGGAACCCTTTACTCCCACTCTACACAAACACACCATGAAGGGCATGGAGACCTTGAAATGCCTCCATTTCCTGGGCGATATGGAGGACCCTTGCTCCCACATTACATAAGCATGGCATAAGGTTGATGGAAACCAGGAGATGAGTCCATTTCCTGAGGGATATGGGGCACCGCTGCACCCATATTACACACACACACACAAAATGAAGGTCACAGAGACCTTGGAGTGGCTCACTGACATCTCTTTATTAATGTCATATTTACAATTTCACAATTGCTTTCTCAAATTTGCTTGAAAATACACCATTTACTAACTCTTTTTTAAAAATTTCCCAGGGTGAGAACCTCCCCCACCCCAAAACCCTCCTTATGATGATTGGGCTTGCTCACTCGCCACAGGGCACTCGTCACCTACATTTACTCACCACTACTTTCAAATGTCACCAGCCGCCACTGTTCAAATTTCTTCCTACTGCCAGTCCTGCACCTGAGCTTTAAATATCTGGCCCTTAAATGTCATGTCTACATTTGAAAAGATGTATTATGCGTAAGTAAATAGTTTACTCAATTCGTTGGGAAACTTCAGTCAGCATAAGTATATAACAACTCATGCCAGTATTGAAGGTTTAGGGGCAATACTTTCACAGTTTTTAGGTAGTCAAGAAAAAACTGTATCTTTTACATGCAGAAGATTGTGAGGACCAACATTGTAGGTGAACAACAGTATACAGCAGAACCTCTGAGTACTGCATGCCTCAGAAGAATGTGCTGTCCTGCCCTGCACAGTTTTTCCTGTGCAGACTCTGTCATTTACCGTTTACCCCTAGAGTACCCTTCAATTATGCAATCTCAAAGAGGAATCCCCTTGTTGAAGTGGACTGAGACCCCAGCGTGGTGCTCTGATGCCGAGTGAGAACTCAAGGCGCATCCCTCTTAAAGAGAGAGGGTTCTACCCTCTCAAACTGTTTTTTGTGTGACTGGTATTGGTGCCAGCATAATTAATAGTGAAGGAACAGACCTTTTAACTGTTTCCTTCAAGGGGAGATGCCTATTGGCTTCCCTTTTTGAAAATGGTTCTGTCAAGCTCCATTAACCAGGTCTTGCCTCTATACACTTCGGAAATGTGTAGCTACAGTGGGCCTGATTTACTAACCTTTCACGCAATGCATTGCAGCAAGGCAATGTGCAATATCTGCTAAGATATGGCGCCCTTCTGCTCTCTCAAACCACTGGAGCACTTCAGGGAGCCTAGCGCCAATAAACGCACCCTTGCACCACGGTGCAAGGGTTCCCTGCGTTATAAGTAGAATTACACACATAGAAAGAAGAAATAACTAGGAGAAAAAAAGATTTTTCTTCTTTTGTGTCATCCTCTGGAAAGCCAGATGATTTCCCAGTTTTAGAAACCTTTGTAAATCAGGAATTGCGTGAATTCCATGGGTGAATTCATGGAAATGCCATGCTCCACCAATGGAACATCTCCCAGAACGAAATGTAATGCAACACAGCGCAGCTGCCTTGCGTTACATTTCTTTACAAAGCCGCGCAAGGTGGCGCAAATCGCCCCTTGCGTGGCTTTGAAAATATCTACTAGCATTTTGTGTTGTGGCTATGCCACAAAACTGGTGAAACCATGTTGTAAAATGTTAATAAATCTGGCGCTGTTTGTATGCGTGTAAGTGTCATGGCTTTAGTGTAAGGACTGTATGCACATTAGTAAGAATGCACAGTGGAATTCATTTTAGAGTCCTAGAACCTGAGTCGAGGGTGAGATTTGTGCAAATCTTTCTGGGTCACTGCAGACCTGGTAATCTGCCCTTTGTGTAACCCCCCAATAGTTTGCAGTGAGGTAATACATTGTTACGATGGGTGATGGATGCAGTGCATCTTCCTGTCAAAGCCCTTTCTCATAGAACACTCTGCTCCTGCCACGCTTGTTCAATATTTGCATGAGTTGAGACAAGACCTGCTGTTTGAAGGGCTAATACACATTCTACCTAAGTCAATTAAAACCAGCCCAGGAGAGGCTCTTGTTTTTCAGGGCCCTGGCATGAACTAATTGTGCATCAGACATGCAGTACTTGATTGGAGGAGCCTCCCTGGAACTTAAACACTTTAGAAGAGCTGAGTGGTCAATTCTGGTCAATTCTGACTATACGCACTGGTCCTCTTGACTCAGTAAGTCATTGGAGAATTTCTCTTCAATCCAACGTAGAGCTGCAGACTATTGTGAAATAGACAATTGTGTTTCAGCCGCAGCACTTTGTGAGTGGCTATCATGATTCACTAAGCTTGGACTCAGGAAAAGCTCTTGTGTTGCCCTGAACCAAAATGACTACTTCCTGTTGCATACCAGAGAACCAGAGGTCAGCTGTAGCCATGAGATTTGTGAGAGTTATCATGTGACTGCACCAAACAGCATGAGGCCTCTCTATCCAACTGAATGAGTATACCCTGAACTGTCATATATTCCTGTTTCATCTGAGGGCCCAAGGAAAGAGTCACCAGTTACAACATCTGTGGTGAGTCTGCTTTCTTCCAGAACCACCTGTGCTGAGGGTAACCTGTGTGCCTATTCAGTTCCTTCAATGTTGCTTGGAAGTAGGGGTGGTCGATAGATTCCGCTGCGCCGGTGGAATTGGTGGAATTTTGGCCACTCTGCGTTACATGGAGTTTTTTCTTGCGTGAAGCTCAAAAACAGTAAGTTGGCGTGCGCAAGCTAGATTTAGCATCCCATAACGTGATTTTCAGTTTCTAGGAGGGCACCCCGAGAGATTTCTGCTAAGCGGGCAGTCGTGACCGTTCGCCGTCAGAAAGCTGCTGCTCAAGTAGAATATCTACTTGAGCAGCAGCAAAATCAAGCCAAGAAACTGCACACTCTGGCGCACAGCATGGTGCTGTTTGAGCCGATCTTTCAGCGCAGAACGAGCTCTCGGTGCTAAATCACAATGCGAGCAGTGGGATGTCCCTATTTCTGCCCGAATCTCACGGAATTTTGTTTTGTAACTTCGTGGAATTCTACGGAGTAAAACGCCACGAGTTACGCCCAGGACTACATGGAAGACCCCCTTGGCTTCCATCTTACACTAGTTTATCAGAGAGGCAGCTGGGCTGAAAACACTGATCCATGAACAGTTGACCACATCAAAATCTGCAATATGTTGTAGAGATTCAACAATTTGAACCACCGTTCCATACTCCAAGGACTGGTGTGGCCAATCATAAGGTAAGCGGCCATCATGGCCCCTTAAAAATCTAAACGTGACTGGCATATTTTATTATATAGCACTGAGAATTATTTGGTGCCCTAGTGGTTATTACAGTGATAGGGAACAGACCTCTTCTGTAGGCCCCCCCACCACGCTAGCTGTTGCTCTTGTGGACACATATAGTATTGTCCCAAGGCACTGGAATTTGGCACTCCCCCTTTCAACCACTTTGTTGGAGGTTTCCAGGCCTTGGGAGTGCTCTTCTGGCAATTATTGGGAGGATTGTGGGCATTGCATTGAACTGGCGGGTTATGTAGCAGTTGTATTGAAATCAGCATAAATCTCAGACTGGTGTTAGGCTAGTGAACGCACTGAACTGTATCAAGGAATTGATTATGCACAGTGCTCTTTCTTGAGAACGCAATGTCTGAACTGTCTCTATTGCTGTAATTGGGCAACCATCCATAATCCAGTTCCATGTTTGCCAACTGAGGGGCCGATTCCGATTCGGGCCGGAAATCTCTCCGACCGAGCCGGACCCGGAGAGATATCCGACCGAATCGGACCCGTGCAGCCCGACCGAACGAGTACGATGCGCACGTATGCCATCGGACTCGAGTCGGTCGGACTCCCATTGAAGTCAATGGGAGCCTGTCGTACAACGCGTGGCCGAGGACACCTGTGGTAAATAGTGCAAACTCACAATCAGAGTCCACTAATTGCTGACTTCAAGACCTGGCCTGAGAAAAGTTCGAGCAATTGCCCAGAATACTACATGAAATTATGTTCTTTTGCAAAATGCTGGCTTTGGCATTTTGCACTGTTGTTTGGCGTGAAATGTGTCCTCACATAGATTTTTGCAGGAAGGACGTGTTTCACAATAAAAAAGCACAAAATTGTGTGTGACATGAACAACAGCCTCTCATGTTCAGATCATTCCTATCATTCTGTGCTAGGATTGTTACTCACATAAAGTCTCAATTTCCTTATATGGAATAATGGCTTATTCTCAGGCATTTCGTTTTACAATTGTGAAATGAAATGCTGGAAATCCCATAATATTATGACGGTGTAAACTTGTGACCAAATTAGGTCTCACAGAAAGGAGAGATGGCACAACAGTTTCAGTTTACGATTGTTATCTGGGTAAAATACCTCTGCCGGTATATTACCAGCAGTGGCGACTCCTCCGGTATGGAGGAGGATCGTCGCCCCCCCCATGAAGCTTCAAAACTTTAAAAATAAAATGATAATAAAACAGGGATATTATCATTTTATTTTTAAAGATCTAAGGGCCGGGCCGAGTCTTGGGAGCGGGGCCATCGTGGGGGCAGTCATGAGAGGGAGTGGTGGGCACTGAGCTGTCTCCAACCAAGCTGTGTTGCCGGGTTGGAGAACCCCTACAACAAGAACTCCTTACACTCTGTATAAAATTCTTGAGGAGTTCTCCTATATGTTGTCAATGCGATGTTTATGTTTTAAAGTCACCCTCACTTTTTCACGTCATGCTTATTGTCACTTATCTATGTGAGCACCTGATTTTTGAAAAATCTTCTGAAAATAAATACTAACGTTATTTTGACTTACATGTCCCTGTGCATATTACTTATAGCTCCCTGAGATATTGATTATCAATTACAACTTCGGTACCTTGTCCCCTTACCGGAGACTACCTTCCTTGGACCTCTTTTGGCCATTTTCGAACCACTGTTTTCGAAAATAGGGTTGGAGACAGCAAGCACAGGCTCCCAGTCTCTCTCAGAGCGCAAATTCAGGGCGCTCAGGCCAATCTTGATGCTGCTTTCAGGCATGAGGGCAGCATCAGGATTGGCCGCAGGGGAGTCTGAGAGCCTGTACTGCAGCGAGGGTTCGGAGAAAAAGAGCGGCAGCCCGGGCATCAGGTAAGTTCCTTTTTTCACTTTTTTCTGTTTTCTTCGTGGCTGTCTCCCCTCCCCCATCCTGCCACTCCATCCGCACACCAGCTGCTACTGAGTACCAGAGTATTGTAACTATGATATTCTCTGACAGAAATATCATCCCTAGATATCAGCTACAAAAAATCACCTCATTGGAGTTAATAATAGAAAGTCTTCACTCAAAGGACAACAATTTTAAAAATAATAATTTGCACCCAATATTTCCGGCAGACTATATTTTTGCTACCAATATACTGACATAAAACCACCTCTGCCACATAAAAATCTTACTCGGGGCTATACAGGGATTCATTTGACTATATAGAGTTTCAGTCATGTACATTATTCTTTTGACATGAGCCACTGAGGTCATTTAGAGGGTTTCTCATTGCACTGACGTTCGTTGGCATTCAATAAGACATTTAACAAAAGCAAGATTGTAAAAAATGTTGATCTCATTGGACATTGCAAGGCATATTTATCAAGGTTCTAGGGTGATGCAAAACCTAACTGAGATTAATCAAGCCATGCAAGGCCACCCTGCGTGGCCATAAATGGCTTGATAAATCTGGAGTAACACAAGGCAGCGCTAATCACTTTGCGTTACTCTGCCCCAGGGAGGCGTTCCATAGTTGGAGCGTGGGTGTTCCCACGCATTCACCCAAGGAATTTGCCACAATCCTAGATTTACCATTAGTGGTAGACCTGAGAATGCATCAAAATGCTACACCTCCCTGGGGGAGGCATAACGAGGAGAAAGATCTTTATTTCTCAGTGTTTTTCCACTTTCGACGTGCGCTGCATTCTGCAGCACACATAGAAAGAGGAAAATGCCTTTGAGGATTTTCCTAACAAAAACAATCCTGCCATCAAAGCAGGCACCCTTTCACCATGACGCAAGGGTGCCTGCATTGGCACTAGGCAGCCAAAAGTGCACCAGTGCTAGGAAAGGACAGGAATGCGCCGTATAATGTTACATAAGGCGCATTCCTGTCCTTTCCCTTTCATGCAGAGCAGCAAGGTGGCTTGCTGCATTGTGCTGTGTGAAATAATGATAAATATGCCCCCGCAGTTCTCTTTAACTGTACACTGTATGTGTTTATGTCATCTATGGTGAACTATACGCACACATAACATTAGCAATACAGTCAGCATCTGCAAATAAATGTATGTTACAGTGTCACTGCCTCTGTTAAACATGTTTCACAACTCTACCCAAAGTGCAAATCTACACACCCTTAGCCTAACAAGTATGTATTTACCTGCAGAGAAAGGTAAGAAAGCTTCTCGCTTGATGAATTGGCCATCATCATCCAAGAAGTGTTCTGGATAAAACTGGTATGGCCTTGCCCAAATGGACTCATCCTTCAGGACGGACGACAGGTTGAACATCAGTGTAGTGCCCTACAAGCAATAGCCAACATGTTAAACAGAGAATATGCTCAAGTTCTTAACTGTATGTTCATGGATACACATGATAACAGAGTGGACCACACAGAAAAGTATTGGTTTGCAGGCTGTGCGAAGCTCTTCTTACTCCAAAACTACATCCCTCTTTTCATGGATGATAACCCTAATTCATTCAGTGGACCAAAGCTGGTTGCTATTTGTCGTATTTACTCTGACATCCAATCCTGTGAACCATGCACTCAAGGTTGGACCTTCATCAACGCATAAGGTACAAAGTCCATGAAAATCACACAAACATAACAAGTTTAGTCTGATGTCTCAATATTTTCTCACATTACCATTTCAACTCTGGGAACACTACTACCTGTGGATTCAACAATGGAATTTAAAGGTTTGGTTGAGCTGCCTCAGCTGGTATACTACTTGCCCATGTGTGCCCTTGAAAAAAATGAGACTGACTGAAAGGCTCAGTGGAACTTTATTGTCCACTTACTGGTCATTTGCTGAGACTCACCCAGCCAATGGTAGCCCATAGGGGTGGAGCAGATCACTCATCACTCACACTGCCACTGTGGTGCTCTGCCATATCTTAGCTGTGGCACCTTTGCCTCCATGAGACAAGAGCACAAGAAGGTCTTGTGTGGCTGTCAGAATCACGTAAGGGGTTGTTGATAAAAGGTTCCTTACTAGGGACTTTTTCAATCTGACACTTCATCCATTGATGGGTGTTCACAGGGTTCCTCGCTGAGCATGAACAAATAAAATGAATTACAAGTAACTCTGAGTCTGTCCCTCCAAGCAGTGATCATGGATAACTTCTGATTATTTATCAATTAAGAATGGGGATCAAAAGAGGGATTGTCTTCCCGGTGGTCTTTAGAATGAATTACTACCTGATACCCTTGACAGAGTCTGGAAGGCCTGGCGCTTTTTTGTCCTTTGTACAGTTCCATGTCCCTCTTCCTGGAGTTTTGTGTATCCTCACATCCTGCAATGTTGGGGAACACTTCCTTGCAACATGAGGACATTTTGCCACCAGTTTTCTGCCAAATAAAAGTTCAACAGGAAATTTTCTGGGGGTGATATGAGACATGTCCTTACAATCCCTCAGATCTTGACATAATGTCTCTGAAATGGCGGCTCCTGAGACCTTCACACAAATTCTGGATTTCTTTTAAACTGGCCATAACTCACTTCATGATGTCATTGGCTTGAGGCCACAGTGGAGTGATTTTATTGTAGGGAAATCCTAAATGTACAGTAAAGTATTTAAAGTTGCTACCATTGCAGGGCTCGAAAAATCCACTCGACCGCTCGCATATGCGAGCTAAATTTAACGAGGGCGAGCTGTTTTTAGGTCCTACTCACCCTTTCTGGCGAGTAGGAAGACAAACTAACTTTTGTCCTCTGTCTGTGAAAACGGAGCAAATGTGACAAGATAACAAGATTTAAAGGCATTTTTATTGCTCACAAAGTTAATGAGCAATAAAGATGCCTTTAAATCTTGTTATCTTGTCACATTTGCTCCGCTTTCAGAGCCGGAGGTCAAGTAGGTTGCAGTTAGGTCGAGGAGATTTTTCAAGGTACTAGTCCTGCAGGAGTGCTGCTACATGTTTCAATGTGGACGGATTCCAAAAGTGGAGTAAATGTGTTTGTGGTCAGAGTTAACAAAGTCAGCCAAGCTTTTTGAAAAGACCAAGACTTCTGGGAAATTTGAAAGTTTGTGGCTTATAACTACAAGGTGTTGGCTTGTGGCACTGAGTCCAAAGAAATCAACTGCAATTTCTTCCTATATTTCATATGGTTGCTCTGGTATTCTCAGTGGCTCTGAAGGAGTGTCTTTTCCTGGACTCTGGCAGATATGAGCCCTGTATCTTTGCAGCTCATTGCAGCGTTGCACACTACTGCACTTTCTCTCAGAGACTCTCCCTTCAGCCCATGGCACTTTACTTATAGAGCCTGATCTGGGCTCAAGTGGAGCGCACTGGGTTAGAGGTGGTGTGGCATAGATTCAGTGCCTTGCTGAGTCTCAAACATCTGGCCCATCCGCGGATTGGATACAAGTACTGGATTGTGCCCGCTCAGCACTTACCTTTGGACTTTTTGAGCAAAATGTTCTGAGAAGGTAAAGTTCAGCTGGACAAGGCTGCAGGTGGTGTCCGAGGTGGGAGCATCATTGTCGGGGAGCCTGAGGTCAATGCCGCGGTGAAGATTTCTACGTTCGGATGTAGTTGTTTTTATGGAAGGCAAAAATCTCCAACGGGACGAGGCAGTATGCTACAGTCAAAGACAGTTCCAGGAACCCAGACACCCCTTTGTCAAAAACCGCTGAACAGTATGTGCTGCTCGGAAAAGAACGTAGCGGAAGTAGCCGCAAAGTCAGGCCGACAGGCAATGGACCTTGGGCAGATAGACAAACAGGTTGGTCCCAGTCTCTTCCTGGTTCTCTGATCAGTTTTTAGCCAAAATGTTTCTTAAGACCCAAGTTTTGGATTTTGGCTATCCAGGTACATTTAGCACCCCAACCCAGGGTCCAGGATTGGTGGGACACCACTGGGGAGTTAAGGACTCACTCAGGCTGGGTCCAAGTACGGGTTCAATATGGTGGGAGCCAGTTGTGTTTCTGTGGCTCTAACCAGGAAGCCAGCAAAATAGCCCTTGGAGTTACTCTGGTAATCCTGGGTGCAGGTGAAGAAGCAAGGCTCAAAAAGCAGACCTGGCCTCAGAAGGTTCAAGGCAGGCTCCAGGCAGCAAAGTAGTCTTGCAGAGTGCGCATCAAGTCACAGCAGCAGTCAGTCCTCTGAGAGTCCTTTCCACAGTTCCAGAAGTGAACTGAAAAGTGGGTCTGAGTGTCCTATTTTTATTCCCAGTGTCTCCTTTGAGGTTTGAAAGACATTTATAGTCTTTGAAGTGACTGGAGTTTCCTGACTTCCCTGTTCTGGCTCCAAACTGGCTGCAGGAACAATACAGTGATGACAAAGCCCTTTGTGTGAAGGCAGGCCACAGCCTATTCAGTTTTAGGTGGATCCTGACAGAAGATGCTCCATTCAGGCACACCTAATACCTCAATTGTGTGACTGCGTGGAAGGAATTCACATAGTCTAACTGCCAGTTACACCCAGTCATGTGACACAGGAGAGGCTGCAGGCCCCAGGCTGCTAAGGACAAGACAATTTCACATTTTTAAAAGTTGCATTTTCAAAATTGTAATTAAAAATCTGACTTTACATTTAAAGAGGATTTTTCATTACAGTTTCATAGATACCAAACATGAACTGGTTACCTGGTCCCAATCAAAAGTGAGCACTTATTAAATGTAATAAGCAACCACATGTTATAATGGAGATAAAACCAAAATTGTACATTGCACAGCGAATAACATTTCTCGCCCACTGCCAGCTAACTTTTGCCCTATTCCAACAGATAATCCACTGAGTCCATCTAAGACGGTGCGTAATCTGGGGGTATTATTTGACAGTAGTCTACAGTTAGACTCAAACGTAAACAAAACAGACGGCACCTGCGTATCTTTGATTAGAGCGTTACGGAAAATACTCCCGCTACTACCATCTTCCGCTAGGTCACAGGTGGTGAGGAGTGTCATTTTGAGCAGGTTGGATTACTGCAATGCACTGTTACTTGGAGCACCAATGTCTCTGATTTATAAGCTGCAAAGAATTCAAACAATAGCAGCTAAGCTAGCATTAAAAAGACAATGCAGGTCCTCTGCGTCTTCATCTTTGAAGGATCTCCACTGGCTGCCAATTCTGCAAAGAGTACAATTTAAAGCACTCTGTATTGTTCATAGGGCAGTACATGGAGTGGGACCCAGACCACTGCAGAGCAAATTTAATTGGTATATTCCAGTTAGAAACCTGCGCTCATCATCCGCCAAACTGGTGTGCACAGCCAGATTCAAAAATACACGGATCGGAGGCAGATCATTTAGCTCTGTAGCCTCGAGTCTGTGGAACAAATTACCAATGGACCTTAGACAAACTAAACATTTGTAAATTTTTTGAAAAAAGCTGAAAACATGGCTGTTTCCCAGGGACTAGTATAGTATAGTCGTAGCCTTCAGTTCTTTCAGCCCGCATGATTACAGCCAAGCATAGTGTCAGTAAGGTAAGCTTAGTGCCAGGATACCCGTAGGGTGACAGAGCGCAATACAAGTCCTTTATACATACATACATACATACAATGTTATCCTATGGGACAGGTAGGCCTCACAGTAGTGAAAAACAAATGAAGGACTTATTCATTTCCAGGACATGTAAAAGTAGAAGTGCATGTCCATACTTTTAATTACGATACATCCTGTTCTATGGGCTACCTAGGGCCTACCTTGGGGGTGACTTACAGGCATTAAAAGTAGAGTTTAAAGTTTGTCAAGGGAGTTATATTGCCAGTTGAATTAACTATTTAAAACTTCTTTCAGGCTGCAATGGCAGGCTTGGGACACGTTTTAAGGTAATACATAAGCGGGTGTCACAATCAGTGCTGCAGGCCCACTGGTAACGTCTATTATCAAGCCATACCACTCTACAAGGTACTTATAAGTAAATGAAATATGCCAATCAGGTGTAAGTTAATCAAACCATGTTTAGGGGAGTGAGCACAAGTAATTTAGCACTGGTTAACAGTGGTAAAGTGCACAGAGACCTAAGGCAAATAAAAACGAATTTCAGCAACAGAAATGGAGGTAAGTAGGCACAAATGTTGGGGGAAGACCACCCTGGGGCTCACAGGTCTAAGAAACCCTCTCAGGGTGCCACAGTATTTTGTCTTGCAGCTGTTTGTAGAGTTACTGACTGATGGTGTGATTGTGAGTTTAAGGTTAGACACAGTGATCAAAGCTCACTTGGTTATGTAATGTCATTTATATCTCATCTGTCATTTCAGTCCCCATAATGATGACCCTGTGATTCCCAATGGGTTTAGAAGCAAGAGGTACTATCCGCTGGGAATTACAAGATCTGCCAGAAAATGGGGATATTTTTTCTGCTGAGAGCAACAAAAATCTTGGGTAAAATATATGGGGGAAATAAGAAATAACCAATCTGGACATGAATCACTGCTTTCCCAGGAGTCATATTGCACTGTGTACTGGAGAATCTATGTACCCAAGCTTCCTTCCTGTTACTTAGTTTATGGGAAGACTATCTTTCCCACTACTTGTGTAGGCGTGGAGTTTGGATTTTACATTGCCACATAAGCTGGATCTGGTGGCTAACCAGAATCCTATGTGAACTTGACTGTAACACCAAGGAGGCATTCAATTTGAAGATCCCATTCAGAGATACATTTAATCCACTAAAACATTCCAAAGTGGTGAACCAGTTTTACATTATATTTAGTTTGTAGCCTCACATGTGTTCTTTGTCTAATTATAGTTCTAAACTCACATTTAACAAATGTAGATCTGGCAGGGGCCTGGCTTCATGCCACAGCCAAGCAAAGCAAGTAGGGAGGGCTTTAGCAAGACACCAATAAAAGCTTCAAAGGTCAAAGTGCTAAATAATTTGCCTTAATCAACATTGTTGCTGCAGTGCATACTTCATTTTCTCTGCAAGTTGGTAACCTTACTGGCCTTTGGGGTAAATGTCTGAGTTATTTATTGCACTTTTAGCTCCCAGAGCAACAGCAAAGGATATTTTAAATAGATTATTATACCTGACATTGTATGCTTTACAATAATGGCTGTGTGAAGTTTTGCAAGTAGAATATTCCCTTTAAAAATATTTCATAACTATTTCTTGACATTTAGATTTCAAAAGGAACCTACATATTAACCTGAAATCTCCATAGTGCTTTTTTCACTATTTACAGGCCACTTGCAAGTAAGTAGTCCTGACTATAGGTTTTCTATTATTATTAGATTTTCATTTAGGTTTTAATGTTCTGTTGTCTGATATACAGCCTATGGACAGAACAAGGAACAATAAAAATAACTCCAACTCTAACACATTATCTAGAAAATTTAAATATTTCAATGAATTTGATTTTACTCTAATTTTAGTAGATATTAATCCTTCCTTTTCTGAGCAGTCAAAACAATTGCCACTTTTCAAACATTCAAAAACCTGTTGTTTATTCATCAGGCATCAATAACTAAAAACATGTGAACAGTACTACTTCTTCTGTCAAGACAGTTAATGACTCTCAACCTCTAATTAAATGTTCAACAGGTTATACCTTGGAAGTGCTAATTGAGGAAGTCAGGTCTTTACTTCCATACATGGAAGAAATTAACAAGAATTCAGACAGAATAGATGATAGTCCATCATGGAGAAAAGGATGACAGAGGTGGTTTATACTGTTTTTCATATATTTGCACTATTATGGTCCTGTTTGTTAATGTAACTAATTATTCATGTTTTAAATAATATGGTTATGTATTCATTTTCTATCTTCACATTCAGATATACTTTGTATGTGGCAAGTTTCATGCTGTTACAATTTATTTAGATATTTTCATCACATTGATCGGTCCATCACCATTCCCTCCTGGCCTTCGTTAAATAATTCTTCTTTAGTTATGTTATGTGGTCTCTTCCATGCAGTTGTTTCCTGTATTTTGTTGTATGCTAGGTCTTCTTTATTATGTGGCATTTACTTTGTTTAAACATTTCTGCTCTTTTTTATGCCATTTTTCAACTGACTTTACATTGGTTTTCCTTTATTTACATTGTGGCAAATGTAGAACTTTGAAGGCATTATTTAGTGTTTATTTCTTTGCAATGCCTTTAGCGACTTGAGGAACATCTGAGAATGTTAAAGACCTTACTAATCCACTAATAGACAAAAGGTGTTGTCTCATTTAGAAACATTAAAATCTCAAATTATTTTAAATCAGGAAACTCATATTACTGAAGAGGAAGAAAAAAGAAAGCACATCTGTGTGGGTAATGCTTTAACTAGTGGTACCTCTTGGAATTTTAAGGGCCGTAATAATTTTATCAATGGCAGAGGATATTTTCTCACTTAGTGAAACTTAAACCATTTAACACAGGTTACTCTTGATACTGATGAGGAAGCAAATATACTACATGGATCTTGAGTGTGTAATATTTTCTGTTCCACTGTGTTTGGTAAAAGAATGGTGTCATAATTCTAATTATGGACCTCAACTGATCCGTTTATTTACACACTAATGTGAAATAGATGGTAGATGGTATATCTATAGCTTTAATAATTCTAATATTTTATTTTGGAAAAACAACAATTATATTCTAACAACTTTTTTGAAGGATAATTTGGTATTGTGATATGATTTTCATTTGGTGGTAGGCCCCTTTCTCTGTAGGTGATCATTATGTAGATGCTTTCAATGTAAAATGTAAAAACGTCTAACAAAATAATGGAGCGGAGAGATTTCTCGGATATGCGATGATTATGTAACCCAGATAAAAATAAGTATATTTTTCGCTACAGTTCATGCCACACATGGCTTGAAACTTACAAACAATATTTTACATTCAGAAATTGGCTTTAAACTATTTGTTGATCATGCTTTGATTTTGTTCTGATTTTGATATTCTGCCTACAGTAGGTACCAATCAATGTAGATTTAATAGAGATTTATTAAATGGCTCCCAATCTCTGAATGAATGTCCTGCTTTCTCAGTTAAATTTCTGAATTAAAGCAGTCCATCAGATATATTCATTCAAAATAATGAGATGTTTACAATGCCTCATTTCAATGGTTGTATTGAAGAAAATCAGTAATTTAGAACATAACATTTACACCTTGAAATCACAAGACTCTCTCAATAATTTAAATACAGCTACATTTGAATTTTAATAAGTCAAAAACAGAATATGGGTCTGGGATTATAAATAAAATGAAAGCCACATTCCAAGGAGGGCTTGGGAATAAAATTTGAAATGGGAAATTATTAGGAAATTATTTGAAAGTTAAAAAGAAATACCCTTAATCTCTTCTATAAATGGAGAGAACAGTGTAGCTAGAATTTCCCTATCTGAAAATAGTGATTGTTTCCTTCAGTTTTATAAACATATATAACCCCAATAACCTAGAGAAGAGGATGACAAGTTTAACAATTAGTTCCCTTCATTTTCCATGGATCTTTCTCCTAATATTGAATTGGCCACAAATGGAAAAAATATCACTATTGATGGGGTGATTAGGACTATATCACTTTTAAACTGAATGAAAGAAGTAGGCCCTGATGGCTTCCTCACTGCATTTTATTCTTTCTCTAACTTTCTCTTTTTCAAATTATGTGAGCTCAGCTTTTATTTCTCCAACAAAAGCTTGAGGTACCTTCAAAGGAGTGATAATTTGCCTTAACCCAAACAAGACAGGGTCTAACACCACTTTCAACAATTATAGACCTACATCTCTTTTGCAGGCACGGCCCGTGGTAGGAGTGCCGGTCGGGTGGTGACGTGGGGCGGGGGAGGGCAGGGTGGGGGGTAGTAAACTACGGATTAAGGCCGAATACAGGTAAGTGAACATTTAAATAAATAAAACGAATTTCGTTGTGAGCACTGCATCGCCAAATGCGATGCAGTGCGCTGCTGAATTCGTTTTATTTATTTAAATGTTCACTTACCATGCTAATCCGTAGTTTACCAGCTACCCTGCCCTCCCCACCCCACGTCACCGCCCGACCGGCACTCCTACCACGGGCCGCGCCTGCTCTTATGGTTACAGACTATAACGAATATGCTAAAATTCTAGCACCAAGACTAGAAAAAAGATTTTTTTTTAAATTTAGCTGAGAAGCTGTCTACATTGTTCCTCTCTTAGGTGTAAAGGTTGGATACTTTTAAAATCTTGTTTCTACCAATTGCTCTGTGCACAATTTCTAAACAAATGTGGGTCTGTTGAGCAAATGAAGCAATCGTTTTTTCTCAAACCTTCAAAAGGAATTGCAACAAGTTAATCCTTTGAAATATTTGCTTTTAGTACCTATCCATCAAATGTGCAAACACAAAATAATATAGCGATCAAAATGTAAAAGGAACAAGTATTCTGTAAGCCTAGGTACATATTTCCACTGAATACAATAGGGAAGACTGCAAAAGTACAGCTGTTTAAGGTGTTCTACAATGCTTATGAATTCAGATGACTGTATTGTACTGTAAATGGCTAAAACTCATTGGACATTCAGATATGAGTAAACATTTGTCAGTTAAACACACATGGAAATATATAATTTCAGGTTCACTTTTAACACTAAACACAAAATAAATATGGATTACAACAGACAGAATAAGCAAAATATAAACATGAATAAATACAGATTGAAATGTCAAACAAATAAATACCATATAACCGGGAGCCCTATTCTTGCTAAAGGTGTGGGAGGATTTCTGCCTGCAAAGTTAATATCTATCCGAATGGCAAGCAAACACGAACAAGCTGTGGGAAAGCCAACAAGAGTAGCTTTAATGCAATAATGCATACAAACAGCATTTCGATGTACCTGTTTTTGCATGTTTTAACATATTGAAATGAGACGTATTGGCTTTTCAAGTTATTATTTAAATAGTTAACACACCTGTGGGCCGCATTCAGCAATCTGAAGAAATCTGACTCAGAACATTCTCTAGTTCCCCAATAATACCCTGCCTCAACCTCTTAGAAATAATATCAAAAATAAAATTGTTGAAGGCCTTGATTGTTAAGGAAGGAGTTAAAGTTGCTTGTGGACGAGTTTTCCTGTGTATCCCAGGAGCAATTAAAGTCACAGAGGGAGTGATTCTCATTTTCCTATAGTAGCTGGTTTGTCATGTAATGAAGGCAGTCTTTAAGATATTTTGGGGCATATTTACAACGAAATGTCGGAGCGATGAGCTGCGCAAACTCTGGCAGCGCCGTGCTCCGACATTTCTAAAATGCAGGGATGCTCACCACTGTGTTTTCCCTAGCTCTGGCGCTAAAATTAGCTGCCTAGTGCCAATGCAGGCACCCTCGAACCATAGTGCAAGGGTGACTGCTTTGCAGGAAATGATTGTTTATGTGCAGGAAGGTGCCCTTTCCTGCACATAAACAATCCATAATGGCAAGTTGTTACTTCTATGGGGCCGATTCCGATTTCGGCCGGAAGGGCACCGAACGATGGTCGGAGCCCTTCCGACCGAATCGGAACGTGCCGCTCGGATTCCTTTCCGACCGAGCCATTCCGATGGGCTCGGTCGGAAGAAATCCGACTCGGATTTCCGGATGGCTCACGACGGGTTCGGAGAGCCCGTCAGCCATCCGGAAATCCTCTGTACCCCCCGGCTGCCTCTTTGCGACCGAGGGAGTACGATGGCAGTTTTTCACTGCCTTTTCGTGCTGGTCTTTCCGGCACGAAAAGGCAGGCGGTCACTGTCTTTGGGGGCCCCCAGTGGGACCCCCATGGGTGCAAGGTCACTGAATGGCGGCCTGGAGGCACCTATGGTGCCCCTCTGTTGAACCCTGCACCCGGTGGCAGGCACCTTGGGGTGCCGGCCACAGGGTGCAGGGTTGAACTGCACCCTGCTTTCTCCAATGCCAGCATGCATTCCGTCCGGAATGCATGCTCCCATTAATGGGAGATACGAGTGCGACCGAACAGGGTTCGGTCGCATCGTCCACTGCCTGGGCCGTAACCGACGACAGCAGGTCGTTCGGTTACGGCTCCGGACCGATGTCGGACGGACCTGAGTCCGTCCGACATCGGAATTGGCCCCTATGTGTGCTGCAGAATGCAGCACACATAGAATTAGAAAATCGTCATTATTCAATGATTGCTTATGGGCGGGAAGGGACACCTTCCTGCACATAAACAATCATTAATGGTGTTTTGCTCTTTCTATGTGTGCTGCAGAATGCAGCACACGTAGAAAAGCAAAAAGGAGGAGATATACAGTATTTCTCCTCATTTTGCCATTCTAACGCCTGCTCTTGCTTGGCTTTAGGTTTTGGCGCTACCTCAGATTTACACATCCTTGTAATTCTGGGGCAGCGTCAAAAAGCAATGGGTGTTGTGGTGGAACTCTCACAGCAATACCCATGGCACGCCCCTTTCATGCTAAATGATGCGTGTAAAGGGCGTATTTACAAGGTGGCGTTACGCCACAAAAAGTGACTTAACGCCGCTTTGTAAATATGGAGAAGGGCATCGTGCCACCAGAACATCACTAAAAGTGATGTTCTGGTGGCGCTATCCCCTTGTAAATATACCCCTTTGTTTTTTCACCAGGAGGGCAATTTATAATGCAGAGTCCTGTGCAGTTTTGCAATTGTAGGTCTATTTTTGTATTGGAAAGGGAGGTGTTATGAAATGAAGTATGTCCTCCCCAATTGGCCCAGTTCTGTCTAGTCTTATGACCTCGTATCCAAGGTGTGAAGGACAAAAATGTGTAGGTTGCAACTTCTTCCTTTGACTTTCGACTCATTATTCTGCATTATACCATTATTTATATCCTCAAATTCACCCTTATGCTTAATTCTACTTCAGTATTTGCTTTGCAACCTTAATATCATTTTTTAAAAACCTGACCAAATCCTAAACAAAAACTATATTTCGAGCACAAAATGCATCCTCATGTCTAAAGTGGATGTGAGGATGCATTTCACACTCAAATAGCATACCAAATGCACTTTTAGCATTTTACGTAACTGTGCATAGTTACATGTAACTTCACATAATTATGTTGAAATTTCATTTAACCACACAAAAGCAAATTACAGAAATTAAGTACACTCCTACTTGTTTGTTTTGTATGTGAATAATAGATATTTTATAGTATTCTATAAATTGATAATTAACTTTTTTCAATGGTTGATCAGGCTATTAATTTTATTAATGAGTTAATTTATTTGTATATGCAAATGTGTTATTAAAGTATAAAATGTAATAGTTTTCATTATTATTTTAAGTGCAATCCTTGTATGTTTCTATATAATACATAATATTTTGAATATTTTTGGCGAGATGTTGGGTTTGTAGAGGACTAGCAAAGGAAGTATTTTAAACATATGTTTTTAATGTTATAAATTAATGAATTCATTTTTAATTCATTGATTTGTTAATTGGTTAATTAAATATTTAAAACATTATATGGAAAGATTTATGAGTTTTTGATTGTTTTGTAAAACTGGTAAATATATTTTGAAATATTTGTTTTATTTGTTATTTGTAATTATATCTTGTTTGTGTTTAGGATGTTTCATAAATTATGATTTATTTTTACTTTTTATTTTCCATAGGTTGTTTGGTTTGTGGGGAAGTAGGGTGGAAGTGTTTTAAACATATTTGTAATTCATTTTAAATTGTAGTTATTACTTGTTATGTTGTGATTTTGAGTTGTATTTACATTGATTTATATTTTTAACTACTTAGGGGTCGATTCCGATTCGGGCCGGAAATCTCTCCGACCGAGCCGGACCCGGAGAGATTTCCGACCGAATCGGACCCGTGCAGTCCGACCGAACGAGTACGATGCGCACGTATGCCATCGGACCCGAGTCGGTCGGACTCCCAGTGAAGTCAATGGGAGCCTGTCGTACAACGCGTACGCGGGCTCCCATTGACTCAATGGGTGCGATGCGGACAAGGGCGCCCCCTACAGCGGGTACGCGGCGAAGCGATTCGCGCCGTACATGCACAGGTAGGGGGGACCCATGGGTCCCCCCTGTGTGCGACTCGTGCGGCTATGCGTACAGGGGGGGTCCGACGCGGACCCCCAAAGTACGGCTCCGACAGCTCTTTCGAGCCGGAGTGCGCGGCTCGGTCGGACTGCTCGCGGCGCGCATCGTACTTACCCGGCCGGGGAACGTCTCCATTGCGCGGTGCGAGTCGAGTCCGAGCGAGTCGGTCGGTGCGGTTCGAGCCAGGAACGAGTCGGTCGGAGCGGTCGGGACGCCCGGACGAGTCGGTCGGCGAATTCGCATCGTACTCGCTCGGCCGGACCCGCGTACGATTCGGTCGGGAAACAGGGCTCCGAATCGGATCCGGTAAAGCCGAATCCGATTCGGAGCCCTACCGGCCGAGATCGGAATCGGCCCCTTAATGTATTGTGTTGTGTACATTTTCAATGGTACTTTTTTATTTTACTACATATATTTTAAATAATTGTTTACTTTTTTCCATGTAACTCTTTTGTTATTTAGGTTTGGAAATAGTAAATGTGATTCTTTTAGATCTTTAAACTTTTACTCCTGCTGGTCAGTATGGATTGGAAATAGAACGTTTTCTCTCTCCAAAGTCCAATACTTCTCCCACTGTTGCTTAGCTTGGAGTGGGAATAGAAAATCTAGCACGTCAAAGTTCAACAACTTTGCTCTGTTTCGATTTGGAATAGTACATCTCCAAAATCCAACACTTTCTCTACTGTTGCTTATTTTGGAGAGGTATTAGTAAATCCGACCACTCTAAAGCACAAAATTGCCCCTACCATTGCTTACGTTGGAGTGGGAATAATGCATCTTACCAATCCAAAGTCCAACATATTCCCTACTGTTGCTTATGATGGAGTGGGGAATAGTAAATTTGACCCTACCAAAGTTCAGCATTTTCAATACTGTTGCTCAGGTTGAAATTGGGATAGAATGGAGATCGTAAATCTGAGCCTTACAAATTCCAACACTTTAACCTGCTGTTGTTTTATGATGGAGTGGGAATAATGATAGATAAATAAAGAATATAAGGATAGAATTAAGATAAAGATAGTAAAGGAATACAGAAAGGTAAATAAGATCCCATCAAAGTTCAACACTTTCTCTATTGTTGCTTAGGTTAGAACTTGAGGAGTACATTTTATTTTTTCTGATTTATAACTTTTTGATACTTTTTGCTTGCTTGGAACTATAATGGCATTTTTGACATTTTTGATAATTTTGAAATTGTTCAAATTATTTTTCTTTGTTCTCAACTTGTATGTATTTTTCCTATATTTGTAGGATTTCATTTATACAAGTAGGGCCCGATTCACAGAACTAACTTAAGACAAAATCCTAAACTTACTACCATTTTGGTATTCACAGAAGGCACTTACTCATTTTGGTATTCACAGAAGGCACTTTCTCATTTTGGTATTCACAGAAGGCACTTACTCATTTTGGTATTCACAGAAGGCACTTACTCATCAATGAGTAAGTGCCTTCTGTGAGATACCAAAATGAGTAAGTTACTCAAAATGAGTAAGTTACTCATTTTGGTATTCACAGAAGGCACTTACTCATCAATGAGTAAGTGCCTTCTGTGAATACCAAAATGAGTAAGTGCCCTCTGTGAATACCGAGATGAGTAAGTGCCTTCTGTGAATACCAAAATGGTAGTAAGTTTAGGATTTTGTCTTAAGTTAGTTCTGTGAATCGGGCCCGTAGTGATTATTTTTATGTAGATGTTTTACATTTTTTTGTCTTAGTATTTTCAGATATATTTTTGTTATTTAATGTTAAAGAAGCTATTCAATTTCATTTTTTGTTTATATTTTACATGATCTTAAATGTTTTGTGTCTTATATTTTTTAGAAATGTTACTTTAATAGGTTTATATTTAATTTATACAACATACTAATTACAATATACAATTTGAATGTTGTTTATTATTGTTCATTGTTTTTATAATGTGTGTTAATATTAGTATATGTTTTCATTATTGCATTTGGATATTTATTTAACCTACTTGCCTATTAATGTTAGTATTTTTTTTTGTTTACATTGTATTTGAAGTTACAAATGAATTAATTTTTTTAATTATTCAAATCATCTTCAATTGTTTGCATTATTATCTATATATATATATATATAGAGAGAGAGAGAGAAATAGTTATATGTAAATGAAAGTTAATTAAAAACTTTTAAATATAAATACATATCTGTTTTTTCAATATTTTTCTCCACAATATTCTTGTAGTCAGTCAGTAATAACTTTATTCTATACTTTTCAGTAACATAAAAGTGTAGAGATATATAAAAGATAAGAATAATAAAACAAATTCACCTCAAGATAAGAAAAGAGATCACGCACAATAATTAACATATATACATTTCACTTATAAAATTCATTAAATCACCAAACTTTACAGTTATCTTAAAAAGCGATTTTCTAAAATAAATCTTGATAAAATTCCATATGGGATACATGATAATCATGCAAAGTAATGCTTTACTTAGGGAACTTTCACACACATGTTTTTCCTTATTATCAATACCTGCCATAAATATGGGGTCATTACACAACACACAAGTGGAGTATTAAATTGCTGTAAGAATCGATGAGCTGGTCTGCACTGTGTAAACTTATATGCTTTAAATATAGGCAATAAAAATCTTTTCCTGGGAATTTCATAATATGGACAGATGAATACAATGTGCAAATTTGTTATGGGCAACTCACTGTCGTACGGACACAGTGCTAGCTCTGACAGAGAATAACATCCACTCGGAAACCCTACCATTAGAGGCAACATATTTGCCCTGAATCGGGTCAGGATAAACCTTTGCTGATTGTTTTGTACCAGGGTCAGGTAAAATTTCAAGCCCTCCAGGTGGGCCATCATACTATAAGCAAAAACTGTTGGTTTAACTCTTTCCCCCATGGCCTTGTTCTGAACACACGATTTCAGCTTATCCTTGGCTAGCGTTCTGCCGGAGTCTGGATTATTAAACAGTTCAGCCAAGACAATATCCTCACATAGAGGTTTTACGTGTCTCAGCCACAGGATCTCCATCGAATGATCTAGGTTCATGGTGTCCCTGAGGATTTACTTATTCTGCCCCATTTCGTCTTGCGACCAAATTGAATGCCAAAGCATGATCGGGCCACCTTTATCTTATCAGATGCGTACGAGATTCCCATTTCACAATGGGCTATGTAGTTTGAGGTGCTTAGCTAAAGAGCTAAAATATGTTTAAGAAATAAGTTTTTAACCTTTTGAATATTCTGAGTGTTAGCCATTCCCCAGACCCCAGCACCATATGAGGCCACTGCCACAGTCTTACTCACATATATGGTGAAGAGTTCCCTTAGAGCCTTAAAACCGAACTTCTTTATAAAGGAAGATTTCCCATTAATGGATTTCTCCATTTGCGCACACCTATTTGCTATCATGGGGGACCAAGAATTTTTACTGTCAAAAAGTATCCCAAATAGCAGAAAGTAGGTGATTCCCTCAATTTGTGCCCTTTCGCATAGAAGGAAGATTTTACCCTGGATTTTGCCCCGTAGGTCATAGTGTACGTCTTGGTGCCATTTACTTTCAGGTCCAGACCCGACATGAAGGCAATATAAGCATCAATTAGGCCCTGCAACCCCCTCCCAGTTCTGGCAATTAGTACAGCATCATCTGCATAAAGTAAAATTGGCAGCAGGCACAAACCTATCATCGCTGTGTCCCTAGCAGATATACATAGGGCTGATTCAAACCAGTTCGTATATAGGGAGAACAGGAAGGGGTTAAGGATACATCCCTGCCTAACCCCTCTTATGATGTTAAAACTGCCTGAACATTCACCATCCCTTCCAAAACGCATCTGGGCATTGGCGCCCGAGTACAATTGCCTAATGAAGGAGATAATTCCTGACTCAACCCCTGGATCCGCCATAATTTTCCACAGCTTTGAGTGCCAAATGCAGTCGAAGGTTGCTGACAAATCCATGAAGGATAGATATAACGATCCCTTCTTAGCCACAGTATACTTCCCAATGATGATACTTAAATTAAAAAATTGGTGGGCTGTACTCAGCCCTTTTTTAAATCCAAATTGGGTATCAGCTAGTATGTTATTAGCAGGAGCACAATCTTCCAATCTGTTGAGTAGTATACGCCCCATAGCCTTTGCAGTGGCATCTAACAGTGATATGGGCCAATACTTTTGTGGAAGGGATTTCCATGATGTAGGGGGGCCTATCTCTGAACTGGCATTGTAAACATTTGTTACCAATGGGGCCCACAGGTCTTGCTGCTCCGATACATATCCAGAGGGGTCCCTTTTAACTTCAGGCAAACTGACAGGCTGAAGAGAGTGCTGCAGGGGATCTGTCCCTAGAGTCTCTTGGTTCTCATTATTTCCTGCACTATTTTGTGTCACTTGGTCCATGGGTGTGAGAGGGCTGTTATCATAAATGGCAGTAAAGTAGTTAACCCACGCCTCTTCTGCGATGTGCACCTCAATTGAGGGTTTATGGGGCCCCCTAAAGTAGTTGTTGTTATTCACCTTCCAAAATAATCGAATATCCTTAAGGGCACTAGCCTGTACCAAATCCTCCCATACTGCTTCTATTATGCGTTTCTTTCTCCAAGCGATAGTCTGTTTAAAATGCACACACGTCACCCTAATTGATGCCATATCCTTTGGTTGCTGCTGTAGAGCTATGAGCAACTACTTTCTAGCTAGGGAATACTCTGAGTCAAACCAACCCCTCTCTCGGGCTTGTGATGGGTGTGACCTATGACTTCAAAGCCTGTTTAACACAAAAAGTGATGGTTGAAAAAGAAGAAATTGTTTGTAATGGGTCAGCCTCAGGATCTAGGCATAGATTTATCTCAGGCATAGTGTGCTGTAATATGGATGGGAGAAAAGCTAAGGGATCTACTTTCTCCCACTTAACGCCATCGCTGCTAGACTTCCCCCCCCCGCTCCCCCACCACCCCCGTGCTAAGACTTTTTTTGGCTATTTGGGGCAGTTTGCGCTTAGGCCTCTGTAACCTTTTGTCCAAATAAGGTATCCACATCAAATTTGCGTCCTTTTCTTCCAACATCCTGAGGATTCTAAAGGTTCTCAGGATTTGTGAATTCCCCTGGAGGGGACTGAGAAATTAGCCAAAATACAGCTACATTTTGTTTTTGGGGGAAAAATGGGGAATAAGTGCTGCAGAAGAAAGCTTCTGTTTTTTTCCCTGCAAATGGTATCACCAAAGAGTTTGTGGTGCTAAAATCACAATCTTCCAGCTTTCAGGAACAGGCAGACTTTTGTCAGAAAAACTAAATTTTCTACACAGTTTTGGCATTTCACTGGGACACAGCCTATTTTTCCTATTTTATATGCTTTCAACCTCCTTCCAGTTAGTGGTAGAAATGGGTATGAAACCATTAATGTATCCCAGAAAGCTATACATTGCTGCAAAGTAGACTACATTTTGAATTCAGCAGGGGGTCATTTGTGTAGATCCTTTAAGGATTCTCTATAGAAACTAACAGTTGAATTAAAACAATATTGAAATTGAGTTGAAAAAAACAGCCATTTGTGCCAACGTTTTACCTGTAACTTCTTTTAAGTATGGCAGATCTTTTAAACCAATATACCGTTACGTCTGCTGGACCCTTCTGGTTGTGGTGATATATACAACTTGTAGGTTCACCAAGAACCTGAGGTACCCAGAGCCAATAACTGAGCTCCGCCTTGCAATGTTGTACCGGGTATACAGCAATTCATTTTGTAAAATATAAAGAGTCAAAAATAGGTATCAAGGACACCCATGTATTTCTGAAATGGGAACAAAATATAGAGTTTAGAAGCTGTAGTTATTTGCACATCTCCCAAATTGTGGGTACCCATACTAGCATGTGAATTAGAGGACATTTTTCAAAATGACTTCTTTTTTACACATTGTCTTACAATTGGAAAGGCAGAAATGCATAGAAAGTCAATTGGTAATAATACTTGTTCTACAATTCTGTGTTTCCCTAAGTCTCCTAATAAAAATGGTACCTTACTTGTGTGGATAGGCCTAGTGCCCACGACAGGAAACCGCCCAGAACGCAACATGGGCAGATCAATTTTTCCAAGGGAAAACAGACCTTTTTTCGCAATGTGCCTAGCTGTAGATTTTAGACCCTAGCTTAGCTGGCACCTATAGAAACTTAGCAAACCTGTACACTTTTGAAAACTAGATATCCAGGGGAAACCAGGATGGGGAGACTTATGTGGCTTTCACCCGGTTCTGTTACCCAGAATCCCTTGCAAACCTAAACTTTGTAAAAAAGAACACATTTTCCTCATATTTCTGTGATGGAAAGTTCTGAAATCTGCAGGGAGCCACAATCTTCCACCTACCCGGAATTCCCCCTGGTCTCCTGATAAAAATGGTACCACACTTGTGTGGGTAGGCCTATTGCCTGCGACAGGAAATGGCCCAAACGCAACTTGGGCACATCACATTTTTCTAGTGAAAACAGACCCTTTTTTCGCAATGTGCCTAGCTGTGGATTTTGAGCCCTCGCTCAGCCGACACCTAGGGAAACCTAACAAACCTGTACATTTTTGAAAACTAGATACCTAGGGGAATACAGAATGGGGTGACTTGTGTGGCTGTGACCAGGTTCTGTTACCCAGAATCCCTTGCAAACCTCAAACTTTCTAGAAAAAAAACCCCACATTTTCCTCACATTTCTGTGATGGAAAGTTCTGGAATCTGCGTGGAGCAACAAACTTCCACCCACCCAGCATTCTCCCAAGTCTCTCAGTCACATGTACGGGTAGGCCTGGTGCCTGTGACAGAAAATGCCCCACAACGTACTGTGAACACTTCAAAATTATCAATCACAAAACTATCTGGTTTTGCGAGGGAGTTACCTGCATTTTTGGTCCTGGGCTCGGCGGCCACCTAGACCACCTAGGGAAACTTACCAAACCCAGACATTTCTGAATACTAGACACCCAGGGGAATCCAGGGAAGTGTGGCTTTCGTGGATCTCCCAATATTTTCCTACCCATAATCCCCTGCAAACCTCAAATTTAGCAAAAAGAAAACACATTTTGCCCACATTTCTGTGTGGGAAATTTGTGGGATAACTGGGCTGACACAAATTTCCTACCATCCTATGTTCCCCTAGGTCTCCCACTAAAAATGGTACCTCACTTGTGTAAGAAAGGGCAAGAAAGGAAAAATAAAACAAGTGTTTATCATTGTTTTATTTGTACTTTTCTACCATTTTTTGGGGGGACGATGCTCCTCTGCCATAGTGGAGGAGTCGTCACTGTGCACACCACCAGCCAAGCACCATCCACGCACTCCGCCATCCAAGCACCATCCAGACACACTGCCTGCCAAGCACCATCCATGCACACCACCAGCCAAGCGCCAGTCCACACACACCGACAAGCAAGCGACAATCCACGCACACCGACAAGCAAGTGCTAGTATGCACACACCGCCACCAAGCGCTAGTCCACACACACACCACCAGCCAAGTGCAAGTCCACACACACTGCCAGCAAAATGCCAGTATACACACAGCCAGCCAAATCCCAGTACACGCAGACCGTCAGCAGAACTCCAGTTCACACACACAGAAACTTTCCCTGGTATCTAGTAGTTTTCAGACCCCTTTGGGGGTCAGATGAGCCTTAAAATATTGCTGATGTAAACAGCCAAAATGTGTCCCTAGAAAAAAAGGGGAGCGGCTCTTGTCTCTGGGGCCGCTCTTTGACATGCACATAAACATATCCCTGGTGTTGAGTGGGCTTTCTGCCCCCCATGGGGCAGATCGGGGGTAATAACCCCCATCTGGCTCCCAAGGGGGACAGAAAGACTGTCTAATGTGTGTTTGGGGCACTGTCAGGTCCATTCTGGGCAGCCCCCACCCTACGTATAAAAGAAACATAATCCCTGGTGCCTAGTGGGCTTTCTGCCCCCCGAGGGGAGGCAGAAAGTCTGTGGCAAATTTTTTAGGGGGTGGGGGAATTGGCATGCCCATTCTAGGAAGCCCCCTACAAAAAAAATAGTCCCTGGCTTCCTAGTGGGCTTTCTGCCCCCCGGCGGGGCAGACCAGCAGATATTGCCCCAATTGCCCCCAGGGGTGTGCAGAAAGGCTGCCCAATTAGTTTTGGAGGGGTGGGGGTACTGGCATTCCCATTTTGGGCAGCTCACCCCTACGTGTAAAAAGAACACATAATACCTGGTGCCTAGTGGGCTTTCTGCCACCCCGGGGGGCGGCCGATATGGGGCCATGCCCCCACCTGCCTCCCGGGGGGACAGAAAGACTGGGCAAATTTTTTAGGGGGTGGGGGTATTGGCATGCTCATTCTGGGCAGCCCCTACCCCTCAACTACAAAAAATAGTCCCTGGCTACCTAGTGGGCTTTCTGCCCCTCCGGGGGACAGATTGGGGGCTATTGCCTCCATGTGCCCCCAAGGGGGGGCGGAAAGACTATCCAATTAGTAGGGGTGGGGCTATTCAAAATGGGCATGCTGGTGCCTCCACTCCTACGTATAAAAAAACATAATCCCTGGTGCTTAGTGGGTTTTCTGCCCCCTGGGGGGCAGAAATACTGTGGCAATTTTTTTGGGGGGTGGGGCCCATTTTGGGCAGCCCCACCCCAAAATGTACATAAATAAAAATCCCTGGTGCCTAGTGTGCTTTTTGTCCCTCCCGGGGGGGCAGATCGGGGGCTATTGCCCCCTTCAGCCCCCAATGGAGGCAGAAAGACTGTTTTCAAATATATTTGAGTGGGCAACCCCCACCCCTCTTTTATAAAAAAAATCCCTGTTGTCTAGTGGGCTTTCTGCCCTCCCCAGGGAGCAGATCGGGGTAATAACCCCCATTTGCCCCCCGGTGGGCAGAAACACTGTGGAGGTTGTTTGAGGGGGTGAGGGCATTGGCATGCCCATTTTGGGCAGCCCCCACCCCTATATGCCCTCATAGAATAAATCACTGGTGCCTAGTGTGTTTTCTGCCCCCGGGAGGAGGCAGAAAGACTGAAATGTGCCAAACCATTGAGGGGGAGCAAAAGCCCTTGCCTAAGGGGTTGCTCCCCCCTCCCTAGTGCCTAATGCGTGGATCCCTGCTTGGGGATCTCCCCCCTGCGGTGTTCCCCAAGCAGTGTTCCACTAGGGGTACCATTGGAAGGAGGAGATTCTCCCCTTTCCAATGATACCTCTCCCGTCTGCCTCAGTGCTCAGGGGGCTGAGCACCGATGCAGTGAAACTGAAATGAGCCGATCGGCTCATTTCAGGTTCAGTTGAGCGCAGATCGTCATTTCAGTGAAACGATCAGAAAAGCCTCAGGAGCTGGGGAAGCTCTTCCCCAGCTCCCGACGCTGTTTTGATTGAAAGGAAATGCCTCTGGTGCCCGCACCAGAGGGATTTCCTTTCCCATGTGCGCGGACGCCCGGGAGCTGTCCGACGCACATGAGCACTGTAGCGTCGGACGGCTCCGGGACTTCCGATGCATGAAAAGGGTTAATAGAATACCCATTTGTCATTGCCAGGATTGGGTCGAATCCTAATTTTGATGTAATTTAGCTTTTCTTGGCTAGGGTCACCCTGACCTCTAACACTGCATGATCACTATACCCAGTGATAGTGGTTTCAAAGCCTTTAATAACTGGGTCTAAGACTTCAGAGGCCATGATAAAGTCAATGTGGGTACTAAGCTTTCGCTCCCATTCAGCTTACCATTTTGCATCCTGAGGCTTAGCTTCACCATTAGACTATTCAGGGCTGTTCCATAATTATCATGTTTGAAGTGTGCAAGTGCCTCACCTTATAGGTCAATGACTCCACAAATTGGTTTGTCTACTAATGAACAATGATGTACATTAAAATCTCCTACTCAAATAATGCTCACAGGTTTAAAATGCGAAAACGTGACTGCCTGGATGACTAACTCCAGATCCATCACTACCTAGGGTTCTCAAGCTGTCAAAACAATTATTGTAAACATTAATTAAAAGAATGTACCATGGCTTGCCCACCTCGAATAGCAATAAATGAAAATAGGGAGATTAATTTATGAATTTCAAAATTTTCGACGACATAGTGTTCAGGATGTAGGTCACTAGACCCCCCTTCGCACTACCCATCACTGATGGTTTAGCCAGGGTACAACAACCTATGTATCCATCAATAGGATGAGCCAACATCTCCCATGTTTCCTGTAAGCAAAGTATATGGGAACCAGACATCAATCTGTGCCAATCAGGTACATCGATCTTATTTTTGAGCCCTGCCACATTCCATGATATGAGTGCCACCCCTGAGTATGTAGATGCATGTAGATCTATGCTATAGCCTACAATTTCCTTCGCCCAAGGGTGTGTGGCGGGCTTAGGATTTCTAATAGCAGTCACATGATAGTCTTTAATGATCATTGGCTCAGACATTTTGCCACTATCCTGATCTCTCATATCTATAGAATTACCTAATTCAGGGTCAAGTCAATCCTGATTATTCAACACAGATAGGCACTCAAACCTATTACCCACTTTCCATGGCTCCCTTGGGCTACAAAAACCCTCTAGCTGAACTCCCCCCTGAGTGTCTCTCTTTTTCCTAGCTAGCATCCAGGGCATCTGAGACTCCATTGGGCCTAAGACGGCATCTTTCGGTCTATAAAAGAAGCAGAGGGGAACAGCTGTGATGTTGTTTGACACCAATTCATTTGACCCACATACATGTAAGACCCTCTCAACTAGGGAAGGGTTGCGGAAGTTCACAATCACGCAGTCTCCTGTGATAGATTTCTCTTCTCTACCCACCCAGCTCACCTGTCTGACCATTATTATGTTATTAAACAACTCACTCACGCCCTTCAGTCTAGAGAATGAGTATGAGTATTGCATTCCTAAAGTGCGACTGCCACTCCCAGAGGAGCATCCCGTCGCTAAGCAGAAAAAATGAATGTGCCAGTTTGAACTTAGTCTAACTTGTTCAGTCTTAGGGGAGAACGATGAGTCAGAGAATAAGTGAGTATAACAAGGCAACGGGGAGGCTATAAAGCTAGGTCTTAAGCTGCTGTTTAAAGATCCTTTCTGAGTCCATGAATCTTAACTCCATGGGAAGCTGGTTCCAGGCCCTAGTGCCCAGGACTGTGAAATATTTTCCTCCTAGGGTTTTTAGTCTCTGATTGTGAGGTTTGAGCAGGTTGGCTTGTGAGGACCTGAGAGGGCATGTCGTCCTATGGGGGGTGATGTTCTGGAGTGCCCTTTTATGGACTGGCAGCCAATAAAGTACTTTCAGAGCTGCTGATGCTGAGGAACGACGAGGGAGTTTTAATACTAGTCTGACTGCCGCGTGTTGCACCACCTAAGGTTTCTGTAAGATTTGTTTAGAGGAGCCTGCATATAGACTATTACAATAGTCTAGCTAGAGGTTATAAGGGACGATGCTATAGTTTTCCTGGCCGACAGCGGAAGGCATTCAAAGAATTGTTTCAAAGCTTTTATGAGACTGAAACAATTTCCAGCTATTGCCATAGCTTGTTGGCAAAAAGACAGAAGGGCATCACATTTTGTACACAGTCTAGCCCTTGTCCCTATCCATTGAACACATTTATTTTTACCTCACACCATGTTTCATCCTTATCTCTGGAGATCGGGGGGGACGCCTAAAAGGGCAACCACATACGGTACACAATCAGGTGTCAAGTCCATAGTCCTTTTAGGAAATAATCTATTACCCATTTCCTCATGTTGCTTCAACACTGGTACATGTTTAGTATTTGTGTTAATATTTATATCCAACGCATTACTCCAAGACCCTGCATTTGATCTGATAACCTCCCTCTTAGAAGTCTCTTCCGTTTTGCCCCGTTTCCGCCTCTGGGCCTCTTTGGTTTGGGACAGCATTATTACATACAGCCCCCTTCATGAACTGGTCCAGAACTCCACTATAAGCTTGTAATTAGTTCTCAACCGAGGTCAGTCGACTAGACATCAGTGAAATCATGGAGGACATCCTCTGTTCCATAGCAACCAAAATATCCTTAATGTCTCTGTGGGTTGTTGTCATTGTTGCATGTCCTCCCTGTACATCCCCGTTGGACACACTCTTTTTTTTCCATAGCCCCAGACTGACACTTTCCCACCTTGATGTCCATTTGCATGGGAGGGAGCTTGGAATGACCAATTTGTGTGCCCTTTTGCTTCAATTTTGTTTTGGGGGAGAGATACTGCACAGATCCCTGGAGATGATACTTTTTTGTGGCAGGAAAGAGGGGATGCCCCGGTGACTGTGCTGCTTTGGGGTCTTTGTCCAGTGGTGTGCCCTCCTGTGTGGTTGCTGATTGCACCATAGATGCAGGAAACTCTGTAATTATAGTGGCTGCTTTTAAGGTTGCCATGGTGTGTTTTATCTCGTTATTTAAAGCTCCCATTGCACCTGTTTCTAGAGGGCCGGTAGCAACACCCTCAGTTATATTGAGTTTCCTTCTCCCCACGATCTCTTCGGTTACCTGGTCTCGCCTAAATAATTCAATGGGAAATCATCAATTTAAATTCCAGAGGCTACCTTGATGTCGAAGAGCGAAGCCAAGCGGGGTGGCCCAGCCCGGCCTCCTCCGGTTGCTGACGGTCACAGACGGGCCGGCTCTTGGCCTGGTCTTTGCCTGGGCCATGCCCGGATGCGTCCTGCGGGACGCCTCCGATCAGCTTAAGGTGCTCCGACGCCTGAGGGCTGCATCATGCCCCAGGCCAAGCTTGCTGTGGAGTGTAGTCCTCCTCCCAGGCAGCTGCAGGCAAACAAGCGAGGGTCTTCTTGTAGTCAATATTATTGTACTTCACATAGTCGATATTTAAAGGTGATACTTTTGTCCTCAATATTTTAGCCATGATATTTTTGTATTTTTTTAAATCAAAAATGTGTTATAAATGTGGTCTGGATGAGGGTGCGGCAGCAGCTGGTGTCTTCTTCAGGGTCTTTGAGAAGAGCTATAAGATATGCTGGCATTGTTTGTGGATCGCCCTGCAAACACCAATGTGTTGATCAAGTTAACAATACAGAGACAGGTTGAGCTACAAAGCCAGTCTGAAAACAATGTGGATGGCTCAGCGTAGAGTATCTGAAAACAATTCAGAAAACAATTTCAAAAGAAAGTGAACCAGTGAAACCCATGCAAATTAGTTCAATGCGAAGGCCACTGATTTGGGAAGAAAAGGAGAGACAAAGAAAAGAAACGTTCTGTTTATACTGTTGCTAAGTAGGTCATGTTGTTCAAAATGTCCCTAGCTTTCGGGAGATGTAACAGCCCAATCCTCATCAGCAAACAAAGGGTGGGTGCAACTCAGTGACAAGAGTTTGCTGGTGACAAGAGATATTTTTTGGAACACTGCATACTATGCACAGAGAGAAGAAATACTGGTCTCTACTAACGCACATAGAGGATGTCATTAAAATCTGTTGATGTATTGAAAGAGACTCAGAAAGTAATTATGACCACTGAAGTGTGTTATAAATAATTCCTCATTTTTGGAATGAACGATGCTTATACATTTGTTGTGATATTGGGAACAACATGGCTGCATTTTCAAGCTCCACAAATTGACTAAAAGGATGCCATCATTTTCTGTGCATCTGAATTTTACCTGCATCATTGTTTTCTTCTGCATGGGGGAAACCACAGTGCTGAAGGTTTTTTTCCTGTGTCAAAATAAGATTCAGGGAATCAGATGGCAAACCCTAATTCTTTGCTGATGGTTTTATTTAAAAACGAGTCACTACACAACCTCTGCATCGGAGCTGTGATAGTGCAGTTGGTCTAACCCCAAAATTCCTTATAGTTAGACATACAATTTCACTGTGACAGAGACCAGGTATTATGGAATAAAACAAAAAAAAAGGGATTTATAAAACATTCAACCTCCCCAGTGGCGCTCGTATCTTTTTCATCCTCAAGCATGGTATAGCCTGTAGGGTCTGCATTGACTAAAGAGAACTGAATCAGGTCACCATTAGGAACCATTATCCACTACCAATAATCTCAGTGGTGTTGGATCAAGTGAAGACAGCAAAGGCCTTTGCACAGCTCAACTTAAGAGAAGCCTACAAATTTGGTCTTAATCAAGGAGGAAGATGAGAATTGAAGACAGAGTTCAGCATGAGATATGCTATTTCATTACTTGATCATGCTGTTTGACCCCTATGCTTCAACATTCTGTGAACAAAGATATTTTGGACACCTTTGTTGTAATATATTTAAACAACATTTTGTTTTGTTTTTCAATTTTCTATCAGAACACCAAAAACACACAACAGATTTTTTACAGTAGCTTAGAACCCACTCATTATAGGTCAAACTGGAGAAATGCTGCTTTGAGACCTCTTCCATTTACCTGCTATGATTCGCAATATCAGTATCTGAAGTGCTGATGGATCATAAAAAGTGAAAGCTTTAATTGAGTTGCCTCAGCCATTTAATGTAAAAAAACATACAGAAATTATTTGGTTTCTCAAAACTTTTCCGAGATCATTTTCAAAGATTTTTTAATTACTTCCAAAAACACAGCTGGCCAAGAAGAGTGAGACACTTTCTGGGGGGAAGAGAACAAGAAGGGTGTTTATCAATTTCTGAAAGAAACGTTTACATCTGTTCCCATTTTCAGACATACAGATTGTACTAGACAATACATTGTGGAAACTGATATGTCAGCATTTCTGACTGGAGCCATAATTTCTCAGAGACACCAACTCACAGATAGATTATATACAGTAGACTACTGCGCAAGAACTTTAGCACCTACAGAGATAATTTGCACAATCTATGATCAAGTGCTTTTGGCTATTAAATAATGTTTTACTCGGTTGAGTCACTGACTGAGGGGGGTTGTGCACAAAGTAATTGTCAGGACTGATCTCAAGAACCTTGGATTTTTTTTATTCAATAAAATGCTTGGATGTCAGACATGCCAGATTGTATTATTTTTCTCTTGCTTTTCTTATGACAAGGAAAAGTCGGTGCTTTATCCTGACATGTAAAAGGAGAAGAATTTCACATGCCTTACCATACAATACTAGCAATTCAATCTGGATGCAGGAGCTAAGCCACTAAAATATTGGAAAAGATAAAGGGACAACAATCTAGGATGTATAGGAAAGAGTGGTTGCAAGAAGAACCTCAGCACAACAAGTGTCAAAGTAGGTTTTTAGTACACAACCAAAGATCTAAAATATGAATTTCTTTGCCTGAATTATGCTATCACTACAGCAGCTTCCCGGCCCTTCCAGGACAAAAGAACTGGTAGAATGCATGTTTTGATGGCCACATATGTAGGAACAGTTTGAACAATATATTTTGATATGTACTGCATGTGCATAAAATAAACATTTCATGGAAAACCAGCTGGGTCAATACAGTCCCTTGTGGTGGTGGAGCCTTTCACCAAGATTGTCCATTTAATCCCCTTAGAGCAACTGCAATCAGCTCCCAAGTTAACTGAAATGTTTAACAGAGATTGTTAGGCTACATAGATTGCCATAAGTTATTGTCTCTGACAGGGGAGTCCAATTCGTTTCTAGGTTTTGGAATGAAGTGCTGAACAGGTTGGTCAGACTAAAAGAATAAATCAGACATTGCAACAATAACTCTGTTGTTTTTGGCGAATGGAGAAAGTGGCCCCCACTTGTGAGTTTGCTTACAGTAATTCAATACACACATCCACAGGTGCATCCCCATTTTTCTGTATGCTTGGAATTCATCCCGAGATTTAGCCTCTCAGTTTAGGTCTGCTACAGTGTAATGTATAAAATATTCAAGAAACTCACAGAACAAGAGTAGTGCAGTTTGTGAAGGCAAAATGAGATCAAAAAAGATTTGCAGATCAGCATAGAGGACAAGTCCTGAAACACAAGCTGGGTCCTTCCAAAGTGATGTAGAGATGGTGGGGCATCAGCATTGAGGTTACAGCTTCCTCAAGGTTGACATATGCATCTGGTGGTGCATGTGCCATGAGTTAAACCAGCTCACTCCCAGGGACCAAAAGCGTTCACAGTTGTAATAGTTTAGGGAGAACATCTAATCAAGACAGGACTTTCATCATATGTCAGAGACAGTGCAGATTTTATGACAAAAATACAAGAGGTCACTGTGAATGTGATCACATAATGAATGCTAATATTATTTTCTACCTATACACTAGCAAATATCACTGTGATGGCACTGAGGTATGCAAATACTTCCTGCATATAAACAGCATATAGATATAGTTATTACAATTCTACAACTTTGTTAAACACATAAATATTTTTTTCAAAATCCCATCTTTCATCAATTAAGAGGAACAGCCATCAGCACGGTTCACCATTAGCCACATGAACTTACTAGGAGGCTGGTAAGAAAACTATGTAACATGGAAAATGAAGACTGCAGAGAGAAAGAATGTGGCCATCTGGCTAAGATTTATAGATAGCGTATTTGTGTTATGCAACAGATGATAAAGCTATACAAAATAATGAATAAACTTTTAATCAACAAAGAATTGAATCTCAGAATCACAAAAGGAATACATAATTAAGAAATTATATAATTGAATCTAAAATTGATAGTTGAGAATAATTCATTCCAAACAACTCTTATTTTAACAACTAGCAACATCATACATCATGCTTGCAGTCAACATACAACTAGAGGTAAAGGACGTATTCCATATGATGAATGTAAGAGAATTAAACCTATTTGTTGTACTTAAGCCCTGTACGAAACAAAAGCAAAAAATGTTCAGATGATGTTTCAAGCAAGAGGCTATCACAAGAAAGTTGTTCATACAGCCTAACTGACAGTAGCCACAAAAAAGGGAGTAATTATTAAATAATGAAATTTAAAGAAAAGAATTAGGCAGTATCAGACATCATAAAGTACATCTTGAGAGACACAGTGGCATGCCCAATAATCCATAGAAGTGGAAACGTGTGAGACAATAAGATTAGGTTTCTATTCATGAATCATAAGGCATGCAAAAATACAGCTGACACAAACAATACAAGAGACCACACAGAAAATTATATAAAACAAAATATATACTTATATAGCATGCACAACCGAATATACCTTCCTTGTGCTGAAATGTACATGCAAGAAACATATGTATAGCCAGTATGCCTTTTCTTCATAAGAAACACCGTTTTGACCTCTCTGTGGTCATAAAAGACCAGGTTGTGATGCTTCCTATGGCCAAACTCTTTAAAGCAACATACCCCTGTGACAACACATTTGTTGTGTGCTTTAGACAGAGTTGTGCAAAGGGTCATAGGAGTTGATAGAGTGACCAAGTTCGGAATACTGGAGTCATTCTATACCACTGATTTTGAAAGCTTGCATCCTAAATGATATAACAGACAGGAGGAACTGTTTTGTGCACTTATATTAAAAAAAAGAAAAGGCTGTCCTTTACAAACATTACTCGCTTTGAAAGTACTTATATGCTTAAACCTGCGTTAATCACATTTTAAAAGTTGCTTATGAGGTTAAATTATTTTCTTCAATAGATGGTGGATGCCTGTGAAATTAGCTTCCTTTGGTGTGATAAAACTGATAAAAATGTGATTTTGAACTAAACAACCCTTTGTTGTAAAATGTGTACCATAAACCTGCTAAAATCAAGTTAAGCTGAAATTGTTAAACCTGTTGGAGATAACGGTGGTACAAATTTGACGCTAAAGGAACTATCTTTCTACGTAAATATGTACCTGAAAACAGTCCCTCTTCCACAGCAATGGCATTGGGAATATTTTTTCTATGTGAACTATACAGAGAGTTAAAAGGAAATTTGTACCTACTGAGCAAGTACCACATCCTGTCCACATCAGGGGCAGAAACAGTTGGACTATGGTGGTTGCTTAGTGCCAGATTATATGTGGTTTATAAATATACGTGTGGTTTGGGTTCTTTCTTGTGTGTGGAGAAAATTTCAAGAAATAAATAATGTTAATCAAGAGAAAGTGACTGTAGGAAGAATTTATCACACTGTCAAACTCTTTGGATAGAGCACTTGGAATCATCGAGCCTTCAGGGTCTCAGCTTAATACACAACGTTATGTGCTGTCTTTGAGAACTACAAAGGGGCTTTTATAGACAAAACATATCACATGGCCTTTAAAGAAATGAAAAAGAAGCTATAGGTTCGAACTCTTTTTTCGTCATGTCTGACATGAAGAAACAGGGGTTCAGAATAAAACCGAAAAGTATGCTTTGAAAATTTTATGAAAAATTGAGGTCTAATATTCTCCAAGCTATATTTTGACAGAGATTGCAGAGATTGGTGGAAAACTTGAACTATTTATTGCCAAGGAAGGTGTGCTTGGACACTGAAAAGCACTGGATTTAGGACTATCAATGTATGTTACAATGCCAAGAATTAATGAATAAGATTATGTTTTAAATTAAAAAGAAGCACATGAAATGATGTAAGGGGGCATATAAGGAAACCATTTAATATTTAACAAAATTGCAAATAACAGAGGTAAACATTTCAGCTATTATGTGAGGTTTTCAATAAAAGAGTTGCAGGCTATTTCCATTGTAATCAATGCACTGGAAAGAGTGTCATAATTACAGACCTATGTTGGTCCTGTGCCTCTCACATCCAGGAATTGTATAATAATGTTTGAGAGGAAAGGTTTGAGATTACATGTGTGTCAGTGATATGCATTAGTGATGCATTCATTGAATAATTTGCCATAAATACATGTTTTGTCCATCAAAAAAATATCTGTCACTATAATGGGACAGCTACTTTCAGAGGGAAGCTTCCACCACTTACTGTGGATGCAAGACATGTAACTCACATTTTAGGCACATTACAAATGCATATATATCTTGTGTAGTACAAGCTCGAACAGTTTCTCAGATAAAATACTCATCTGTTTGTGAAAGCTCATGATAATTTCTACTGTGCTTTATTGGTTTTCATTTGGTGCTATAAGATCTGTCCTTACAGATAGGGCAGCTGAACTACTACTATCTTTGGTGCTGTTAGCAGTGCACCCAGATGAACTGGATAGCAGCAACGGAGTTGTCAATGCCAGCATCTCAGAATAGGGTGACTGATGTAATGGAGGTATGGAAGGAGACCACACAATTTTATGATGAAGGCCTACCCGCCTCCTCACAGTTGAAGTATTTTAGTGAGACATGCAATCTAGAAATTATCAACCAAATTCAAAGAGGGCACTTTAGGTTCATGTTTTGCCACTGATCTGGTACATGGAGGCGATCATTTCTTGGCATTGTTTAAAACAAACTCTAGTACATGAGCAATTGTAGCAAAAGAGATAAGTGAGAAGTAGGTAATTCTTATCCAAGTTCAGCTTTTAAGGGCTAAAATATCTAGTGACTTTGAGTAAAAGATTTTAATGTACAGCACACAATGTGATTTTATAGTGACACAGTTAGACATGGCATCCTTGGTGTGGTTTCCCCTGTCTCTTTGCCCCCTACCTCCTGTATTTCTGACTGTATGCTGGACTTCGTTTATGCTGGTATTTGTACTCTGGGTACTTTACCACTGCTGATCAGTCCTAAAGTGCAAGCTCTCCTTGTGTAAATTGTGCTTATGATTGGTTATTCATGATTGGCATATTTGATTTACTCGTAAGTCCCTAGTAAAGTTCACTGTATGTGCCCAGGGCCCGTAAATCAAATGCTACTAGTGGGCCTACAGCACTGGTTGTGCCACCCACATGAGTAGCCCTCTAAACCTGTCTAAGGCCTGCAATTGCAGGGTCTTCAAATGCAGTTTTAAACTGCCATGTCGACCTGACAAGTGCACCCACTTGCCATGCCCAAACCTTCCCTTTTTCTGAATGTAAGGCATCCCTAAAGCAGGCCCAAGGCAGCCGCATGGACAAGGTGCAGTGTATGTGAAACGTAAGACATGTACTGGTGTCTTTTACATGTCCTGATAGTGAAATACTGCTACTTTTGTTTTTCACTATGGCAAGGACTATCTCTCCCATAGGTTATCATTGGAGCTGCCTTGTAACATCTTACAAGCGTAACTTTCCATTGGGAAGAGGTAGAGATTTGGGGTTTGGGATCCCTGAACTCAGGATTTAAAACACATCTTTCTGTGAAGATGTTTTTTAAACTGTGTGTTTGAAAATGGCACTTTTAGAAAGTGGGCATTTTCTTGCTTTACCATTCTGTGCCTCTGCCTGCCTGTGGAATCAACGTCTGGTTTAGACTTACAGTTGGGCTGTTTGTGTATTCACTCTAGACAATCACACTAAAGGAGCTGAAGTGTGCCCTGCATATCCTTATTGGCAATCACCAGGTTTATGGGCCTTCCTGAGCTAGAGTGGTGAAAGGAGTTGTCACTGACACTTGAATAGGGCTGTGTCTGTCCTCTCACAATGCTGTCTCCACCCCACTGTAGTGTGTCTGGAGCCAGGACAGGCAGACGCAGGGGTTGCGCCAGAATGGGGAACAGTGCAACTAAGTCAGGGGAGGCAATTAATGCTCCCCTGCGTCTGCCTTGGACCAATTTTTGGCCATTTTTTGGACCATTGTTTCCATAAACATTAATCCACCCCTGGTTCTAGTATTGGGGTACCCTTGTTTTCCTTCTACGTGGAGGCAGGACAGGGCAAGGCAGGATCTGTGCACTACAAAGACTATCCTTTGAAGTATTCCTACTTTAAAGGCCAAAAAAGGTATAAGTATTGGATCTCTAACCCCACATTTTTAGAACACTTCTGGAATAAGAGGATATTCTGCAAAGAAGAAGAGCTGGAGAAGCTGTATAAGGGGAACTGCCACTCTGCTTGTTGCTGTGTTGTGCTGGCCTACTGTTTGCTGCCTCTGTCTTGGAGAAGTACAAAGACTGGACTTTGCTTTGTATCCTGCTTATCAAGGTTCTCCAAGGGCATGTGTGTGCTTGCCTCCTGTTGGAAGTCTTAAGGCCACCAAAGACTTAACCTGCAGCCCCTGAACTCCTCTGCTGGGAGTTCTGACCTGCCACAAGGTGCCAATTCTAATTCTGGGACCTTGGAGGTGGCTTTGCAGCAGAAAAAAGAGGAAAATCCACACGGCAACCTGCTGCGCCTGTTTTTCCCACCACAAGCTTGCCGTGTGGTCAAAAAACCAACGCATCACCGTGCTGTGGCCAAAGGATCGATGCAGTGCCTGTTTGCGGCTGGGAGAATCGGCACAGTGCCTGTTTCACCTCCGCCGCATCGACCCTAGAGCATCCGGATTTTCCACACATTGCACCTGTGTGCCAAGTCAACATCGACGCTGGGCGTCAGTAAGGAACCGAGGCTGCGTGTCTGGAGAAATGGCTCATCACCTCCCCACGCAGTAGAAAAATGACGCATCACCTCCCAGCACAGTAAGAAATCGACGCATCACCTCCTCTCACAGTAAGGAATTGACGCATCATGTCCCCAGCATAACAGTAAGGAACCGGCGCATCACCTCCTCTGGGAGCAAGGAACTGACGCATTACTTTCCCTGCGTGTAAGGAACCAACGCATCAGCTTGCTTTCCGGTGCCACACCTTTCCTGCACCTGTTTTAGTCTTTTATTTTGCCGCATCCCAGGTACTTTATGCTAAAAGTTATATTGGCTCAACTGTTTTAAACCTTTTAAAAGTAATATCTTGATTTGTGTATGTTGGATTCTTGTCGTTTTGGTCTTGTTTGGTTTAGATTAAGATTGATTATTTTTCTAAACTAGTGTGGTGTCCATTTGTAGTGTTGTCACTGTGTTACTGTGTGTTTATGTACAAATACTTTACACATTGCATCTGGGATAAGCCTGACTGCTCGTGTCAAGCTACCAAGGGGGTGAGCAGAGCTTATCCTGGGTGAGTAACTTCTTTACCCTGACTAGAAGGAAGGGTCCCTACTTGGACAGGGTGCAAGCCACTGCTAGCTAGAAACCCCCATTTCTAACAGGCATTCAGAGATGTTTTTGTGTATACTGCTAATGAGCAACAAAGACCATCAATGGCTAACCATGTCTTTTGATTTACCATTAAAATGGATGTCTGTCCTTGATGAAAGCTATCTGAAGAGAACTGGACTCTCTTAAGAGGAGGTTGCTGGATTGAAATTATAACTAGAATTACCTTTGGTATAAAGTAGCCATTAACCTCTGTGTCTCTTGATGTCATGTGCGGTACAGAGAGGGGAAGAATATCACTATATCGCTGAATTTCATGGATGACAGCATTGGTATAAGGCATGTTGGCCCGGTCATCCATTGTAGGTTTCCTCTCTCTTCCGATCACCCGATCAATTTCTTCCTGGACTCTTCCTAGACAGAGAGAGACAGTAAGTAAAATAGGCGTCAACTTCAGTTGATATGCATAAAATGTTGTAAGTGAACAAAGTGACTGTTAACAGAGAATTCAATTTGAATACAAAATGTGAAATCTAATCTGTTGAGTCATTTGCCCCTGAATATTTTAGGGGTAGCTACATTTTAAAGAAATTTTGCTTTAGCTTATGCTTACTGGGGACTATAATTTTTCTTCCAAGATCCTAACACAATAAGAAAGTGTGGGTGCATGAGCGTGAATTTAGAATTAATAAATATTTGTGTTAAATTAATATGCATGTAATGTTAGTGTCCTGTGTTTCCATAATGAAGCATTTTAAAGTTGGCATGGCAAGGTGTCAGATTTATTTACAATGTCATACACTGCACATTTTAAACACGCTTTATCATTTCTCTGTGCACTGAGAGTTAAAATGTCCTTCAGTATTTAATAAATTATGGGGCCGATTCACAGAACTAATCTGAGATAAAATCCTAAACTTACTAATTTTGGTATTCACAGAAGGCATTTAGTAGTAGTAAAGTTTGGACTCCTACTACTACTAAATGCCTTTTGCGAATACCGAAAGTCGTAAAGTTAGGATTTTGTCTCAGTTTAGTAGTAGTAAAGTTAGGAGTCCTAACTTTACTACTACTAAATGCCTTCTGTGAATACCAAAAGTAGTAAGTTTAGGATTTTATCTCAGCTTAGTTCTGTGAATCGGCCCCTTAGTGTTTAAGTTAATATAAGTAGACCACAAAACTAATATTGGGTCTTTGCCTGATTGCGAATAAAATGTGGCTCTTAAATGTTGCACTGTGCACCGCGTTCATGATTTTGTTCATACAGTGTTTTTCCTCTCTTCATTAAATAGTCAAAATGGGAAAACAGCATTTACAACGTGGCGCGAACCATGCACTGCCATTACAACGAAGGCATTACAACGAATTCCTATATCCCGCATATCGATAGAACGATATACACTTTCCCTACTGTTGCACAGACTGTAGTTGGAATAGTAAATTATACCACTCCAAAGTCCAGCACTTCCCTAAGGCATGTCGCTGTAATGATATGAATGGTAAAGGAATGCGTGGTAAAGACGCAGATTTCTCAATGCCCGTGTTGAGAAATCTTGCCTAGAGGCATTCTAGCCCTACTGGAAGGTCTTTTTTTAGCAAAAGCAACATAAGCCACAAAATATACAAATGGTTCCAAGGAACAAGAAGATGTTTGGGAGGATCTCCCAATGAGCACATGAATGTGCTCCCTCAGACACAGAGAAGTAGACTTACATGATATGCACTTGGCATAGAGTTGTAGAAGGTGAAGCAGGCACCAGCTGACTGCAAAAATGGATCAGCTTGAGGAATAGCAGCAAGGCCCAGCACCTGCACAGCCAATTTAGCATTTCAAGTGAGTCTTTGAAATGTATGTGTGTCTCAGATCTAGAGCATGGCATCCTCCCTCTTCCTTCATCTCAAGGTTTTCCAAGCACCAGCTGTCACTTGCAGAGATGGGAAAGATGACCAAGAGGTAGACCCCACGATTGCAGAGCTGTCTGGGGCATACCATGCTACTGCAGCAGAAAGCTTCAGTAGGCACAGTGCCAGCTGTTGTCCATGCACAGTGCCAAGTTGATCCACCTCTTCAGTCTATAGTGTGTCCGTCCACCAAAAACACAGTGGGACAGGCACACAAGTGCCTTCTGTGAAGTGGACAATGAGAGGTTAGCATCCAGTAGTCCTCAAAAAGCCATAATGGAACCTCATTTGTGTCCCTTCTGTAGTGTGTGTCTTGCTCAAGCCAAACTTGGCCAAAGAGCATATTTGAGGAAGAGGAGCACATTGACGGCCTGCTCTGAGCCGCTGCCTGTGTATTGACTGTTTTAGTAATTGTATGATATGGTGTTATTGTCAAGCCATCACCCTGAAGCCAATACTTCATGACAGTCTCCCAAGCAACATCAGTGCTTGAGTCTTAGCTGGCCTTGCTTCTGAGATAGAAGAGAAAGCCAGGGATATTTTACTCCAAGGTTCTGGACTGCTGCTTGTGGGACCATTTTTTAAAAGGCCCTGTTCCCACTAATAAGTAGTGTCACTGGAATTATGCAATTCTGGGACCCCAGCCTTTTTTTGCATCATTGTGGATATGCATTTGCCACATATTGATGATTTTAGCAGTAAAATGTGTTTCCAGCTAGAAAGGATCAAAAGTTACTGAAAATGCAGCAACATGTGTTGCTACACAGTGGAAGGCCTTACGCAAAGGTTGACTTTCCATCATTAGCTGTTTATTCCTGTATTTGGGTGGTAAGCTAGTGAAGTCAAACCTTAGCTCAGATTTGTAAAAATGACGAACTAATGAAGTAGTACTATCACAAAATGTGCCACATTACACTGCATAGTATCCCTATTCTTGCTGCATAATTTAGTCAGCCCTGCCACATAATTTGGTCATTCCCTGTCGCATAATTCCAGTGACCCTGTTAATAAGTGCCATGCACCAGCAACCACAGAAAAAGTACTGCCCATAACCCTATTTGCCAATACCACTTTGCAGGTTCGTATTTTTTTTAGCCACTAGTTAGATTTGATTTACAAAAATAAAACACAAGCCCCCTCCGCCCCCATACAATGCTAGATGCAATGCAATTGACAGAAAAGTCTGGACTGTCTGGAGGACACTGAGCCACTGCAAACCCATTTAAAAAGAAAAAAGTTCTCCCCTTCATTGAATTTGTATAGTGCTTGCTACCGCTCCTCGTGGGTAATAAGCACTATATTTAAATGGAATTGCACACAATACAATTTGTCATTTTCTGCCTTGTTTTCTTAGAAAACAACCCTTCAAAGGGGGACCGATTCAGTCCAAGGCCAAAGAATATCTGTGAGTTACGTGAGACTCGGGGGCCCTCATCACATTCTGCAGGGGGGGCCATTGTTTTTTGTGATGCCACTGCCTATAAATAGATGCCTTTTAACATTTCATGAATACAATGGTTTTGCCATATTTTAACTAAGTGAATAAACTATATTTGAAATGAAATGAAATGATTGGGCAAATGGGGCAAATGCCCATTGCGTTTGACTGTTAGAAGCCTCATTTGGATACAGTTAAGGGGGGAGAAAATTAAGAGGGTCAGATGGTCACAAGTCAATTCAGGTAGACTGATGGTAAGTTGTGATATTAGCTTTTTGATCAATAATGTTATTTTGTAAGAGGAGAGATAGAGCCCTGATGGGAGCTGTGATCATTTAGCCCTTTTGTTCCATGAATAACCAAAAGCAAATATGGCACTTACTTTGAATGTCTGGGTAGAGCATCATGTACAACAGCCCATGGCGTAGAGTTGTGGAAGTGGTCTCTGTGCCTGCTGAAAACATGTCACTTACTGTCACGAGGAGATTGAGCTCACTGAAACTACTTTGGGGGTCACCTTTGACCTGGAAGGACATTAATAAAGACAGAGTTCAATCAAAGTGTAGTGTTATTATAAACAATGATTTACCTTATATGATGGAGAGGATCAGTAACGCGTGACAGTAAAAGAAGTGCTAATCTTATCAGTGCTGGGAAATGTGGCTACTGCTGCTACTTATTGCACAACAGAGTCCTGATGGAAAGCAAACAGAGCTGTCTGCCCTGCCCACTCCATAAAATTCACAAATTAATAAGCAAGTCCAAAGACCTTGTTGGGTCAAGATCACTGGGTTCGTACCCCGGTGACCACACAACAAACACAGGCACTTTTACAACCTTGCAGGTTGGTACAACCAGGTTGCTGCTGGGTTCTGGCCTTAAGCAAACTGTGATACTCACGACAAACTCAAAAGAATCTGTGCTACAAAGCCAGTAGCCCTTAGTGAAAAAAGGCTGGGGTGTATGTTCTTCTACAGATATTACGCATCCTAATTTTAATTTACTACTTCATGTTGTTATATGGGATGTATCTTGGAAAGAGAAGGACCAGATTGCAGATTTCGCCTTCCATCCGTGCCCTCTACTCTCAGGCTCACCTCTTAGGTACCAATGCTATCATAATAGGAAGGGTGCTGCAAGCAGCCAACATTACACAAAGGGGCATATTTACTAAAAAATGTCAGAGGGGGTAATACGCAAAATTTGGCAACGCCGTGCACCGACATTTTTAAAATGCAGGAATGAGCCGTGTTTACAAAAATACGGTGCACCCCTGTGTTTCGCCTAGCACTGGCACTAAAAAAGGTGCTTGGCGCCATCGCAGGCACTCTTCCGCCATGTTGCAAGGGTGCCTGCGCTGCAGGGGGGAGTGTTTATATGCAGGAAGGGACACCTTGCTGCACATAAGCAATTAATAATGGTGATTTGCTCTTTCTATGTGTGCCTTGTAAATCTGGAGCAGCGTCAAAAAGCAATGGGTGTTGCGCTGGAACACCCACTGCAACACCCATTGCCCACCCCTTTGCCGCAGCAGACTGCGGCGGAAAGCGGCATATTTACAAGGTGGCGTTAAGCCACGTTAAGTGGCTTAGCGCCACCTTGTAAATATGTGAAATGGCTCTACGCCACTGGAGCATCATAAAAAAATACGCTCCAGTGGTGAAAGGGCCTTGTAAATATGCCCCAAAGTATCTTATGAAAAATAGTCTTTCCTGCAAGATATGAGAGCATCCCTGACTGTATATGAGGGAGCCATTTTATTTGCCCATGCTGGCAGCTTGCTCTGTAGGGTCTCTATATGTATAGTTGGACGGTGTATCGATTGCTTATGTCATGGTCAATTTGCTGCTCCTTACGTAATCAAGTACTGAACCATGAGTGTGTCAGGGTGAGTACCCCAAAGTAGATAATCAAAGGGGCCAATGAGCTGTAAATGAGAGGAAGAGCAAGGCTCTAATGATCAACCGTCAAGGTACACAGTGTGCAACAGAAAGTGGGGGCTCATGTAAACATCTTGACTCTCTGGGTATACATGGGTCTGAAGTCAATGATTAAACTCAGGTCAGGCTGTATGTAGTGTCCAGATGCTGTGAAAAACTACCATCAAAGTTGCAATTAAGTATAACAGTCCAACAGAGGATTGTTTGTTCACAACACTTTTTATAATAACTCACATATAGTTAGATTTATATTGCATAAAATGGTTTTGTCATAGGAAAGTTCAATACATAACACATAACACACAACATTACAGTATGAATATTGTATGGTAAGGATTAAATAAGCCAGTTTCCTCACTATAAGAATGGGTGACTCATGTGGGATCAGTGGTCTAAGGAGACCTGATAAAACACATTCAGGCTATTAAAATCAGGGCCCATGGCTATACATGCTCATCTATGCTTATGCATTTGTAATGTTTGTAAACGCTAATGCACATGAACCCTGGAACGAGCCTAGAAGAACCTCAAACAGGAAAAGCACAGCACAATCTTGCATTTGCTAATGGCTATTGATTGATTTTAACGCTAAAGGGTAAGGACAACTGTTACTCAAATAGAAGATTACAAAACCTTCCTGACAAAAGAAGACAGTTGGTGCATCATTGTAAGTTGCTTAAATGTGTGTGCAAACCTAGGTGTTCAAAACATGAGATAAAAAACAACACAACAGTATTTCAAGTACCTCCAAAGCAATGTGACTTTGTATTGGAGTTTATTCTCCTACACAAGGGTGCAGTGAAGACATGGCAACCTCATTGTGCCAACCGGCACACTGAGTATACAAAGCAGTGATGGATAGAATGCTTGAATTAATCTCAGCTACTGGTAATTCCTCGGCCGCATCCCAATCCATCATTATTTTGCACACCATGCCACCTCAGTTTGGACCCAGCAATATGCAAATCAGTCTTGACCCTGCTCAATGGGAACAGTCCAGCCTGACACGCCAGGTCCTCCCTGAACTGGAACACAAGCATCCCAGGACCAGTTTCGCCATAGTTATTGGGTCATAAGCCAGGTACAGCTTTGTTCCAGTGACACAGTGTGCACGGGACCCATATCTGGGCATACCCGTTCCACTTAGGACGACACAATTAGTATACAAAATAGTGATGGGTGGAATGCTTGAAGTAACCTCGGCCATTGGTAATCACTCGGGCGGCATCCCAATCCATCGTTATTTTGCACACCAAGCCATCTAAGTCGCATGACAAATAGGTCAAGACTGATTTGCATATGGCTGGGTCCAAACTGAGGTGCCCTGGTGGGCAAAAGAACTGGCGTGCTACACTGAGCCATTGCTAGTGGTCAGATTTACTGTACGCAGCCTCCCATCACCTTTTGTGTGTTTCATGTACTGCCCTAAGTGGCATGGAAATGCCCAGACGAAGGTCCCATGCTCACTGTATAACTGGAACCAAGCTGTACCTGACTGATGAGCCCATAACTAGGGTGAAACAGGTCCTGGGTTGCTTGTGTTTCGATGTAGGGAGGGCCTGGCTTGGCAGTTCAGGCTGGACTGTTCACATGCGGAACAGGGTCAAGACTGATTTGCATATGGCTGGGTCCAAACTGAGGTGGCATAGCGAGCAAAAGAACAATTGATTTGAGTGATACACCGAGCTATTGCCAGTGGTTAGATTTATTGCAAGCAGCCTCCCATCACCTTTTGAGTGTAACAAGCACACTGGTGCAATTGTCCAAGAGCTCACCAGGTTCTGAGGAGGCTACAAGGGTCTCTCGATACAGTGAACTAGCTAATTAATGGTATGAGGACAGTCGCCACACCCATGACCAAAGGGAGCAAAAGAAGAAATGGATACAATTATAATAGGTTGTGCAGAGGGGTGTGTGCTTGCCAGGCTGAATCACCACTGTCTTAACATTCCTCATAATTAATACAATAAAAAAACCTGGTAGCATAACATAAAAGTGGGTCCATCCTCTAGTAAAAAGCCAATTCATGTCTGGGTTCCTCCCTTACCTTCTCCACTTCCTCCAAAAAGGCATCAATAAAGTCCCTCTTCAAGTTTGGGTCCCAGCTCTCCTTATGCTCTGCGATGATGCCCCTCAAGAAGTCAAAGAGATTTTCCTGAGCTCTGAACAATTTCTGCCCCACTCCAGGGACATGGACCAAGACAGGGATCACGTTTGCCAACTGAAGGACATAATAAGAAGAGTGACTTTAAGATAGGGCATCTTCAGTGGTCAGTGTTATTATAACTGCATTTTAATTACCAAGACTGAGGTTGTAATCAATGGTGAGTCAGTGCCCCCTTTGGGGAGGAGAAATAAAAAAGAGGGAATTTCTCCATTTTGATGGACATTTCTGAAAGCAAAGAGAGATTCTAATTATGAGACAGTAAAAAAGTCCTATAGCTTCCTGTACCTTTCTTTAGAATATCTTCTAGTTTGAATATAATAAATGCTAGAGTCATGTTCTGATGAATGTGGAGCTTGAGTCGCAGTCTGCAACTTGTACCTGTGACACGCTAGATATACCTATTTTCTCTACCCATATCTTATGCAAAATAAATGGCACAGTCAATTCTTAAAAACTACTGTGAAAATCTTAAACATTTGAGGATATTCTATCATCAGTCTCTAAAGATGAAAGCAAAATGTATCACCATCATTCAGGTAAGCCACTCTCAGCAAAATGATCCCTAGCTGTCTCTCAACACCAGGCAGGCTGGTTTGGGACAGTCATAAAGTAATTAAGTAGCAAAATTTGGCTGATCAAAATTGCTGATGTAAGACTGAGTAAGGTTAGAAAGATAAAAGATATGTAAATAAATTCCGAAAAAGAAAATGATTCTCACATGGCAAAGTGACCAGCACGTGAGTGACAGCCAAGAATTGCATGGAGCTGGCCAAAAGGATTTCTAAAGCATTGAAGTGGACTACTGGTAGTGCCTAGCTGGTGCATTCACTATTGGAGGTTTGGTTACACGAGAACTCAGGTTAAAATACTATGCAAAATCAACATAACAGAATAGGTAGATGGTGAATAAAGGCAGTGATGGTGAGACTAGAAGCATGTTCAATTTCTTCATCAAATCCCCATACTAGATCCCTTTGTCATCTTCTAGCACATAGGCTCTTTTGAAAGTCCAGTCCTTCTCAGGTTTGATTTTGGAAAACGCCATGTGGCAGGTCTTGCCCTGTGCAAGTCTGATCCACATGGAGCACCTAGTATTTTTCCAAAGCCCCTTGTCAATAGAACACTGTAACCAGAAAGCAAAGCCAGAATTAGTGTATTCTGTGAGGCAGAAAAATGAATGGAAATATATACAACAAACTAATCAGATATTATCATAGGAACTCATAATTTATTTGTGTCCCCTCATGAGCTCTGATTACAAATTCTATTGGAGCGCTGGCATGTTTAGATGACAATATATTAATGTCTGCCACTCAGAGTGTGTTAAACGTGCATACATTAGGCATTTAAGTACAAATATTTTGAACTTATATTATCAAAAATAATATTTTTAGGTGCTGCAAAGTTTAGAAGTTTCTCAGAAAAGTTAACTATTTGTCAAGATGACAGAAGACAAGAGGGTAACCCTGATAAAAATCACTTTGAGAAAGTCATACTCCATTTTGCAAAGGAGAGTATATGAGGAGGGGTTTTAAAAGGGGATAATAGTCTGACAAATACTAGATGATGTAATGACCTGTTAGGTCCCCTTGTTGATTGTCCAAAGAAAGAGTGAAGCCTTTTAGAAGGCAACAGGCTGCACTTCACAGAACAGTATATGTGAAAGGTGTCACATGTCTGATTATGAGTCTCAGGGGAGGAAAAACCACAAAGGGTAAAAAATCTCATTGCCAATCCTGTAGCTTTTGATAGGAGATGAAAAAGAATGTCTGGAGCAAGCAGCAAGGCACCAAACTTATCCTGACATCAGGGAGAAGAAAGGAGACAGGTGAAATCCAGAAGTAGAATCCAGTATATGATCCAAACGTCTAGAAGCAAAACTCAGGGGCAAATTCAAATAAGAGGAAAAGAGCTACATGTAAAATCAGGGAACAAATGTATCTTCCACTCTTGATTGCTTCCTTTATCAATACTTCAAAAGAAACCAAGATCACAAGAAAAGATTCTCCCACATTTTGGACTGGGAAACATGTGGTGCATGAGGAAAGGTTTTAGAGTGGATGATGTTACTAATGTCTCTGGGAGGCACTGCAAATGAACACAAATGGTCTAAGTTTCTCTTAAAAAACCACCCAACACCTTAAGGGTGACATCATGAAAAACTGCAAAAAACCAAGACTACCACACTAAACCGACCTTGAAACCTAAGTAGAATACCAGTCTGAAACATTAACCACCTCTATGTATAACCAATTAACTGATCACTCACCATCATGTCACAACCTAATCACTTAAATATGAACCAAAGAAACTCCCTCCACCTAGCCTTCCCTTTATAAACTGCAATCTCTAAAAATGCAGAAAAGGCTACCATTCGCAAAGAACATTCAGCTGCTTTAACTGCTGACCTATTCAAGAGATTACAATTTGGAATCACCAAAAATTACCACCTCTTCATTGCTCATGACCTAGAGCCTTCGTACCAGATAGTGGATTCAAATTTCATTGCTGACAAACAGTAAATTTCAGCTGGGCAGAAATTTAACATAATAACCAAGCTCTTGTGTCATAGAAAACTCAACACAATATCACTGTGCACCCTTTGATGTTACACACTACCTATCACAATAGCATGAATCTCTGTACACAAAATATTTGAGAGACATAACCACATCCATAATCATTACCTTATTTATAATAGCCTCATGCTACTACGATGCCCACTCAAACCTACACTGCCCAATAAAACCAATATTCAGTGGTGCTGAAAAAAGCACTCCTTCAGAGCACAACCTCATCAGAATTACAAAATTACAGAATATTCACCCAACCATAAGCTGGCATCATTTGAACTGAACCATCCTTAAGTACTCATTCCCAGCCTGATTTGGATCCATAATGCTGACCAAATAATTAGTTGCTATTTGCTCTTTATGAGCCATTTGCTTAGTGATCTGAGGTATAAAACCTTCTAAAGCCTCACAGCATGTCCCAAGCTAAACCCGCCAAAGACACACCAGTATGAGCCAGTGAGAAAACAGATGGCATTGGAGTTAAAGGCTGGACACAGACCACAAAGCTAAAGTCTACTACATGTCTGGATGGCTCAATCAGCATATGGACAAAGGAGCACATGATCAAAGCCACACTATTTAACGTCAAATCAGTGCCAAACACACTTTTCAATTGCCATAAGATTATGTGAATAAATGTGACTTTGCTTTCTTGGTGAGATATTGGTCAAATAAAGCTGTTCTTTTGCATTGGTTCATCTCATTTCATGAAATTATTACTTATTTCACAGTGATAGAGTTGAAAAACAATGCTGTATGTTTAAAGAGGGGCACTACACATGGTGAACGTTAACTTCAAGAAAATTGTGAATATCAACTGTATTGGCATAAGTATCAATTTCTTACACTCACAATCTTTAGGTATTCTCCTTTCCTATCAACAGTGAGATAAAGACTATTCAAGTTAGCGGTTTTTGTGATCTAAAAGCCTCTTATCTCAATGTAGTAGAATACCGGTTGGAAGAGGCTGTGAACCTCCTGGTATCACTGAAATGCTTCCTAAATTTGTAGCAAATAATAGTAGGACTTGTAAGGTTTAATGTCCTTGTTGTGAGTGCCTTATGCCATTTTTCACTCTATTTCTACGTTCTTATGGGCCGGTATGCTTTCCTGCACATGACTCTTGTGTCACAAGAGTACCAGCAAGTACTCTACATGTGTTTTGTTGTTGATCACCAACGGAGTACTACACTGTTTTGCAGTGGAGTGGTCTACCCAAAGTAGAACTTCTTTTAACATAGAGGTCTCCTGTCTCCATGTAAAGGTATCCCTAAATTAATTGCTGGTTTATTAAAGGAGCTTTCTGTGCCACCTAAAGCCAGAATTGTAATTAGACATTTACCCACCTATACAGTTTGTTTTACTAGAAGACCTCAATAAAGGATGTCCCCTTTACCACTACTTTTGCCTTCTTCATTCAAATCACATTGAGGGGAAAATGGATCAGATCCCAGCTCAAATTCTTAATAAATAATGCAGAGTGTTCACAAGAGGTCCATGTAATAGGTAGAGATGTTGTCCAGGTGTACCACTCTCAGTTGGGGGGGAAATTAATCCGATCCCAGCTCACATTCTTTGCAGAAAGAAAGTCACGATAACAGCATGGTGGCCGGCAGCAGTTCGGTCTGCTGCCGGCCACCATGCCGTTACTGTGCTGGGATCTGATCCATATGTTTTGAATAAAGAAGATTGATGGACTCAATTTGTTCTCTCGAATATTTTCTTGGTGCACCTTCCATTCCAAAGAATCTTGTTCGAGTCTAGGTAAAGTGAGTTGCTGTAATCAAGTCTGGACATTACCAGGGCGAGAGCGAGCTGCTTGCGTGCGAGCTGCTGGATGAGAGGAAAGATTTTCTTCAGCATCCTTATAATCCAAGTGCAGGTGGTGATAGTGCGATTCGTTTGGGCGTTGAAGTTGAGTTCAGGGTCCATCAGAACCCCAAGGTTCTTGGCCTTATTTCCTGGAGTAGGACATGTACCTAAAGAATGAGGCCAACAGCTGTTATTCCAGCTCAGTGCCCCTGGGCCGAAGACCATCACCTCCGTCTTGTTCCCATTCAGTTTTAGAAAGTTGCCTGACATCCATTCTGCCACTTTAGTCATGCAACATCGAACGTTCTCAGCTAACGAACATGAGTTCTTAGGGATTGATACCATGATCTGCGTGTCATCTGCATATGACACTACCTCCATTCCACAGGAATGGATGATGGCCGCTAGGGGTGCCACATAAAGGTTAAAAAGTGTGGGGCTTAAAGAGGAACCCTGCGGAACTCCACAGGGCAAGGAGAAGGCTTTAGAATAGAAGCGCTGAAGCTTCACCTTTTGAGATTGTTCCCCTAGGAAGGAGGACAGGAGGAATAAGGCTTGATGTGAGATGCCAAGACCTTGGAGTCTGTCTAGCAGCAGGGTGGGAGAGATGGTATCAAACGCTGCAGACAGATCCAGGAGTATTAGCAACAGTCCCTGTCCCTCATCCACTCAGCGTCTGATACTGTCCGTGGCAGAGATTAATGCGGTTTCTGTCCCATGATGTTTTCTAAAGCCAAACTGGGAGTCATTGAACCAGTGTTGTTGTTCAGCAGTCTCCATCAGCTGGATATTGAGATGCATTTCCAAAACCTTTGCAGGTACCGGAAGCAGAGAAATTGGGCGATAGTTTTTACAGTCTGTGATGTCAAGATTCGTTTTTTTCAGGAGGGGCCTAATAATAGCCTGCTTCCAACTCTATGGGTAGGACCCAGAAAGGATCACATTTTTTAATAGCTTACAGAGTGGGGCAGCTATATTACTGGCCACCATGTGGAGAACTGTAGGGGGGCAGGCTTCAGAGGGTGAGCCTGCATAGGTTTTCAGGAGGTATTGTTCGACCAACTTAGGAGAGAGTGTAGCAAAGACGGAGAGACCCTTAGTCTCTTGTCTCATGCCTGATAACAAGTCTTGCACTGCTAGGGGAGGCCCACAGGAGGCGGTGGAATGGGCTGGTGTAAGGGAGGTCAAGCCAAAGCCTGCATGGATATCCATAATATTGGAATGGAAGAAGGTGGCTAGCTGACTGCAGAACACTTGAGAGCTCTCTGGTTCCGCTCTGGATTGTGAGGCCGAGAGCAGTTGTACTAGCTTAAAAAGCTCTTTTGTGGAGGCAGCCTTTCCAATTTTCTGGGTACAGTACTTGGACTTTTCTTCAATTATTGCACGTTTATATTCTTTGATGGTGATTTTATATGAGATCATCTCTTGTTTGTCTTGATTTTTCCTCCACGCTCGCTCATGGCGACGGCATGTTTGTTTAAGCATATTAAGCCTATCATTATACCAGGGAGCGGATGGAGAAAGCCTTTTATGTGCAGTTGCTTTCAGAGGGGCTAATATGTCAACTGCACTCTCCAGCCAAGTGGCGAATGCCTCTGCTCCGCTATCCGAGTCCTCTGGGATAACACAGGGTATACTGTTTAAGGTTCTGGAAAGTGCCTCAGTCAAGACCCCTTTGAAGTTTCTAACTTTGTCCACAATGCGGGGAGTGCTCTTAATTCTGCCTGTTGGAATAGGTGCGAGAACGAAGGCAACTGCCTTATGATCCGACCAGCTGATGGGAATAGTTTTTTTGATAGACTAATCTGGGGTCATTTGTAAAGATCCCATCTAGGGTGTGGCCAGCCTTGTGAGTGGGGGCGGAGACCAGTTGTGATAGTCCATGATTAGTGAGAGCCTCTAAGAGGCTGTTCGAATCATGGTTATCCATCTCCTCTAGATGGAAGTTGAAGTCCCCCAAGATAGTCATCCGATTCTCAGAGGTTCTAGAAGGATTTTAAGATCCCTAAGAAAAGGGGTCTAGGACCTGGGGGCCTGTAGATCAGCAGCCCGCCAAAGGAGCAAGTGGCTGAGGTAATCAATTTGAACTGGAGGACTTCACACGTTAGTTAACTGAAGCCTGATTCTATCAGACATTTACAGTGCGATTTAAAAACCACGGCCAGGCCTACGCCTGTGCGTCCCACCCTATCCACCCTCTTGATGGAGTAGTTGGTCGGGACTGCAGCTACCAGGTCGGGTCCTGAACCGTTATTGGCCCAGGTTTCCGTAATGAGGATCCAGTCTGGATCAAGGTCTGATAGGAGGATGGCAAACTCCAGCTTATGCTTGATAAGGGAGCGAGCATTAAGGAGAAGGCCGTTATAACTCTCTCCTGTACCAGGGCTTAATTTCCCGGGGTTATTGATGAATTTCTTTACCCCTTGCGGTCAAGGCAGATTGTGGCATAGAGATACACTGTACCCGCAGGAGGGGCATATGCATTGCTGCTGATCTTAGAGCATCTTGAAGGGGAAGGTAGTACACGAGAGGGGTTTACTGTTGTCTTTGAGTTTGAGCAGGTTATCTCTGGAGTACCTGAGTCTAATTACCTGTTCCCTATTGCAAAGGCCAGAGTTCCGGGCGCAGATGGGCTTGCATTTGGTGCGCCTTCGGTGCGCCAGCGGCACGTCCACGCACACATGCGTATTATATGGGTGTGTCTAGTGAGAGCACTAGACCGCTAACTGCTGATCTCTTACTCCCCGAGACCGGAAATGCCTCAGGAGCCTGCTTCCCTCCGCAACAATCGAGCAAAGCTGCTCGTGGCGGACCGGGGAAGCAGGAGACCCCTGAGAGAGACGCAAGTGAGTGGATCCTTCAATAAAGTAAAGTGCTCAAATAGGTATGATTCCAAGCGAGATTTAGAGCGTTGAAATGATACAATTAAAAATAGGAATACCGCAGTAGGCGATTTCAGGCAAGTGAAGGCAGGGTTAAAATGCGGGCTATCCAGGTGAACAGGACGGCACAGTCTACCGGCGCGTCCGCGCACAGATGCGTATTATATGGGTGTGTCTAGTGAGAGCACTAGACCGCTAACTGCTGATCTCTTACTCCCCGAGACCGGAAATGCCTCAGGAGCCTGCTTCCCTCCGCAACAATCGAGCAAAGCTGCTTGTGGCGGACCGGGGAAGCAGGAGACCCCAGAGAGAGACACAACTGAGTGGATCCTTCAATAAAGTAAAGTGCTCAAATAGGTATGATTCCAAGTGAGATTTACAGCGTTAAAATGATACAATTAAAAATAGGAATACCGCAGTAGGCGATTTCAGGCAGGTGAAGGCAGGGTTAAAGTGCGGGCTATCCAGGTGAACAGGACGGCACAGTCTATCTATGAGCCAGGCAGAGTGGAATTACCTTATGGAATTCAGCTCCAACTGATATCAAGTGGGTTGGTGTTACTGCACCTGATGTTTTTGGGCTATAGCATAAGTTAAGCCACATTCCTTGTCTTTTCTGCCAGGGGTGTGCATACAATGCTCCCCCTACCAGAAAACACCTTTCCCTTTCCTCTTCTACTCCCCCGCCCCGCCCCAACTCAACTCTTACCCCTCACCCCACCCACAGGCCTGCGCATATATTTACCACCTGCACATATAGCAGTTGTCCTACACAAAATTCTCAAGGTACATACATAGGGAGTACAGATAACTGGATATCTCATAATCAGAGCAATTCTATTTTTTAAGATGGAAGTGTATGAATCTATAATGCTGTGTTTTTCAATTGATTGCATTTCTGGCACCCCTTGTGGCAGTCCTGAATACATTTAAAGTACAATTGTCCTTAAATAATCATGTCTGAGAAACAAAACAGCGCTGAATACTTGAAGAAAGATATGGCAATGGGAAGGTAATATGGTATATTTGGATGGCCACTTTAAAGCGTCTGGGCCAGTTTTTAAACTGCTTGCTTGACTTTTCCACAAATTCATGAAGCTACAATCGATCCCTACTAACGTAAGCATTTCCTTTGTGAAATATCTCACAGGCGTTTCTTCAAATTCTCTTTAAAAGATAGTTGATTTCAATAACAAAGCTTGTTCTCTGAGTAGCTGTGTCTCATTTCTAGCTTAGTTGTGAGGCACTGCTGAATTTATAGGAGTAAGATACACTCACAGAACATTATTTCTTAATCAGGAACTATGCTTTTTATTTATAACAGAAGATCTTTCTGAATATCACCTGGAATTTCCCAAAGTCTCTTATATTGAACTGTAAGGCAATGCCTCTTTTCGCATGATCACCCCCAAGGTTTTAGATTGATGCTGCTGGTTTTTTGACTCTGAGAGTGCACTTAGGCTTGCTAACTAGATTTCAGTGCCAGTTGTCTGACCCTTAAACAGTATATGTCTGATTGGCTCACCCACAGTTGGCATAAGTTAACTTACTTTTACATCCCTAGTATATAGTACCAGGGGTACTCAGGGCCTGTAATTTAAAGAGCCCCACCTGGACTGCAGCACTTATCAATCAATCAATCAGGGGGTTTTAAGTTTGCTACTCACCCGTGAGGGTCTCAAGGCACTGGGGAGGGTGGAACAACTCCCGTCAGTCGAAGAGCCAGGTGTTGAGGGTCTTCCTGAAGATGTGCGGGGTGGGGGCGCGTCTGATGTTGATCGGGAGCTCGTTCCAGGTCTTGGCCGGGATATAGGAGAAGGTTCTTCCACCCGTTCGTGCTCTGCGGATGGGCGGGGATTTGGCAAGGGCAAGGTCGGCGGATCGGAGGTTCCTCTTGGGTACGTGGAAGGAGATTCTATTGTTGAGACACTTATTATGCTACCACAAGTGTGAAAAAGCAAAGCAAGACTTCAAGCCTGCCATTGCTGGCTGGCAGAGCAGTTTCCGAACTGCTAACTTGATTTTGATATTTAAACTAATGACAATGTCCAGACATTCCTTTTTAATATATTTAAGTCACACCTAAGGTAGACACACTAAGCCCTAAGGAAGGGTGCTGCATATTAAAAAGTAGGACATGTGTTTTTATATGTCTTAACTGTAAAAACCCCAAATTTTAATTTTTGCTGTAAAAAAGCTAGTAGCCCCAATGGTGAGTACAGGATTACATGCTGACAACTCAGCTGTGCTAACTTCTGAATGGGACTACGAAAGTTGGTATTTCAATGTATCAAAAGAATCTTTATATTGAACCCATTTTGATACCCAAGTCTAATTTATTGTAAAGTAAATGGCAACTTTAGAAAGTTGCCACTCCGTTCCCCAGGTTTCCCAGTGACCATTTATGGTTGATGGCCCGAGACAGTCTGCTACCCCCATGGGGGGAGGTGTGAACGAGGAACACAAAGGGCCTGCCATTGGAAGAAGTGTTACTACTCCCTGACAGGAAGCCCAAACTTGGTGTGAGCCCAAAAGACGAACTTCATAGGGGAGGCTGACTTTGAAGGGCAATGGTGGACACACACAAGAGAAGCTGCTGTTTCGTTCTCGTAGACAGATTGGCGTCTGGGAGAGAGGCAGAAACAGTTACCAAACCGGTTTTCCTGTGGGGATGTAATACCCAGGTTACCACACCTCTAGTGTGGCTACCAAGCTCCACAAATCAAGAGAGGGGTTCTGCCATCCTGTGAGTGTGCAGAACATTGCATTCTGGGATACCAAGATGCCACACTTTGCAGGAAGTTGTCATCAGGTGGGAGGGGACCCAGTAACCTATTAGCTAATAGTCACCACCTCCCCCGAGGGCAAGTTGTGGGCATAAAAGTGGCAGCCAGACCTCAGATTGCATCTACATTGGACAGAGAAATGAAGAAGCAGTGCCCTGCCGGTCCCTGGATCTGGCATAGAGAGGCTGCACCAAAGACTGGACTGCAGCTGCTGACCCTTTGGCTAGCAAAGAGAGGCCTGTGCCTGTGGTGCCCTGCTCAAGGAAACGTCATCCCTGAGCCCCAGACAGAAGACCTGACTTCAAGAGTCATTCGGCTGATGTCATTTTACAGATACAGGGCCACAAAAGCTGAAGAAGCCTGCCTTGGTGAGTTGGTACCCACAATCGATTGACTGCCATGGACCACCAAAGAGCAGCCTGAGAGATGGAGTCTTGATGCTTAAAAGTTGCACCAGAGCTTGCTGGATCCAGGAGAGTGCATTTTGGTAATTCAGACACTAGCCTCAGTTAAAGGGAACCACTGGTTTTGCTGTAACCAGAGACCAGTAGACCAGTTTCAACTGGTTATTAGCTGGACTTCAAGGGACATCCACCCCTGTGGCCAAAGTCACCCCATCATGTTCGCAGACCGAAGAGTGGCCCCAGGAGGACCCCCATCACCAGATCAGTCTCCTCAGCATCTTTCAACATCCTTTATTCTCAGCATCAGGAGCACTCCACTGATGTTGATAGCGGTTTACACATAGAGCCTCAAACTGGTCTGGAGACTGAATCAGAATCAGAATAAAGTTTATTGTTTAGTTAATTAAAACTATAACAATGTGCCAATAAGTCGCGATGCATAGCACCAGTAAAATGTCCATTGAATTTTTGTATGCTTATTAAAAAAGAGAAAAACAATTTCTTATCACAGAAGTTTGCTCTACATCCTGTTACAAATAAGCAAGACATATGATAAGAGTTGACTAGTATATAAAACATGGAATCTAAAGTGCCATTGTGCTACTCTCTTAACATTATATGATATTATGTTCAGTGATAGTTAATTTATTAGTTACATTTGCACAGATCTAACTTGGTGGACAGAAAAAGCTGGCCGTTTTGCCAGGCCACTAGCCTTGTTTCAATTCTTCCTCGTGTTTGGTTACGAATGTTATTAAACGACAGTTGAGCTGTGGATCTTCCGGATCGAGACATTTTAATATTGCAGTTCTACAGGAACTAATGCCTCTTGCGTTGAATGGTCCCTTTAGCAATTTCCGGTGATCCTGGCTTATAGCTCGTAGTTTACCGCACACTCCCCGGTCCACCACGGGATTTCCCGTTTGCTGTGGAGGGAGACGCAGTCACATTTTAGTTCCGGGCTAGAGGTGAGGGGAGGCGGGGATACGCTGGTAGCAGATCAGCTGTCTCATTAGTATAAATTCAATGGCTAACGCTTCGCGCAGCGGACGCGCGCTGGAAGCGAGAGCCTGATGATAGAGGCTTTGTTAGCGTATCTTTAGACTTTTTAAAAAAAGAAACTTTTAATATCACTTGCTCTGTTTTAAATTGCACAATTGCACAATTGAACTGTTTGTACTATTTGCGCCTACCTGTACACCTCTGACACTCATAGTTTACCCCACACTCCCCGGTCCACCACGGGATTTCCCGTTTGCTGTGGAGGGAGACACGGTCACATTTTAGTTCCGGGCTAGAGGTGAGGGGAGGCGGGGATACGCTGGTAGCAGATCAGCTGTCTCATTAGTATAAATTCAATGGCCAACGCTTCGCGCAGCGGACGCGCGCAGCGGGCGCGCCGAAGGCAAGCCCGTCTGCGCCCATCCACGCCCGACCGGGACCAGGGGCCACAACCCCTACCCCTTTTCTCAAAAGCATAAGGATTTACTCCCAACAACGACTACATGAACTGCGCCCTAAGCCAAAACCGAAATGCAAGTCTCTAAAACCAGGAAGTCTTGCATCTAGCTGTCTCTGTTGTGGTTTCTCCCTCTCCACACCACCCAGTAGGGCACATACTGATACCACCACTACCCCCATGAACTTTAACACACAGAGGTTCTCCTCTGTTAAAAGTAAGACAGCCCTCTTAAAGGAATTCACTTTTTTTAGTATAAATTGCAGGTCACTTCCCAAACATAAGGAAGATATTCATGACCTCCTACTGAATTCCCAACCCAATGCCATTTTTCTTACGGAAACATGGCTAAATGGGAGCTCGGGACCAGATGTGGCGATCACCCTACCTCCCAATTATGCAATTATTAGAAAGGATCGTATGGACAAAAGTGGAGGAGGAATTGCATTAATTTTTAAAAATGCTTACACTTGTAAATGGGAGGATCTACCCTTTAAAGGCTGTGAAGCCAGTTCTTTTAAACTTTCGCTTACATCTCATTTTACTTTCTCCGGGATTCTTATTTATCGACCTCCGGTACCGGCAGGCTCATGGGCTGCGATGCTCCCAGAACTTATTGCCCCTCTGTTGCTGGAAGCCACGAACTTCACTATCTTAGGAGATCTAAACATTCATCTTAATGACCCCACATGCTCTATCAGCACCACCTTGATTGCTGATTTGGCAGCCATGAATGTTTTACTTTGTAACTCAGGTCCTACCCATAAGGCAGGATATCTACTAGACCCTATTTTTTCTAATTTAGTTAATATCTCATGCCAGGCGGCCCTCCCTATACTTTGGTCAGATCACTTTTTGGTTGGTTTTAGGGTAATAATGGAGGCGCAACGCAAAAACTCCTCTACCTCTTCTTCCAAGGCGGGGTTTAGAAATTGGAAGAATCTAGATGTGGATACATTTAACCAACATCTTATAACCAACATTCCTGCCATCTCTTCAATCAATATAGCAGATGCTGACACTATTCAAACTTGGTTGACGACATCTATTGATGCATGTCTTCCAACGTCTAACAAAAAATTTAACAATCATCGTCCCCCTGCCCCATGGTTCTCTGAAAAATTAAAGGTAGTAAAAACCAAATGTAAAGCATTGGAGAGACGATGGAGGAAGGATTATGCGCCAGAATCAAGACGAATTTATAAACTGGCAATAAAAGATTACCATGCCCTGTGTAAAGCTGCTCGTGCTGAGCACGTAAATAACATCATTACATTGGCTCATAACAATCACAAAGTCCTATTTAAAGTAGTGAAAGAGCTGTCTGGCGCTACGTGCCAACCTGCACCACCTGGGCTTAATGAAGCGCAATGTGAAAACCTGGCAGAGTTCTTTATTGACAAAATAGAAAAAATGTATTCAGAATTTAATATCACGGCATCCAATGTGGAGTCGCAATCAAAGATCAATGTCTCTACGTCAGGTTATACCACTCTTCCAATGACGCAGACTTCTATTGCAACACCTGGCAAGACACTTGAAAACTGGTTGCCCCTAGATATTCCTTCTCTTAGTCGCATCCTAACTAGTATTAAATCTGGCTCTCCCAAAGACCCTCTCCCTATCCCCATTCTTCTAAAATTAGAACTAACGCCACTCAATGTTATTTTGGAACTGCTGAATGCTTCGCTACGTGAAGCAATAGTACCAACTGCCTGGAAGCATGCCATGGTTCTCCCTCTGCTAAAAAAAGTGAATGCTGATCCGGCGGAACCATCTAACTTCCGCCCGATTTTTTTACTCCCAGCCCTTTCTAAAATTCTAGAAAAACATATCAATCAGCAGCTGACGCAGTTTGTGGACACTCAAAAAATCCTTCACTCATCACAATCAGGGTTTAGAGCTGGCTTCTCTACAGAATCCACGCTCCTGGGTGTCACAGAAACTCTTCGCAAACGTCTTGACATGGGAGAAACTGTGGCACTCATATTGCTTGACTTGAGTGCTGCTTTCGACACTGTGTCACACTCTGCCCTTCTACAAGTATTACATTCTCGGGGCATTGTCGGATCAGCACTCAAATGGTTGTCGAGCTTTCTGGCTGGCAGGACTTTTCAGGTTTTCTCTTCGTCCGCAAAGTTCTAAGGCCCATGCTTCCTCGTATGGAGTGCCTCAGGGATCTATCCTGAGCCCACTACTCTTTAACATCTATGTTAGCCCCCTGGCCACAATAGCTGAAGAAGCTGGGCTAACCATATTTTCATATGCAGATGACACCCAGCTAATCTTCTCCCTATCCACCAAGGAGACATCTAATGTGTCCTCTCTCCAGGTTGGGCTGCAAAAGATAGCTAGCTGGATGCATACCAACAGGCTGAAATTAAACGGTGGGAAAACCGAAGTTCTAATCCTTGGAAGAAACAAAGACCTCTGGGGTCCTCAACATTGGCCACCTCAAATGGGTGATCTCCCCTTACCATCACAATCAGTCCGTAATTTGGGCATAATAATAGATGATCAACTATCTATGAAGCAGCAAGCGGTTAAGGTCGCCTCAACCTGCTTCACCATCCTAAGATGGCTCAAAAAAATACTCTGGATGTTGCCAGATTCTACGCAAAGAACAGTGATCCAGGCTTTGATTGTGTCCAGACTGGATTATGGCAACATCCTGTATTTAGGAGCCAACAAGGAGGTGGTCCGTAAGCTGCAAGTAGTCCAGAACTCTGCGGCTAGACTACTGTGTCAGTTACCTCGAAAGGCTTCCATCTCAGGACCTCTCCACGACCTTCATTGGCTTAGGATGGAGAATCGCACTAAATTTAAAGCCCTATGCTATATGCATAAGATTAAATCGGGTACAGCGCCACAGTATCTCAGTGCCTTGGTACACCCTTACCTACCCACGCGTCTCCTTCGATCCTCTACTCAGGCTAAGTTTCAAGTCCCCAGGATCAAACAAGTACGCATGGGTGGTCGATCTTTTGCTTGTTTAGCTCCTTCTCTATGGAATTCACTCCCCTTACAACTCCGGCATGAAACTATTTATTATAAATTCTGCAGAGACCTAAAAACGCGGTTATTTAATCAATTGGTTAGCTCCCTCTTCTTGCGTGGGTCCGATGGCGCCGGGAAACCTCCGGGTAGCTGTGCGCCTTAGAAATGTAATAATAATAATATAATAATAATAGCTGGGCAGATGCAAACTAAGTGAATAAAATCCTGTATTGGTAATCCACAAAGACTACATGACTTTGGGCCCTGATATTTCCAACTTGGCTGGTCTGCATTCGATGGCAATTTACCAAAGCATATTGCTAAAAACTTGGACTTTAAATAGGAAGAAAAAGGCTGACCCAAATAAGACGCTGGTTGCAATTTTATATAGGATTGCAGGACCATCCATGCGTGGGCTCGCTTGCTTAGGATGGCTTTATCCTCCAGTAATGAGCGTTGCTTTGCCTCCTTCAGGATTTGCTGAAAGGTGGTAAATGGAAGATTCTGCTGCCAAAGGTCTACCATATTAGTGGACTGTAAAGATGATTGAAGATATTCGGAGTAGGCAGACTGTGGGTCGCCTTGTAACGCATTCCAGAGCGCATTGTTGATCTCGTTTTCTCGGTTGCGCCAGACTTTGGACCATGCTTTTATTGTGACATATCTTCTGTGCAGCTGTTGCTGGTGTAGCCTAAATTCTAACCAGACCTGCGCCGGTGAGGCATTATGTGGAAGCGAAAATACTTTTTTATATGCTCGTGTTTGGAGACTATCCAGCGTCGCAGCGTCTTTCCCATGCTGAACATCACTTCCATATGCTAGAGTGGGTAGAAGTTTTGCTTTCATGATAGCTAGTAGTGGGGTGAAAGAGGGACCTTTTAGACTTTTTGATATTGAGCAAAATGCAAATGTAAGGCCATTTCCCTTTTTTTGTGTTGCCTCATTCTGTTTTTGAAAAGTTAGTCTTTTGTCCAAATGTATCCCTAGATATTTGTAGCTACTAACTACTTCCAGGTTCACGTTGCTAAGTTTAAATGATGATTGCTTATGGATGGCTCGACTTATAATCATAGCTTTAGTTTTTGTAACGTTTATCTCCAGCAAGTTCTTCTTGGCGAAGTTCCCCAACTCGTCTATTGCTCTTTGCAGGCCAATTCTAGTGTGGCTTGCTAGGACTATAACGTCGGCGTAGGATAAATGTGTAATCCGTAGAGTTCCCAAGCGAGGGGGATGCGAGTTGATTTCATCGAGCCTTGGTGACAAATCAGCCATGAATAGATTAAATAGATGTGGCGCTAGGACGCATCCTTGCTTTAGGCCCTCCTTCGTGTAACTTTTTCTGGAGAGCCTCGTCTCGTCAGCTATTTTCACTTGCATCCATGTATCCGAGTATAATTCCATTATCGGTCTTAGTGTTCTGTATGGCAGGCCCCACTGCTTTCGCTTATGCCATAGAATGCCTCTATTGACTCGATCGAACGCAGCTTTAAAATCGATAAAGCATAGAAACAAGTTCTCTCGTTGTCGTAAGCTTTTGTCTGCCATTAGACCCAGCGCGAGTACATTCGTGATGGTGCCAGTGCCACGTCGGAAGCCGGACTGGTTGATGGGAATTATTTTATTACTTTCGGACCAGCTTATTAGATCTGCCAGAATTAATGAGGCGTAATACTTTGCTTCTGCATCAATTAAGGCTATCAGACGGTAGTTGGCTGGGTCAGTTCGCTCCCCACCCTTAAATAATGGATTTATTATTGAGCCTCTCCAGCTCTCTGGCAGGCGGTTTATGGTGCTCACCTCATCTGGAGACTGCTTTGACTGCAAGATAATGGCCCTGCCAAGCCTCATTGGCCCCTGTTATTTGCTCCCTGTCAGAGTTGGTCCCCAAAAAGGACCGAAATAACCGAACATAACTTTAAAAACGTATTCAAAAGATTTCCAAGCAACCGCAAACAGCGTTAGTTTCCAATGCGTATTTGCAATTTGAATGCAGAACAGTGATTTATTATTTGCTTAGTAATTTATATCCCAGGAACCATTCAGTGGATTTTGTTCATTTTGGTGTCTAATAATTTATAATAATACAGCTACTTTTATAAATCAGTGTCGTATTTTCTTTGTGTCGTATTTCTTTTTTATACTCCTAAAAGGGGGGTCACTGTTCCAGAGGAAGAAAGGGGGAGGGGGAGAGGTCTAGGGTATAGATAGGAGAGTCAGCTAGACTCTTACTTGATGCCCTAACACATCCCAAGGGATGTCATGCTTAATCATAGGCCGGTTGCTCCTCGTCGGGCCGGCGCTGCAATGCCCTACGCGTCCCCCGAAGGGTCACTTTAGCAGAGATCTTTTAAATTTCTCGCCGTATGATGCGTGTGAGGAAGTGCTCATAAAGAAGTGAGTGAATCTAAAATTGACTAGAGGAAATCGATACTGTGTCAATTTAATAGGTGGATTCTTTTGCCAAAATTTAAAAAACAGATGGTTGGTCCTACTAGAGGGTTATAATGACCCTTGGTAGTCAGATGTGGACATAAGTATTAATAGTTTTATATTTAATGGGTCAACATGTTTCGCGCCCCTATCTGTCTCAGACAGGGATACTTGGCACTTCTTCAGGACCAGTAAAAAGAATAATATGTGAGCGGAACTGTGTAGCGGCCCTCCCTAAAGTGGGGTGGTGCCACCTATTGGATGCTATCTTGAGTAATCCAACCTCATCTGCGTGAGGGAAATGCAGGGTGCAGGACCGTCACAGAGGTTAGGCGGTCGCATCGTGTGAGCACACCAACCCGTCCTTTTGTCTGCCAGACCGCCGGCCAGATGAGGAGCAATTGCCCTATGATGAAGTATGGTATCCCTTGGGATGTGTGAGGGCATCAAGTAATAGTCTCTCTGACTCTCCTATCTATACCCTAGACCTCTCCCCCTCCCCCTTTCTTCTTCAGGAACAGTGACACCCCTTTTAGGATTATACTTTGTATTGGAGCAAGAGCACTGGACCATTTATCGCTCTCAGTCCCCCCCTCTCTTTTGTCAGAGTATTTCTTTTTTATTCAACTGTTTTGGTACTTCTAAATTCTTTGCACTTGTTCCTTTGACAAAGCCTGACTGCTCGAAGCCACAGCTATTCAGGTTTGACCTAAGGTTTTGCAAACGAAACTGACGGGACACAAGACGTGTTTGCAAGTTTATTACACAGTAATGTCACACAACCACACCATATAATAAACAATTTTTCTTACATGTACTAATATCCCCATTACTAGAAATTAAACACAAGGGGAAATTAAAAACAAGTGGTCGCTTACTTCCTGTGGCTCACGTCGAACAAAGCATCTAAGATTTGGGAAAGCAGCTTTTATATCCAAAATATCGACAGTAGGTCTCTGGTTCCGCTAACATTTCTCAATTTTCAGAATCTGAGAGATGTCTTGTCTTTCATAGGCACCCTTTCTTTTCAAAAAGATTGGGAAAGGGCACACTACTGATAGTAGTTTATATTAATTAATTAAAGGTCATGTGTTGCACTTTTTTCCCCAAATACTTCTAGGGTCACAGATATAAGAGAAAGCAATGTCCAGAGGAAATTGAAAGATTATATGGATCCATACTTTGATGCATTTCTCCAGGCAAAAAAATGCAGGAATTATTCATTCTTGTTTACTTCCAGCCACAATGTAAAAACCACAATGTTGTATTTGATTTCTCCTGCATACTACCCGAGAGAAAACAGTCGTAATTCAAAATATTAGCAAACATACTTTTTAGAGGTGAAAGCCAGGTACACTCATTTATATTGTGGAAAATTGTTTACAATTGGATGGATTCCAGGGAAAATCTTCAGTTCAGGGAATGTATTAAAACATGTTTGGTCTGGATACTAATACTTGCATTTTTAAGAGTGACTCAATAGGACATATAAAATTCAAGTTGGAGTTGTGGACATCCTGAGCCCTGGGGATTCTTGACTATTGCTAATTGCACATACAGAATACTAGAACAACAGCTGAAGGAAGGAAATTTGTTTCTTTAAGTTACTTTGCCATTCTGTTAGTCCCATAATCGTTCTGTTTGTCAAAACCATTGTTACAGAATTCATAAAATAATACTAATTAGAACCAAAGTTACTTTACTGCTGCAGAATACCTAGTAATCTGTAATCTGTGCTGTGATAATATTCCTGATTTACCTGCAAAAGTACATCAGTGCCAGAGCCTATTATATCCTCAAATAGTTTCAGCACTTTCCGGAAATGTTCGTCATCATACTCGAAGCGATCCCCAAAAATTATGGAGCAGATCACATTGCTCACAGCATTGTTTATCATGAGACGTGGGTCAAATGGACGGCCTGCAAAGAGAAAGCACAGGAGAACCAACATGAAATGCAGTTATGGGCCTAAAGGTTCAAAAGAGCTTCTGATAACCAAAGATCTGGTCAATCTTGTCTTAGCTCCATTTTTAAAGAGACATGAACCAGCAGCTCTGGGCAAGCTCGGAAGGGACATGTGCAGGAAGCCCTCAGCTTATAAACTAAGGACCATTTACAAACATCCCTGGCTTTACAAAATATGGAACATGGATGGACAGCCCAGTCGCCAGACCTGTGCGTGAATGAACAGAGTGATTTTGACTATAGATCTGTGAAGAACTTGAGAGAGAGCCTGAGAATTTAAAACTAGATTCTAAAATTCAAAATATCCATTTAATAAATTGACCGTGCAGAATTGAAAGAGTCACTAGAGGTGTCAGAGGCAAGCCACATGAAAGGGCCTTTAGGGGATTTTCTTTTCACAATTCTTTTTAAACAAGACAAAATATTAGTGCATTTAAAAGTACACTGCCAACTAAATTGGTGATCAAAAGGTAAGCGTGAGAGAGCTCTAATTAAGGAGCAAAGTCTACCTTTTGCTACAGTACTTCTAATAGTACTCTTGTATCATTATTCCAATGTGCTCATGAATGACATTTATGTGACTATATGAAAAATATTAATCTTACAAAATGTATTTTAATAAAAATTACAAATATAAGGGGCTGTGTCCGGATCAATAATGGTCACAGATCTGGCCACTTTCAGGTTTACCACACTCATACCGGATGGTTTGGTAAGACTGTGGTGCTTTTTTTTTTTTTTAAATCTTTTTATTAAACATACAGGGAATGACAAATACAAACTACAGTGCAACACCATTGTCTTCATACAAGCCAAGTGCAGTAATACAACATCCATCAATACGCTACATAAGACCACTTCCAGTACAACCAATCTATTGACTTTCTCCATCTTATATATTATCAGTCATCTAGGTGGACCCCTGCCTGTTGGGAAGCGTCCCTGAACGGTGTACATGGCATTCCGCGGCTTTCATTCCAGGCCCCCCAGATTCTGGTCCATTTTTGTGGGCACCCTCTTCCCTCGTAAATCGCCCGCTCCGCCTGCATGCACCAGTCCATGTCTGTTTCCCAGTCTTTGAGTTTGAGCCCGGTGGTTCACTTCCAGGATCTAGCTATGTTACGTTTGGCGATCATGCACCCCAGTGAGACCCAAATTCTCTCAGCCCTTGAGAGATCTGTAGCATCCCATATGTTAAGGAGGCACCATCGGGGCGAGACCTCCATAGTTTTATGACATATTAAAAATAACGCCGAGGTTACCTTCTTCCAGTATGTCTGGAGTCGCGGGCATTCCCACCACTGGTGTATGTATGTGCCTGTGTGCCCACAGCCCCTGGGACATGTCGGGGAGTCCAAGAGACCCATTCTGACCAAGGTCGAACTTGTGTAGTATGCTCTGTGGAGGAGTTTGAGTTGTATAAACTTAAATCGGGATCGGATCGCTACCTCTCGGGGTGACGCCAGTGCCTTCTGCCAGTCCTCATCGTTAATGTCTCCCACATCTTCTGCCCATTTTGCTCGTACTTTTCCCATTGCATCCGGGGTGTTATTAAGAATCTTCCTGTACGTCAGGGAGATCGCCCTGTCGGGAAGGTAATCGTCAAGCAGTCTATCCTCCAGGGGTGAGGAGACAGGTAGATCAGAGCCTCTAAGTATCGCCCTCTGTAGTGCATTCCTAACCTGAAGATACCTAAAGGTTTCCCTCGCGCTCAGTTCGTATTCCCGTTGGAGATCGGCAAGAGGTTTCACTGCTCCACCTACCCACATATCTCCAACTGTAGAGAGTCCTATCAGGTCCCATTTATCGAACCCTTGGTGTTTTGCTAATAGCCCCAATCTGTCAGATTCCAGCAAGGGGGTGACTTGTGTGATCTTATTTTTCCACCCCAGGGCGGAGGTCACCGTGTGCCACAGTGTAATGGTAGTGGAGGTTGGAGTGTATTGAGGCGTGTTCTTACTTCCTCCGTAAATTGCTCTGCGATAATCGCCAGGGGTCATATTGTATCTATCCATTCTATAAGCTGGATCTTGTAGGGGTCGATGGACCCAGTGGTTAGTGACCATTAATTGAGAGGCCCAGTAATAACTTGTAAGTGCTGGTAGCGCTATCCCTCCATCATACCAGCTCTTCGTTAGTTTATTCGATGCTATACGAGGAGCCCCATTGTTCCAGAGTAAGGAGCGCACCTCTGACTCAATTGATTGGAAGTAGTGAGCGGGTACCAGGTAAGGAGTATTCTGCAAAACATAAACGAATCGGGGGAGTGCCATCATTTTATATAAGGCGGCCCTGCCCAATAACGCGAGGGGTAGGGTCCTCCAGTGCAACACATCTTCCCGTAAGCGGCGTAGGGGGGGAGCCAAGTTACTCTCATAAAACAGGGTGGGATCAGCCATGATATATATCCCCAGGTATCGAAAACCTTCAGTGACGGTTTTAGCCGCAAAGCCTCGAGGCAGGGAGGGGTGGTCTCCACTTAAAACATACACCAGGGACTTGTCACAGTTGATGGTGTACCCTGAATACTTTTGGTAAAGAGTGAAAATGTGTAGTGTCCGATGTATGGAAAAATACGGCCTGGCCAAATAAAGTAAAATGTCATCGGCGTAGAGGGAGATCCTGTCCTCCCATTCTGTTGTCCAATTTAAACCCCGGATGAGGGGTCTCCTCTGATCCAGAGTGCCAGAGGCTCGAGGGCAAGGGCAAAGATCAAGGGAGAAAGTGGACAACCTTGCCTGGTTCCTTTGTGCAATGTGAACGTTTTCGATCTCCCGCCGTTTACTATGATTCGGGCCAGGGGTTCCGAGTAAAGGAGCCATACCCAGGATAAAAATTTCCTGCCGAACCCGAATCGTTCGAGTACTGCAAACAAAAAGGCCATTCAATCATATCGAATGCCATCTTTGCATCCAGCGACATGATCACTGCGTCTTCCCCAATCGTCGCTGCCCTGCCCATAACTCCATGGAGGCGCCTTAAGTTAAGGGCGGTGTTTCTGCTGGGCATAAAGTCGGATTGATCTGGGTGGATCAGCTTACTTAGTAGGGGAGACATACGCATCGCCAAAATCTTAGCGAGTATCTTAAATGGTGCCTTTTCTTGGTAAAGGAGTCAAACAAGGGTGGAAACGATAATGTAATGAGGAGCAGTGGCTAAATTATAGAGTCAAGATACGGAGGCCAACTTTGAATCCCAAATTTCCAAATTCATCAAATTGCATGATCCTGGACAAAATCACTTTGTTTCTTTACATCTCACGTCCCTTATATTATTGAACCTCAAAGAGATGGCTCAGTATGCAGAGTGTGTTGTACATGGACATCAGTAAAGCAGCCACACGTGTGATATATGCAAGATTATTGATAGGAGAATGGCTTGCTGCCTGTGTTCACAATTTGATTCTAGTTCATTACTTAAAATGTGCTCAAAGTTCTAGATGGAACATAGTGGGTAATCCTTCTGCAAAGGTACCTTGCACCTCTCCCATGAAAGGCCTTAAAGAATAACACCAGGGCCTTGAATCTGATCCTCTTTTTTACTGGGAGCCAATGGAGAGGTCTGAGATGAGTGGACATATGAGTCCTAGAATTCAACATGAGAATGGCTCTGGCCGCAGCATTTTGGGCCACCTACAGGCGTTTAAATAGGAATTCTGGGAGGCCGAGGTAAAGCACATTCACTTAGTCCAATCTGGATGTAATCAATGCCTGGACCACAGATTTCCTGCAGTCCAAAGACAGGAGTGGAAGGAACTTCCTCAGCATCCTAAGGAGGCCAAAGCACGTTCCCACCACCAATTGGACTTGGGCTTTCATAGATAGGCAGTTGTCTACCATGACGCCCAAGTTCTTTACCGCTTGTTGTGCGGCGAGAGGAGGTGACATATCTTCAGGCCACCAAAGTCTCCACCCGTCCGACGGAGGGGTGCCAAAGAAAATAATTTCCGACTTTTCAGGGTTGCATTTAAGCTGGTTTATTCTTAACCATGTAAACACTTTTGAAAGGCAGGTTTTAATCTTGGCTCCCTCAAAGCTCTTACCTTTGTCACAAGTAAATAAGAGCTGAGTGTCTTCTGCATAAGAAATAATTTTGCCTTCGTAAGTCTCAGCCAAAGGGACATATAAAGATTAATTAACGTGGGGCTCAAAATGGAACCCTGAGGAACCCCTACGTCCATACCAGGGATTCCAGCCGCAAAGGGAGGAGTCCAAACCTCCTGGTCCCTATCTTCCAAAAAGGAAGTGAGCCATTTTAAAACGGAGCCACCAATACTGAAAGTCTGGATCCTGACCAGAAGCCTATCATGCGGAACGGTGTTGAAGGCCGCTGATAGGTCTAACAGGATCAAGATGGCTTTTCCTCCCCCATCACGGCTTTCCTAATAGAGCAGGCTCGGTACTATGGTTGGCTCTGAAGCCAGACTTGTGAGAAGTTGGCCTGGCATATGCTGTCCACTAATTATAGTGGGCACCTTGCACCAGTCCAAACAACCCCTTATTGGAGATAGGTTAAAGACAACCTTTATTGAAAGCTATCCTAGTGGTAGCTATGGAGAGCAGCCTTCAGGCTACGTCTTGAAGGAATGTAAAGCAGCTTGTTTTACCAGTCTATAATCTCTTGAGTGACCAAATGAAAGAGGACCACACCAGGTATATATATATAAAATATATGTATTTAGTCTTAAACACACCCCTCTAGTCTCTTTATGAGGCTAGAGTTCGAAGTACATAAGTTACAAGTCAGTTATCAACAGTAATAGCACAAATACACGTTTGAGCCCTAGGGGCGTACCAAACCATATACCAATAAAGTGGTATAAGAACCACGACTGAGCTAGACACAAGGCCTAGAGCCTGTAGAAGTGCTTGGACCCCAAGGAACCACCCAAGGTAGTGACACAGGGGACCCACGGGAGACGCGTGCAGTGTGAGAACACAGCCGCGAGCCACCGTTAACTTCTATGGGGAAAGTCGCGGTTGGATTTTTAAAAGGAAAGGACACTTAGAGGAGGACATGGAGAAATTCCCTTTAGAACTAGGCAGTTCTAGAGTCAATACCCACGGGAGCACCAGAGTACTCGAGTTACCTCACCCAGGGAAGCTGGGTGCATAGGTGTCTTTTGGCGTCGGGTTTCGTCGTCGTTTTCAATGGCGATCTGCTGCAGCAGGCTGCTGGCGACCAAGTCAAAAGTGTCCGGGTGGATCCAAGGGTGGATCGAAGATCTGAAGAACCTAAAAGCAGAGGGGACAGAGTCTGGGTCACTAGCCAGTGACCAGGAAGGTGATGAGCAGATGCCCACCGATGTCGGGTGCTTCAGGTAGGTTGACGGTCATCTTGACTCTTCAGCCACGAGGTCCAGGAGGCGTCGACGACGACCAGGAGCTGGATTCGAGCTGTCCCATGACGTCTGTCGATTGCTGAGGTGTCGGCGACCGGATTGGACCCAACGAGCCTTGGCAATGGCAAGTCACGTGGAAACAAAGAAAGGACGTTGATGCAGACCAGCAAGGTCTGAGGGACTCACCCAGCAACAGTAAGTCAGGGCACGTCTGGAGCAACCAGGGAAGCCCAAGCAGAAGAAGAGTTGCCTTCGGGAGCACCCACTAGCCAACGGACTAGCGACCGCAAAGGAGCCTCAAGTGGACGCACGTGGAGCTGGCTCACAGGACACTCGTGGAGTGGAGGCCAGTGATCTTCAGTGCAGTCGGTGCTGGAGGCAGGGGCTACTTGGAGCCCAAAGCACAACTTCGTGGGTGACCAGGAAGAGGATGCACTTACAAAAGTTCTCGGTGTCCAGGGGTCACGGTTCCACATTACCCACAACAGCTATGTGCCTCAGCTTCACTGGGGACTCAGGGCAGCCTCGGGGAAGTCTGGAAATCCAACTCTGGTGTTGCAAAGACTTCGGCGTCCGGCGGGAGCTTCAGCGATGCAGACCGGACAATTGCATCTTAGGTGCCTGCCAAGCAGGGGAGTCACTCCTTGACCCCAAGGGAAATTCTTCAGTCCTCTAATCTTGAAGTAGAGCGTCGAAGGTCCAGGATTCAGCTTCAGAGTTTCATCCAGGGATATCTAAAGTCCTAAGGACTGGGGTCCCGTACTTATACTAAGTTAGGGGGTTGGACGTACTCTGGGGGACCCACCTATGGGAGGGTCAGGGAAGAGGGGTGGTTACACCCCTTCCCTTTGTCCAGTTTCACGCCAGAGCAGGTGCAGGTAGCCCCTGCAACCGGTTTGAACTGGGCTATGCACAGGGACACCAAATGTGCCCCCAGTGCAGGACTTCAAAGCACCAGAGAGTGCTCCCGCCCAGCCCCAATACACATTATCCTGTCTGGGGAGGTGGTTACACCTCCCTTCGACAGGAAACCTATTGTCCAGGCCTCCCCTGCCGGAGTTTCAGTCAGCAGCAGGAGGCCAGACCCATGTCTGTGGCAGCGGCATCCATTTTGTGATGCCAGGGCTCTGTAAAGAAGTTACCGGGTAGGCCGGTGGGTACATGTCTCTCCCTCTAGAAGGGTGAAATGCTACCCCCGCCGCCAGGACTGGCGGGGGGTAGTATTCCAAGATGTTTGACACCAAACACGACATGTTTTGGTGCAGCCAGTCCAAAGTTAGCATTCTACCGCGAGGATATAATGCACTTAAGAGTATATGGTCAGGCTGTACCACAAACAGCGCAAAACCAAAGGGGATGATGGACGGAGTGTTGAACATTGCAAGCACTCACCCCCAGTCAACTGATCTGGGTTTAATCCATCATCATTCTTTAGCTCACTCCGCCACCCCAGTTCAGACATGGCCATATGCAAATCAGTCTGACCCTGTGCCTCATGGGAACAGTCCAGCCCGAACTGCCAAGCCATGTCTTCCTGGAACGGAAACAAGCATCCTGGGACCGGTTTCTGGCTTACAGCCGTCATCAGGCAGGCTATCTTGAATCCAGTGGCAAAGTGAGCAAGGGACCCACGTCTGGGCATACCCTGCCAACTTAGGGCGAACATAGCAAAACCAAAGGGGATGATGGACGGAGTGTTGAACATTGCAAGCACTCACCCCCATTCAACTGATCTGGGTTTAATCCATCATCATTCTTTAGCTCACTCCGCCACCCCAGTTCAGACATGGCCATATGCAAATCAGTCTGACCCTGTGCCTCATGGGAACAGTCCAGCCCGAACTGCCAAGCCATGTCTTCCCTGCAACAGAAACAAGCATCCTGGGACCGGTTTCTGGCTTACAGCCGTCATCAGCCAGGCTATCTTGAATCCAGTGGCAAAGTGAGCAAGGGACCCACGTCTGGGCATACCCTGACTGGGGGTGAGTGCTTGCAATGTTCAACACTCCGTCCATCATCCCCTTTGGTTTTGCTATGTTCGCCCTAAGTTGGCAGGGTATGCCCAGACGTGGGTCCCTTGCTCACTTTGCCACTGGATTCAAGATAGCCTGGCTGATGACGGCTGTAAGCCAGAAACCGGTCCCAGGATGCTTGTTTCCGTTCCAGGAAGACATGGCTTGGCAGTTCGGGCTGGACTGTTCCCATGAGGCACAGGGTCAGACTGATTTGCATATGGCCATGTCTGAACTGGGGTGGCGGAGTGAGCTAAAGAATGATGATGGATTAAACCCAGATCAATTGACTGGGGGTGAGTGTTTGCAATGTTCAACACTCCGTCCATCATCCCCTTTGGTTTTGCTATGTACCACAAACAGCATCAGAGGAGGGACTCCGAACGCTGCAGAGGGGCTCTGCTCATGCAGGGGCACCCTCTCACATAAAAACCAAGCACTCTGCCTTTAGGATTGTAAAGGCCTGCCATAGGAGTGACTTATAGGTTTATATGTGTGTGCAATGGTAGGGATATAGGTAGCCTATATCACAGTAAGGGGTGCATGCACCACCTTACCCAGGCTGCAGTAGCAGACCTGTGGTGTCATTTTGGCTGGCCTTCCAGGGGTGGCATAATACATGCTTCAGTCCCTGGTAGGCCTCTGGAGTACCTATGCCCTGGGTACATAGTATACCATATACTAGGGACTTATAAGGGCACTCCAGATTCCAATCAAAGATGTACCTAAGGTACATGGAAATCATTTTAGAGAAGAAGCAGCTAGGCTGGGGTTCTGATTAGCAGGGCCCCAGCCAGGCTAAAGTCGAAAAACAGTGAAGCATCAGCAAAAAGTGGGGGTACCCATGTGAAGCAGATCCTACTCTCCTACTCAACCCCCCCCCCAAACGCAGGGACATTAAACTAACCTTGTCCAGTTGAGTCTTCATGTTCCAAGTGGAAGTACCTAGAGAGTCCATCTGCATTGGCATGGTTACTCCCAAGTCTATGTTCCACTGTAAAGTCCATCCCCTGTAGGGAAATGGACCACCTACGCAGTTTGGGGTTTTCACCCTTCATTTGTTTTAGCCATAAGAGGGGCTTATGGTCTGTTTGAACAAGGAAGTGAGTACCAAACAAGTATGGTCTCAACTTCTTCAGAGCCCAGACCACAGCAAAGGCCTCCCTCTCAATGGCTGACCAACATTTCTCTCTAGGGGTCAGCCTTCTGCTAATAAAAGCTACTGGCTGATCCTGACCTTCATCATTCAATTGTGACAGTACAGCCCCTACCCCCAATTCAGATGCATCTGTTTGGACAATGAACTTCTTGGAGTAATCAGGACTCTGTAGAATGGGAGCAGTGCACATGGCCTGCTTCAGGTCATCAAATGCCTTTTGACAGCTAGCTGTCCACTGAACCTTTTTGGGCATTTTCTTGGAAGTTAAGTCATTCAGGGGTGTCACTATTGATCCATACCCCTTGACAAATAGTCAGGCCTAAGAAGGCTCTCACCTGAGTCTGGGTAGTTGGAGCAACCCAGTCCATGATGGTCTGGATTTTGCTCTGCAGTGGTTGAACCTGGCCTCCAGCTACAAGGTGGCCCAGGTACACAACCTGACTCTGCCCTATCTGGCACTTGGTGGCCTTGATAGTGAGGCCTGCCTTTTGCAGGGCCTCCAAAACATTTCTGAGGTGGACCAGGTGATCCTCCCAGGTGGAGCTAAAGACAGCAATATCATCTAGATATGCTGCACTGTAGGCTTCCAGACCTGTAAGGACTGTATTCACCAACCTCTGAAAAGTGGCAGGTGCATTCTTCAAACCAAAGGGCATTACCACAAATTGATAATGCCCACTAGGGGTTGAGAATGCTGTTTTTGACTTTGCATCATCAGCTAGCCTGATCTGCCAGTAGCCAGCTGTTAGGTCAAATGTGCTTAGATACTTGGCTGAGGCCAAAGTGTCTATTAGCTCATCTGCCCTTGGTATTGGATGGGCATCAGTCCTAGTGACTGCATTGAGACCCCTGTAGTCCACACAAAACCTCATCTCTCTTTTCCCCCCACTGGTGTGAGGTTTTGGCACAAGGACCACTGGACTAGCCCAAGGGCTATCTGAGGGTTCAATAACTCCCAAATCCAGCATCTTCTGGACTTCTGTCCTGATACAGTCCCTGACATGGTCAGGTTGCCTATAAATCTTATTTTTAATAGGCAGACTGTCCCCAGTGTCCACTTCATGAGTGCACCAGGTGGTCTGACTTGGTGTCAGAGAGAACATATGCCTGAACTGATTGAGCACCTGTCTGCAATCAGTTTGCTGCTGGGCAGTGAGGCTGCCTGCCAAGGCTACACCATCCACTGACCCATCATCAGGGTTCTGTGAGAGCAGGTCAGGGAGTGGGTCACTCTCTTCCTCCTGTCCCTCATCAGTAGCCATGAGCAAGCCCATGTCTGCCCTGTCCACATATGGTTTCAATCTGTTGACATGGAGAACCCTGTGTGGACTCCTGGGTGTTCCTAGGTCTACTAAATAGGTAACCTCACCCTTCTGTTCAGCAATGGTATGGGGTCCACTCCATTTGTCTTGGAGAGCTGCTGGGGCCACTGGCTCCAACACCCATACCTTCTGTCCTGGCTGGTAAACAGTCAGTACAGCCATTTGGTCATGCCAGGCTTTTTGGAGTTCCTGGCTAGCCTCAAGGTTTTTAGTTGCCTTTTTCATGTACTCAGCCATCCTGGAGCGGAGACCAAGTACATAGTCCACTATGTCCTGCTTTGGGGGCTTGAGAGGTAACTCCCATCCTTCCTTTACCAGGCACAATGGACCCCTGACAGGGTGACCAAACAAAAGTTCAAATGGGCTGTAGCCAACCCCCTTTTGAGGCACCTCCCTGTATGCAAATAAAAGGCAGGGCAAGAGTGTGTCCCATCTTCGCCTAAGCTTCTCTGGGAGCCCTTTAATCATGCCCTTCAAGGTTTTGTTGAATCTCTCAACTAAACCATTGCATTGTGGGTGATAGGGTGTGGTGAACTTGTAAGTCACCCCACACTCCTTCCACATTGCCTTCAAGTATCCAGACATAAAGTTTGCACCCCTGTCTGATACAACCTCCTTAGGGAAGCCCACTCTTGAGAAAATTCCCAGGAGAGCTCTTGCCACCACAGGTGCTGTAGTGGTCCTAAGGGGAATAGCCTCTGGGTACCTGGTGGCATGGTCTACCACCACCAGGATAAACCTGTGCCCAGATGCTGTTTGGGGATCCATGGGACCAACAATGTCAATCCCCACCCTTTCAAAGGGAACCCCCACCACAGGTAGTGGTATCAGGGGGGCCTTTGTAATGCCACCTGCCTTGCCACTGGCCTGGCAGGTTACACAGGAGCGACAAAACTCCTTGGTGTCTTCAGACATGTGGGGCCAGTGAAAGTGAGGGACAATTCTGTCCCAAGTCTTGTTCTGGCCCAGGTGACCTGCTAAAGGAATGTCATGGGCTAGGGTCAATAGGAAGCCCCTGAACTTCAGAGGTATAACCAACCTCCTGGTGGCACCAGGCTTGGGGTCTCTACACTCTGAGTACAAGAGTCCATCATCCCAATACACTTTATGGGGACCACTAGCATTCCCAGCAGCCTCAGCAGCAGCTTGCTGTCTGAGGGGTTCAAGAGAGGGGCAGCTCTGCTGCTCCTGGCTCAGATCTGCCCTGGAAGGGCCCCTGTCCCTAAGAACTCAACCTGATCAGGCTCAAGCTTCTCTGGGACAGTTCCTTCCTCAGGACTGAGATCATCTCCCTGAAGAGACTGATCTTCCTTCTGAGCCAAGGGGGAAGGCACTGCCTTTACCCTACTACTCCTCCTCTTGGATGGCACTTGGTCCATTGTTCCAGGATCCAAGGCCTGTTCAGTGTTAGGCAGTTTGCTCTGTGACCTGGTCACAGCAAACACATCTGCAGGGATGCCCAGCATTTCTGCATGGGTCCTGAGCTCCACTTCTGCACATGCTGAAGTTTCTAGATCATTGCCAAGCAAGCATTCAACTGGTAGGTCTGCACTTACCATAACCTTCTTAAGGCCAGTTACCCCTCCCCAGGAGAAGTTAACAACTGCCAGAGTATGGTCTGTTCTGACATTGCTAGCATTGGTCCCTTGGTACATTTCACCAAGTATAATCTGCCCAGGATCCACAAGATCTTGTGTCACCATGGTGACACTTGCTCCTGTGTCCCTAAATGCCAAAGCCTCTTTTCCATTTATTAATGGCTGTTGCCTGTACTCGCCCAGATTACTGGGACTCACAGAGGAGGTCACATCCATGCCTCCATCACAGACTAGGACAGCCTGAGTGAGTTCTCTGACTAGGCCAGAGCTCAACTCATTACCCAGGGTCAACCCTACTAAACCCTTGGCTTGTGTACTCCCACCACCAATTGTAACTGCACTAGGGGGAACAGGTGCCTTAGGGGCATTGGTGGGGGCTGGAATAGAGTCTTTGAACTTGGTGCAATCACTGGTCCAGTGTGTCTTTTGCTTACAGACTTTGCACCATGGTTTCTTTTGGCCCTTCCCCTTGTTAGACTGTGAATCCCCACCTGAAGAAGATTTTGGGGGCCTTGTGAAGACTTCTGGTCTTTACCCTTCTCCCCACCCTTGTCAGAGTTCTTAGAATCTTGCTTCTTTGGGTCACCACCTTGGTTCTGTACCTTCTGCCTCACCCTGGTTCTGACTCATTTGTCTGCCTTCTTTCCCAATTCTTGGGGAGAGGTCAGATCAGAGTCCACCAGGTACTGATGCAACAGTTGATTTTGACAGTTATTAAGAATCTGCTCCCTCATGATAAGATTGTACAATCCTTTGAAGTCACATACCTTACTGCCCACTAACCAACCTTCCAGAGCCTTAGCAGAACAATCAACAAAGTCCACCCAGTCTTGATTCTGTGCCTTTTGGGTATCTCTGAACTTTAACCTGTATTGTTCAGTTGTTAGGCCAAACCCATCAATCAATGCACTTTTTAAGACTGGATAATTATCAGCATCCTCTTCTCTAACAGAGAGGAGCTTATCTCTACCTTTGTCTGCAAAGGAGAGCCACAAGATTGCTGCCCACTGCTCCTGAGGGACCCTCTGTACTTTACAGGCCCTCTCCAGTGCAGAAATCCATTTGTGGATGTCATCCCCACTCTGGTAGGGAGGGACAATCTTGCTCAGGTTTCTATGGTCATAAGACCTTTCCCTACCACTAGGGAAGTTGCTGCCACCATGGGACTCTAGTCCCAACTTTTTTCTTTGCCTTTCAAGCTCTAGGGACTCCCTGTCTATAGCCAACTGCTCTCTTTTGAGTCTCAACTGAGCTTCTCCATACTTGAGCAGTCTCTCTTTCCTCTCACTGGAGGATTCCCTCCTATGAGAGGAAACAGAGGTCCCTACTGAGGTGTCAGAATGGTTAGACTCCTGAGAAGGAGATCTGGACCTTCTAGGCACACTCACAACTCTTCCTGGTGGGACAAAGGGGAGGTCATTCTGATCCTCCTCCTCATCTACAGGAGGAGCTGGATTTTCCAGGTCAAGGTCATTGTCACCTTCCTGGCCAGTTTCAGAGGGGGGTCCTGGGTTTCTTCACCCCTGACCCCTTCCTCATCTTCTTCCCCACCCTCTCTGCCTACCCCTTCAGACCCTGGGGGTCTTCTGAGATCATCCGACAGAAGCACCTCTATGAGGCGTTGGGTGCTGGCACTTTTGCCTGTCTTCAGCTTCCTAGTACTGCACAATGCTCTCAATTCCAAGAATGGGAGATCATCATACTTGGAGGGAAGAAGCCCACTGGCTTCTGGCAAGGACCCACTGGTTCCTGGCCTTGAAGACATTACCAATGAGGTGTGGTGTATGCACTACCTACTCTAGTGTGGCCTACTAAACTCTCTTGAGTTGTAGAAAGGGTGTGCTAAGCCCTTGACACACAACTCTAAGTTCAGTAGAACTTACTGTATTTCTAAGCTTGCATTTATATGTACCTTAGGTACCCTCAGTGGTTTTCAGTTGATCAATTCAATTGAGATTATCTGGTAAAACAATAGCAAGCTGGAATCCCACACGCTGCCACCAATGTGAGAAGTTGGCCTGGAATATGCTGTCCACTAATTATAGTGGGCACCTTGCACCAGTCCAAACAACCCCTTATTGGAGATAGGTTAAAGACAACCTTTATTGAAAGCTATCCTAGTGGTAGCTATGGAGAGCAGCCTTCAGGCTAAGTCTTGAATGAATGTAAAGCAGCTTGTTTTACCAGTCTATAATCTCTTGAGTGACCAAATGAAAGAGGACCACACCAGGTATATATATAAAATATATGTATTTAGTCTTAAACACACCCCTCTAGTCTCTTTATGAGGCTAGAGTTCGAAGTACATAAGTTACAAGTCAGTTATCAACAGTAATCGCACAAATACACGTTTGAGCCCTAGGGGCGTACCAAACCATATACCAATAAAGTGGTATAAGAACCACGACTGAGCTAGACACAAGGCCTAGAGCCTGTAGAAGTGCTTGGACCCCAAGGAACCACCCAAGGTAGTGACACAGGGGACCCAAGGGGGACGCGTGCAGTGTGAGAACACAGCTGCGAGCCACCGTTAACTTCTATGGGGAAAGTCGCGGTTGGATTTTTAAAAGGAAAGGACACTTAGAGGAGGACATGGAGCAATTCCCTTTAGAACTAGACAGTTCTAGAGTCAATACCCACGGGAGCACCGGAGTACTCGAGTTAGCTCACCCAGGGAAGCCGGGTGCATAGGTGTCTTTTGGCGTCGGGTTTCGTCGTCGTTCTCAATGGCGATCTGCTGCAGCAGGCTGCTGGCGACCAAGTCGAAAGTGTCCGGCTGGATCCAAGGGTGGATCGAAGATCTGAAGAACCTGAAAGCAGAGGGGACAGAGTCTGGGTCACTAGCCAGTGACCAGGAAGGCGATGAGCAGATGCCCACCGATGTCGGGTGCTTCAGGTAGGTTGACGGTTGTCTTGACTCTTCAGCCACGAGGTCCAGGAGGAGTCAACGATGACCAGGAGCTGGATTCGAGCTGTCCCACAACGTCTGTCGATTGCTGAGGTGTCGGCGACTGGATTGGACCCAACAAGCCTTGGCAACGGCAAGTCATGTGGAAACAAAGAAAGGACGTTGATGCAGACCAGCAAGGTCTGAGGGACTCACCCAGCAAGGGTAAGTCAGGGCACGTCTGGAGCAACCAGGGAAGCCCAAGCAGAAGAAGAGTTGCCTTCGGGAGGGCCCACTAGCCAACAGACTAGTGACCGCGAAGGAGCCTTGAGTGGACGCACGTGGAGCTGGCTCACAGGACACTCGTGGAGTGGAGGCCAGTGATCTTCGGTGCAGTTGGTGCTGGAGGCGGGGGCTACTTGGAGCCCAAAGCACAACTTTGTGGGAGACCAGGAAGAGGATGCACTTACAAAAGTTCTTGGTGTCCAGGGGTCACGGTTCCACGTTACCCACAACAGCTACGGGCCTCAGCTTCGCTGGGGACTCAGGGCAGCCTCGGGGAAGTCTGGAAATCCACCTCTGGTGTTGCAAAGACTTCAGCGTCCGGCGGGAGCTTCAGCGATGCAGACTGGACAATTGCGTCTTAGGTGCCTGCCAAGCAGGGGAGTCACTCCTTGACCCCAAGGGTGATTCTTCAGTCCTCTAATCTTGAAGTAGAGCGTCAAAGGTCCAGGATTCAGCTTCAGAGTTTCATCCAGGGATATCTAAAGTCCTAAGGACTGGGGTCCCATACTTATACTAAGTTAGGGGGTTGGATGTACTCTGGGGGACCCCCCTATGGGAGGGTCAGGGAAGAGGGGTGGTTACACCCCTTCCCTTTGTCCAGTTTCACGCCAGAGCAGGGGCAGGTAGCCCCTGCAACCGGTTTGAACTGGGCTATGCACAGGGACACCAAATGTGCCCCCAGTGCAGGACTTCAAAGCACCAGAGAGTGCTCCCGCCCAGCCCCAATACACATTATCCTGTCTGGGGAGGTGGTTACACCTCCCTTCGACAGGAAACCTATTGTCCAGGCCTCCCCTGCCGGAGTTTCAGTCAGCAGCAGGAGGCCAGACCCGTGTCTGTGGCTGCGGCATCCATTTTGTGATGCCAGGGCTCTGTAAAGAAGTTACCGGGTAGGCCGGTGGGTACATGTCTCTCCCTCTAGAAGGGTGGAATGCTACCCCCGCCACCAGGACTGGCGGGGGGGTAGTATTCCAAGATGTTTGACACCAAACACGACATGTTTTGGTGCAGCCAGTCCAAAGTTAGCATTCTACCGCGAGGATATAATGCACTTAAGAGTATATGGTCAGTCTGTACCACAAACAGCATCAGAGGAGGGACTCCGAACGCTGCAGAGGGGCTCTGCTCATGCAGGGGCACCCTCTCACATAAAAACCAAGCACTCTGCCTTTAGGATTGTAAAGGCCTGCCATAGGAGTGACTTATAGGTTTATATGTGTGTGCAATGGTAGGGATATAGGTAGCCTATATCACAAAAGGAGTGCATGCACCACCTTACCCAGGCTGCAGTAGCAGACCTGTGGTGTCATTTTGGCTGGCCTTCCAGGGGTGGCATAATACATGCTTCAGCCCCTGGTAGGCCTCTGGAGTACCTATGCCCTGGGTACATAGTATACCATATACTAGGGACTTATAAGGGCACTCCAGATTCCAATCAAAGATGTACCTAAGGTACATGGAAATCATTTTAGAGAGGAAGCAGCTAGGCTGGGGTTCTGATTAGCAGGGCCCCAGCCAGACTAAAGTCGAAAAACAGTGAAGCATCAGCAAAAAGTGGGGGTACCCATGTGAAGCAGATCCTACTCTCCTACAAGACTGACTAATGTGGAGGAGATTGTTGGTTTCCGCGTAGTCAGTAACCACCGTATTGACATATTTCTCCAAAGCCTTGGAGAAAGCTGGAAGCAGGGAAATAGGCCTATAATTTGCTGGTATTTTAGGATCAGCGGAGGGCTTTTTGAGCAAAGCAGAATTTTGGCCTGCTTCCATCTAGAAGGCATGTGTCCAGTGTCTAATGAGGTATTAAAGATTTTTTTAACAACCGGATTAATTGGCCATGCAACGGATGCTAGCACTTTTGCTGGACAGGGGCCTGTAGGGGAGCCCGACTTCAGGCTTTTGATAGTGGCTAGGGAACCTTCCAGTGACAGCCAGGGGAACTACCACAACGAGGGGGCAGCTCCCGGCATGGGATCCGAGGGAGGAGCTGGTAACGTTTCACAATCAGAGGGAGAGCCCTCCCTGAGAGTCTCTTGAATAGTCACAATTTTTTCGTGGAAAAAAGTTGCTAATTCTAGAGCCCATTCGGCGGAAGCCGGAAAGGCCTTTGTCTCCGAGGTCGGATCTGTAAAGGATTTAACAATCTTAAACAGCTCCTTCCTTTTATACTTGGACGACTCTATTTTGTCAGAGAAGTAATTCTTTTTTGCCTCATACACTTTGTTATAATAACCTTTAAGTGCTTGTTTGTATTCACTTTTAGCAACCAAATCATAGTTTTTTCACCATTTCCTTTCCAACCGTTTGCAGATGTTTTTACTGGCTTTAAGCAACTGATTGAACCAGGGAGCCGAGGGTTTGGTTTTCTTAGGTGAATACGACTGCACTGGGGCTAATTGATGGACACTATGGAGCACCCAAGATTCCAGCAACAAAGCGTCACTCTCAGGGTTTCCGAGAAGAAGGGGAGTTGAGGATTCGAGCACATCACCAAGTATCGAAGGAATGATTCGGTGAAAGGCTCTGAATTTCGTTTCCTTCTTCATAGCGGTCCCAGGACGACCCACTCCCGTCTTGGGTATCCTGAAATTAATAAGATAGTGGTCAGACCATAACACGGGAAGGGGTGCATCTACCTCCAGTGTTATATTGGTAAAGATCTGATCGAAGGTGTGGCCTCTATTATGTGTGGGGTGCAGGACTACAGGAGCCAGTTCGAGAACTGATAATGATTCAGTAAGGGTAATGGTTTCCCGGTCTGTGGGTATATCCATATGTAGATTAAAATCCCCCAGAATCATGTAGTGGTTATAGCGGAGGGCAAGAGGTGCCATCATCTCACTGATAGAGTTCAGAAATGGTTTAGCAGGACCAGGGGGCCTGTAAATCAGAGCGCCAGCAAGCGGTTGTTGAGCTGACAAGGTGCATTGGAAACCAAGACATTCGGCACCCTCCAGTTCGCCAAGTGGGATGGAGTTGGAGAACTGGAGGCAGAACGCAGCGGGTCAGACTCCCCCCTTTCCTCTAGGCCCCTACACCAACCACCTGCGGAGTCCCCCAGGGGTCCTCCCTCAGCCCCACGCTCTTCAACGTCTACATGGCTCCGCTCGCCCCCATCGTCAGAACCCACGGACTCAACATTCTGTCATACGCAGACGACACCCAACTCATTCTCTCCTTATCCAACGAACCCAACACCGCCAGACACAACTTTCAAGAAGGCATGGAAGCCGTCGCCAAATGGATGAAAAGCAGATGCCTACAACTCAACACCGACAAAACAGAAGTACTCATCATGGGCCCAAACCCCGATGCCTGGAACGACACCTGGTGGCCCCTGCCCTCGGAAGCCCACCCACCCCCACGGACCACGCACGCAACCTTGGAATCATCCTGGACTCAGAGCTCAAAATGGACTGCCAGATCAACTCCGTCGCATCCTCCTGCTTCCACAGCCTCCGCCTCCTACGTAAGACCTTCAAATGGATCCCCCTTGAGCACAGAAAGACAGTCACTCACGCCCTCGTCACCAGCAGACTCGACTACGGCAACGCACTCTATGCCGGAATAAACAAAAACCTCACCCGCAAGCTACAAAACATCCAGAACGCCGCCGCAAGACTGGTCCTCAACCTGCCAAGACACTACCACATCTCCCAGCACCTGCGCACACTCCACTGGCTCCCCATCGAGGCCAGAATCACCTTCAAGATACTCACCCATGCACACAAGGCCCTCCACGACACCGGACCAGCATACCTGAATTACCGACTCAAATTCCACGCACCTCGAAGGACCCTAAGATCAGACCAGCTCTCCTTTGCCGTGGTCCCCCGTACCAGAAAGACCAGATCGGGAGGCCGCTCCTTCTCCTTCCTCGCAGCCAGAGCCTGGAACGCCCTTCCGCTCCACCTCAGATAGACAACATCGCTCCCCATCTTCGCGAGAAACCTCAAAACCTGGCTCTTCGACAGACCCCCTCCTTGATGGACTGGAACCTGCACCCCCCCACCCCACCCCCCCAGCGCCTTGAGACCCTTACGGGTGAGTAGTCGCGCTTACCAAATGTTGATTGATTGATTGATTGATAGTTGCATACAAATTTTTCTTTATAAACAATTGCTATACCCCCTCCTTTACCGACCTGGCGGTCTAACCTCAAGATCTTGTAACCAGGAGCAATTGCCGTTGCTAGGGTAGGGTTGGAAGATTGCGAAAGCCAGGTCTCCATGAGGAACAACAAATCAGGAGAAGATTCCTGCAACAGATCAATGATCTGAAGTTTGTGTTTCTGAAGGGATTGTGTATTAAGTAATATGGCTTTAAATCCTACCCCCAGGCCAACCTTGGCACCGCCCCCAGCACAGCAATCAGTCTTCATATTAGCTAGAGTGCCGTGCATAGGCCGCCAATTACAGAGCGCGCAAGTGGGGGTGATTTCTCCCCCAGATCTATGTTGTTACCTCTGCATTTCTGTGTCTCGTCCCAGTGGAGCAGTGACCGCCTATCATACTGGTAATGCTGCGCTTGATCCCCAGTTGTGCCGGCAGCATGCCTGGCGGCGGGCACCTCCGGGACGCAGACGGGCGTAGACGGGTTTGCCTTATATCCATGAAAAACTAGAGCTCGTCAAAAGGGAAGTGACGTTGCTCAACGTGCAAAGAATACAGCTGAGAAGACCGGAACTGTCTGTCACCTCCCTCCGGTAATTAAGAAGCCGATTCAAATTCACAAAACAGTCACAATATATTGCATCACAACAACAAAAGATTAAAAAGAACTGGAACTTAGCAGCTAATTAATTTAAAATTACAGAGTATGCAGATAGCATCAGAGCGTGTAGGCCTGGTTACAAGCTAGGGCCATCTGCGTCTGCGCAGTGCCCATGCTTATATCCATAAAAAACTAGAGCGCTTCAAAACGGAAGTGACGTCGCTCAACGTGCAAAGAATGCAGCTGAGAAGACCGGAACAGTCTGTCACCTCCCTCCAGTAATTAAAAAGCTGATTCAAATTCACAAAACAGTCTCAATATAATGCATCACAACAACAAAAGATTAAAGAGAAGTGGAACGTAGCAGCTAATTAATTTAAAATTACAGAGTATGCAGATAGTATCAGAGCATGTAGGTCTGGTTACAAGCTAGGGCTTTGCACTTGTGCCTACTGTTGGGAACCAGTTGCTTGACTGTGCTAGTGGTTTTCCTTCCCAAATCATCTAGCATATCAGTTGGAGGTTTGTTGATGAATTGATCTGACCTTATATACCAAATGGATTTGGTTTCCAGTGTGCGCATTACTCCCTGTCCTGTTGGAAATAGCTTGTATTCTTCAGATTTAGGCGTGGGGATATCGACCACAATCCCACTCCTCACCCAGTATATCAGCATCTAAATCAAGAGAGCTCTTAATGAGGCCCCATGAAGAAAATTAGGTTGTTTGATGCAATGGATTATGTGAGCTCTCCATTGCTCTTCCTGCCAGGGCAATATTTAAGCACAGAGCAGGATGGTCTGCTACTAGAGACACTGGCAAAGGAGAAACCCATCAGGGTATGGATCGCGTAATGCTCAAGTCTGGATTCCCGAATAAATAAATCAAACTGTACCGCCATAATTTTAGATACAATAATCCCTGGATGGTAATTCACGATAATCCAGAAGTTGAAGTAATGTCACTAGTCCTATGCCCCTTGCTTCTTTATAATGGCATCTCAGGAAATGCACATGACCCTTTTCCCTAGTCTCTTTACAGGATGCATATTCCCATAACCCTTGAGCCTAATATTAGCATGGGAAGTGAAATCATTAAAGGAAAAATTACACATATTTGCACAATTATCAAAGGAAGACCAACATTTTTTAAAGCAAATAATAAGATACTTTAGTTAGCAGCCCTATAGGAAGTTGCTAGCATGATGCTCTTGGGGTGCATCCTTAACATGCTAAGGAAACAACAACTTAGGCTAGATAAAACCGGTAAACAGACATAATATCGAATTTTTAATATCGAATTGCCAAAATATCGAGTTGTAAATATAGAATGGACAGAATATCGAATTGCCAAAATATAGTGGTTAAGAATATCGAAATTCAGGTAAGAAATATCGATTGTCAAAATATCGACAGTCATAATATAGTTGTTAAAAATATCGAATTTTTTATAGTGTTTTAAGTGTTAGTATATGTGTTAAAAGTATGTATTATTTTTGTAATGTATGTTTTAATTTTTTAAAGTAATGAATTTTATGTTATTTAATTTTTGCGTAATTTAATTCTGTAGCGGGTTGTGGGTTTATAGGGGAATAGGGTGGGAAGTAATTTAATTATAGTAAATTAAATATTAATTTTTAGGAATTATTAATTATATTTAATTTAATTTTGCGTTTTAGTTCTGTAGCGGGTTGTGGGTTTATAGGGGAATAGGGTGGAAAGTAATTTAAATTTAATTAAGTAATTATTAAATTTTATTTATTGGTATTGATAAATAATTCATTGTTAATTAATTATTAATTGGTCATTAATTTTTATTAATTGGTAATTAATTTTTATTAATGGGTAATTAATTTTTAATAATTATTTAATTGATAATTATATTAATTGTTTTAATTTATTATTCAGAGTGGGTTGTGGGTTTATAGGGGAATAGGGTGGGAAGTAATTTAATTGTAATTCAGTAATTATTTATTTTTATTTATTGGTATTGATTATTAATTTATTGTTAATTAATTCTTATTTGGTAATTAATTTTTATTAATTGGTAATTAATTTTTATTAATTGGTAATTAATTTTTATTAATTTTTTAATTGATAATTATATTAATTGTATTAATTTATTATTCAGAGCGGGTTGTGGGTTTATAGGGGAATAGGGTGGGAAGTAATTTAATTGTAATTCAGTAATTATTTATTTTTATTTATTGGTATTAATTATTAATTTATTGTTAATTAATTCTTATTTGGTAATTGATTTTTATTAATTGGTAATTAATTTTTATTAATAGGTAATTAATTTTTAAGAAATAATATTTATTGGTATTTAGAATTAATTATTAAATATTTTGTAATTGGTAAGTCATTTTAATTAATTTTTTATTGGTATTGATAATTATTTTATTTTTATTAAAATATTAAATCATTATTTTCCCTACTGTTGCACTCTTTGGAGTGGGAATAGTAATTTTTACCCCTACGCTATCCAACGCTTTCCCTACTGTTGCACTCACTGGAGTGGGAATAGTAATTTTTACCCCTACGCTATCCAACTCTTTCCCTACTGTTGCACTCTCTGGAGTGGGAATAGTAATTTATACCCCTACGCTATCCAACGCTTTCCCTACTGTTGCACTCTCTGGAGTGGGAATAGTAATTTTTACCCCTACGCTATCCAACGCTTTCCCTACTGTTGCACTCTCTGGAGTGGGAATAGTAAGTTTTACCCTCCCGCTATCCAACGCTTTCCCTACTGTTGCACTCACTGGAGTGGGAATAGTAATTTTACCCCTACGCTATCCAACTCTTTCCCTACTGTTGCACTCTCTGGAGTGGGAATAGTAATTTATACCCCTACGCTATCCAACGCTTTCCCTACTGTTGCACTCTCTGGAGTGGGAATAGTAATTTTTACCCCTACGCTATCCAACGCTTTCCCTACTGTTGCACTCTCTGGAGTGGGAATAGTAAGTTTTACCCTCCCGCTATCCAACGCTTTCCCTACTGTTGCACTCACTGGAGTGGGAATAGTAATTTTACCCTCCCGCTATCCAACGCTTTCCCTACTGTTGCACTCTCTGGAGTGGGAATAGTAATTTTTACCCTCCCGCTATCCAACGTTTTCCCTACTGTTGCACTCTCTAGAGTGGGAATAGTAATTTTTACCCCTACGCTATCCAACGTTTTCCCTACTGTTGCACTCTCTGGAGTGGGAATAGTAATTTTTACCCTCCCGCTATCCAACGCTTTCCCTACTGTTGCACTCACTGGAGTGGGAATAGTAATTTTTACCCTCCCACTATCCAACGCTTTCCCTACTGTTGCACTCACTGGAGTGGTAATAGTAAATTTTACCCTCCCGCTATTCTACGCTAAAAATATTGAATATTTTTTATAAATATTACGTTAATATATATATGTATTAAAAAATAAAAATGTATGTTTATTTTTTTAACTTACATTAATTATTTATTAATTTTAAAGTTATTTAAGTATTTTTAAGTATGTTTTAGTTAATTATATATATTATTTCATTAATTTTACATTACTTTTAAGATATGTAAAAAAATTCGATATTTTGACTAACTATGGGGCACATTACGATACCCGGCGTAAATAATTCCGCCAGGCATGGAAGCGGCAAAAATCCGCCCGCACACACCGCCTGAACACCGACCACGCCATTACGATTACACAAACCGAATACCGCCATCGGCGGAAAAAGCACACAAAATACCGCCCGCCAACGTCCGAGTCGGAGACAAACCGCCCGCCACGGACGGAAACACGCACGACAACACAAAACCGCCCGCCCTCACGGCCGACACACCGCACGTGAAATTACGATCGCACCGACATGAGCGCGGAAAAACCACAAATATACCGCCCGCCAGCGCAAACAACGCCGATGAGAATCGACACGGCAGAAGCCATGGCGCCCACGTACCTGCACAGAAACCATCCGCACACAAAACCAATAGCACACAACATGGCCAACAAGTCCACACAGCAAGGCACGCACAAATACACAAGCACAGTACACATCCCGAAAACACCCCCGGACAAACAAAAAATACAAAGGCCAGAACCCCAGACACAACACACCTGAAAACAACAGACCATGAGGACACACCCACATAGGTGAGTACAAAAGCAGCACTCCCACAGACCACAACCCCTTGCTACATTGCAAACCAGAGAGGAGAGAGAGGACACAGTGACACAGCAAGGACAGCAGCACACCACAGAAACGCACACATCACAACCACCACCACCACCACCACCACCACCAAACACCACCACCACCACCACCACCACCACCACCAAACACCGGCACCACAAACCCCTGCACATTACACAACACACACCGCACCAGCACCACAAACACCATGGCACCACAAAGAATGCCCAAGTTCACGCCCATGGAGCTGACGGTCATGGTCGACGAGATCATCAAGGTGTACCCACAAATCTATGGGAACATGGTCCAGCACACACCACTAGCCACCAGAAACAGAATGTGGAACCGGATCGTAGACCAGGTCAATGCAGTCGGACCCTGCCCAGGAACAGAGTCGAAATTAACAAACGTTGGAATGACGTAAAGAGCCTGGTCAAGAAGAAGGAGGGCAAAAACAGAGAGCTGGCTGCCGTCACTGGCGGAGGGAATCCGGCGCTCTTTAAGACCTTCAAAGCGTGGGAGGAGAAGGTGCGAGTCGTAATCCATCCGGAGATCCTCGCCGGATTAGCAGGGGGAGTGGAGGCTGGTAAGTACAAACTAATGTATACCAGCACACCGCTATGTACTCACATGCACTACCACCATGCCACAGCTCCCAGGGACAAACACCCCCATGTCCAGCACACAATACACAACACATCACACACACATGCAACAGACACTACCACACACAGCCCAAACAGAACAACTGTAAGATGCGTGGGGACATGTGTACACTAAGCCAGCCACGTAACCACCAACAGGTCCCCAAATATGCCAGAAGCGCCACAACGAGCACCCACCACACCCATGTGTCCGCCACAGCTGCACTAACCGACAAGTAACAGGTAAGTGGCAGGAACACAAAGTGCAGTGGGTGGGACGGTGGACAGCCCAAGTACAACACACACCAGGCCCCAGTCCCACAGCACAGCAAGGAGGAGCATCCCCCACACCCCACAGCCACGTGTCAGCCACCGCAGTGCACAACGACAGCCGAAAGGCAGACATCACGGTCCACAGCAATCGGTGTCAGTGGGTATCCAGCCACCCCCACGACCCACAACACCCTCCCACCCCCACAGACCTGCAACATGGAGCACCCCCGCTTAGAGCCATGTGGCATCCAGTACAGTGCACGCACGAACAACTTGCAGGTGGGAAACTGGACAGGGCTGGATTACTGGAGGCATGAGGACCATAACACGACCAACACATGGGACATGTCACGTAGCAGACGAACACGCAGCACCGCCCACCGTCACGAACAAGTGAACAATGTGCACACGGACATGAACAACAGACTCACACCCCACATGACCCATCACAGACATAGCAACACCCAAGGAGCCACGTCTGCATGCACAAGCCACACTGAATATAGTACCACACGGCAGCCACTGTGCAACTCATCACACACAACCGAAACACCATTGAAGTCCTGTCCATGTAGCCCCAACTGCCTGTCAACCACACACCCCACAACTACGCCTATGTAAGACAAACAACACTAGACGCAACAGAGCGGAACAACATAAATGCACACGAACACCACTGAACCCATCAAACACACAGACACACCATGCACAAACAACATACCATCCATCCCATCCGTCAGCCCCAGTCTCATGAAAGGCATGTCATCCGCACAGCTGCCACACATACAGCAGTCACGCTAAGATACATGCCCATGACCAACCATGTGCCAGAAGTCAATGAAGTGCACGACACACTGTGAGCAACAACACACAACATGGGCCACACCCCCCGAGCACTGCAGTGATGCACATGGCACAGGGCAGCACGCACACCAAGGAGATGGGACAACTGCAATACGTTGGCTGGCACACAACCATCACTCACTCATAACGATGCGTCCAATGCCATGTCCAGTAATCACAACAGACAGCAAATATGCAGGCCATGTCAAGCATGCACACACCTCAAACCATGCACTGTCATGCTGCCACAACACATGTCACGTTCGGCACCCATGGCTCACAGCATGTACCCCAAAAGCATATTCCCTCCCAAATGCGAATCTGGGGCATGGCCCCCATGTTGCCATATGCGTTCCTAAGCGTTCCATTTGAACCCCAAAAGCATATTCCATCCCAAATGCGAATCTGGGGCATGGCCCCCATGTTGCCATATGCGTTCCTAAGCTGTTCCATTTGAACCCCAAAGCATATTCCATCCCAAATGCGAATCTGGGGCATGGCCCCCATGTTGCCATATGCGTTCCTAAGCGTTCCATTTGAACCCCAAAAGCATATTCCCTCCCAAATGCGAATCTGGGGCATGGCCCCCATGTTGCCATATGCGTTCCTAAGCGTTCCATTTGAACCCCAAAAGCATATTCCCTCCCAAATGCGAATCTGGGGCATGGCCCCCATGTTGCCATATGCGTTCCTAAGCGTTCCATTTGAACCCCAAAAGCATATTCCCTCCCAAATGCGAATCTGGGGCATGGCCCCATGTTGCCATATGCGTTCCTAAGCGTTCCATTTGAACCCCAAAAGCATATTCCCTCCCAAATGCGAATCTGGGGCATGGCCCCCATGTTGCCATATGCGTTCCTAAGCGTTCCATTTGAACCCCAAAAGCATATTCCCTCCCAAATGCGAATCTGGGGCATGGCCCCCATGTTGCCATATGCGTTCCTAAGCGTTCCATTTGAACCCCAAAAGCATATTCCATCCCAAATGCGAATCTGGGGCATGGCCCCCATGTTGCCATATGCGTTCCTAAGCGTTCCATTTGAACCCCAAAAGCATATTCCATCCCAAATGCGAATCTGGGGCATGGCCCCCATGTTGCCATATGCGTTCCTAAGCGTTCCATTTGAACCCCAAAAGCAAAGTACAAACCAGACCCAGGATGGGCCAGGAGCCCACATACACCAGAGTCACAATAAGTAGGGGCACAGCAACACACCCATCGGCATGGCCAATCCGTCCCATGCCACATGTGCACAGCACACAGTCCCATTGCCAAGCACACACAACTACAGATGCTACAGCCACACACACGCCTCCGGGAAACCCATGTACGAGATTGCACGAACTGTCAATGTCAGACGACAAATACATACTTCGCCAGGTGCAACACAATAACAAATCTCATTCTCTCCACAGGTGACGAACTGCTGGATGCTGGGGATGGAGCCAGCAGCCAGCACAGCCAGCCTACAAGCCCCCAACGAGGACACACGGATCTGGAGGATCTGTCCTCCTCTTCGGACACGGACAACCAAGCAGGCCCATCTGGTGTGGCAGGGCCCAGCCGCTCCCAGGACCCCTCCTACCCACCAACCCATCATCCAGGGCTGCTGAACATTCACAGCCCCCTGCTGCCACTGTCGTTGCGGCCACACCCACGGTCATTGTGGCCACTACCACTGCCGCAACCGCCACCATCGCCGCACCGACCACCACCGCCGCCACCACCACCACGTCTTCGCTGGCACCAGCCCCAGCGCAGGTGGTGGCCCGGCCGACTGGATCCACCCTGGGAGCCACAGCGAGGACCGTGGTGAGCAATGTGGCTAGTGGGCAGGCCGGTGGCAGCAGGACTGGTAGGAGGAGCAGGGTCAGGGAAACGCCAGCCTCCCCTGGGAGCCATGCCCTGCCTCACATGGCCAGAGTCCTTGGGGCCTATGAAGAGGCCCAAGGACAATGGGTCCGGTCTGCCTCAGACACGCGTGAGGTGCTGGGGGTGTTGAGGTCCATGGACGCCCGTATGGGCCAAATCGTGGACCTCATGGGACAGCTGGTGGTGGCGGTGAGGTCACAGCCAGGGACAGCAGCTCCCCTCCGCCACCACCTGCCGGGGCGCAGGGTGGAGCAGCAGTGTCCAGTTCCCCTGCGTCCACAGCCAGTGATCACACCTCAACCACCAGCATGTCGCAAGCAGGCACCCCCTCGCAAACGTGGAAGGGGCCGTCCGAAGAGGAAACAGATCTCCCGGGAGGACTTCGCACGCTCCAGTCGCAAGTGAGGCAGCCAGCCAGCCTTCCGCCAGCCTTCCTTGACCAGCCACTGCATTGACTTGGACTACGATCCCACTCCACACAGCCATCTGGATGGCATGTGTGTGTTGGACTATGGACATAGAACCAGTGGGTACACCCTGATCATCACGCAGCCATGACCGACAGCTCATTGTCACTGCACGCACCACTTTTGTCATCACCTTACACACAATCACATGTCACAGTTTGTAATAAATGCACCTTTTTCACTAACTGCTGTTTGTGCCCTGTGTCTTATTTGTACGGAATACAACGGCCACCTTGGGCGGAAAGGCACCTGATGCGTGGCATGGCATTTGAATCCGGAGGGCCTGTAGGGACCTAGGGGTGGGAGACAGAACAGGAGCACATTCAATGAGTGTGTCACACACCCATCACACAGTACATGTCAACAACTACAAGCAATGTACACACATCGCACAGAGCAATAGGGCACAATGCCACAGCCACCAACAGTGGCATACTACCCTGGCCATGGAGCGTTGACACACAGCACGCAGTGAACAAACGGCCACCCTGACACAGCACACACACACCTGCACAGATACAGCCACATCAGCCGTCGTACATGGACACTCACCGTCAAGTGAAGTAGCGGGCGATGAGCTGCTGCCGCACATTACCAGCTTCCTCCTCTCCGCTGTCCTCCTCACTCGAGCTGTCCTGGTCTGCGGGCTGGGGCCCTGGTTGATCTCCGTCATCCACGATGAGGGGATCTGCTTCCGAATGGCCAGATTGTGCAGCATGCAGCACGCCACCACTATCCGGCACACCTTCTGTGGGGAGTACGCCAGCGCACCCTCGGTGCGGTCCAGGCACCTGAACCTGGACTTGAGGAGGCCAAAGGTACGCTCGACCACACGTCTGGTCCTCCCATGTGCCTCATTGTAGCGATCGTCTGCTGGGGTGCGAGGATTCCTCAATGGACTGAGCAGCCATGCCCCATTCGGATACGCAGAGTCACCTGGGTGTGAGGGACACAGAGAACCGTTGCTAATCCAACTGGACAGGGGACAGCATCGCACAGCCAGCACGCTACACCACTCCACATACTCACCGACAATACAGGCACGATCCTGTTGCATATTGGACATCAGTCGTGGCAAGATGCTGTTGCGCATTATGTGTGCGTCATGGGCCGAGCCTGGGAACTTTGCACACACGTGGGTGATCACCATGTCCGCAAGGCACACCACTTGCACATTCAGGGAGTGCGTGTGCTTCCTGTTGCGGTACAGGTGCTCAGTGGCCTGTGGTGGAACAAGGCCGACATGTGTGCAGTCAATGGCTCCAACGACGTGTGGGATTCTGCCAAGGGCATAGAATGCACCCTTCACTGCCGCCAATTCACGAGCCCTGGGGAAGCGGATGTACCTGTTCCGGTACAGCATCATGGCTGCCAGTACATCCCTCAGCACCTTGCTGAACATGGGCTGGGACATCCCTCCTCCAATGCCCACTGTGTGCTGGAATGACCCAGTGGCGAAGAAATGCATGGCGGCCATCACCTTAGCCGTGGGGGTGACAGCAGTCGGATACACCCTGCGGGGACGGAGATGGGGTTCTAACATGGCACACAGTCGATGCAGGGTTGGCCTGTCCAGCCGAAACTTCCTAATAACCTCTGTATCGTCCATGTCCGCCAGCAATTGGTATGGGCGGTCAATGTTCGGTCTCCGCCTAGGGACAATGGCAGAGGACACATGTCAAAGCAACACGACACATAGCAATTTCGCATACACATCACTGACATGACTGAGTAAGCACAGGAGCCACAGCCCAGCTGTCAAGCTGGGACGGCACGGCCACAATACACTTACACAGGTCTCCCAACAATGGCAATGGCTAGTGATACAAACCACTGCCATGTGCATGCACATGGGGATCCAGGCCCCAATGACTTGCGGGGCGTGCTGATGGGGACTGACTGCATATCCGTCAAGCGGCAACGCCACGGCAACATGAATGTCTGCTGAGCATGGAACTGCTTCCGCGGCTGGATGAGTATGGCACACGACGACGACGATGTGGGCAGAGGCTCAGCGGCCAAAACAAGTGGGACCTGTGGCACGAGGGGATATGAGACAGTAGTAGGTGTCAGCACTGCACCCTATGTACAGCACTGTACGGATCACACCTCCCGAAACATTGACAGGTGTCCACATTGACAGCCCCATGCCAAGACGGCTGTGTGCTTGCAGTCACACGTCACAGGTGAGAGGTTACATTGCACGTGCCAGGTGGCAGTCGTACATAGTGGGAGCTGGCATGTGTGTGCATGTGTCTCCTGTTCAGGATCCACCAGATGGGCGCTGACTCTGTACTGACCATTGGACACAGCATGTTCCGTGGAAGGCTTGTGTGTGTGGGATGGTGGCACTGGATGTGCCGCCGTTGGGTGGGGGGCCATGCACAGGGCGGGTACGTCGATGATTGCGCATTGTTGGTCACGGTGGGTGCACCCACTAAGATGTGTTGCCCTGTGTTCAATTCCTATGTCCGCATGATGATGGACTGTAGATGTGGGCAGACTACACATTGGTCGATGTGCTGTCTATATGCATGTGCCTTCACACCAGGCACAGCTGCCCCTGCACATGTGACCCCTGCTGGACTCGCTGCTGGGTCTGTGGAGCTGATGCACCTTCTGCGCGTGGGGCGGGCAGCTCTCCTCACTTCCCTCATTGCGCATGTCATGACTTTGCCGCAGGTGACATGGATCATGGAGGGCCCACATGTACGCGTGGGTAGGCTACACATGATTGTACACTGGTCGCCACCCCCAGTCAGTGTTTCGAATGGGAAGGTTGTCGTGCTGGTGGTATGTTCGATGTGGCGGATGGGCGGGCCTAGGTGCGGGCTTACATTCCGGACATGGGGGTAGTTGTATTGGCGACTAGTTGCAGTACACACGGGACACGTCTCTTCCTTTCCACATCTGGGTCATCCCTTGTACTAACTGACAGTGATACAGTCATCTTCGCCCCAGCCCTCATGTCCTCCCCTCGCTCCCCCAATATGCATGCTCACCTGCGAGGCTAGCGCTTGCACAGGCAGCCCCAAGCTCGCACCAGAGAGGGCAAGGAGTGTATGTGTGGGTCCAGTTGCACGAGTGGGCTGTCTCAGGGTATGATGTGTCGCGGGACGCCGTCCACCTGCGTGGTGCCCCAAATGGTGACCCGGCCTGCATGGACTATGCATCACAGTCTTCGCCTTCCGGATCCGCCACCTGCGACACCCAGTGGCTGTGGCTGCCCTTGCGGCCAGGCCGCGTCCGTCTGTGGCTGATGGCCCACACATTCACTCTTTGGCCTCTCTGGGGAGGGCTCGGGGGTGGTGGCGCACGCGCTTGCACTTAGTCGCAATGGCATGTGGCGTGGTTGGTATGATGGGCAATGGATGGGATGGTGCGAGCCACCTCCCGTGACGTCAGTGCTGCTCGTGCTGTGGTGCGTCCCCTACACTTCCATCTGACTTGTGCCATGCTAGACGTTGAGGTTCTATTGCCTGCGTGATATGACCAGGAGGAGCGCGAGGAGACCTCTCACACACCATGCTCCACTGCCATCCCGTGCCCTGTATCGCCTGTGCGGATTGACTATGTTGGGGTTACACCTGGTCGACTGGGGCTGTGTGTGCCTTGTCAGGGGCATGGCGGGCGCACAACAGGATCCAGCTTGTCCACAGAGGGTGGGCTGAGGTGCGCCTGGTACCGCTTTGTACGTGTGCCCGGCTGCTGTGCACACACGTGTTCACTCCCCCGACAGGTGTCCTCTCACAATGCCCAGGGAAGCGGTGGTGTACTGTTCATGACCCCTCCCAACACGGCGTGCTCCAACTTGGCATGTGCGCATCTACCCGTCGCACCCACCCACCTGAGCACTGCGTCCATACGACTTCACACGACACATGTGTGTCTTCCACAGTAGTGCTACTCATTTGCGTTGACATCCAATACCAGTGGACTACATGGTCATGTCACGACTGCCGTGTACTTCACATACTCTCATCCTCTCTCATTCGTACTTGTGAAATGAGTCAGCGGAGACAGTTTTGGTTTCAAACATTATATTGAGTCTTCTGTCCTCTGTGATGCAGTATAGTGGACACTACTGGCAGCGGGATACATGTTGAGGATATACTGAGCATGATTGCAAATGGGATAGGGTGTGGGGTTACATGTGATTGGCTGTTGCATGTGGGATGTGGGCTTCAGAGTGACATCTGCTTGGCCAAGGCTGTGCTAATGTACATTTACGTATAGCTGCGGAGCTGCGGACTTTGACACAGACGGTATACATGTAGCCTACCAGACCGCTTGGCATCATGGGCACAGTCCATCTCAGTTCCATGTGACAGATTTGCTGCGGTTGTTCCTCATGCACGCGTGCATGTGAGATGACATCAGGGCATGTGCTTGCGTGCATGCAGCGGCGTGCCACTTGTTGTTGCACTGTGGTGGTTACTGGACATGTCACAGTCACTGGGGTCGTGTTGTTGTTGTATGCACTTGTCGTCCATGCAAAGGTCCTGGTATGGGATTCCCGGGGCGGGGTGGGAGGGTGCAGCACCCACAGACTCCAGGCGACCTATTCATGTCCACTGAGCGGTGTGTGTGTCCATGGGCGCTGGATCCATGTCGTGTCCTGGTTGTTCGTGCAGTTCCGTCCATGTGGGTGCGATACACAGAGCCCATGCCACTGCCTCCCACGATGCATGCGGTGTTCCTGGATGTGATGGGGAACAGTGTGCATGTCCCGGTCATATCCGATGTCATGGCGATGTCGTTGATGGTGTGGTTACAGTTGCCGGTCGTTTGGTATGGCTGTTGTGGTGGTGACTGGCCAGTCCGTGCGGAAGCTAAGCATGGGTGCGGGGTTGGACATCATAGGTCACTCGGGGAACCTGCGTTGTGGTCCGACGTATTTACAGGTTGTCAGGTATGCGATGCCGTCCAGCAGGGCTTCCATGTCATTGGTGGTGTACATGTTTGCCAGCCAATGAAGCGGATGGTGGCTGTCAAGGTGTTGTTCGTAGGTTGTCCCTTGGAGGACCATGATGGGGCATGCTGGGTGACATTCGATGTAGCTGTTATCGATGATCCGTCGTGTGGAGGCACAGTGGTCCCATTTCAGTGCGGGTGCGATGTTGGCCACATACGCCATGCCCCCATAGGCAGAGCAGGCCCTGTCGTGTGCGTCCAGAGGGAGGAGTAGTGGTAGCAGGTCTGCCTTCAGACATGCCGGGTTGGAGAGGCATATCTCGACGGGATGCTGGTAGGGACACCTCCGACAGTAGAAGACGGGCATGACGCAGCTGAACAATGTGATGCGGTAAGTCAGTCGGTAACTTACGTTCAGCAGGGACAGGAGATCGCATCCCAATGTATGGCACAGGTTGGTTTTGTACAGCTTGAGCTGTTCGGCGTAGTTGGGTAGGTGTGTTGCGGTTGCCATTTCGCAGCGGTTCGTTGAGGTGGCGTGCTCCGGCTGTGTGTGCAGTCTGCAATGTGCACGCTCCGGGGTTGCTGTGAGCTCTGTGTAGTCGTAGGGAGACAGGACTTGTGTTCTGTTGGCTTGTTTGGAGGACACGGGCCCTCTTCCCACATGCTTCTCAGACAGTTCAAGGTCAGTGCTGTGTGACTCCTTCCAATTAACTTGCATGTGGCCGACATGGGGAGTGTTTTCTTCTTTCTTCCCCGTCCGTTGTGTGCTTCTGTGATATGCGCTATCTGCCCTGTGGTCGGTCTCCTCGGCATGCCTGTGTTGGTCTATTCTTGGACAATGGCTGTATTCACCGGCTTCTGTCGTAGGGCTGTGGTTTCGGAGTTGGAATGGAAGGTCATTCAGTGCTGTCTGCTCTCCCTTGTGTGGGCGGCAGGCTGCCTTTCCGCTCTGCGTTGGGCCTTGTGTGTGAATGTTATTCTTGGGCCACCTGTTGTCGGTCCCCGGGCTCTTTGGTGTTCCGTTTTATATGTCTTGTTCATATGTGCAGGGGTGGTATGGGTGTTTCTGTGTGGTACTGGCGTTCCTCTTCCCGAAGGGGCCCTGCTTCTCCTAGTTGGTGTTGCCGCCGCTGTGTGCTACGCCATGTTTGTTACACTGGGGTGTGTCCTGCTGTTGCGTGTCTTCACTGATATGTGTGCGTCGGTTGTGTGGCGTTGGGTGTTGTCCGTGAATTGGGCGTTGGGGACATGTCTGTGGCCGGCCTGTCACGTGTCATGTGCGTTCGGGGTGGGGCTGATGTGTGTGCTGCTTGGTTGTGTCCCTGTGTCTGTGTGCGACGCATGCATGGCGCTGCGGTTGGCCTCTGCGTTGTGCGCATGTGTGGCGGCGTCATCGGCGCTTTGGGGCCGTGACGGGGTGGTTGGTTCCTAGTCCCAGGTGGTGTGTACACATGTGTTCTGCGATGTTACGATTTGGCCTGTGTGTCATATGTGGATGCGATGGTGGATGTGTAGTGTACACGCGCTGGTGGGGGTTGTCCGCTTTTTCCGCCCTTGCACTGTGTGCGCTGTTTGCGTGCACTTGTTGTGTGTGTGCCTACCTGCGTCTCCGCGGTACGTTGCGTCCTTGGTGGTGCATCAGCAGGAGCATGGGGACGGCCTGCAGTGCTGGATTCATGCTCGGGGAGCCGCTTCTTCGTTGTCCGTGCTCGGCGTCCGTGTTACCGCTTCGGTTTGTCGTACGGTATCTCTTGGCCGTGGGAGCCGTTTGTTTGCGGCATCGTAATTTATGCGCCGGGCGGGACGTGTTTCGTTGGACGGTGTGTGTCAGTTGGGCTGCGCCGCTACATGTACGGGCGCACTTTGATGGCGGACGGTGTTGCTGGCTTGCCGGCGGTGTTTGGCCTACTTTTCGCATCGTAATTGGGCGGGCGTGTGGACTGCTGCGTGCCGGCGGTAACTGGTGGTTTTTGCATCCGCCAGCACGGCGGTTGTGCTTCCGCCCGCCATCGTAATGGGCCCCTATATTTTTTACAACTATATTTTGGATTCGATATTTTTGTACTTACCTGTTTGTAGATAGGGATTCGATATTTTGGCATTCTATATTTTTACTTTATATTGTTGTAGGTCGATATTCTTGTAATCGATATTCTGTCAGTGATCCGATAAAACCATCATGTACCAGACACAAGCATACAATACCAAAAAGAGCCGTATGTGCTCAGGTACACCATCATTTAGCAAATAGACAGTTTCAGCCTCACACACAGCCTTCAATGCCCAGCCACAGTCTCAAATGCGCAGGCACAACAATCATATATAGACATGGCCATCATACATGTACATGTACACACTCATTAGCTTAAGTATAGCCTCATATTATTGACACAGTTATTTGTAATAGAGTATTATGTCTATTGTAGTCCCTTTAAACCCAGGTACCTTTGCACGTATACAGACTTATGCAAAGTATATACAGGTTTATACAAAGATAATGCAATTTATGCCCAGGAACTACCTCAAATGCCTAAGCACAGTCTTCTATTCATAGTGGAAGATCAGATACCTAGGTATAGCCTCATTCACCCATGTTTTTCCTTCTGTTTTCAAGCAGTGCCTATGGACCCTGAGCAGTAGGGCATGCCAGTACCTGAGGCAATGACAGGCAGAGGAGAGCTTAGTATAGCTCTGTTACCAGAATTTCCACCTTTCCCACTCTAACTCGGGTACCAGTACTGAGACTGAGAGCCACTCCAGTGCATCCCATGGTGGAAGGGTAGCAGGTTCAGTAGGACCACTACTGTGCCAGGGAAAGAGGAACTCTCAGTAATAGGGCTGTTCTTGCTTTGGTGCAGCATAAGTAAAAAAGTAGGAGCTGAAACTGTTGAAGCCTTCCTTCTTATCTAAACTTCAAGGTCTCCTAATGGTGGCAGAGCCAGGCTCACCTTTGCCTCACTTTTACTCCCTTTGCCACTGTGTGGTGAGGTGAGAGAGAGAGAGGAAATGTTTTCACTCTTGTCCTCACCCCACTTACTCTGGGGTAAATAGGATGAGGCTAAGGGGCTAGAAAAGGGGAAGAGTTGGGTTTTGTTTATCTCTTGTTCCCATAGCATCCTCATTTTTAATGTTGATGGGCTGGTGGTAAGGAGGACGAAAATGCAGAAATAAAACACTGGTCTGGGAGAGACTTGTTTCGGTTCTTCCCTTCCACTGTCCTTGCTATCTATAATTCCGAGGTGGTAAAGCTAGAGTTAAGAGTTGCATTCTCTGGAGACCTCCAAATTGCATCCCTGCAACAATCTTCTACCACAGGGAGACATGCTACCAACTGCTTTGCTGGAGAGTGTGATGCTCTTCACTGGTAGAAACTTACCATCCTTGGACTTGAATGCAGAACAGAGAAATCCAGCCTCTTCCGTCACTCTCTCTGCCAGGGACTTTTTTCCCAGCCCAAAGTCTCTCAGAGTGGAGAGTGAGAACCTTCTAACATCCCTCCATGACTGACCATATCTTGCTAGCACCACTCCTGTAGAATTAAAACAAAACAAAATACTCAGCATATGAGCAGTCATATGAAATAAAATATGATAATGAAATAAAGGAAAACATTGATGGGAAAAGTATGGGAACATACATATGAAAATCTTATTTATTCCCTAAAATGCAAGTTAGGGTCATAATGGACAAAATGAGGCACTGACAAAGCAAATGCATGTAATTTTTGTCAACGGAGATAGGCGAAGATTTAAAAGGCTTGAAAAAGAGCAGAAGTAGTATACTTACATTAAAAACAGAAAACAAATGGAGCCTAACAAATTACTATTTTGTAGGTGTGATTTCATTGTTAGATAAAGCACTGGACAAAGGATTATTCTGAAAATCCTAGTTACTGTTATCATTCCACTTCCCCCAAAAACAGGATATGCATATTGAAATTCAGGTGTGATCACAATGGAACAACATGTATTTCACCTACCTTTTCTGGCAACTAATAACCCTGAATCGTGGCTAGGAAGGGCCCTTATGATTTTAGAACTTCTGGGCATATTTATTAAAGAGTTGCGTCGCCCTTGCACCATGCAACGGGGCGAACAAGCGACACAACTCTTATGTTTGATTTATCAAGCCACGCAAGGCCACCTTGTTGGCCTGCACAGCTTGATAAATCTACAGAAACACAAAGCATCGCAAATTGCTGTGCTGCGTTACTCTGCCTCAGGGAGGCATTCTGCAACACACATAGAAAGAGGAAAATGTCGCAGGGACTGTTTTTCTGCAGGAATGTATCCCTTCCTGCACAAAAACAATCCTGATTACAAAGCAGGCACCCTTTCAACATGGTGCAAGGGTACCTGCTTTCACAGTAGGCAGCATGTTGTGCACCAGCACTTGGAAATGACACGAATGAGCCCTAAATGGTTAAGAAGGGCGCATTCCTGCCCTTTGCCTATCATGCAGGGCATGAAGGGGATGTGCTGCACTGCGTGTTTTCTTTATAAATATGCCCCTTTATGTTTTATCAAAGTTGAATGCATTTGTAAATCTATACGAAAAATGTCTTGTGGTGCTTTCTTTGTGCCAGTGGTTGCAGGTGACGGCACCTGCACTAATTTTTGGGGAGAACTTATTAAGCGGCTCTGGTGTTCGACAACCACAGCATTTGGCAGCCACACTGGCAGTCTGATAAGTTGAAAATGTGAACCCTAAGGGCCCGATTACGATGTCGGACGGACGTCCGACATCGTTTGGGTACTGGGAACGACCGACCTCCTGTCAGCGGTCCCAACCCAGCAATTAGGATGCGACCGAACACTGTTGGGTCACACTCCTATTCTTTACAATGGGAGCATGCATTACGACCGAAATGCATGCTCTCAGTGTAAAGGGAAGAGATGCAGTTCATCCCTGCACCCCAAGGTGTCTGCCACGGGGTGCAGGGATCCGCCATTCGGAGGCCTTGGCCCCATGGGGGCCCTTCTGGGGGCCCCAAAGTTGACTTCCCACAGCCTTTCTGTGTCGGAAAGGCCGGCACAGAAAGGCTGTTGGAATCCGACATTGTAATCCCTCTGGCGGAAAAAGCCACCCTTGGGATTACAGTAGGATTTCTGAATGGCAGACGGGCCCTCCGAGCCCGTCGAAAGCCATTCGGAAATCCAGTTCGCATTCATTTCCAATCGACTCCATCCGAATGGGTCGGTCGGAAATGAATCCGAAATGAATCAGAACCGAGGGTCGGAGCCATTTCCTAAGGCATCGTAATCGGGCCCTAGGTTGTATTACCGTCTAAAAAAATAAGCATTAACCTTTTCACTTTAAAATTAAGGATAACTGTTTTAGTTGAACCTGAAAAACTGCCTTGTTTCACTCTGACAAACCCCGAAAGGAATTACAAATATGTTAGAGATCTTCTTGACAGGTCGCGTGCGTTTTTTTTTCGTTAAACATTTATTTTTTATCATGTTAACTTCATTCTGCTCCAAAGACAATATTTCAAGCGAAGGAGCCAAGAGTAAACTGCAAGCAATATATCATGCAATAAAATTCCGACGTCCGTTTTGATGAAAATAACTACAATTAACTTCAGTATGTAGGAGCGCATGTTGAAAAGAATAAATCATGACCAGCAGCAACCCTAGACGGTGTAAAAAGAAAAAGGCAAAATTCCAGGAATTAAAATATTAAACAAAAAATCTATTGTAGCCAAAATCAAATGTACCTGTGGGAAGTAGATAACCACATTGAGGTTGTTATTGTGAAAGGCAACATGGACTATGGCTCAGAGCAAAAATGATAAATGCAGCTGAATGCATCGTATAACCAGTGGTTACTTTGAGCCTGTGGGTGCTGTGGGGGCACCAGCACTTATTTGTGTGGTCAGGCAACTAATTTTTCCTCATCAGATACTGACTGCAAGCAAGAGAGGAAAAAACACACAAAGGGGAAAGGAAGAACATGAGAAAGACGGAAATACCGTCACAAAGGAGAATGCAGGAGCGAGATAGAGGGGCAGGGAGTGTCTGATAGTGGATTAAAAAGGCCTAAGGTGGATTCCACACTATGCAGCCTTGGTATTCGAAGCGATTGTAGGAAGGTGGAATCTGACTGCATCGTTGCCCCCACTTTTTTCCTGGTTTTTTGCTGGTTTTCGACTTAGTTTGGCTGGGATCCTGCTATTCAGGACCCCAGCCTATCTGCTTTCCCTTTAAATTGATTGCATGTACTTTAGGTACACTACAGATTGGATTCTGGGGTACCCTTATAAGTCCCTAGTATATGGTATACTATGTACCCAGGGCATAGGTACCCCAGAGGCCTCCCAGGGACTGCAGCATGTATTATGCCACCCCTGAGAGGCCACCCAAAATGACACAACAGGTCTGCTACTGCAACCTGTGTAAGGTGGTGTATGCACCCCTTACTGAGATATAGGTTCCCTATATCTCTCCATATCACTGCACATGTAAACCTATCAGTCACCCCTATGGCAGGCCTTAACAATCCTGAAGGCACGGTGCTGGGTTTCACGTGAGAGGGGGCCCATGCATGAGCAGAGCCCCTCTGCAGCTTTCGGAATCTTCATTCCGGGGTTGTTTGTGATGCAGCCAAACCATATACTCTTAAGTGCATTATAACCTCGTGGTAAATGCTAACTTTAAAACGGCTGCATGGAAACATGTCGTGTTTGGTGTCAAACACCTTGGAATCATACCTCCACCCCAGTAACTGGGGTGGGAGGTATGATTCCACCCTACTAGAGGGAGAAACATGGCACCACCGGTACACCCGGTACCAGCTTAACAGAACCCTGGCATCACAAAATGGATGCTGCAGCCACAGACACGAGTCTGCCCTCCTGCTGCTGGACGAAACTCCGGCAGGGGAGGCCTGGACAATAGGTTTCCTGTCACAGGGATGTGTGACCACCTCCCAGACAGGCTTTAGTGTATTGGGGCTAGGTGGGTACACTCCAAGAGTGCTTTGAAGTCTGCACTGGGGGCACATTTGGTGTCCCTGTGCATAGTCCAGCTCAAACCGGTTGCAGGGGCACTCAGCCCCTGCTCTGGCGCAAAACTGGACAAAGGAAATGGGTGTAGCCACCTCTTTCCTGACCCTCCCATAGGTGGGTCCCCAGAGTTTGTCCCACCCCTTCCTTGGGTATAAAGTAGGAACCCCTGACTACAGGACTTTAGATTTACCTGGACGAAACTCTGACACAGAATCCCAGAACTTCAACTATCTCCACGACGTTGGATGACCGAAGAATCTCCCTTGGAGTAAAGGAGTTACTCCCCTGCTTGGCAGGCACCAAAGACGCAACTGACCGGTTGGCATCTCCGAAGCTCCTGCGGACTCCGAAGAATATTGCCACACAGGAGGTGGGTTCCCGAGGTCTCTGAGGTCGATCTTTGCCCACAGCAAGTCTGAGGCCCGTATCCCTCGTGGAGACCGTGCAACCCGAACCCCTGGACACCGCAACCATTTGCAGAAGCATCAGCTTTGAGGCAACCTCTGAGGCTGAGCTTTGGGTTACCTGTAGCCCTGACCCCGTGCAGCAATTCCAACGAAGATTGCCTGCCTACACTCCACGAGTGTTCCGTGAGCCGGCCCTTTGTGTTTTCTCTCGAGGTCCCTTCGTGATCCCTGGTCCGTCGACTGGTGGGTCCCTGTGAAGGCAACACTAAGATTAATTGGTCTGCCCTGGTTGCTCCAGATGTGCCCTGACTCTCCATCGCTTGAGGAGTCCCCCGGACCTTGCTGGTCTGCACCGAAGCATCTTTCCTCTTCCTGCGTGGGTTGTTGTTGCCAAGGCTTGTTGGGTTCAATCCGAGCACCGACACCCCAGCACTCGACATCCTTTGTGGGACAGCTTGAATCTGGCTCCTGGTCATCCTCGACATCTCCTGGACCCCGTGGCTGCAGAGTCAAGCTTCACCTCTTCGCACCTGAAGCACCCAACATCGGTGGGCATTTGATTGCTCCGCTCCTGGTCACGTGAAGTGACCCAGACTTTGTCCCCTCTGCTTTCAGGTTCTTCACATCTTCGATCCAGGCTTGGATCCACCCGGACACTTTTCTTCTTCATGGCAGCAGCACTTTGCAGCAGATCGCCATTGAAATCAACGACGATTCCGACACCATTTGACACCTATGCACCCGGCTTCCCTGGGTGAGGTAACTCGAGTACTACGGTGCTCCCGTGGGTGTTGGCCCTAGAAACCCTAAGTGTCCTTAATCTTTAAAATTCCAACCGCGACTTTCCTCATAGAATCCTACGGCGCTCGCGGCTGTGTTCCCACACTGCACACGTCCCCCGTGGGTCTCCTGTGTCACTACCTTGGGTGGTTCTTGGGGTCCCAGCGATTCTACGTGCTCTAGGCACTGTGTCTATTAAAGTCGTGGTTCTTATACCACTTTCTTAATATATGATTTGGTCCCCCCCTGGGTCCCATTGTATATTGTGCTATTTACTGTCGTTTTAATACTGTGATATTGTGTATCTTGGACTCTAATCTCATAAAGAGATTAGTAGTGAGTGTTTAGAAATAAATACATATATTTTATATATACCTGGTGTGGTTCTCCTTTCATTTGGTCTTTCAAGAGGTTATAACTGGTAAACCAAGCTGCTTTACACTCCTTCAAGACTTAGCCTGAAGGCTGCTCTCCATAGCTACCACTAGGGTAGCTTTCAATAAAGGTTGTCTTTAAACCTATCATCAATAGGGGTCGTTTGGACTGGTGCAAGGTGCCCACTAGAACTAGTGGACAGCATATGCCAGGCCAACTTCTCACAGCGATGACATGTAATTGCATCAGCCGTGGGCTTCTAAGCAGAGTTTTGAGCACCAGCGTTCATTCTTTAACAAATTAAGCACTGGGGGGCATATTTATCAAACTATCATGTAGCGCAGCTCAATGCAGCAAGCTACCATCCCACGCTGCGTTGTGTGAAAGGGAAAGGGCAGGAATGTGCCGTATTTAACATTATACGGCACATTCCTGTCCTTTCCTTAAACTGGCACACAAACTGCTGCAGAATGCAGCACACATAGAAAGAGAAAAAAACGAGGAGAAATAAAGATATTTTTCCTCGTTACCCCTCACCTAGGGAGTCATAGCATTTTGACGCATTCCCAGGTCTACCAGTAATGGTAAATCTAGGAATGTGCCAAAATCAATGGGTGGATGCCTGGGAACACCCACTCACCACCCATGTACGGCCTCCCAGGGGCATAGTAATGCAAGGCAGTGAAGGTGGCCTTGCGTGGCTTGATAAATCTTACTTAGTAGTTGCTTCGCCCTTATGCCCCACTGTGTGCTGCAAAGGCGATGCAAATGCATGATAAATATGCCCCTGGGTATTCCTAAATGATAACTAAGTCAACAAGGAAGTTCAAAGCAGTTATTCCAGTAGAACAATTAACCGAAGGATACTTTTTTTTTATTTGGTGTGAAGACAACCAATGGGCTAAAAGATGATCAATTTAAAATAATGGGCCAACCATTATGAACTCTTAGGAATGATAAATAATTTGACTATGTACCATTCAATCTAGAAAAATGAAACTTTGATAGCAAAGTTATAAACAGATAAAAGGTGATATGAAATACTGAAATACATCAATATTTTGTTCATTTACTTTTGTTGTAGCTTGAAAAAGTATACAAAAAAATCTAGAAAAGACAAAGAATTAACAAAGAGAACAAAAGTATTGCTATACTTTCAAAAAAATAAAAAAGCGTAATATTGCATGAGAAAATTCAAAGGTTCATAATAACATATGTCATCTATGGCATCAACTATGTAGCCCAAGAGAAGAAAACAAGAAACAGTTGGTAAATTCATAATCAGTTGTGCCTATATGTAGTATCATAGGTCCAAAGTTCTCCAAAACCAGGTCTGATTTTCATTTACCTGCTTAATTTTCAGGAGCACTCCTCAAAAGATTTCCACCAATGCCCAACAAAGGGAGGTGGATTACTTCCAATACTCAGAACCAGTGGGATGCCGTATGATAATAGCCATAGACATCAACTCATTAGTAGGGCCACTGGAATTAGGCCATTCTGCTGCACTGCTTTTTTCACATAAAACTATACATTTGCCATAATTGCCATATAATCCATTATCTGCTGCATAATCTAAAAAATTTTAGCAAAATAAAATATGTCTGTCAGAACCCCTTTCTTAGGGCAAGCAGGGGTTACTGGGCCCAACTGTGGTGGTTGAGGCCTTTTACTCCTGATGTCCTGGGGCCCAACCTATAATGGATTCTCAACTGGGCCAAGTACCCCTTCTGCTATTGACTCTCAGGGATAGCTGTGGTCGAGCAGTCAAGACTCCCTTGGGGGAATGTAGATAGAGGTCAGTGAACATGGCTTATAACCCAAAGTGCAAACAGTACGAACAATAAATCAATGTTCAGTCAAATACTTGCTTTTGTAAGAAAAAGTAGTATTTTATTTCTAACTTTACACATTCAAAGAAATGCAACATTCAAATGCAATAACACAATACCCCTTGAAGTTGGGGCTCTAGCAGTTGTCAGGCAAATCCCTATCCTACCCTCCTTCGTGTAGCATGTTTGGGGTTATTCCCCATTTACTGGTGGCTGCATCCAAGGAATGCACACTATTAGGCCGTACACAAAAGTTCCCTTTGACTCTTCAGGATTTTAGTCAAAAGTGTCTATGGTGCTACAGCATCTTCAGCAGCGAATCTCCGGGGGCCCCAAGGCCCTAGTTCAAGTCTTACCCGCTCCTAGAGCACGGAAGCTGTGAGGCTTTGGGTTTATTATATGGTATAGCTGTGTGGCCTTACCGTGTAATACACTCGCATAAACTGTCTTGGGTCCAGTCAGGCTTATTTGCAAAACCCTAAGCTCAACCATGGGTAGCCATGGCTTCAAGAAGCAAAGCTTAAACAAAGGACTAGTGAAAAGCATTCAACAGTACCAAACAGTGAAACAAGAAAGCCTCACGACACGAAAGAAATCCAACACTAACTTCTAAAAATAGATTATATTTTAATGAATTTTTAGAGTCCAAGATGAGCAAAATCCACTGGAGGGTTAAGGAGAGACACATTTTTAAAGACAACTGAATTTTTTAGTCAACCGCAAACAAGCATTGGTAACTGTAAATTTTGCAAACTTTTGAGAAGCTTCTAAGACTTGAGTTCGGCTACTCCGGCCCCTCTTGGGTGACCAAATTCGACAGGGAGAAGGTCTGGGGGGCCAATAAGGAGTATGTGGACAGATACTTGGCCGCCAAAGAGTTTTCCAGTCCAGTTCCAAACTTTACAGCACAACTGCCATAGACTTCAATGGAATAGTCCTGATGCTGCAAATGCAGGAGATGAAAGATGCTCAAGGATGCTTTGGGTGGTGTGTAATTGTGGGGGTGCCTCTGCGGTTATTCCTTGGTCAATGGGTCGGGTGGGACAACTTTGGCAGCAGAGGTTGGGTTCCTTTGAAGTCCTCTTTCAGACAGTAGAAGGCCAGCTGCCACTGGACTACCAGTCTCCATGTACAGCGGTCCCAGTGATATCCTTTTGTGGAGGCGGGTGTAACTCTTGGGCGACCACTCTGGACTCAGATGACACTCCCGGGTCCTGCTGACTCGGGTGCAACTTTTGGCCATCGAGGATTGGTCTCTTGGGGCACCCAGCGGCAATCAGTGGAGATTCTTTCAAAATGGCTAATGTCTTGCTGAGGTGGGCTGCTTCAGCTTTGATGTCCCTGGTGCTGGTTCCAGTGGGTCAGCCAACTGACCCTTGGAGTCCCTTCTTTAGTCTGGGGCATGGCTTTTTCCCAAGTCAGGAGGCACAGACACACTCCTCTCTACGCTAGCCCAAGGTGCAGCAGGTGCAGTCCAGCACACGGTGCAGCCTCTCTTTGTGCAGTCCAGGGATCAGCTGGGCAGTCCTTCATCGGTCCTTATTCCAATTCCAAAGTGATCTGATGTTCAGGGTTCAAGGGGTGCCATATTTATTCCCAGAAAGTGCCCTGGGGGAATGATGGAGCCACTAGCCAATGGGCTACCAGGTTCCCTCCCTCTTAGTGATGACTTTCCGGCTATGTGTGGCATCTTGCAATCACAGAGTGCACTATTCTGCCTACTCTCAAGATGTCAGAACCCTTTCTCAGATATTGGGAGCTTGGTAGCACACGCATGAGGTGTGGCTACCTGTGGGCTACATGCCCACAGGAAAGCTGGTTTGGGCACTGGTCTCTCCGCTCTCTCCCTGTCGCCAGCCCTTCTACCAGAACAAAGCGCCTACCCTCAGGAGTGTGATCACCATTTGCCCACCAACGGTGACTTCCCCTTTGAAGCCCGCCTTTTGGGCTAACCTCCTGAGTGGCTTCCTGCAAAGGAGAGGTGACATCTCACCCTGCAGCAGACTGCTACTGTTCCTATTCCTGGGAGTCACTCATACTACTCCCCAGGAGGGAAGAAAGATGTCTGGTGGACAGTGACCGCGTGAAGCCAATGGACAAACTGGGTCACAGAGTGGCAACTTTCTAAAATTAGCATTTTTTTAATAGTTATATTAAATTCAACTTGGGAATCAAGTTGGGTTAAATGCCATGACTAATTTGATACTGAGTAGTCCCACTCTGAGGCTGTGTAGTCCCATTCAGGAGGTAGCCGGGCTGAGGGTTAGCCGGTAACCCTGTGTTAGCCAATGGGGCAACTAATTCTCCCACAGCAAAACAACAACCTAGAAGTGTTGCTGTTAAGACATATATAAAACTACATGTCATAGTTAATAATATACAACTCCTGGCCTTAGAGCTCGATAGACCTTCCTTAGGGGAGACTTACATATATTGTTAAGGGAAGTGTGGGCTTTCCCATTAGTTTGAATGGCATAGTCGAACTAACAGTATGACCACTGCTGTCTCCAGTGGTAGGCTGGAACCCATTTTGTACGTTGTCACACACAGTGTGGGACAACTAGTGCTGCAGCCCTGGATTGACACTCTGCCTTACCTGCCTTGTGTACCGTACCATATAATAGGGACTTATAAGTAAGTCAGTCCTTGCCAACTGCGGTAGCCAATTCGACATACACTTTGTAATGGGTTAGAACACTGGCACTGAGGTCTGGTTAGCAGTCCTCAGTGCCCTCTCAGAGTCGATAAACCAGCAGCATCAGTCCAAAAATGTGAGGGTGAATATGCAAAAAGAGGCATTTCCTTACAGAAGAATTTGGCCTTACAGCGGGTGCCCTCAGAGCAGGCACTCACGAGATCAGATCATGCTCGGAGAAGTCGGGCTTCTCCAATGTAGCACAGACACTGTCTTCAGCGATCGGAGCAGCTTCAACTCACAGTGATGCTGTAAGTTGAGTTCTTCCCGTCAGGGGAAATTCAGTGCTTAATTTGACCCAGTGGTTGTGGTTGCTCAGCACTGGCCCTTTATTGTCAATATCAGCTCTTATAACAGCAGCCACATTCTGGTGCTGTTTGTCTAATTTTGTGAGAAGCACAACAACAGTTGTTTAATAATTAAATACACATTGAAATCAGTAATACATACCACCCAAAGCCATATGAATAGCTTGGGCTGCATGTATTAGTCATTTTTACTGTATATTTAAAGTCTGAATTTTCACACTTGTATTAGTATAATGGTTAGTTATGTTATGTTATGTTATAACAATTTGTGTAGCGCACTAATACCCATAGGTGTCTAGGCGCTTACGGTCCGCATACTGTGATAGGGAAACTAATTTTTAAAAAGCCATGTCTTGAGTTGTTTCCTAAATTTAAACAGGGATGACGTCTTCCTGAGAAAGAGCGGAAGAGAGTTCCATATCCTGATAGTACTATGTCTGAAACTCCTCCCCCCCCAGTTCATCCTTTTGACTCTGGAGGTGGGCATTAGAAAAGCATTGGCCGAGCGTAGCGATCCGCTAGTTGTGATGGTACTGGCATCAGCAGCACTAGTGGGGGCAATGAGTGGTGCAAGCTGCAATGGCCTCCTGACAAGAGTCCTGGCACTGGGGGAATTCAGTCCTTCGGCTCCCGACTGGAGTCTCGCGAGGGTGCGTCGTCGTCCTTGGCATCCTCCTTGTCCACAGGGGTCAGTCAGGGCAGATCCTTCAGCATGGTTTGACCTGCTGGTCACAACCTGACTCCAGCCCTAGGCGACGGCCTGATGTTTTTGATGATTTGGTCCTGGCAGCCCCTCCTGGCACACAGAATTACCACTGTACCTACTGGACCCAATGTAGACTCCTCAGGTGCAATCACCCAAACCATGGCAGCCCCTCCTGGCATACGGGGTTGCCGCTTAGGTGTTCTCGAGTCCTGGCACGCTGGTAATACAACTTCTTTACCTGTGGCTCAGCCTGGCATATGGAGTCACCGCCACGAGGCCATGTGGGCTCGGCGCACTCTGCAAAGCACTTGATACTTGGCTCAGCCACCCGTGGCCCTCTCCTGGCATAGGGGATCTCCAAAAACAGTCATGCACACGGGCTAAGGCCCGATCGGTGCACAGCTGAATCCTCAGACCTCACACAGGGAGTCCTCACAGTAGGGCTCCCCCCTGGAACCCACTCCCTCCAAAGCTCTCCTTTTCCTCACATGGCACAATGGTCTTGGCAAACAAGCAGGCACTGGTGCTCAAGACTCCAGACCAGGTTGTCTTGGTTTCCCTGGATGATGTCCTCTCACCCAGCAGAGAGACTAGCAGGCCTTGGCCCTCAGTCCTGGTCACAGGCAGAAGTCTTGCAGAGCTTCCCTTTCTCAAACAGCCCGTCTGACTGCTTGGCAGATGACACATTTTTAGAGACTCAACCTCCCCTTCTCACAGTCTTCTTCCAGACACCAAATGTGATTTAGGGTCTTGGTCTTTAAAGTTTTATGTTGAGGTTCCGCTTCTTTAAAGTGTTCACTTATTCTTTTCTTCTTTCTTCATGAAAGATGTCTGTCACAGCAGTCAGGACACCGAAGCTGAGTGTCCACAATACTATTCATGGGAGTGACCAGAGTTCACACATAGATATCAGTCACAGTGATATTTGCATCAAAAGATTAATCCCAGACCCCACATCTTACTCTTTATGATTCCCTTATCAGCTTTCTGAGATGTGTCCAGGCTTCTTCCATGTAATCTATCACTCAATCAAAGAGCAGCCTTTTGAAGTGTAAAGGGATTCTTTTCCTTTTCCCTCCAGTGTGTCCCCACCCAGCTCACAGAAATGCAGTAATATACAAATCTTCTGGCGGGATTCCTCTTCTCCTCACATTTTCACCAGACAGGCCTGGGCTTCCCAAAATAGAGCCTACGATGCTCCATACGATGAACTATTGTAGGCACACTCACACAGTGTACATTCACAGCACACGTTGGGCCCAGCACTGTTACCTCTATGCATTTTACATATGTATTCAGTACACACACTCAATCTGCGCTCACTGTTCAGCACTGAAACCTTTCTATTTTCAACTAGGGTGTGTTATTTACACTCATTATGTGCACGCTGCACAACACATCACTTTTCATGTACTGTACTTCACACACGCACACATACACCTAGGACATGCTTTCCGTGCATACGCACTGCACAGCACTACATCTCTCATGTAATGTATTCCTCTCAGGCATACATACACCCAGCACATGTACTAACCACACATGTACTGCACAGTACTGCTCCATCCTTGTACTGTACCCCTCTCAGGCACACATACAACCAACAAAGAGTCACTACTCCTGTGCTGCGCAGCACTCCACATCTTACTTGATGTAGGCCAAGGTCAAGTTGAGCACAAGGCAGAGGTACTTTTAAACAGGTGGATGAGCCTGTAGGCCTCACTCCAGTGACACAGGGTTAAAAGGCTGTTCACTAGTACAGATCACTACACAGTATCCTGCCACCACTGTGCTGCTTAACTCCTGGTGAAGGCGGTAGCCTTCAACCACTATGAGGGTAGTCCTTTGGGCACCTCTCCCAGTCCAACAAGACTGAAATCTGTGAGACAGGCCTATGTGATGGCGCAAAAGTATGATCCATGTTCGCCTCTGGCAAAAAAACTGTTTTAGGGATCCAGACAACAGTATACTTGGGCTCTCAGGACATGGGAACATGTCTTTATCGGTATTCAGACAGAATATCGAAAACATAATATTGTTCTACAAAAATATCGGGTCTTAAATATCGTCACATAGAAAAATCGTGTGCAAGAATATTGTTGTCAAAAATATCGATTTTAGGTAAGTAATATCAATGTTAAAAATATTGAAGTCATTAATATCGTTTATAGAAATATTGAAAGCATTAATATCGTTTACTAAAATACAGTTGTTAATAATATCATTTTAGTATGTATTTTAATTGTATATGTTTTGAAGTGTATGTATAAATATTGTTAAATTATTTTTAAATATTGTTATTAAGGGCCGATTACTTTGTCGGTCGGAAAGCCTCTGACCGCTAGTCAGAAGCTTTCTGACCATGGTCGGAGGCTTTCCAACTGACACAGCCGGTTTGCGTTCCGACTGCCCGATTACGATGTCGGCGGTCGGAACGTAAACTGGACGGGCATTCCGACTCTGTTCCGACCGGCTCTCGGAATCTTCCAGCCGATCGGAACCGCACCATAATCCCCTATGGACGGCGTTTCCGCCATCGAGATTATGATGTCGGTTTCCCACAGCCTTTCCGTGCCGGCCTTTCCGACACAGAAAGGCTGTCGGAAAGTGACTTTGGGGGCCACTAGCAAGGCCCCCTTGCCTCCTCGGTCTACGGTTGGTGGTCGAGAGGGTACCTAGGGTACCCCCCTGTAAAACCCTGCACTGTGTGGCAGGCACCATTGGGTGCCTGCCACAGGGTGCAGGGTTTTACAAATACCCCCATTTATCTATATGAGCCTGCATTACGGCCGGTTTACAGCTGTGACACAAGCTTCCATAGAGAAAAGTGAGTATGCGACCGAACAGTGTGCAGTAGCATAGTAATCAGGCTGTCAGAACCGCCGACTGGAGGTCGGTCTGTACCGAGTAAGAGACGGTGTTGGTCGGAGGCAACTCCGACCGACATCATAATGAGCCCCTTAGTTGTTAGTAGTTTGGAAATTAAATTTGATAATTTTATTTTCATTTTTAGTACCATAGCAGGTTGTGGGGTTTAAAGGGGTACATGATGGGAAATAATTTAGGGGCTGATTACAATGGCGGAGAACTCACCACAGACAGGCTGTGAGTGGCGGGTTAACCGACATCGTGAGGCCATTTTCCGCCCGCCATATTATAATGGCGGGCGGTACCTTGGCGGTGCTACAGAGGCCCTCATATTCCCATAAATGGCGGCAGTGCCTACCAGGCTCCACCGTTGGGATTACGATGTTCCATCCCCGCCACGGCAGCAGGAGGACGCTACCGGTTTCATGTCTTCAGGCCCCCATTCATTGCCCTGTCGCCAGGATTAACAGTAAGTTAATAATCAATTTCCCCGCGTAATTCTTTTCACACCCGAGCTCAATTTACTCAGAACTAATTACTTGCTTTTTTCCTGGTTAGAAATTAACACTGCCATCGCATATCTCTGCACCGCCCAGCTCTACAGCCTTTTGCATTTCTAATCACATAAGTAAGTCCCCGTGTTTCTACCAACTATTCCGGCACCTTTTAAATCGCGCCTCATTTAATGCCTTTCTCCCTCCGTTTTAAACAGATAATTTTCTGCCCAGCTGCCAGACCTTCCACCAATTACGTGCAAGCTACGAGCACAGTATTCAAGTATGTTCTTCACCTTTATTAGTAGCGGTTTCTGGCAATTCATTATGAGACTGCCCTCATGACTCGTACTTTAAGTCATCTCCCACGCACACTATTAAATCGCGCTGCCTTCATAATTTACCCATTTACACTGCATGCAACTCGATCTAATCCCTGCAAGCCCACAGCATACCTTCTTAGTATGTCTCCCATCTCTGTCACAAGCGCTTCTAGGCACCTGAACTGAATACTACCCCCATGACCCATTAATTAGGTCTTCGCGCCACCTTCACCACTTTACTAAGTGAGCCAAATGCTTATCATATATAGCTACTTGACACACCCTCAAAGTAATCTCGCCACCTCTGTTGCACCACATTAATTGTTCCGTCTACATTAGTTCTTTAAGCATTTTTTTCTCCGTATTTCATTAGATTGAACTACAATCAGTCTACCCGAGGGTATCTGTGGAATTAACAGATCCTCTTTTTCGCCATTAAGTAAGTCACAATTCTCTACCATTGCTCACTTAGCGCCCCACTTGCCTACGCAGTACTCCAAATGTTAGTAGACTCTTGAGCACTTCCTGCGTAATTGGCAACACTTGTGTAGAGTTTTTCAGTCTCCACCATCCTGGCGCTTCATTAGCTTCTCCTAAACTCGCTATCGTAAACTTCCGGTATCTTAACTTATTGCTCATATGGAAAACTTGTAACCACCGATTTGTCAATCAGGGAGCAATATAAACACTTTCACTTGTTAATAAAAATGTATGCATACTTTTTTTTTTTTTTTTTTAAATTTTTCAAAACCTTTATTGAACATAGTCAGCATTACCAACATACATGTTGCATCAAGTCAAAGCAATGAGCGCATAAGACCATCTACGAAGCACCTCAAGAGTAGGGGAGTATTACAGACAAAAAATAAACAGTGTAATATGCAGCATGACAGAGCACCCTTGAGCAACAAATATCTGAAATGTGTGGGGGCAGCACTGCAGAGGGGGCATTAGGTCCGGTCAGGAGGGAGGGAGAGGGACTGGGCGGGAGAGGGCCAGCAACCAACACCGGCGGCCGCCGCGGGCGAAGAGCCGGCGGGGAGCGCGGGAGAGGCAGTCTGGCCAGAATGTGATTGGGTGTGGAGGTATGTCACCAGGGGGCCCCATATGTCAATCGGGCGAGATCTGGCAGGCATAAGGTTCCAGAATTCAGACAGAAGAGTTTGACATCTCGATGCGTCTTCCAGCCAGTGAGCGAACTGAGGCGCCGGCCTGCGCCCCAGCACATGGACACCCTGCGCCGCGCGAGGACAAGCAGCATTGCGACCAATCGGCGAGAGGCATCCGGACAGAACTTAACAAAGCCTAGCAAGCACAACGGTGGGTCGGGTTGGACCGGTGCGGAAACGATCTCAGTGAGGGCGGCACAGACCTCCCGCCAAAACTCCGACACCCTTGGGCACAACCAGGCCAGATGAGCGAAATCCGCAGCAGGGGCAGAGCAATGCAAGCACCTGTCGGTGGGAACAAGTCCCATTTTATGTAGCAGAACGGGGGTTCGGTAAAGCCTGTGCAGGTATTTGAAGTGTATGAGGCGGAGACGGTAATTGGGAGAGAGTTTCTTCGTCTGGCTACAGCAATAAAGCCAGTCGGCTTGGGAAATGTCCATACCAAGGTCCTCGCCCCACGCCACGCGTGCGCGATCAGTGGAGACGACGGAGGTTGATAACGTAAGGGCGTATAATTTGGACACCAGCTTCCGGGGGGAGGTAGAAGAATATATCAAATCAAGCGCGCGCATCGAAGGTGGAGGTTGTGGGAACGTGGGGTGTAATTCCTTACAAATAGCCCGCAGCTGATAATAGAGCAATGTGTCCATAGGGCCAGAGGCAGCAGGAAGAGAATAGAAGGTGTTTCCAGGGTAGAGATCCGCCAGTGTCTCCAGCCCCAAGCGGGCGGCATGCTTAGCCATGCCGGTTGGATGGAAAAGGTGGGAAAGCATGTGGCGCACAATCGGCATAGCATTTGCTGAGAGCAGCGGAGCATTGGAGAGGCGACGCAATCCCGACCAGGCCCAGCGTAAAGTCCCGACCGTGTCCACCTCAGCCTGCGCGCGGCCGCCCGGAGCAAACAGGGCGGTTGCCAGCGGCCAAGGAGCAGCAAGATCAGCTTTGACCGCAGCGTGCGGCTGAAAAGGGGAGGGATGAATCCAGAAGTGAAGGAAACTGGCCTGGGCACTTAAGGCATACAGTTTGAAGTTGGGGGCGCCCATGCCTCCAGCCGACATGGGGAGAGTAAGGACATCATAGGCAATCCTGGGCTGCCCGCCAGCCCAAACCAGAGAAATGATCAGGGAACGAAGCTTGCATGGAAAAAATGGGCCGTCAGTGGTATGGGAATATTTAAAAAGAGATAGAGAAATTTCGGAGGACTACCATCTTGGCAATGGCAATACGCCCAGCCAGCGACAAGGGGAGCCGGTTCCAATGGGGTATCCTGGACTCGAGCCAATCTACGGCCCGTCCAAAGTTAGCCTTCCAGAGATCGTCCAGATCCCTACTCAACCAGACACCCAAGTAGCGGGTGGGCCGGAGGCCCATTTAAAGGGAAAGTCCGGGGTGAATTGTGTGGTGGCATCAGTAAGAGGGAACAGCACTGACTTACTCCAGTTCACCTGTATTCCGGATAATCCACCAAACCGTAGTATCTCACGCACAAGGGGGCTGAGGTTGTCTTGGGGGTGGCGGACGTACAATGTAATATCATCCGCGTACATGGAGACCAGGAGGGCGCGGGCCGAGAAGCCAATGCCCCTCTGAGTATGGTGCTGCCGGAGTCTGGCCGCAAGAGGCTCCATCGCAATGGCAAAGAGCATGGGAGAGAGCGGGCACCCCTGTCGAGTGCCACGCTCAATTAGAATAGGGTCAGAAACTTGTCCGTTAAGCCGAAGGCGGGCAGAGGGGCGCGTATAGAGGAGTTGAATTTTACAAATAAAGACATTGCTGAAGCCGAGGCGCGGCAAGAGATAGAATAAGAAGGGCCACTCCAAGGTGTCGAATGCCTTGGTGGCATCGAGAAGAGCAGCCACTGCGGGAGGCTAGGATTAATCTGGTGCAGAACGGAGAATATAGCCCGAAGGTTGTGAGATGTTGCGCGGCCCGGAATGAAACCGGACTGGTCCGGGAGAGCGATGAGGGGCATGAAGTGGAGAAGACGGGAAGCTATCAGTTTCGCAAAGATCTTATTATCCGTGTTGATTAAAGAAAGGGGACGGTAGGAGTCGCGGCAATCCGGGGGCTTGTCTGGTTTCAGAAGAAGTGTTATGATCGCCTCACGGAGCGATGGCGGGAAGAGGCCACTGTCGAAGGAGTCATTGTACATAGCGGCCAGGTGCGGCACCAGAAGCGGGGCGAATGTCTTATAAAAAGAAGCCGGGAGGCCGTCCGAGCCAGGGGCCTTATCACCGGGCAAACCAGAGATGGCAGCAAGTATTTCTTCCTTAGAAAAAGGCTCATCTAGGAATTTGCGGTGATGGTCCTCGAGCCAGACGAGTGAGATGGTGTCAAAAAATTGGACGAAGTCCGCCCGCGAAGGTGTGGGGCCCGCAGCGTAAAGGTGCGTATAATAATCCGAGAACCGTGACTTGATTTCCTCTGGGGAGGTGGTTCTAGCAGGGCCGCCGTCCTGAAGTGCCGCAACATACGATGCAGCGCGGGGGGGGACGAAGGAGGCCGGCTAGGGTCTTGCCAGGCCGATCGACCTCGCCGAAACGGCGCGCCCGGGCCTCTCTGCCTAGAAAGGAGAGTTCCCTCTCGGCCTCCCTGGCAAATTCTGAGTGTTTTTCGCGCAGGCGAGCAAGTGTCTCGGAGCTGGGGCGAGTTGCCTGAGCAGAGTCCAGGGCCTTAATCTCCAATTCTAATGTTCTTAATGTGGTGCGGATGGAGCGGAGGACTCCGGATTGTTTTGAAATGCACTCAGCGCGAATCACAGCCTTAAAACCCTCCCACAGGGTAGACGGCGAGTCCACGGAGCCGACATTCAAGTCAAAATAGTTGGAGATCGCAGTTTGGATCTCGGCACAAAAGACCGAGTCGCGAAGAGCGTACGAGGGAAGCCGCCAGGCGAAGGCCCTACGCGGGGAGTCGGGAAGGCGTAAACAGAGCTGGACCGGCGCGTGGTCAGAAAAAGTATGCGCCATATTAGTGACGGATGTAAGCCAAGTGAGGACGTCAGGTGAGGTGATCCAAAGATCAATACGAGACCAGCAGCCATGGGTACCGGTGACACAAGTTCCCTCGCGGGCCTCAGGCCACACGTGTCGCCATGCGTCATACAGTGAGTTGTCGGCTAGCAAGGACTGTAAGAAAGCCGCGGATTGCGGGTGCGACGAGTGGGGCCCGAGCGGTCAAGGACCGCAGAAAGGGTAACGTTGAAGTCCCCCCAAAGGAGTGCCGCAGGGCCCAGTGTGGATATTAAGTGCCAAATATTAGTGAAAAAGGCAGGGTCGTCCGAGTTGGGACCGTATATAGCAGCAATCGTCATTGGTTGGGAAAGTAAGGAGCCATGTAGAATAACATACCGTCCCTCAGGGTCAGTGAGTACCCGATCAGTGTGCCATGGAAGTCCCCTGCGTATCAAAATGGACACACCACGAGAGTAGGAGGAATAGAAAGAGGAGTGTGATTCGCCCCAGTGGCGCGACTGAAGCCTAGCGGCGGTCGCAGGCAACAAGTGAGTCTCCTGTAAGAGACAAATGTCAACTTTATGACGGAGTAGGTGTGAGTGGATGAGCCGGGCCTTGCGGTGGTCGCTGAGGCCACGAATATTCCAGGACCAGCATATGGTGTCAGTCATACTGTGTGAGGACGTAATAGGAGGGAGCGCAGGGCCGCGAGTAGGAGCTGCAGTCAAAAGCTAGCATGTGTAGCGGGGAGGTCATACTTGGATAGAACAAAGGCAAGTCAGCTGCTTGATGTCTGAAATGGAGCCGGCGAGAGCCTGCCAGGGGGGAAGGTGTGACACCGGGGTGAACAGCAAGGGTACAAGAACAATGAGGCAGGCAATGACCCCCATAGGGCACCAGTCGAAGGGAGGGCGCGGTGTCTAGCTCAAACGTGATGCAGTGATCGAGCGCAGCAGTGGTGTAATGCGTACTGAAGGAATACATAAATTGAAAGCATAAATACATTAACTTTTCTGAAAAAAAACACAAAAAGACAATCCCAGGAGCAAACCACCCCCACCCCAAACAAACCCACCCCATTGCACCATGATTGAGAGTATAAATCTTGCAATGTGAGAGCAGAGAAAATGCGATGAACCACGAAATAGCCGCGAAAGGCGGACACAACAACCCAACACCCCTCCACCCACCACCCACACCAACCCCCCAATCAGGTCGAGTAACCACCCACACCAACCCCAGGGGACCCCAACCGGGAAGGGGAGAATCAGCAATAGAAGTGGGAATCATCCCGTGGGGGCATGGCGACGCCTAGCGTACCCCCCTGCCAGGAAAGGCAGGGTGGCCAAGCCAGAGCGAAAGCAGACAGCACAGGCAGGTAATATAATGCAACCAAATTAGAGCCTGTAAACCCAGCGGAACAAGAAAAGAGGGGAAAGAAACCATGATGGGCCGCAGCCAGTTGAACAGCCAAGGGGCAGCCGGGGGAATGAGACCGCCACTGCGCTACACAGTCTTGTACAGAAGGGCCGGGGGCCAGAACCAATAAAGAGGTACAGTTCAGTCATTGTCACTCAAATTGGCTGCAGCAGGGTCTTGAGAGCCGGCTGGAGTGGAGTGGTGAGAGCGGTCCAGCTGTTTGGCAAAGGCAAGGGCTCCCTTTGAGTCCGGGAATACCAGGGTTTTAGAGCCCTGTCTGGCCCGCAATTTGGCCGGGTAGGCTAGCGAGTAGGACACTTCGTGCTTTTGCAAGATGCGTTTGCGGGCAGAAACTCGCGGCGGGCAGCCTGCACAGCCAGGGTGTAATCGGGATAAAAAGACAAAGTGTTACCTTGGTGGCGGATCACACCTCTTTCCCTGGCAGCCCGGAGGACCGCGTCCCGGTCCCGGAAATTTAGGATCTTCGCAATGATCGGTCGAGCAGGCAGACCAGGGGCAGGCCGAGGGCCGAGGGAGCGGTGCGCTCTCTCCACGACAAAGACTTGGGAAAGCACCTCTCCAAACAGTTCTCGCAACAGCTGCTCCACGTAATCCTCCATCCTGGAAATATTGGAGGACTCCGGCACACCAGTGATGCGGAGGTTACTCCTGCGGGAGCGGGCCTCCAAATCTTCGTTCTTAGAACGGATGAGGTCAAGGATTTTGTCCATTTGGAGCAATTTTTGGCGGTCTTGGGTGGCGGAGTCCTCCACATCAGACACCCTCGACTCGACGTGGAGCAGACGGCCGTCGTGCGCATCCACCCTGGACTTGACCAAATCCAGGCGAGAAGCCAGTTGCTCCAGCTGAGTGGCAATCCCGGACACCTCCGACTTCACCTCCAGCATGATGGCCTTCAAGTCATCCTCACGTGCGGCAGCCATTTCCATGGGTGCGGGCAACTCGCCCCCGTCTGCAGTGGCGCCCTCCTGACGCGTCTGCCTCCGCTGCTCAAAGGTTAGTCGGGGCTGTTTCGGGTCAGCTTTACCCATGGCGGCCTCCTGGAGCAGGGAGCCCCAAAAAGGCCTGCAGCGTTACAAGTGGAAAGTGCAGCCGGTGAGGGCACAGGTAGCAGGAAGATGAACAATGGGGGGCAAAGAGGATCCCCCTCCACGAGGCAGGTGTGCAGCAGGCGTAGGGCCCGGGCCGCAAATGCAACGTTGGGGGCAGTGGACCCCGATCTCGCAGCCAGCGCGCAGGCCCCTCCACCGAGCCGTTGTCACGCTCCCAAGGTGGCGCAATCCAGGAGGCAGCCGGGGTCCAACACAAGAAGGCTCGCTCCGGAGACTGTGTTTGGCGCGGAGGTGTGGTAAAGCGCATGCACCGCCACAGTCCCCGGGCCGTGGTGCAATGGGGGCCCCTGCAGTGCTGGGCGCCGTGAAGAAAGGGAGGACCTGGGTGGAGGGTCGACCCGGCTGTGCACCCAACCGGCAGAGAGAGCTGGATGATCAGAGGGCCAGGCAGGGGTGCAGACACGCACCAGTGCGCCCGGAGTCGCCCTGCAGAGAAGGCCGGACTGCAGGCCGCTGCAGCCAAGTCAGGGGACACCCCGATCGCGGGCTCCCCTCCCAGATCCCCGCTCACCGCCGGTGACCACAAAGGCGGGAGGGGAGGCAGCCGAGACGATCGTGAGCGCAGCAGCAGCAGGTGGAACCCAGCCGGGAGTAGCGAGGGGGCAGCGAACCGTGGCAGGAGGACGCGGGGAGCGCGCCGCCCTCTTCGCCCGGCCCACCAGCGCGGATATCGGAGACGCTCAGGGCGCCTACTCAGGGTCGGGCTGGGCCGGGCGGTATGGCGAGCGCGATCCCAGGCCCGCCCCGGAGCGCCCCCAAGCAGCAAGACTCACCGGCGGATTGTCGTGGCCGCAGGGCCAGTGGTGGAAGGTCCGGTTGGCGTGCGGAGAAGCACAGGTAGCGCAGGCCGGGCCCCGGTGAGTGAACAGACGTCTAGGCCCGATTCCTGGAGGCGCCGCAGCCAGACACAGCCAGGTCGTAGGGCCGCGGTGAATGGCTCCGAAGACGCCGCCGGTGCAGGGAAGCTGCAAAGGTAGGGTCACAGGCAGCGATGTGTAGGAAGTCTGCCGGATAATTGCAGGATTTAAGGCTTGGCCGGCAGAGCCCACTCAAAGTGCGGCCATCTTGCAGCCGGCTAAGCCACGCCCCTCAATGTATGCATACTTTAAGGGTCTTATTTTCATACCATTAAATGTGTTCCCAATTTCCCTCCCACCCCTTCTCATTTTCAGCTAGCTCACCTATGTCCTGAAGATGAACCCCACTAATTGGGTTCGAAACGTCGTCGACCACTCTACAACATGAACTCCACTCACTGTGTATAAATTATTTGTGGAGTTCAACTATATTGTTGTCAATGCGATGCCTTTTTTAAAAACTCACTATCACTACTCACGTCACGCTTTCTTTCACTTAATGTGTGAGCACCTGAATACTAAGTATATCTGAAAAATAAATGTCCGTCATTTTCTGACACACATGACCCTTTGTAAATCCTTTTTTGCTCCTGACTAAATTTAAGTCTCATACATGTAAACAGTAGTGCCCCTTGCTGGGTCACCATTTTCATTCTGAAAATTTACTTTATTCAAACAACAGTGCCCCGCTCCGGGTCACCGTTTTCACTTTGGACCTTTGAGGCCATCCCTGAACCATTGTCCTTTAAACATAAGGTCCATCCTCGCCAGCCTTTCCATGGCGGTTCACCTGCCATGGAAAGGCTGGCGGGGATGGACTTTGGGGGCCCGTAGCGGGCCCCCCTTGCACCTGGGCACTTTTTGAGGTTGTAGCACGTACATTTCCCTGCACCATGTGGCAGGCACCAAATGGTGCCTGCCACATAGTGCAGGGAAATGTAAAAAGTGCATTTATAACATTGCGGCGGGTGCTGCACCCAGCAGCACCCGCCGCAATATTAAGTATGGCAATTGCGGCCCCCTTGGTGGCGGCCACATCGTAATACCACCTGTGGGACCGCCGCCTTGTAGGTAGGTGGTCCCACTCCCCGAGACGCTGGCGGACGGACTGAATCGTAATCAGCCCCGTAATTATAATTAGGGCTCCCAGTTTTATGGTATTTATTTTTGGAACATTTCCATCTGTATTTATCAGGCGCGGCCCGTGGTAGGAGTGCCGGTCGGGCGGTGATGTGGGCTGGGGGAGGGGCAGGGTGGGGGGTAGTTAACTACGGATTAAGGCCGAATACAGGTAAGTGAACATTTAAATAAATAAAACGAATTTCGTTGCGCGCACTGCATCGCATTTGGCGATGCAGTGCTCACAACGAAATTCGTTTTATTTATTTAAATGTTCACTTACCTGTATTCGGCCTTAATCCGTAGTTTACTACCCCCCACCCTGCCCTCCCCCGCCCCACGTCACCGCCCGACCGGCACTCCTACCACGGGCCGTGCCTGGTATTTATCCATATTTATTTTGTGTATTGAGGATAAATGGAGCCGTAAAATGGCATATGTCCACGTTTATTTAACTCTTGAATGTGCACTCATACATGGATGCCTATCACGATTTTGCAAATTAAGCAGCCACGAATAACAAAGCACTAAACGCAAAGGTACATATTAGTGTTATACTACAAATATATGTTAACATATGCTTATATTTAAGGAAATCGCATCATGTTTTTTAACTCTGTCTATCTGCTCAGCTGTTGTCTGGAAATCATTAAAGACAGCATGGAGAGTCTCTCACAATAAGCACTATTTTCAGTATTTTTCCGCAGTTTAAAATAAATACAGAGAGGAAACACATTGTTTTCTGTCTGTATTTATCTGTAAAAATCAGTAAAAACGGAAAACCGGAAGCCTTAATTATATTTAGTTAATACTTTATTTTTAATTAATATTTTGCAGTTAATTGATTATTAGTTATCTTAATTGTATAATAATGTTTTTAATTAAGTTGTAGGTGTGGGTTGTGTGTTTTGTTGGGGTATAGGGTGGAAAGCAAATTATAATTATTAATAATTTTTAATTCGTATTAATTATTTAATTGGTTATTAATTATTTTAATTGAATTATAATTTTTTTCTAATTAAGTTTCTGGTGCGGGTAATGTATTTTGTAGGGGTATAGGGTAGGAGGTAAATCAATCATAAATAATCATTAATTACAATTTAATATAATTTAATTATTTAAATGATAATTAAATATGGTAATTGTATAATTATTTGTTTATATTAATTAATGTTTTAGGTGTGGGCTGTGTGTTTTGTAGAGGTATAAGTTGGGAAGTAAATTAATTATAATTAATTATCAATGTTAATGAATAATTATCATTTACTTGATAATTAATTATGTTAATTATACAATTTTTTTTTACATTTTGTTTTAGGTGTGGGTTGTGTGTTTTGTAGGGGTATAAGGTGGGAAGTAAATTATTTGCAATTTATTAATTATTAATTGTTAATTAATCGTAATTATTTAATAGATAATTAATTATGGTACTTGTATAATTAATGTTTTTTAAATTAAGCTTTAGGTGTGAGTAGTGTGTTTTGTAGGGACATTGGGCGGGAAGTAACTAAATTAGATCTATTTAATAATTGTATTTTTGTTAATAATTACATTTTAAATTATATTAATTATTTAAATGATAATTTATTATGTAAATTGTGAAATATATTAAATGTTTTTATTATTTTTGTGTGTTGTTTTGTATGTGTAAAGGGTGTGTAGGAAATTAATTATACAAATTAATAAAGTTAATTTATAATATTTATAGAAATTATGAATAATTATGTTAAATATGTGAATAAAATATTATTTAAATTATATAGTAGGTGTGAGTTGTTGAATTTGTAGGAATAGATGGTGGGATTAATATTTAAATATTATTAATTAATAATTAGTTAAGTATAATAATAATTGTTTACTTGAGATTTAATTATGGAAATGATGGAAATAATAATTTGTTAATTTATATAATTGGTGTGGGTTGTTTTATTTTTATGGCTAAATGGTGGGATGGTAATTATCTATAATTACTTAAAGGAATAAATAATTATTAATAATATTTTAATTAATATTTAATTATGTAACATGTGTAAATAATATTATTTTAATAAAGATTTTTAGATATGTGTTGTGTACTTAGTTGAAGTGTAGGATAGAAAGTTAATTCAGTAATAACAAATTTAAAAATAGGTAATTTCTTTTATTATGTTATTTATTATTGAATGCGCTAATTGTGTTGTGTTTTATGTAAATAGTATTGTATTTATTAGTTTTTAATATTTTGAGAATATGGTTTTCTATTTATATTATAATATTATGTGTAGTAATTTATGATAAGTATTCAACATTGTAATACGTATTTATTGTATTTAATTTTTATAAAAATATAATTATATTACCTTTTTTACATACCTATATTTTCAATTGTTTATTATATTGTTTAAATTATTTTATTATCTTGAAGTGAATTAGTTTGTTTCTAATGTTGCATTAACTAGAGTGGGAATAGTACATTTTACCCCTCCGCAATCCAAGACTTTCCCTACTGTTGCATTGACTGGAGTGGGAATAGTAAATTTTACCCCTCCGCACTCCAACACTTTCCCTGCTGTTGCAGTGACTGGAGTGGGAATAGTAAATTTTACCCCTCTGCAATCCAAGACTTTCCCTACTGTTTTATTGACTGGAGTGGGAATAGTAAATTTTAACCCTCATCAATCCAACACTTTCCCTACTGTTGCACTGACTGGAGTGGGAACAGTAAATTCTACCCCCCGTAATCCAACACTTTCTCTACTGTTGCACTGACTGTAGTATGAATAGTATATTTTACCCCTCTGCAAGCCAAGACTTTCTCTACTGTTTCATTGACTGAAGTGGGAATGTTAAATTTTACCCCTCCGCAATCCAACACTTTCCCTACTGTTGCAGTGATTGGAGTGGGAATATAAATTTTACCCATCCGCAATCTGACATTTTGTCTACTGTTGCAATGACTGGAGTGGGAATAGTAAATTTTACCCCTGTGTAATGTAATAGTTTTCCTACTGTTGCATTGCGTGAAGTGGGACTAGTAAATTTTATTCCTTTTTAGTCAAATAGTTTGTGTAGTTTTGTATAAATTGTAGTAGGAATAGTATATGTATTAAAAGAAAAATATTATACTGTATTTTGTATTGTTACAATTATATTTCCTTTTTTTACATATTTATTTTTGTAGTTGCTTATTATGTTGTTGAAGTTATTTTATTATGATGAAGTGAATCAGTTTGTTTCTAATGTTGCATTTTTCTGCAATCCAAGACTTACCCTACTGTTGCATTGACTGGAGTGGGAATAGTACATTTTACCCCTCTGCAATCCAAGACTTTCCCTACTGTTGCAATGACTGGAGTGGGAATAGCAAATTTTACCCCTCCGCAATCCAACACTTTCCCTACTGTTGCAGTTATTGGAGTGGGAATAATAATTTTTACCACTCCGCAATCCAACATTTTCCCTACTGTTGCCCTGACTGGAGTGGGAATAGTACATTTTACCCATAAGTAATGTGGTAGTTTTCCTAATGTTGCATTGCTTGAAGTGGGACTAGTACATTTTATTCCTCTTTAGTCAAATAGTTTGTGTACTTTTGTATAAATTGTAGTGGGAATAGTTTATGAAACTTTATTTCGCATCCTTTAATAAGCATAAAAGTACAATAAAATTTAACTTTTAAGTGCAATACAGACTTTAAATATCTCATGTAGCTCAAGAAATCCAATAAACTCTAAAAAAAGACAAATTACAATCCATCACCAACCATCATTACGATTAATATTCATAAGAACTCTGGGGCCCATTACGATACCCGGCGTATAAAAATCCGCCAGGCATGGAAGCGGCAAAAATCCGCCCGCACACACCGCCTGAACACCGACCACGCCATTACGATTACACAAACCGAAAACCGCCATCGGCGGAAAAATCACACAAAATACCGCCCGCCAACGTCCGAGTCGGAGTCAAAACGCCCGCCACGGACGGAAACACGCACGACAACACAAAACCGCCCGCCCTCACGGCCGACACACCGCACGTGAAATTACGATCGCACCGCCATGAGCGTGGAAAACCACAAATATACCGCCCGCCAGCGCAAACAACGCCGATGAGAATCGACACGGCAGAAGCCATGGCGCCCACGTACCTGCACAGAAACCATCCGCTCACAAAACCAATAGCACACAACATGGCCAACAAGTGCACACAGCAAGGCACGCACAAATACACAAGCACAGTACACATCCCGAAAACACCCCCGGACAAACAAAAAATACAAAGGCCAGAACCCCAGACACAACACACCTGAAAACAACAGACCATGAGGACACACCCACATAGGTGAGTACAAAAGCAGCACTCCCACAGACCACAACCCCTTGCAACATTGCAAACCAGAGAGGAGAGGAGAGGACACAGTGACACAGCAAGGACAGCAGCACACCACAGAAACGCACACATCACAACCACCACCACCACCACCACCACCACCACCACCACCAAACACCGGCACCACAAACCCCCTGCACATTACACAACACACACCGCACCAGCACCACAAACACCATGGCACTACAAAGAATGCCCAAGTACACGCCCATTGAGCTGACGGTCATGGTCGACGAGATCATCAAGGTGTACCCACAAATCTATGGGAACATGGTCCAGCACACACCACTAGCCACCAGAAACAGGATGTGGAACCGGATCGTAGACCAGGTCAATGCAGTCGGGACCCTGCCCAGGAACAGAGGTGAAATAAACAAACGTTGGAATGACGTAAAGAGCCTGGTCAAGAAGAAGGAGGGCAAAAACAGAGAGCTGGCTGCCGTCACTGGCAGAGGGAATCCCGCGCTCTTTAAGACCTTCAAAGCGTGGGAGGAGAAGGTGCGAGTCATAATACATCCGGAGATCCTCGCCGGATTAGCAGGGGGAGTGGAGGCTGGTAAGTACAAACTAATGTATACCAGCACACCGCTATGTACTCACATGCACTACCACCATGCCACAGCTCCCAGGGACAAACACCCCCATGTCCAGCACACAATACACAACACATCACACACACATGCAACAGACACCACCACACACAGCCCAAACCGAACAACTGTAACATATGTGGGGACATGTGTACACTCAGCCAGCCACGTAACCACCAACAGGTCCCCAAATATGCCAGAAGCGCCACAACGAGCACCCACCACACCCATGTGTCCACCACAGCTGCACTAACCGACAAGTAACAGGTAAGTGGCAGGAAAACAAAGTGCAGTGGGTGGGAGGGTGGACAGCCCAAGTACAACACACACCAGGCCCCAGTCCCACAGCACAGCAAGGAGGAGCATCCCCCACACCCCACAGCCACGTGTCAGCCACCGCAGTGCACAACGACAGCCGAAAGGCAGACATCACGGTCCACAGCAATCGGTGTCAGTGGGTGTCCAGCCACCCCCACGACCCACAACACCCCCCACCCCCACAGACCTGCAACATGGAGCACCCCCGCTTAGAGCCATGTGGCATCCAGTACAGTGCACGCACGAACAACTTGCAGGTGGGAAACTGGACAGGGCTGGATTACTGGAGGCATGAGGACCGTAACACGACCAACACATGGGACATGTCACGTAGCAGACGAACACGCAGCACCGCCCACCGTCACGAACAAGTGAACAATGTGCACACGGACATGAACAACAGACTCACACCCCACATGACCCATCACATACATAGCAACACCCAAGGAGCCACGTCTGCATGCACAAGCCACACTGAATATAGTACCACACGGCAGCCACTGTGCAACTCATCACACACAACCGAAACACCATTGAAGTCCTGTCCATGTAGCCCCTACTGCCTGTCAACCACACACCCCACAACTACGCCTATGTAAGACAAACAACACTAGACGCAACAGAGCGGTACAACATAAATGCACACGAACACCACTGAACCCATCAAACACACAGACACACCATGCACATACAACATACCATCCATCCGTCAGCCCCAGTCTCATGAAAGGCATGTCATCCGCACAGCTGCCACACATACAGCAGTCACGCTAAGATACATGCCCATGACCAACCATGTGCCAGAAGTCAATGAAGCGCACGACACACTGTGAGCAACAACACACAACGTGGGCCACACCCCCCCCCGAGCACTGCAGTGATGCACATGGCACAGGGCAGCACGCACACCAAGGAGATGGGACAACTGCAATACGTTGGCTGGCACACAACCATCACTCACTCATAACGATGCGTCCAATGCCATGTCCAGTAATCACAACAGACAGCAAATATGCAGGCCATGTCAAGCATGCACACACCTCAAACCATGCACTGTCATGCTGCCACAACACATGTCACGTTCGGCACCCATGGCTCACAGCATGTACCCCAAAAGCATATTCCCTCCCAAATGCGAATCTGGGGCATGGCCCCCATGTTGCCATATGCGTTCCTAAGCTGTTCCATTTGAACCCCAAAAGCATATCCCCTCCCAAATGCGAATCTGGGGCATGGCCCCCATGTTGCCATATGCGTTCCTAAGCGTTCCATTTGAACCCCAAAAGCATATCCCCTCCTAAATGCGAATCTGGGGCATGGCCCCCATGTTGCCATATGCGTTCCTAAGCGTTCCATTTGAACCCCAAAAGCATATCCCCTCCCAAATGCGAATCTGGGGCATGGCCCCCATGTTGCCATATGCGTTCCTAAGCGTTCCATTTGAACCCCAAAAGCATATCCCCTCCCAAATGCGAATCTGGGGCATGGCCCCCATGTTGCCATATGCGTTCCTAAGCGTTCCATTTGAACCCCAAAAGCATATCCCCTCCCAAATGCGAATCTGGGGCATGGCCCCCATGTTGCCATATGCGTTCCTAAGCGTTCCATTTGAACCCCAAAAGCATATCCCCTCCCAAATGCGAATCTGGGGCATGGCCCCCATGTTGCCTTATGCGTTCCTAAGCGTTCCATTTGAACCCCAAAAGCATATCCCCTCCCAAATGCGAATCTGGGGCATGGCCCCCATGTTGCCATATGCGTTCCTAAGCGTCCCATCTGAACACCAAAAGCAAAGTACAAACCAGACCCAGGATGGGCCAGGAGCCCGCATACACCAGAGTCACAATAAGTAGGGGCACAGCAACACACCCATCTGCATGGCCAATCCGTCCCATGCCACATGTGCACAGCACACAGTCCCATTGCCAAGCACACACAACTACAAATGCTACAGCCACACACACGCCTCCGGGAAACCCATGTACGAGATTGCACGAACTGTTAATGTCAGACGACAAATACATACTTCGCCAGGTGCAACACAATAACAAATCTCATTCTCTCCACAGGTGACGAACTGCTGGATGCTGGGGATGGAGCCAGCAGCCAGCACAGCCAGCCTACAAGCCCCCAACGAGGACACACGGATCTGGAGGATCTGTCCTCCTCTTCGGACACGGACCACCAAGCAGGCCCATCTGGTGTGGCAGGGCCCAGCCGCTCCCCAGGACCCCTCCTACCCACCAACCCATCATCCAGGGCTGCTGAACATTCCCAGCCCCCTGCTGCCACTGTCGTTGCGGCCACACCCACGGTCATTGTGGCCACTACCACTGCCGCAACCGCCACCATCGCCGCACCGACCACCACCGCCGCCACCACCACCACGTCTTCGCTGGCACCAGCCCCAGCGCAGGTGGTGGCCCAGCCGACTGGATCCACCCTGGGAGCCACAGCGAGGACCGTGGTGAGCAATGTGGCTGAGTGGGCAGGCCGGTGGCAGCAGGACTGGTAGGAGGAGCAGGGTCAGGGAAACGCCAGCCTCCCCTGGGAGCCATGCCCTGCCTCAAATGGCCAGAGTCCTTGGGGCCTATGAAGAGGCCCAAGGACAATGGGTCCGGTCTGCTTCAGACACGCGTGAGGTGCTGGGGGTGCTGAGGTCCATGGACGCCCGTATGGGCCAACTCGTGGACCTCATGGGCCAGCTGGTGGTGGCGGTGAGGTCACTGCCAGGGACAGCAGCTCCCCTCCGCCACCACCTGCTGGGGCGCAGGGTGGAGCAGCAGTGTCCAGTTCCCCTGTGTCCACAGCCAGTGAGCACACCTCAACCACCAGCATGTCACAAGCAGGCACCCCCTCGCAAGCGTGGAAGGGGCCGTCCGAAGTGGAAACAGATCTCCCGGGAGGACTTCGCACGCTCCAAACGCAAGTGAGGCAGCCAGCCAGCCTTCCGCCAGCCTTCCTTGACCAGCCACTGCATTGACTTGGACTACGATCCCACTCCACACAGCCATCTGGATGGCATGTGTGTGTTGGACTATGGACATAGAACCAGTGGGTACACCCTGAGCATCACGCAGCCATGACCGACAGCTCATTGTCACTGCACGCACCACTTTTGTCATCACCTTACACACAATCACATGTCACAGTTTGTAATAAATGCACCTTTTACACTAACTGCTGTTTGTGCCCTGTGTTTTATTTGTACGGAATACAACGGCCACCTTGGGCGGAAAGGCACCTGATGCGTGGCATGGCAATTGAATCCGGAGGGCCTGTAGGGACCTAGGGGTGGGAGACAGAACAGGAGCACATTCAATGAGTGTGTCACACACCCATCACACAGTACATGTCAACAACTACAAGCAATGTACACACATCGCACAGAGCAATAGGGCACAATGCCACAGCCACCAACAGTGGCATACTACCCCTGGCCATGGAGCGTTGACACACAGCACGCAGTGAACAAACGGCCACCCTGACACAGCACACACACACCTGCACAGATACAGCCACATCAGCCGTCGTACATGGACACTCACCGTCAAGTGAAGTAGCGGGCGATGAGCTGCTGCCGCACATTACCAGCTTCCTCCTCTCCGCTGTCCTCCTCACTCGAGCTGTCCTGGTCTGCGGGCTGGGGCCCTGGTTGATCTCCGTCATCCACGATGAGGGGGATCTGCTTCCGAATGGCCAGATTGTGCAGCATGCAGCACGCCACCACTATCCGGCACACCTTCTGTGGGAGTACGCCAGCGCACCCCCGGTGCGGTCCAGGCACCTGAACCTGGACTTGAGGAGGCCAAAGGTACGCTCGACCACACGTCTGGTCCTCCCATGTGCCTCATTGTAGCGATCGTCTGCTGGGGTGCGAGGATTCCTCAATGGACTGAGCAGCCATGCCCCATTCGGGTACGCAGAGTCACCTGGGTGTGAGGGACACAGAGAACCGTTGCAATTCCAACTGGACAGGGGACAGCATCGCACAACCAGCACGCTACACCACTCCACATACTCACCGACAATACAGGCACGATCCTGTTGCATATTGGACATCAGTCGTGGCAAGATGCTGTTGCGCATTATGTGTGCGTCATGGGCCGAGCCTGGGAACTTTGCACACACGTGGGTGATCACCATGTCCGCAAGGCACACCACTTGCACATTCAGGGAGTGCGTGTGCTTCCTGTTGCGGTACAGGTGCTCAGTGGCCTGTGGTGGAACAAGGCCGACATGTGTGCAGTCAATGGCTCCAACGACGTGTGGGATTCTGCCAAGGGCATAGAATGCACCCTTCACTGCCGCCAATTCACGAGCCCTGGGGAAGCGGATGTACCTGTTTCGGTACAGCATCATGGCTGCCAGTACATCCCTCAGCACCTTGCTGAACATGGGCTGGGACATCCCTCCTCCAATGCCCACTGTGTGCTGGAATGACCCAGTGGCGAAGAAATGCATGGCGGCCATCACCTTAGCCGTGGGGGTGACAGCAGTCGGATACACCCTGCGGGGACGGAGATGGGGTTCTAACATGGCACACAGTCGATGCAGGGTTGGCCTGTCCAGCCGAAACTTCCTAATAACCTCTGTATCGTCCATGTCCGCCAGCAATTGGTATGGGCGGTCAATGTTCGGTCTCCGCCTAGGGACAATGGCAGAGGACACATGTCAAAGCAACACGACACATAGCAATTTCGCATACACATCACTGACATGACTGAGCAAGCACATGAGCCACAGCCCAGCTGTCAAGCTGGGACGGCACGGCCACAATACACTTACACAGGTCTCCCAACAATGGCAATGGCTAGTGATACAAACCACTGCCAGGTGCATGCACATGGGGATCTAGGCCCCAATGACTTGCGGGGCGTGCTGATGGGGACTGACTGCATATCCGTCAAGCGGCAACGCCACGGCAACATGAATGTCTGCTGAGCATGGAACTGCTTCCGCGGCTGGATGAGTATGGCACACGACGACGACGATGTGGGCACAGGCTGAGCGGCCAAAACAAGTGGGACCTGTGGCACGAGGGGATATGAGACAGTAGTAGGTGTCAGCACTGCACCCTATGTACAGCACTGTACGGATCACACCTCCCGAAACATTGACAGGTGTCCACATTGACAGCCCCATGCCAAGACGGCTGTGTGCTTGCAGTCACACGTCACAGGTGAGAGGTTACATTGCACGTGCCAGGTGGCAGACGTACATAGTGGGAGCTGGCATGTGTGTGCATGTGTCTCCTGTTCAGGATCCACCAGATGGGCGCTGACTCTGTACTGACCATTGGACACAGCATGTTCCGTGGAAGGCTTGTGTGTGTGGGATGGTGGCACTGGATGTGCCTCCGTTGGGTGGGGGGCCATGCACAGGGCGGGTACGTCGATGATTGCGCATTGTTGGTCACGGTGGGTGCACCAACTAAGATGTGTTGCCCTGTGTTCAATTCCTATGTCCGCATGATGATGGACTGTAGATGTGGGCAGACTACACATTGGTCGATGTGCTGTCTATATGCATGTGCCTTCACACCAGGCACAGCTGCCCCTGCACATGTGACCCCTGCTGGACTCGCTGCTGGGTCTGTGGAGCTGATGCACCTTCTGCGCGTGGGGCGGACAGCTCTCCTCACTTCCCTCATTGCGCATGTCATGACTTTGCCGCAGGTGACATGGATCATGGAGGGCCCACATGTACGCGTGGGTAGGCTACACATGATTGTACACTGGTCGCCACCCCCAGTCAGTGTTTCGAATGGGAAGGTTGTCGTGCTGGTGGTATGTTCGATGTGGCGGATGGGCGGGCCTAGGTGCGGGCTTACATTCCGGACATGGGGGTAGTTGGATTGGCGACTAGTTGCAGTACACACGGGACACGTCTCTTCCTTTCCACATCTGGGTCATCCCTTGTACTAACTGACAGTGATACAGTCATCTTCGCCCCAGCCCTCATGTCCTCCCCTCGCTCCCCCAATATGCATGCTCACCTGCGAGGCTAGCGCTTGCACAGGCAGCCCCAAGCTCGCACCAGAGAGGGCAAGGAGTGTATGTGTGGGTCCAGTTGCACGAGTGGGCTGTCTCAGGGTATGATGTGTGGCGGGACGCCGTCCACCTGCGTGGTGCCCCAAATGGAGACCCGGCCTGCATGGACTATGCATCACAGTCTTCGCCTTCCGGATCCGCCACCTGCGACACCCAGTGGCTGTGGCTGCCCTTGCGGCCAGGCCGCGTCCGTCTGTGGCTGATGGCCCACACATTCACTCTTTGGCCTCTCTGGGGAGGGCTCGGGGGTGGTGGCGCACGCGCTTGCACTTAGTCGCAATGGCATGTGGCGTGGTTGGTATGATGGGCAATGGATGGGATGGTGCGAGCCACCTCCCGTGACGTCAGTGCTGCTCGTGCTGTGGTGCGTCCCCCTACACTTCCATTTGACTTGTGCCATGCTAGACATTGAGGTTCTATTGCCTGCGTGATATGACCAGGAGGAGCGCGAGGAGACCTCTCACACACCATGCTCCACTGCCATCCCGTGCCCTGTATCGCCTGTGCGGATTGACTATGTTGGGGTTACACCTGGTCGACTGGGGCTGTGTGTGCCTTGTCAAGGGGCATGGCGGGCGCACAACAGGATCCAGCTTGTCCACAGAGGGTGGGCTGAGGTGCGCCTGGTACCGCTTTGTACGTGTGCCTGGCTGCTGTGCACACACGTGTTCACTCCCCCCGACAGGTGTCCTCTCACAATGCCCAGGGAAGCGGTGGTGTACTGTTCATGACCCCTCCCAACACGGCGTGCTCCAACTTGGCATGTGCGCATCTACCCGTCGCACCCACCCACCTGAGCACTGCGTCCATACGACTTCACACGACACATGTGTGTCTTCCACAGTAGTGCTACTCATTTGCGTTGACATCCAATACCAGTGGACTACATGGTCATGTCACGACTGCCGTGTACTTCACATACTCTCATCCTCTCTCATTCGTACTTGTGAAATGAGTCAGCGGAGACAGTTTTGGTTTCAAACATTATATTGAGTCTTCTGTCCTCTGTGATGCAGTATAGTGGACACTACTGGCAGCGGAATACATGTTGAGGATATACTGAGCATGATTGCAAATGGGATAGGGTGTGGGGTTACATGTGATTGGCTGTTGCATGTGGGATGTGGGATTCAGAGTGACATCTGCTTGGCCAAGGCTGTGCTAATGTACATTTACGTATTGCTGCGGAGCTGCGGACTTTGACACAGACGGTATACATGTAGCCTACCAGACCGCTTGGCATCATGGGCACAGTCCATCTCAGTTCCATGTGACAGGTTTGCTGCGTGTTGTTCCTCATGCACGCGTGCATGTGAGATGACATCAGGGCATGTGCTTGCGTGCATGCAGCGGCGTGCCACTTGTTGTTGCACTGTGGTGGTTACTGGACATGTCACAGTCACTGGGGTCGTGTTGTTGTTGTATGCACTTGTCGTCCATGCAAAGGTCCTGGTATTGGATTCCCGGGGCGGGGGTGGAGGGGTGCAGCACCCACAGACTCCAGGCGACCTATTCATGTCCACTGAGCGGTGTGTGTGTCCATGTGCGCTGGATCCATGTCGTGTCCTGGTTGTTCGTGCAGTTCCGTCGATGTGGGTGCGATACACAGACCCCATGCCACTGCCTCCCACGATGCATGCGGTGTTCCTGGATGTGATGGGGAACAGTGTGCATGTCCCGGTCATATCCGATGTCATGGCGATGTCGTTGATGGTGTGGTTACAGTTGCCGGTCGTTTGGTATGGCTGTTGTGGTGGTGACTGGCCAGTCCGTGCGGAAGCTAAGCATGGGTGCGGGGTTGGACATCATAGGTCACTCGGGAACCTGCGTTGTGGTCCGACGTATTTACAGGTTGTCAGGTATGCGATGCCGTCCAGCAGGGCTTCCATGTCATTGGTGGTGTACATGTTTGCCAGCCAATGTAGCGGATGGTGGCTGTCAAGGTGTTGTTCGTAAGTTGTCCCTTGGAGGACCATGATGGGGCATGCTGGGTGACATTCGATGTAGCTGTTCTCGATGATCCGTCGTGTGGAGGCACAGTGGTCCCATTTCAGTGCGGGTGCGATGTTGGCCACATACGCCATGCCCCCATAGGCAGAGCAGGCCCTGTCGTGTGCGTCCAGAGGGAGGAGTAGTGGTAGCAGGTCCGCCTTCAGACATGCCGGGTTGGAGAGGCATATCTCCACGGGATGCTGGTAGGGACACCTCCGACAGTAGAAGACGGGCATGACGCAGCTGAACAATGTGATGCGGTAAGTCAGTCGGTAACTTACGTTCAGCAGGGACAGGAGATCGCATCCCAATGTATGGAACAGGTTGGTTTTGTACAGCTTGAGCTGTTCGGCGTAGTTGGGTAGGTGTGTTGCGGTTGCCATTTCGCAGCGGTGCGTTGTGATGGCGTGCTCCGGCTGTGTGTGCAGTCTGCAATGTGCACGCTCCGAGGTTGCTGTGAGCTCTGTGTAGTCGTAGGGAGACAGGACTTGTGTTCTGTTGGCTTGTTTGGAGGACACGGGCCCTCTTCCCACATGCTTCTCAGACAGTTCAAGGTCAGTGATGTGTGACTCCTTCCAATTAACTTGCATGTGGCCGACATGGGGGAGTGTTTTCTTCTTTCTTCCCCGTCCGTTGTGTGCTTCTGTGATATGCGCTATCTGCCCTGTGGTCGGGTCTCCTCGGCAAGCCTGTGTTGGTCTATTCTTGGACAATGGCTGTATTCACCGGCTTCTGTCGTAGGGCTGTGGTTTCGGAGTTGGAATGGAAGGTCATTCAGTGCTGTCTGCTCTCCCTTGTGTGGGCGGCAGGCTGCCTTCCGCTCTGCGTTGGGCCTTGTGTGTGAATGTTATTCTTGGGCCACCTGTTGTCGGTCCCCGGGCTCTTTGGTGTTCCGTTTTATATGTCTTGTTCATATGTGCAGGGTGGTATGGGTGTTTCAGTGTGGTACTGGCGTTCCTCTTACCGAAGGGGCCCTGCTTCTCCTAGTTGGTGTTGCCGCCGCTGTGTGCTACGCCATGTTTGTTACACTGGGGTGTGTCCTGCTGTTGCGTGTCTTCACTGACATGTGTGCGTCGGTTGTGTGGCGTTGAGTGTTGTCCGTGAATTGGGCGTTGGGGACATGTCTGTGGCAGGCCTGTCACGTGTCATGTGCGTTCGGGGTGGGGCTGATGTGTGTGCTGCTTGGTTGTGTCCCTGTGTCTGTGTGCGACGCATGCATGGCGCTGCGGTTGGCCTCTGCGTTGTGCGCATGTGTGGCGGCGTCATCGGCGCTTTGGGGCCGTGACGGGGTGGTTGGTTCCTAGTCCCAGGTGTTGTGTACACATGTGTTACGCGATGTTACGATTTGGCCTGTGTGTCATATGTGGATGCAATGGTGGATGTGTAGTGTACACGCGCTGGTGGGGGGTTGTCCGCTTTTCCGCCTTGCACTGTGTGCGCTGTTTGCGTGCACTTGTTGTGTGTGTGCCTACCTGCGTCTCCGCGGTACGTTGCGTCCTTGGTGGTGCATCAGCAGGAGCATGGGGAGGGCCTGCAGTGCTGGATTCATGCTCGGGGAGCCGCTTCTTCGTTGTCCGTGCTCGGCATCCGTGTTACCGCTTCGGTTTGTCGTACGGTATCTCTTGGCCGTGGGAGCCGTTTGTTTGCGGCATCGTAATTTATGCGCCGGGCGGGACGTGTTTCGTCGGACGGTGTGTGTCAGTTGTGCTGCGCCGCTACGTGAACGGGCGCACTTTGATGGCGGACGGTGTTGCTGGCTTGCCGGCGGTGTTTGGCCTACTTTTCGCATCGTAATTGGGCGGGCGTGTGGACTGCTGCGTGCCGGCGGTAACTGGTGCTTTTTGCATCCGCCAGCACGGCGGTGGTGCTTCTGCCCGCCATCGTAATGGGCCCCTCTGTCTCTTACTAATTAAATAACATAAGTTATAGCAATAATTCATAAATTAATAGATACAATAAAACAACCCTATTAAATACTATTCAACATTTAAAACATTCCATAAAATTCTGAAAAAGGCTAGTAAACTCTACTTAAAATATACGAATTGCAATCTGAATCTAGCCCAACTTCATCGATAAAGTTGAAATACATCAAATTCTATATCTAGTGGGTACAATACCATAAAATAATTCATATATCTGTGCCCAAAAGAACCACAAAAAAAAAAGGTCCTGCGACTAATTACCATAACTAAAAAGAGCCCAGACATTTTAAAGCTGCCCACAAAAAGGTTGCGATGGTGAAGCATACATGGGCATCACCTAATTGTTGAATAAAATAAAGCGCTGGAGGACATCGTCTAAGGCCATATTTGTGCAAAAGTGAGACAATGCATTTTTTTCCTTTCTTAACTATATAGGGAACAAAATAATAAATGGTGCATATTAGATTGTGCAGACATGCTATCACAAATACAAGGCGACAGCTGGTTCAATGAATAGGTATTTTTCGGAAAATCTATCATAAGTGGGATGAGATTTAAACAGAATCGTGTCAAAATGAACCAATGTTGTGAATTATGAACACCACCCAGATATAAGAATGTACTATGATTCGCAGGGGGTAACGTCTGATAAAAAATGATTGTACTTTTATCCCTATTAATAACCGCTCTATTATTTTCCACTTTTTAAAAAAAAGTTCTTTAAGTTTAGCCTTCGGGAAGGTGGCACAAAGAGATGGAGTATCATAGAGTTCACCAAACTTAGTGATGTCAAGGAGGTCTCTCTATAGCCCAACCAAGGAATTCTTGATGTATGATCCATTTTTAAAATGTCCCTTACCACTGACTGGTTCAATATTGCACTATCCCTACCATCCCCAAATGCCAAAGTTCAATTCACACCCTTAAGCAGACAGGATTTACTATATCGAACCTTCAGAATATAATGTACTGGTGTTCATTACTCCATCCCTGCATGCCGTGTCTAAAATGAAGCACAATCTACGCTTGGTCTCGGGTGATACTGCTACCATAGCACCCCGCCCCCAACAAAATCCCCGGTCCCTCCTTTTCAGTAATAAATACATGTGCTAAGAGAAAAGATTTATTTTATCTTGTTGGCGCTATAAAGGCGCATAACGTCAGTTTCTATATTTAAATATGCCTCCTAATTCCATTCTGCACAGGCACTGAGCTTTGGCGGGGAAGGGGGGGCATGACCCAGCACCTTATAGCTGGTTACACCATCCAGTTCCAGATCCCCCGCTCGTAGTAATATAGGCGAGGGGGATTGCAGGCGCACTGTACAAGACCCATGATATAAAACACAAGAGACACCCCTCACCTCAAGTTCTGTGGCGCTCCAAGCTCGAGCCCTCATGATACTCAGTACTACCATAACCCCACCCCTTCATTCCCCATTCACACCCTGCAGTCATTTTCCTTCCATTGAATTTGCCACTCTTGCTTTGCGCTATCTCCTCTTCCTTTCCTAGGTCCCTGCTCTCCCCTCCAACTCTTTTCCACACCTCTTACCATGCTGAGAGCCTGCAGACACACAAATACATATCCTTAATTCGAGCCTGGGCAACGTGCACTGCCTGATTATACGGCCACTTTCGGTCCTACCTCATAATAAGCAAATTCTGCGTAGGCGCTGTGCTTTATAATATAAATATAACCCAATATATTTTAATAAATGTTCACCCGTGGACCTCCTACAGACTGTGCTCGCACTTCTTATAATCATATCCGTGCAGTATCTTTATTAGGTTTTCGCCTGCACAGTGCTTGCGCTGTGCTTGTTTAGGTTTCGCCTGCCCTCTCCTTTACCGGTATTAATGCCTTCACTGATACCTTACGCAGCTTTGGAGACTTAATGCATAGTGTTTTTTATTTATTTATTTTTTATTTTAAAAGTTTTATATAGCGCTAGCTAGACCCGTGGGTATCAGAGCGCTTTACATACACACTGTACAAAACCAAAGGAAATTGCATTACTTAGTAGGAAGGCAGTAGGGAAGCAAAAACAGAGCAACATGAAAAATAGATAACCAGTGTAGCGGAGGGGGAGAAAACAAACGAAGGTGGTTAACACAGACCGGTCACCACTATCCTTGAATGTCAAGAGAGAGAGGAGTTAACTCGGATATTGAAGTCTAGGTTAGTTGATGTTGGTCAGGAAAGTATTTGTTAAGGAGATGGAGTTTCAGGTCCCTTTGAAACAGGAGAAGGAGGGGTTGCATCTGAGGACTCTAGGGAGAGCGTTCCATATCCTGGGAGCGTTGCCAGAAAACGATCGGTATTGGGTGGTTTTCTTTTTCAGTTTCGGAGGGATAAGAAGGAGTGAGTTAGAACTTCTCAGTGTTCTGGATTGACCTGCTCTTACCAGTTTGTTGTTCAGGTAGTTGGGGGCCGGAGAGTGAAGGGTTTTGTGAGTGATGCAGGCCAGCTTGTAAATACACCTCCCTTCCATAGGAAGCCAGTTGAGGGAGTTGAGAGCTGGAGTGATGTGTTCAAATCTTTTCACTCCAGATATGAGTCGAGCGGCCATGTTCAGCACTGCCCTTAGTGGGGCTAGGTGAGCTTTTGGAGTCCCTGTTAGGATGGCGTTCCCGTAGTCGATTTTAGAGAGAACTAGGGATTGAACTACTGTCTTGAGGTCATCATGGGGAAGAAAAGGTTTCAATTTCTTGAGGTGTTTTAGTGAGAAAAGAGCACCTTTTGCAGAGTTTTTGATGTGGGCCTCCATTGATAAGTTCTTGTCAAGGGTGATGCCTAGCGACTTCACTGAGTCGGATAGGACGAGGGGGCAGTTTAGGGCAACCAGATTCTTGAGCCACTCTTGGATTGGTCGATGGTTGCTTTTTGGAGAGAATAGTATTAGTTCCGTTTTATCTGGGTTGAGCTTTAAGTGGTTAGTGTTGAACCAAGTTTGGATCTCGGTTAGAGTGACATTGAGGTGTCGGATGTCGTTGGGAGACTTGATTTTGAAATAGATTTGGGTGTCGTCAGCGTAGAGGTGGTAGTTCACTCCCGCTTTTTCAAGATGATTGTGAGGGGCTCCATGAAGAGATTGAAGAGGGACGGGGAGAGGATCGAGCCTTGCGGGACCCCAAGTGTAACTTTTGTTGGCTTCGAGAGACAGAGGTTGATTTTAATTTGTTGCGAGCGGTGTTGAAGGAAGGAGGTGAACCATTTTAGTACTGTGCCATTAATGCCGGAGCGTTTCGACAAGGTCTCCAGAAGAGCTGGATGATTTACAGTGTCGAATGCCGCAGATAGGTCAATAAGGATGAGAATGCAGGCATCACCTTCATCTAAAGCCTTGTGAATATCGTCAGAGATGTTGAGCATAGCTGTTTCAGTGCTACAGCCTTTCCTGAATCCTGATTGAAAGGTGTCGAGGAGGTTGAACTCATCAATGTGTTTGTTGAGTTGGTGGAGAACGCATTTCTCCAATGTTTTCGCAAGGAACGGGAGGTTGGAGATCGGTCTGAGGTTGTTAAGATCATTAGGGTCGGCCCCAGGTTTCTTGAGAATGGGTGTAATTTGTCCTAGTTGAAGGGAGTCTGGGACACAGCCTGAGATGAGAGAGGCATTGATGATTTTTGTCCAGAAAGGGGAAATGGTGTGGTTGAGTTCTTTTATAATTGTGGATGGGAGGGGGTCCATAGTGTGGGAGGAAGGTTTTAGGGTAGAGATTATATTGAAGACCTCGTTTTCCGACATTAGCTCAAAGTCGGACCAATGTGCATTGTTTTTTAGCTGGAGGCAGACCTGATTGTCCTTGGTAAGAGCTCTTTCTGATTGGTCAAGGGTGGTTAAAGGGGGGCAGGTTAAGAGGGAAGGGGGGTTTGCGGTTTGGAGGAAGGATTGATCAATTTTTGAGACTTTATTAGAGAAGAAGGTGGCAATTTCTTCACATCGCTCTTTGGTGGCTATGATTTCGTTAGAGGGAGTGCAGTTTGTTTGGCTTTTGACAATGTTGAAGAGTTCTCTCTGTCTGTTTTTCACCAGATCTAGTTGGTTGCGGAAGAAAGACGCCTTTTCACTGAAAATGTGTTTTTTGTATGCCTGCCGAGCAGATCTGAGTTGCGTTAGGTGCAAGGTCGAGGGGTTTAGTCTCCAACACCTTTCCGTTTGTCTGAGTTGACGCCTTTCGTTATTCAGATCCATATTGAACCAGGGTTTGGATTTTGTTCGCCTCATTTGTTTGAGTTTGAGTGGAGCTACTTGGTCTAAGACCTCTGTCATTTTAGAGTTAAAGTGTGTAGTGAGGTCATCGGCCGTCCATGATGAGGGTTGGGGTTGTAGATGGGCATGAATCCTGGATTCAAGTTCGGGTAAAGGGACTTTTTTGATGTTTCTGGTCCAGTGCTTAGGTTTGTCATCACGAATAGGTTGGTGTCTGACAAGTGCATCAATCTTGAACAGAATGAGGTGGTGGTCTGACCAGTCAATGGGAGAAATCGCTCTCAGAGAGACCAGTTCATTTTTGGTAATGATCGCATCCAGTGTTGCACCTTTGATGTGAGTTGGTTCATTGCAGAGTTGTTTGAGATTGTATATTTCAAGTAGGTTGGATAGGTTCTGGACAGTGGAGTCTTCTGGGTCATTCCAGTGGATGTTGAGGTCACCCAGGAACACGTCTTTTGTGTCTGTCATGGAGAAACGTGTTATTAGGTCTGTTAGTTCTTCGGGGAAAAGGGTACGCTCTCCAGGAGGATGGTAGATGGTGTGGAATTTGATGGGAGAGGTGCCCTTGGCAGTGAGTTCGACACCCAGGTATTCAAACGATAGGTATTCTGCAGGTTTAAGTTTGGTGATCTGTATTCCAGCTTTGTGAATGATGGCTAGTCCCCCCAGTTTTGATTGGCCTGTCTTGTCTGATGATGTTGTACCCTGGAGGGGTGAGGATGTCAAGAATGGGGGTGGAGTGGACATTAAGCCAGGATTCTGTGAGGAAAGCGATGTCAATTTCTTCAGCGAGTAGAGCTTCGGCAATGTCTATGGCGTGTTGTACTGCTGATCTGCAGTTTAGGAGCATGCAAGAGAGAGGGCGGGGAGCCTTGGTGGTGGGGGGAGCTAGGTGGATAGAGGAGTATTGAGCAGGAGGTCTAGGCGAGTGGACAGTTTTAGGGATTCTGTTAGTGCCAACAATAACAGGGATGGGGAAAGGGGCTGATTTCTGGCTCAGAGCGAGGCAAGGGTCGTTGGTCACATCAGGTTTCAATACCGAAAGGGGGAGGCGATCCTGGTTGGGTCGAAGTGCCTGACTCGTTGGCGGACTGGAGGGTCGGGGGTGCTCTGTGGGGCCATGGGAGAGGTATTGAGGGGGGTTTGAGCTAATCTACCCGACGAGAGGGAGTACGGTGGCTTGGTCCTGTTGAGAAGGTCTTGTTGTAAGTGTAGGAGATCGGCAGCAAGGGAGTTAATTTTCTGCTCCATTCTGTTCAGTTGCTGTGTTATTGAGCTGAAAAAGTTTAAGGTTTCTGGCAGGGTTCGAGAATGACTCGGGCCTATGGAGGGAGAGTGAACAGGGGTCGGGGATTGGACGGAATCAGTGGGATTAGGAGAGGGGAGAGGTTGAACGCGGGGAGCCGGATTAGTAATGCTCCCATTCAAGGAGTTCAGAGGAGGAGTAGAGGGTCTACTGTCCAAGTGAGGAGGGAGAGAAATTCTGGGTAGGAAGTCAGAGTTCCGGGGAATGTCAATGAGATTAGCGGTGTAGGCAGGTTGTGTATGTGGGTGTGTGCCGGCGGACGGGGAGTGGGCGGTGATAATAGGGGGAAAGTGTCTGCTGTATTGGTGAAGACGTTGGACATGGGGAAGTCACGGGGGTTGTCAGTGAGGTAAGTGGTGGAGACGGGTTGTGCCTGTGGATGTGGGACATCGGAAGGGGAGTGTGCTGTGGTGGTAGGGGGAGAGTGACCGCTGGATTGGAGATGACGTTGGACAAGGGGGAAGTAAGGGTCGGGGGAAGAGGGTCTGTGTTGGAGGAAGGGGTAGTTTGAGAGGGAGGGTTCAGATTATCAGAGGTCGAGGGGGAGTGCCTGTGGGGATTTCAGTCGTGGGAGGGCTGAGGGTGAAGTCCGAGCTGACGAGATCGAGATCGGCCTTGTGGTGTTTGTTAATTGTGATTTTGTTGTTCCTGGTGTGATCAGTTGATGTAATAATGGTGGGCGTTTGGCGGCGGAGAGTAATGATGGGGGTAGTGTGATTGTAGTGATCGATGGTGGATGTCCATGAGTTGAAGAGAGGTTCTTCAGGGCAGGGAGATTGGATCAGTTCCACGTTATTAGTGAGGGTGGTGGGGGATAGGGTTTGGTGGCTCAGTTGAGTTAATGAGGAAAGAAGTGTGGGGAAGTGGCGGTCAAAAGTGGTGAGGTGCGGGTCGGTGGCCTGTATGAGAATGGTTCCAGTTCTGTAGATGGAAATGGTGAGTTCCCCTTTGAAGGTCGGAGAGATAGTGGTGGAGATTTTTTCACCATAGGGAATGATTACTGACTTGGCGACTTTAAGGTGAAGAGAGAAGGTGTTTTTCCATTTAGTTGGGCGATTAGTGTAAAAAATGAAGTTAGTTTTCGTGTTGCCATTGGTCGCTGTGTGGTAGTTATCTACAATGAGTGTTTCCGGGTGTTGTTTTAGAGTACTTTGCTTGAAGTTCTTTTTGCATTATTGGTCAATTTGTCTGGGTAGTTAATGGACCAGGAGTTGGGTCCGTAACGTACGAGATTCGAGTTACGGGAGGGGTTAGGCGGGCGCATGGTTGAATGGTAGAAAATGCCGGGCGCAATCAGGAATCAAGCAGTAACCATGCTTTTCCAGTAGGCATCATTTGGCCCAAAACCAGGGGGACACTCCCAACGCAGGGGGAGTATCAGCATTTTTCAGTGCCTGCCATATTGGGAGGAGACAATGTCCACAAGCCAATTCCAGTAACAATCCCAAAAGCACATCAGCCTGTAACATAAACCACATTATGCACAGTATCACATTAGGCGCAAAACCTTAGACGCCAACCTCACCATCCTAAGCATTATGCAATTCTCTCATCGGACTAAACGCATTAGGCACTAACATGCTAATCATAAATCACATTAGGAAATATCTCACAACCTAAACGCATTAGGGAATAATAACCTCGCTAGCATAACCACATTATGCAAAAACCTCACAACCATAAAAGTACATTTAGAGGTAAGAAACGGTGCGTAAACCCTGGTAGATGCATCACATTCCCTAGCACCATATTTTAGGACAGAAACCACATTAGCACATAACGTCACGGTAGAAACCATAGCAGAGGCAACAATCACATTAGGGCCTGGCGCCCTACAATCCTAACAGTCCCCCTGGCCAACTGGCCATCTCGAAAAGGGGCTCAAATGCCCTAAGTCCCAAAAGTTCAGGGCGCGCTGCCTAGGTAGCGAAAGTCAAGGGTGCGCAATCTGCGCAGGCCTAAACGTTGCAGCTGGCACTAAGTGCTGCGCAGCTGTGAAGGTCAGGGCTAAAGGAGTGCATCTCACTCCTAGCTACCAAGGTATGTCCCCCAAATAAACAATAGCCCATTCGTTGGTGCACAGTTGTGCGACGTCCGCCCCCCGTGTTGCAGCTCAGCGCTACCTAAGAATGCATGCCCATTTCAAGATGGCCTCCATAGGTTGGGAGTGGGGCAGGCCCCTTTCTATTTCCATGCCCTGCCGAGCATCAAGGCCAAGGAAGGGGGCGCCATCTTCAAAATCAGAAGGTAGGGGGACGAAATGGCAGCTAAACAACAGCAACATCAGGCCAAAAACATTAAACAAAATGGGCGCCCAAGAATGTACAACAGCCCAAAAAAAAAAGAGTCCTAAACAGATCAGGCTCGTAGGCAGCCACAGATCAGCCATAAGCAGAATCCAGAAGAGCCGGCAGCACCTGTGGGCAGGCCAGAGCCGTCGCGGCTCACACAGCAGTGTCTCGCTGAGTCTGTGGCCCCCACGCCCAAGACTCCTCATATAATCGGGGCAATTCGGGCACAAAGAGGCGGCAGTGGTGAGTGGGGGCGGGGAGCAACCCCAGACCCCAGGAAATCAATTCAAATTCAAAGAGCCGGAGCGCACATCACCAGCAGTCATCAGTCACCGTCGGCCCTATGAGAGCCTCCGTACCTCACCGTGTTAGGCATCATAAATGAAAGAGAGCCGGCGGGACGCTCCAAGCTCAAGACACTCATTCACTCACCGGAGTGGTGGCGGGCCGTCATGTCGCATGCTGCCATCATTATGCACATTATATTCAAATCTCCAGCTCGGGCATCCATTGCAGGACGGCCCCAAGCGCCGCGGGTTGGCACTCAAGCAAGCTCAGCATCCGGGATCTCCGCGGCCAGGGTGGGCGGTGAGGAGTTCTCCTTGCTGAGATCTGAGCTCCACCTTCGCAGCCTAGGGAGCTCGGGTGATGTCCGGCAAGTTGGAACGGTAACAGAGCTTAGGCAGAACGACCAAGTGAACAGTAGGTTGTGGCAGTGTATGCAGTCCTGTTCAGTTGGCGCCACAATCGTCATTGACAAAATACATTACGCATGCACGATGAGACAGCTGGTCCTTGCAGGGCCTGAGGTGGGTTGTCCTCTATTGGAGAAGCAGATTCACGACCTAGGGCCTCATTATGGTGTCTGCCGGAAAGCCTCCGACCGCCAGTTGGATTCTCCTAGACCGCATCGGAGTTGCATTCCGACCGACCGATTATGATGTCCGTGATCGGAATGCAACCTCCGCAGTCTTTCCAAATCGGTTCCAACAGGCTCTTGAAGAAGTCCTGTTGGTCAGAACTGTATCGTACACCTCTACAGGCAGCATTTCTGACCGAGGGATTACGATGTCAGTTTCCAACAGCCTTTCCAAGTCGACCTTTCCGAAAGTGACTTTGGGGGCCCCTGGCAGGGCCCCCTTGGTGAACGACCTCCGGTTGTAGGCCGAGTGGGTACCCAAGGGACCCCCCTGTAAAACCATGCACTGTGTGGCAGGCACCATGGAGTGCCTGTGACACGGTGCAGGGTTTTCTGAAAGCACCCCATTTCCCCATAGGAGCCTGTGTTGTCGGGCGGAACACGGGCTCCCATAGGGATCAATGGGACTCCGACCGAACAGTGTTCGGTCGCATCACAATCGATCGGGTGGAACCGCCGACCGCGAGTCGGTCGGTTCCGAATGCAAGACGGTGTCGGGCAGACAGTTTCCGCCCGACATGGTAATGAGTGCAGAATAATGTTTTCTTATGTGCTTTACTTTCTTCTTTGTTGGTGTCTTCCACCTTGAACAGGAACTTACAATAACATAATAACCTTCTACTTCGTCTGCATTTATAATTTCGCAACCTCGGTCTGTTAGAAAGCAACTTATTTCACTTATCTGTCCATCTGAGGCTATTAGTGGTGCCAGGTTGATGGTTTTGCAGTTCTTAGAGCTTTCCACTCTTCTTTTGTATATTGTTATTGTGTATTTTTATTTACTCCATATGTAACTCCTGTAAATGCTGTTTTGCAAACTCTGTAAAGCACTCTGATACCTACAGCGTTTCTTTAACTTATATTGCACATCTGCTCACCAACTTAAGACTTACCAAAAACAAAAAAATATTGTTAATTACATAGGAGAAACCTAATCCATTTACCAATGACTGCTACTTCTGAATTGCTTTAAGAGTGCATTTAGGCGCTGCCTCTGTGTTACTCTGTGTGTTGCTTCATATTACTTTTACTATTTATTAGTATTGCTACCCATGATTGGTTATAATTTACATAATAGTGCAACAAGGGAATTGATAACATGGCACATAGGCTTCATCTTGCAGCTACCTTTGAACTGCTTTAAGTTTGCATCTACTGGTCCTTTCCCCAGATCTCCGCTTAACTTCTCATGTTGGTACGGAGTGCCTGTCCTGTTTTCCCCTTTGCATTACGCTACCTGTAGTTTCGCTTCTCCTTTGTAAATGCAGAGCGGCCAATGGTAGAGCACAAAGAACAAAAGAGAAATAAACAAGCTAATTAGGCCTGACATGGGGCAACATGAGATCTCTGCTCTCCTGTGTGAACGCATTGTGTGATCCTTTACTGGTAAATTCATGTATCTCCTTGTCTCTTGCTGCCCTCGGCTACCAAAACGAGAGGAGTGAGAAACATTCTGAATTCTTTGCCTGCCGCAAATCAGAATATTAATACTTACCCCCATCATGAGGACTACACACATTCATCCTTGACGCTATTGGTATTTTCAGCTCTGCTCAGTGCCCTCTCTACTTTGCTCCATAAACTGAGGAGTGAAGGGAACAACCTTTTTACATGGAAGAGACAGGAAGCTGCCCTGCCAGCCCTTTCTATTGGAGGTCAATAAACGCAAAACTGATTAAATGGTTCACATCAAGGGCAGCCCTCTCATACTCAACAGGCATTGTGCACCCACCGGAGTCGTACTGAGACCACCTGACTCATGTCAAGTCAACATATTCCGGGGATTTTATAAAGCGTCAACATATTAACTTCTGGCCACTACAGAGCGCTGGAGGGATAGGCAAAAGAGAAAGGGCTGGTAGAGTCCGGTGGGGTGTGAGCTGTGACACCCCTGTGCAGTATCCCTGTATCACCATCCAGCTTGTACTGAATGGTGGCTGGCTTTCACACGGCTCTGACCCTCCATTAATCAAAGAAACAGAGCACAGTTCACACAGACCCTGCAGCCTTTTCCAGCTCACTGTTACTATGCAACACTGGTGGTACTTTTACTTTTAATTACTTTCTTCCCCCACACATAGAAATCCATGCCCTAGCATTCATTCAATAAACACACCATGCGTCGTTAACATTGCATTTATGTTAATTACTCTCTTTTTCCCCTTCACGCATAGGAATTCATGCCTTGGCATTCATTCGATAAACACACACCATGCATTTATAGCGCTTACTACCCCTGACGAGGCATCCTAACATGGTCCCAGGATCTCACATGAACAGAAATCAGTAACTTTGATAATTTTTTATTATTAAAGATGGCTTTTCTTTAAGGATAGCTTGTAGGAGGAGGGTGGCTCAGCCAATACGTCCTTCTTAGTTATCACTTATTTGCATTGCCACTTCTTCCCCCCCCCCCCACTGTTTATATGTTGCTGGACAACATGTAAACAAACATTGACCAACCCAATAGAGGTCGCATAGGCGAAAGCTACTGGCTTTTCCAATGCTTGTTTAGTTTAGGAATGGATGAGAAAAGACCTTGTGATTATATAGAGATGTGAACGTTTTTTAGATTGCAAAAACATCCACCTCAATCCATCTCTGGAATGCCCACTCAATGCCGATGGTAATAGATATGTATCTTTACTTACATGAAAACCTTCGCATGAGTGGTTTCTTTTAAGAGTGTAAAACCAACTTCTTTGAATTCCAAAAATGTTATTACACTGGCCAAACAGGGTACTACCTACAAAGACGACATATCAACATAGAAATAGCTTTGTGAATCAAGACCCAGACAGTTTAAAGATGTGACAGATGGTGGTAGTTATAGTGACAGCAACATTTTTGTTGACAAATTTCAAAATTCCCTACAAGTATGGATTGTGGGCACATACCTGAACTATTCTCCTTAAAACCATGCTTATGTAACGTTAGGAAATTCGGGCGGTCGGAAGTGTCGTCAGATTTGGTAATGAGTCCCTCCTTCACTGACTCGAACCCACTCATGATCACCACGTTTGTCCAGCAGAACTGTAAGCTGAAGACGTCTCCATATTTTTTCCTGAGCTGCAATAAAGAAAGCGAGGAAAATGAGGGAAGGGCATTAGGGTCAAAACACAAAACATATTGAATGGCTCTATGGCATATCCTTAGTTTTTATTAAGGTCCCAGAAATGGCAATGTGTGTCACGAATACATGTGCATATCTGTTGTGTTGCATTTTGCTGTGGTGGTGATGTGTTGTGTTTTTAGGTCGAGCCTATAGCGGCAGCGCGCATGCGCTGCTTGCTCTGCGAGGCATGCAGTAATGGAGTATGGAGTGGAAGCTCCGCCCACTCTCAGCCCATGTTTTTAATTGGCTCGTGTCATTGTCTTTCGTAAATGCTGCCTTCTGATTGATTATGAAGCTTGTTAGTCCCTCCCATTATGGCCATGTCGTCATTTGTACTCTCCCATGGCTACTGGCCCCTTTACTTCAAGTGTTTCACAGTACGGTACATGTTTACACTGTGAGCACTACTTTGTCTGTGCCTTCTCGCCCCTTTCTCCCCTCTCCCCCCGCCCGCACTCCCGTTGTCCATGCTTCCCCCCGTTGTCCGTGATGCAATGCAATAGGTCTCACGCAAATGCGAGTCCTATTGCATTGCAAATGCTTGTTTTATTTATCAAATGCCATTCAGATGTACGTAGACTTCTCGGCTGCCATGGTTCGGCTGCAGAGTTATTGTGGCGAGGCACTCCTCCTCGGAAGCATGTTTGTGAAAAAACAGTCGCCATTTAGTGCGTTTGTGTTTACCTTGCTGTTCCCTTCACAGTCACAAAACAGGAAGGAAAAAAACAGAGACTCTTCCCTGGCAGAACTCTGCGCCGGCGCTAGGCATCAGGAGCATGCTCCGTCCCTGCGGTCTGCCCAGATGTTTGGGGTCAGAAAAGACGGCCCAGCATCTGCTTCCAATAGTGCCAGGGCGCGGTCCAGGCAGAGGCCATTCATTTCCACAAATAGAGCAGCCTTGAGGGATAGCTCCACGCAAGGTCATTGAAAGAGCGGTTTGTAAAAGGAGGGAGTGATGTCATCTTCGCCGAGTTCATTTAGTGTTTTTCATTGGGGTGTTTTAGATCGAATATCTTTCTTGGAGAACACGGCTTTATTTTGCCTCGCTCGCACAGCGAGCGACTCTCTGGTCCTCTGTGCAGCAGGCCACTTCAGCCATTGTGCTGTGATGGACCTGTTTGCTGGTGGTGGTGTGACTGCAGCCGGCTTGTAACCAGAAGTGTCGGGCGGGTGAGCAGGGCACGTCATGTAAACAAAGGCAACAACAGCTGTGGGACATAAAAGGATAATACTTTTGTTGGTGGTCCTTTCAGCTTTATCCCACGTGCTTACTACACACTGGACCTCCGCTAGTGCCAATGAGTGGAAAGTCGCCCACCCACACTGAGGCAGGCATTGCTTTTTGCTGGTTTCTGTTACATCCCGGGGGATATTCTCAAGAACGTGTGATAACTACCGCAAAATTAGTTTAACGCAACTCTTCACATCGCAGCCTATTGCGGGAAAACAACTCAGTGTTAACGTGGAATTCACAACACGGCGGCCCCATGCGATAGTCCAACAATAACGCGTCAAATGAACGTGTTAAAACTAACGCAACGCAGAAAAAACGCGGAACACGAACGCGAAAATAGTGGGGATAAGGCCAATCGCGATACAAAAATCCGCGATAACCAGCGAGAGGCCTGCAGTTCCCACGCGTCATGTGGGAAAATGCACAATAAAAGCAGAGTAAAAAAACGGTGAGATGACAATGTACGATCACAACCCCACATCCGTGACGCAGAACAAATGACCATTGTCCCGCATCAAATAGGCATCTCCTCACAGTCACAATGTACATTGACATGCAGTCTGCATGTAAACTGCGCAAATGCTGAAACATGCATGTAACACACAGTGAAACCGCATCTCCCTATTGCAGAGGGACAAGCAACCCCTCCTGCGCACAGACGTGTCATGACCATGATCAATCAATTATGAAAGCATGGACGAATGTAGCTTATGTACATGTTGCCCATGTTGTGGGACTTGAGTCACAGGGGGCATCCCTGCATCATGGTGATACATATCTGACCCCAAAAGGAGCCCTGTTGTCACTTGCAGGACACAAATGGCAGCCAAAATGGAATGAATTTGGACACATGTGAAACGCCGAAGAGTGGGATTCCCTGCTAACTGCGACACACAGAACTGGCAGTTCGAATACGTGACACCCTAAACAGCCTCTCTGCACAGAGGTGGCACACCCACCAGACATGAACAAATCATAAAATTGTCAGCAATACATGTCGCACTCACACTTGTCTGAGTGATGTGCCTGTACAGATGAGAGACATGCACTCAGGGAATGTGTTCTTTGAATGCATTTATTTGCACATGCTGTGCCTCTGGTCATTTTGTACTGTCCCATTACTGCCAAGGACTGCCACAAGGTGACGTGCTCATGTGAAGAAATTGTCAATGATGGAGTTCCTACGGGCTATTCCTGCTGCAGCTGCAGTGGGGTGTGGTCCACCTGCCTCATCTCCATAATCATCGTCCGGTGCATCTGGCACTTGTATCCATGGTGCCTTGCTGCATACACATATGTTGTGCAACACACAACAAGCAACGATCATCTTCCACACGATGTCTGGGTTGTACAGGAGCCTTCCACCTGTGATGTCCAGGCACCTGAAACGTGACTTCAACACGCCAAATGTGCGTTCCACGATGCCCCTGGTGCATTTGTGGGCCGCATTGTACTGCCTCTGGGCCTGTGTGTTCGGGGCTTGGAGGTGTGTCATCATCCAAGCGCAGAGTGCATATCCTTGGTCACCTGTGACAGTGCAGAGAGACATGAGTCAATAATTGGTTCTGCATGCTGTGTTGGCAGGCTCACTGGTTCATTGGTGTGTGATATGTGTGACTTTGTGATTCCTGCATGACATGTACTGCTTGTTGCAAATGAGCGGCATCAATGTGTATTACGTAGCCTCAATGCCGCTCCTCCCTCCCCCTGAGCATATTCACTAGTGTGCGCAGCACGGTTGCATCACTTTCACCCCTACGGCACACTATTGTCATGCCTGTCTGCGCACGCCAAATGTGCGTTCCACGATGCCCCTGGTGCGTTTGTGGGCCGCATTGTACTGCCTCTGGGCCTGTGTGTTCGGGGCTCGGAGGGGTGTCATCATCCAAGCGCAGAGTGCATATCCTTGGTCACCTGTGACAGTGCAGAGAGACATGAGTCAATAATTGGTTCTGCATGATGTGTTGGCAGGCTCACTGGTTCATTGGTGTGTGATATGTGTGACTTTGTGATTCCTGCATGACATGTACTGCTTGTTGCAAATGAGCGGCATCAATGTGTATTACGTAGCCTCAATGCCGCTCCTCCCTCCCCCTGAGCATATTCACTAGTGTGCGCAGCACGGTTGCATCACTTTCACCCCTACGGCACACTATTGTCATGCCTGTCTGCGCATGTCCACAAGCCTGACAACGACACAGTGATGTTGTGTGCTGAAGGTGGACGGACACGTGTGTGTAGGCCTATGGTAAGGACAGGGCGGACACAGATGTAGAGTTCATGCCTGGCTGAACTCGCCATGCGGTCGAGGGTAAACCTTTGGCTTATGCTGCGGAAATAGCGACACACACAACAGTTGGCATGTCTGATCCCTGACCCCGTGCAGGCCTGCGCACCCTCATTTACCCCTCTGCCGAGCCCGTACTCCGGGTGCATGCTACATGGCAACATTGTATATTGCGTGACGGGTGGCGCTGATACTACACCTGAGACACACGCATTAGTTACTTCCTTGGCAAGGCCTAAACTTAACCAAGCCCAGAGCCACGTGTTGAATGACCACACCCCTACGCCGTACTGCCGTACGCAGGTCCACTCCCTCACGCTCACAGGGGAGTCCGACACAGATACATGTCCCAGGTCTACCCCACTGCCTGAGGTGACAAGGTTGCGCCCGCTGTACACAGCACAACGTAATGTGGTATGGCCCGGGGCCCTCATGCATACATAATGACCACACGGACACACTGAGATTATCCGTGGAACTGGCTACGGGCACGTGCGCCCGGCACCTTTTATTGCCAGGGTCACACGTCCAGTGACGCCTGTGCTGGATGGGTGTTGGGTAGTGTAAGCCACCCCTCTGTGGTTGGTTGGTGCTGGCAACAACTACAACAGTGATCAGACAATCAGAACTTCAAAGTACAAACAGCAAGGGTCCATGACTTGAGCTGCACAGAGTTGGTGACCCCGGATGCACAGCAGCAGGCACAGGCACACCGCCACGGGACGGTGACTTGTGATGCACTGAGGTAGGGCCACGAGAGCTGAGCGGGTCCTTGTTGATGTCCAAGGAGAATGTCGCGGAGTGTTACGGGGGACAGTGGAAGGTGTCCATCCAGGGCATGATGCAGAGGGCAGAAGCAAGCAGAAACAGGCAATATGGAGGAGTTGAATGCTACAGTCTCCTTTTTCCCACGATGTCAGTATCAGCTACATGATGATGAAGACAACCCCCAGGCCATAGACTCAGACGCCACCAGAGTTCAACCAGAGAGTGTCCATGACTCCCGTGGCACAGAGTCAGTGGCACCAGAGCCAGAAGGGGATGCAGTCTGCGATGAGGCCTGTACAGTGATATGAAGTCTGCAATGAACAAATCAAGGCTCAGTTCCAATTGTGTGTCCTACTCGACCGCAGTGGGTGCCGGAGGCAGCGGTCAGTGCAGGGCAACCGCTGTGCAGCCAGCTCCTCCTGGATCTCTAACACACGGCGTTGAAATGGCATGTGGAGAAGATTCCTGGTTAACGGAGGTGGAGGCACCAGAGCTGAGCGGGTGTTTAGCCAGCGACGATGCCGTGTCCTGCCTGTTACGAACTGTATTGGATTGATGTGAGGCCTGCTGGACCGCAGTGTAGGCCGGAGGGAGCGGTCAGCAAGGGCCCACAGACACGTGTGGTCGGAATGCTATGCATAGAGTTGGTGGCACCACATCGAAGGGAGTATATTGATTTAAACTCTCATTAACATATGTACTCTGCCATTGTGTAATCAAGACTCAGTTCCAAATGTGTGACCTACTTGTCCGCTGTGTATGCCGGTGGAGTACGTCAACGACAAAGGAGTACTGCGAGCCTTGCCCGCGGAGGCCCTGATGGTCTGAGGAGGCTGCCAAGGTCGAGGGCCTCTGGCTTGGAGCGAGCACCGGCACGTGGTGGGCCCTCTTGGAGACAGGCCGGTGTCGGCAGGTGAGCAGTGAGGCCTGGATGTGCAGGGGCGGACGGGACTGGTTCGGGGACCAGCGGCCCGGGCTGCGGCAGGTGCACAGGATCGCAGGCCACACCGCTCACGGCGACGGCGTCGGCCTCGTGGTGGGGTGGGAGGCACCGCCCTGGCAGACACGTTGGGCATTCCGGAAGGGAACCACGCCCAGAGCTACATGCTTTTTATTCACACCCCTACGCTGGCCTGGCGTACGCCGGGCCAGCCCACTCCGCACACGCTTACAGGGGGGGACGTCACAAGCTATATTTCCGAGACCTTCCCCACTGGCTGGGGTGACATGCTTGCATCCACTGACCACAACACTACCACCACCAGCAGTATATGTCGACATGGATATGTCTGTGGTCTGCATACTGCAGTCTGTCCAGCACTTCCACGCCACACTTGGCATTGTGTGCATTCTCATTCATGGGTCACTTGCCTCCTTCGCACATGCCTGGTTCCCACCTCTCCCCACATAATGCTGTTGTGTGGCTGAGGTGCCATGCCGTTGATGGCTCATGTACATAGCTAGCCCAGGTTTCCGCAGTACGTTGTGCTGTCGTGTATGGTGGGTGGGCATGTTGTATGTGAGTTTGTAACATGTGCATTCCCAGGGTTGTGAGTTGCATGATTGTGGAGTTGAGGTGTGTGGTGTGTTCATTTGGTACTTACCAACGAGCACTGCATTTCCGTAGGTGCCATCCTGGAAGCGCCGGTTGATGATGGACTGTCAGAAGATGTATGAATCATGCACACTGCCTGGGTAGTTGGCGACGACATTGGTGAAGAGTCCCCGGTGATCCACTATTGCCTGCACATTGATGGAATGCGTGTCCTTTCTGTTGCGGTAATTGTGTGCAGTGTCGGCAGGGGGCACAAGTAGGACATGTGTGCAGTCAATTGCCCCCAACACGTGCGGGAAGCCTGCTATGGCGTAGAAGCCTTGCTTGGTCTCCAACTGTTCCTGCGCAGTGTGGGGGAAGTATAGGTACTGGGGTACCAAGCTGATGATGGCATCCAGGACAGGTTTGAGGAACTTAGATAGGGCTGGCTGTGAGACTCCTCCGACTCTGGCGGTTGTTGGTTGGAATGTCCCAGAGGCCAACAGGTGCAGCACAGCCAGCAGCTTTGTCTGAGGTGGGATGTTGGTTGTCCGCTGTGTTGGTACCGTCAGCCTGTGGGCAATGATGGTCAGGAGGCGTAGGATGGTTGACCTTTTGAGTCTGTAGTGGGCAATGACATTCTCTGGTGTCAAGTCTGTGAGGCTGGTGCGTTTCCTGAAGGTCCGCTGTCTTTGTCTGCGCTGCCTCCGTGGTGGTCCGGGGGGTGGGGGGGGGAGGGTCCGGGGGGGGTGGCGGACCTGGGTGTGGTGGCGGTGGGTGTTGTGGCCCTGTTGGGGCTCCGTGCTGCATGATGAGTAGCTCCATGGCATCTGTTGTTCTTCAGGTGTGGCTGTGGGCTGGGCTCCCTTTTCTGGTGCAGGTTGTCGTCCGACTTTGCACCAGGTCAGAGCAGGTGTTAATTTCCTGCTGCTAACGCGCCATATCGCCTGTTTTGTGTTCTTATCGCCGATCTGGCTGGTCGTTGAGAATGTTGCGTTGTGGTGTTGTCGCGGATTTTTGCTCGGGAACGCCTACTCTGCATCTCATTAGCGATAGTTGCCGGGCTCATTTGTGGCGATGTTTTTAGCGGCTGCTATCGCAGGTAAACTGGTGATATCGGCTGTTTGCACCAGCTTGTGAATGGGGCGATAATTTTATCGCGACTTTGGCTGCGATAATGTGCCGTTAACTTGGCGATAGATCCTTGAGAATATGCCCCCCGAGTGTTGAATAGGTGTTGTGAACGAAATGTGTTAACCCAGGAGAAGAGAAGATCGTGCGTTAGTCGCCTACCCAACAATGGTTTGTTAGCAGCACCAGCCTTGAAACTTCTCCACAAGCATACATGCCAATAGACCCGATTCATGCGGGAGACTCCCGATTTTTTAAGCAAATAATCGCTTTTTTTAGGCGTCTCCCGCCTGAAATTGCCCCTGCTTCAATAGAAGTCAGTGAGAGAAACACATTCTCCCGATCATTTTTTTAATAATATCAAACTTTCCACTCCTAAAATGTTGGCATGTATGCCACAAGCAGAATTGGTACGGGCAGGCAGTGGGCGTTTCCTTACCACACACCCTTTTACTTAGAGGGGTGGTTTTAGAGGGCTATATTATGCCAGCCCATGGAGTCCACCTCTCGGCCCCCACTTGCAGGCCCGCGGCTGGAGTCTGTGAGATGAATGCCATTTCACTAAAGCACAACCTCTTGATAGATTTACATAATTTCGATTGCACCAAAAATACAAGCATTTGCAATGCAACAGGTCTCGCATTTACACGAGTTTCAGCTATTGACAATGCCTTTTATTTATCTTTTGGTTTTTGAAACATAAATAAAACACATTGTCATTTACAATGCCAATAGCTTAAACTCACGTAAATGCGAGACCTATTGCATTGCAAATGCTTGTTGTTGTGTTATAATAGGGTTGTTGTATTTGTCTTTTGTTGTGCTGTGCAATTATGATTCTGTTGTGTTCTTTCGGTTTGAGTTATGCTATTGAGTTTTTTTTATTTTGACCTTTGTAATTACATTAGAGTTGGGTACAAATGCTGCTACTTTCCAGCCAAAAGCATCACATGACTTTAAAGTTCCAGCGACGAACAACTATTTCCAACTGTCTATGGTGGTAAAATACCACTGTTCCAGTTCTTCAACTATTTAAAACAACAGTCTGCTCAAACCAGTGGCAGAGACTTGTTTTAAATTATGCACTGCCAGTGCTTACTTGTGTGATACGTCCAAAGAGAGAAGAGGAAGCAAGAAAAATCAGGGCATGTAGAGATAAAGAAAATAGAACAAGCAATGGTAAATGCAATAGGTTCGCCTATGTGATTAAGTTATTTTTTGATGTAAGTTTTAGCTTGGTGAGCAGCTGTGCAATATAAGTTACTGAAACTCCGCAAAAGTGTTCTGACTTGTTTATTGAGAAAAGCAATATATTGTGCTGTAACTGGTGGAAATATAAAGCTGGGACATTTAGGTGAAGTGCGGAGGATTTAACTAAAATGAAATGCAGCCCACAATGTTCTCCAAATACAAAAGTGAGAAACATGTTTTAGTATGGTTGCGATTTAGGGGGTGGAAAGGGGCATCGTAGAAAACATAAGAAGATGAGTTAAAAGGCGTTGGAGAGAAAAAAATCATACTGCTCACAAGCACGCTTGAAATACATGCTGACACAAGGAGATTAAATTGAAAACGTCGGACAAACCAAAAAATGCAGCCGAAAAGCACGCAAATCATATGTAGTCCTAATGAAATATCTACACCGTCCGTGAAGTTGTTAACTAATATAGAGTGAAGATGTACAAACCGAGGGAGATTTAGTGAAGTGCAGAGAACAAGTAAACAATCATATGCAGCTACAATATATCAAGCATGTTATATGTTTGTCTGAATGTGCCTGTCCTGCAGATTTGCATCAGGAGACCACAACAGTCGTGTGAGATGCATTATCTGGTGACTCCGCATAAGTGTCTCGTGTCCATGCACTTTATGCTAAGGCCTTCTACATTTCACCTTTTTGGCACTCTGTTTACTTATGTGGGAATTTTTTAAGGCCAGGCAAAGAGTGCGCACTCTAAGATGGTCCTGAACTCCTGATCCAAGTCCTGATTTCCCGCTTTTGAGCCCTATCCACGCAGTTACTATGCACTCTTTCTTAGGCAATGTGATACTTGGTTCTCAGTACCGGATTTGCAGAGGTTTCACCAATCACGTTGAAGGTGCTTATCTGTGGGACTGGAACAGCAGAGCATTAGTAGAACTGTGCATGGTGGTTAGCACTGAAACAGCAAGGGGGATAGGTAAAGTGATTACAATGATCCGTTTTGCTAATCCCCATCAATGAACTGAGCAGGGTGTTTGGAAATTTGTGACACATGCCGGACTGGGTTAAGTGCATAAAGCTTACTTTAATACAGTAAATAAATCGTACGCGTCTGCAATAAAAGACTAAGGGGCCCATTACGATACCCGGCGTAAATAAATCCGCCAGGCATGGAAGCGGCAAAAATCCGCCCGCACACACCGTCTGAACACCGACCACGCCATTACGATTACACAAACCGAAAACCGCCATCGGCGGAAAAATCACACAAAATACCGCCCGCCATCGTCCGAGTCGGAGTCAAACCGCCCGCCACGGACGGAAACACGCACGACAACACAAAACCGCCCGCCCTCACGGCCGACACACCGCACGTGAAATTACGATCGCACCGCCATGAGCGCGGGAAAACTACAAATATACCGCCCGCCAGCGCAAACTACGCCGATGAGAATCGACACGGCAGAAGCCATGGCGCCCACGTCCCTGCACAGAAACCATCCGCTCACAAAACCAATAGCACACAACATGGCCAACAAGTCCACACAGCAAGGCACGCACAAATACACAAGCACAGTACACATCCCGAAAACACCCCCCGGACAAACAAAAACTACAAAGGCCAGAACCCCAGACACAACACACCTGAAAACAACAGACCATGAGGACACACCCACATAGGTGAGTACAAAAGCAGCACTCCCACAGACCACAACCCCTTGCAACATTGCAAACCAGAGAGGAGAGGAGAGGACACAGTGACACAGCAAGGACAACAGCACACCACAGAAACGCACACATCACAACCACCACCACCACCACCACCAAACACCGGCACCACAAACCCCCTGCACATTACACAACACACACCGCACCAGCACCACAAACACCATGGCACCACAAAGAATGCCCAAGTTCACGCCCATTGAGCTGACGGTCATGGTCGACGAGATCATCAAGGTGCACCCACAAATCTATGGGAACATGGTCCAGCACACACCACTAGCCACCAGAAACAGAATGTGGAACTGGATCGTAGACCAGGTCAATGCAGTCGGGACCCTGCCCAGGAACAGAGTCGAAATAAACAAACGGTGGAATGACGTCAAGAGCCTGGTCAAGAAGAAGGAGGGCAAAAACAGAGAGCTGGCTGCCGTCACTGGCGGAGGGAATCCCGCGCTCTTCAAGACCTTCAAAGCGTGGGAGGAGAAGGTGCGAGTCATCATCCATCCCGAGATCCTCGCCGGATTAGCAGGGGGAGTGGAGGCTGGTAAGTACAAACTAATGTATACCAGCACACCGCTATGTACTCACATGCACTACCACCATGCCACAGCTCCCAGGGACAAACACCCCCATGTCCAGCACACAATACACAACACACACATGCAACAGACACCACCACACACAGCCCAAACAGAACAACTGTAAGATGTGTGGGGACATGTGTACATTCAGCCAGCCACGTAACCACCAACAGGTCCCCAAATATGCCAGAAGCGCCACAACGAGCACCCACCACACCCATGTGTCCGCCACAGCTGCACAAACCGACAAGTAACAGGTAAGTGGCAGGAACACAAAGTGCAGTGGGTGGGACGGTGGACAGCCCAAGTACAACACACACCAGGCCCCTAGTCCCACAGCACAGCAAGGAGGAGCATCCCCCACACCCCACAGCCACGTGTCAGCCACCGCAGTGCACAACGACAGCCGAAAGGCAGACATCACGGTCCACAGCAATCGGGTGTCAGTGGGTGTCCAGCCACCCCCACGACCCACAACACCCACCACCCCCACAGACCTGCAACATGGAGCACCCCCGCTTAGAGCCATGTGGCATCCAGTACAGTGCACGCACGAACAACCTGCAGGTGGGAAACTGGACAGGGCTGGATTACTGGAGGCATGAGGACCGGCACACGACCAACACATGGGACATGTCACGTAGCAGACGAACACGCAGCACCGCCCACCGTCACGAACAAGTGAACAATGTGCACACGGACATGAACAACAGACTCACACCCCACATGACCCATCACAGACATAGCAACACCCAAGGAGCCACGTCTGCATGCACAAGCCACACTGAATATAGTACCACACGGCAGCCACTGTGCAACTCATCACACACAACCGAAACACCATTGAAGTCCTGTCCATGTAGCCCCTACTGCCTGTCAACCACACACCCCACAACTACGCCTATGTAAGACAAACAACACAAGACGCAACAGAGCGGAACAACAGAAATGCACACGAACACCACTGAACCCATCAAACACACAGACACACCATGCACATACAACATACCATCCATCCCATCCGTCAGCCCCAGTCTCATGAAAGGCATGTCATCCGCACAGCTGCCACACATACAGCAGTCACGCTAAGATACATGCCCATGACCAACCATGTGCCAGAAGTCAATGAAGCGCACGACACACTGTGAGCAACAACACACAACATGGGCCACACCCCCCACGAGCACTGCAGTGATGCACATGGCACAGGGCAGCACGCACACCAAGGAGATGGGACAACTGCAATACGTTGGCTTTCACACACAACCATCACTCACACATAACGATGCGTCCAATGCCATGTCCAGTAATCACAACAGACAGCAAATATGCAGGCCATGTCAAGCATGCACACACCTCAAACCATGCACTGTCATGCTGCCACAACACATGTCACGTTCGGCACCCATGGCTCACAGCATGTAGCCCAAAAGCATATTCCCTCCCAAATGCGAATCTGGGGCATGGCCCCCATGTTGCCATATGCGTTCCTAAGCGTTCCATTTGAACCCCAAAAGCATATTCCCTCCCAAATGCGAATCTGGGGCATGGCCCCCATGTTGCCATATGCGTTCCTAAGCGTTCCATTTGAACCCCAAAAGCATATTCCCTCCCAAATGCGAATCTGGGGCATGGCCCCCATGTTGCCATATGCGTTCCTAAGCGTTCCATTTGAACCCCAAAAGCATATTCCCTCCCAAATGCGAATCTGGGGCATGGCCCCCATGTTGACATATGCGTTCCTAAGCGTTCCATTTGAACCCCAAAAGCATATTCCCTCCCAAATGCGAATCTGGGGCATGGCCCCCATGTTGCCATATGCGTTCCTAAGCGTTCCATTTGAACACCAAAAGCAAAGTACAAACCAGACCCAGGATGGGCCAGGAGCCCGCATACACCAGAGTCACAATGAGTAGGGGCACAGCAACACACCCATCGGCATGGCCAATCCGTCCCATGCCACATGTGCACAGCACACAGTCCCATTGCCAAGCACACACAACTACAAATGCCACAGCCACACACACGCCTCCGGGAAACCCATGTACGAGATTGCACGAACTGTCAATGTCAGACGACAAATACATACTTCGCCAGGTGCAACACAATAACAAATCTCATTCTCTCCACAGGTGACGAACTGCCGGATGCTGGGGATGGAGACAGCAGCCAGCACAGCCAGCCCACAAGCCCCCAACGAGGACACACAGATGTGGAGGATCTCACCTCCTCTTCGGACACGGACCACCAAGCAGGCCCATCTGGTGTGGCAGGGCCCAGCCGCTCCCCAGGACCCCTCCTACCCACCAACCCATCATCCAGGGCTGCTGAACAGTCCCAGCCCCCTGCTGCCACTGTCGTTGCGGCCACACCCACGGTCATTGCGGCCACACCCACGGTCATTGCGGCCACTACCACTGCCGCAACCGCCACCATCGCCGCACCGACCACCACCGCCGCCACCACCACCACGTCTTCGCTGGCACCAGCCCCAGCGCAGGTGGTGGCCCGGCCGACTGGATCCACCCTGGGAGCCACAGCGAGGACCGTGGTGAGCAATGTGGCTAGTGGGCAGGCCGGTGGCAGCAGGACTGGTAGGAGGAGCAGGGTCAGGGAAACGCCAGCCTCCCCTGGGAGCCATGCCCTGCCTCAAATGGCCAGAGTCCTTGGGGCCTATGAGGAGGCCCAAGAACAATGGGTCAGGTCTGCTTCAGACACGCGGGAGGTGCTGGGGGTGCTGAGGTCCATGGACGCCCGTATAGGTCAACTCGTGGACCTCATGGGCCAGCTGGTGGTGGCGGTGAGGACACGGCCAGGGATAGCAGCTCCCCTCCGCCACCACCTGCCGGGGCGCAGGGTCGAGCAGCAGTGTCCAGTTCCCCTGCGTCCACAGCCAGTGAGCACACCTCAACCACCAGCATGTCGCAAGCAGGCACCCCCTCGCAAACGTGGAAGGGGCCGTCCGAAGTGGAAACCGATCTCCCGGGAGGACTTCGCACGCTCCAAACGCAAGTGAGGCAGCCAGCCAGCCTTCCTTGACCAGCCACTGCATTGACTTGGACTACGATCCCACTCCACACAGCCATCTGGATGGCATGTGTGTGTTGGACTATGGACATAGAACCAGTGGGTACACCCTGAGCATCACGCAGCCATGACCGACAGCTCATTGTCACTGCACGCACCACTTTTGTCATCACCTTACACACAATCACATGTCACAGTTTGTAATAAATGCACCTATTTCACTAACTGCTGTTTGTGCCCTGTGTTTTATTTGTACGGAATACAACGGCCACCTTGGGCGGAAAGGCACCTGATGCGTGGCATGGCAATGGAATCCGGAGGGCCTGTAGGGACCTAGGGTGGGAGACAGAACAGGAGCACATTCAATGAGTGTGTCACACACCCATCACACAGTACATGTCAACAACTACAAGCAATGTACACACATCGCACAGAGCAATAGGGCACAATGCCACAGTCACCAACAGTGGCATACTACCCTGGCCATGGAGCGTTGACACACAGAACGTAGTGAACAAACGGCCACCCTGACACAGCACACACACACCTGCACAGATACAGCCACATCAGCTGTCGTACATGGACACTCACCGTCAAGTGAAGTAGCGGGCGATGAGCTGCTGCCGCACATTCCCAGCTTCCTCCTCTCCGCTGTCCTCCTCACTCGAGCTGTCCTGGTCTGCGGGCTGGGGCCCTGGTTGATCTCCGTCATCCACAATGAGGGGGATCTGCTTCCGAATGGCCAGATTGTGCAGCATGCAGCATGCCACCACTATCTGGCACACCTTCTGTGGGGAGTACGCCAGTGCACCCCGGTGCGGTCCAGGCACCTGAACCTGGACTTGAGGAGGCCAAGGTACGCTCGACCACACGTCTGGTCCTCCCATGTGCCTCATTGTATCGATCGTCTGCTGGGGTGCGAGGATTCCTCAATGGACTGAGCAGCCATGCCCCATTCGGGTACGCAGAGTCACCTGGGTGTGAGGGACACAGAGAACCGTTGCTATTCCAACTGGACAGGGGACAGCATCGCACAACCAGCACGCTACACCACTCCACATACTCACCGACAATACAGCCACGATCCTGTTGCAGATTGGCCATAAGTCGTGGCAAGATGCTGTTGCGCATTATGTGTGCGTCATGGGCCGAGCCTGGGAACTTTGCACACACGTGGGTGATCACCATGTCCGCAAGGCACACCACTTGCACATTCAGGGAGTGCGTGTGCTTCCTGTTGCGGTACAGGTGCTCAGTGGCCTGTGGTGGAACAAGGCCAACATGTGTGCAGTCAATGGCTCCAACGACGTGTGGGATTCTGCCAAGGGCATAGAATGCACCCTTCACTGCCGCCAATTCACGAGCCCTGGGGAAGCGGATGTACCTGTTTCGGTACAGCATCATGGCTGCCAGTACATCCCTCAGCACCTTGCTGAACATGGGCTGGGACATCCCTCCTCCACTGCCCACTGTGTGCTGGAATGACCCAGTGGCGAAGAAATGCATGGCGGCCATCACCTTAGCCGTGGGGGTGACAGCAGTCGGATACACCCTGCGGGGACGGAGATGGGGTTCTAACATGGCACACAGTCGATGCAGGGTTGGCCTGTCCAGCCGAAACTTCCTAATAACCTCTGTATCGTCCATGTCCACCAGCAATTGGTATGGGCGGTCAATGTTCGGTCTCCGCCTAGGGAAATTGCAGAGGACACATGTCAAAGCAACACAACACATAGCAATTTCGCATACACATCACTGACATGACTGAGCAAGCACATGAGCCACAGCCCAGCTGTCAAGCTGGGGCGGCACGGCCACAATACACTTACACAGGTCTCCCAACAATGGCAATGGCTAGTGAGACATACCACTGCCATGTGCATGCACATGGGGATCTAGGCCCCAATGACTTGCGGGGCGTGCTGATGGGGACTGACTGCATATTCGTCAAGCGGCAACGCCACGGCAACATGAGTGTCTGCTGAGCATGGAACTGCTTCCGAGGCTGGATGAGTATGGCACACGACGACGATGTGGGCACAGGCTGAGCGGCCAAAACAAGTGGGACCTGTGGCACGAGGGGATATGAGACAGTAGTAGGTGTCATCACTGCACCCTATGTACAGCACTGTACGGATCACACCTCCCGAAACATTGACAGGTGTCCACATTGACAGCCCCATGCCAAGACGGCTGTGTGCTTGCAGACACACGTCACAGGTGAGAGGTTACATTGCACGTGCCAGGTGGGAGCTGGCATGTGTGTGCATGTGTCTCCTGTTCAGGATCCACCAGATGGGCGCTGACTCTGTACTGACCATTGGACACAGCATGTTTCGTGGAAGGCTTGTGTGTGTGGGATGGTGGCACTGGATGTGCCTCCGTTGGGTGGGGGCCATGCACAGGGCGGGTACGTCGATGATTGCGCATTGTTGGTCACGGTGGGTGCACCCACTAAGATGTGTTGCCCTGTGTTCAATTCCTATGTCTGCATGATGATGGACTGTAGATGTGGGCAGACTACACATTGGTCGATGTGCTGTCTATATGCATGTGCCTTCACACCAGGCACAGCTGCCCCTGCACATGTGACCCCTGCTGGACTCGCTGCTGGGTCTGTGGAGCTGATGCACCTTCTGTGCGTGGGGCGGACAGCTCTCCTCACTTCCCTCATTGCGCATGTCATGACTTTGCCGCAGGTGACATGGATCATGGAGGGCCCACATGTACGCGTGGGTAGGCTACACATGATTGTTCACTGGTCGCCACCCCCAGTCAGTGTTTCGAATGGGAAGGTTGTCGTGCTGGTGGTATGTTCGATGTGGCGGATGGGCGGGCCTAGGTGCGGGCTTACATTCCGGACATGGGGGGTAGTTGGATTGGCGACTAGTTGCAGTACACACGGGACACGTCTCTTCCTTTCCACATCTGGGTCATCCCTTGTACTAACTGACAGTGATACAGTCATCTTCGCCCCAGCCCTCATGTCCTCCCCTCGCCCCCCAATATGCATGCTCACCTGCGAGGCTAGCGCTTGCACAGGCAGCCCCAAGCTCGCACCAGAGAGGGCAAGGAGTGTATGTGTGGGTCCAGTTGCACGAGTGGGCTGTCTCAGGGTATGATGTGTGGCGGGACGCCGTCCACCTGCGTGGTGCCCCAAATGGAGACCCGGCCTGCATGGACTATGCATCACAGTCTTCGCCTTCCGGATCCGCCACCTGCGACACCCAGTGGCTGTGGCTGCCCTTGCGGCCAGGCCGTGTCCGTCTGTGGCTGATGGCCCACACATTCACTCTTTGGCCTCTCTGGGGAGGGCTCAGGGGTGGTGGCGCACGCGCTTGCACTTAGTCGCAATGGCATGTGGCGTGGTTGGTATGATGGGCAATGGATGGGATGGTGCGAGCCACCTCCTGTGACGTCAGTGCTGCTCGTGCTGTGGTGCGTCCCCTACACTTCCATTTGACTTTTTGCCATGCTAGACGTTGAGGTTCTATTGCCTGCGTGATATGACCAGGAGGAGCGCGAGGAGACCTCTCACACACCATGCTCCACTGCCATCCCGTGCCCTGTATCGCCTGTGCGGATTGTCTATGTTGGGGTTACACCTGGTCGACTGGGGCTGTGTGTGCCTTGTCAAGGGGCATGGCGGGCGCACAACAGGATCCAGCTTGTCCACAGAGGGTGGGCTGAGGTGCGCCTGGTACCGCTTTGTACGTGTGCCCGGCTGCTGTGCACACACGTGTTCACTCCCCCCGACAGGTGTCCTCTCACAATGCCCAGGGAAGCGGTGGTGTACTGTTCATGACCCCTCCCAACACGGCGTGCTCCAACTTGGCATGTGCGCATCTACCCGTCACACCCACCCACCTGAGCACTGCGTCCATACGACTTCACACGACACATGTGTGTCTTCCACAGTTGTGCTACTCATTTGCGTTGACATCCAATACCAGTGGACTACATGGTCATGTCACGACTGCCGTGTACTTCACATACTCTCATCCTCTCTCATTCATACTTGTGAAATGAGTCAGCGGAGACAGTTTTGGTTTCAAACATTATATTGAGTCTTCTGTCCTCTGTGATGCAGTATAGTGGACACTACTGGCAGCGGAATACATGTTGAGGATATACTGAGCATGATTGCAAATGGGATAGGGTGTGGGGTTACATGTGATTGGCTGTTGCATGTGGGATGTGGGCTTCAGAGTGACATCTGCTTGGCCAAGGCTGTGCTAATGTACATTTACATATAGCTGCGGAGCTGCGGACTTTGACACAGACGGTATACATGTAGCCTACCAGACCGCTTGGCATCATGGGCACAGTCCATCTCAGTTCCATGTGACAGGTTTGCTGCGGTTGTTCCTCATGCACGCGTGCATGTGAGATGACATCAGGGCATGTGCTTGCGTGCATGCAGCGGCGTGCCACTTGTTGTTGCACTGTGGTGGTTACTGGACATGTCACAGTCACTGGGGTCGTGTTGTTGTTGTATGCACTTGACGTCCATGCAAAGGTCCTGGTATGGGATTCCCGGGGCAGGGGTGGGAGGGGTGCAGCACCCACAGACTCCAGGCGACCTATTCATGTCCACTGAGCGGTGTGTGTCCATGTGCGCTGGATCCATGTCGTGTCCTGGTTGTTCGTGCAGTTCCGTCCATGTGGGTGCGATACACAGAGCCCATGCCACTGCCTCCCACGATGCATGCGGTGTTCCTGGATGTGATGGGGAACAGTGTGCATGTCCCGGTCATATCCGATGTCATGGCGATGTCGTTGATGGTGTGGTTACAGTTGCCGGTCGTTTGGTATGGCTGTTGTGGTGGTGACTGGCCAGTCCGTGCGGAAGCTAAGCATGGGTGCGGGGTTGGACATCATAGGTCACTCGGGGAACCTGCGTTGTGGTCCGACGTATTTACAGGTTGTCAGGTATGCGATGCCGTCCAGCAGGGCTTCCATGTCATTGGTGGTGTACATGTTTGCCAGCCAATGTAGCGGATGGTGGCTGTCAAGGTGTTGTTCGTAAGTTGTCCCTTGGAGGACCATGATGGGGCATGCTGGGTGACATTCGATGTAGCTGTTCTCGATGATCCGTCGTGTGGAGGCACAGTGGTCCCATTTCAGTGCGGGTGCGATGTTGGCCACATACGCCATGCCCCCATAGGCAGAGCAGGCCCTGTCGTGTGCGTCCAGAGGGAGGAGTAGTGGTAGCAGGTCCGCCTTCAGACATGCCGGGTTGGAGAGGCATATCTCAACGGGATGCTGGTAGGGACACCTCCGACAGTAGAAGACGGGCATGACGCAGCTGAACAATGTGATGCGGTAAGTCAGTCGGTAACTTACGTTCAGCAGGGACAGGAGATCGCATCCCAATGTATGGAACAGGTTGGTTTTGTACAGCTTGAGCTGTTCGGCGTAGTTGGGTAGGTGTGTTGCGGTTGCCATTTCGCAGCGGTGCGTTGTGGTGGCGTGCTCCGGCTGTGTGTGCAGTCTGCAATGTGCACGCTCCGAGGTTGCTGTGAGCTCTGTGTAGTCGTAGGGAGACAGGACTTGTGTTCTGTTTGCTTGTTTGGAGGACACGGGCCCTCTTCCCACATGCTTCTCAGACAGTTCAAGGTCAGTGATGTGTGACTCCTTCCAATTAACTTGCATGTGGCCGACATGGGGGAGTGTTTTCTTCTTTCTTCCCCGTCCGTTGTGTGCTTCTGTGATATGCGCTATCTGCCCTGTGGTCGGTCTCCTCGGCATGCCTGTGTTGGTCTATTCTTGGACAATGGCTGTATTCACCCGGCTTCTGTCGTAGGGCTGTGGTTTCGGTGTTGGAATGGAAGGTCATTCAGTGCTGTCTGCTCTCCCTTGTGTGGGCGGCAGGCTGCCTTTCCGCTCTGCGTTGGGCCTTGTGTGTGAATGTTATTCTTGGGCCACCTGTTGTCGGTCCCCGTGCTCTTTGGTGTTCCGCTTTATATGTCTTGTTCATATGTGCAGGGTGGTATGGGTTTTTCAGTGTGGTACTGGCGTTCCTCTTCCCGAAGGGGCCCTGCTTCTCCTAGTTGGTGTTGCCGCCGCTGTGTGCTACGCCATGTTTGTTACACTGGGGTGTGTCCTGCTGTTGCGTGACTTCACTGACATGTGTGCGTCGGTTGTGTGGCGTTGGGTGTTGTCCGTGAATTGGGCGTTGGGGACATGTCTGTGGCAGGCCTGTCACGTGTCATGTGCGTTCGGGGTGGGGCTGATGTGTGTGCTGCTTGGTTGTGTCCCTGTGTCTGTGTGCGACGCATGCATGGCGCTGCGGTTGGCCTCGGCGTTGTGCGCATGTGTGGCGGCGTCATCGGCGCTTTGGGGCCGTGACGGGGTGGTTGGTTCCTAGTCCCAGGTGGTGTGTACACATGTGTTCCGCGATGTTACGATTTGGCCTGTGTGTCATATGTGGATGCAATGGTGGATGTGTAGTGTACACGCGCTGGTGGGGGGTTGTCCGCTTTTTCCGCCCTTGCACTGTGTGCGCTGTTTGCGTGCACTTGTTGTGTGTGTGCCTACCTGCGTCTCCGCGGTACGTTGCGTCCTTGGTGGTGCATCAGCAGAAGCATGGGAAGGGCCTGCAGTGCTGGATTCATGCTCGGGGTGCCGCTTCTTCGTTGTCCGTGCTCTGCGTCCGTGTTACCGCCTCTCTTTCACGTGCGGTGTCTCTTAGCCGTGGGAGCCGTTTGTTTGCGGCATCGTAATTTATGCGCCGGGCGGGACGTGTTTCGTCGGACGGTGTGTGTCAGTTAGCTGCGCCGCTACGTGTACGGGCGCACTTTGATGGCGGACGGTGTTGCTGGCTTGCCGGCGGTGTTTGGCCTACTTTTCGCATCGTAATTGGACGGGCGTGTGGACTGCTGCGTGCCGGCGGTAACTGGTGCTTTTGCATCCGCCAGCACGGCGGTGGTGCTTCCGCCCGCCATCGTAATGAGCCCCTAAGAACCTATACAGTGTTTAAATGAAAATGGCAGCCTGCACATCATGCAATATTTCTTGCCTTTGTCATTAATTATCATGTTAGTGTATCTCAAAATTAGAAGCACGAGAATCTAATCTCTACGATAGCTTATTTATACGTCGCCCTTAAGGAAATTGTGAGTCATTGTGACTCATTTTTTTTAACTTTCAGTTTAGCCCTGACATTTTATCTACAGGCAGCCCTGGAAAGTGCATTTCTGCCACCTCCATATTATACAGAGTCTAGGATTTAGGAAATACACAGACATCGAAAGAACATTAGGTTCAGTTCTCAGAGCTGTTTGAATGGCTGATTAATTGATAAGCCCTCCGCCCATCCACTTCTAATAGAAGTCTAAAGGGAATTGGCTTCTCCCGCCGCGCAGGACACCTAACAGCTGGAGGGGGTGGGGGGCTTGCACACAACTCCCAGCAACGCCCGTGACAGCGCACTCACCGACGCCAGCACAATGCGCCAGGAGGCGCATAAAGGGAATTGGCTTCTCCCGACACGCGGGACACCTAACGGCTGGTGGGGGGGCCTTGCACACAACTCCCAGCAACGACCACGACAGCGCGCTCACCAATGCCGTCACAATGCGCTAGGAGGCGCATAAAGGGAATTGGCTTCTCCCACGCATGAGACACCTAACGGCTGTGGGGGGTTCTTGCACACAAATCCCAGCAACGCCCACAACAGCGCACTCACCGAAGCCATCGCAACGCACCGGGAGGCGCAAAAAGGGAATTGGCTTCTCCCGCCACATGGGACACCTAACTGCTGGAGGGGGGGCCTTGCATACAACTCCCAGCAACGCCCACGACAGCGCTCTCACCAATGTCATCCCAACGCGTCAGGAGGCGCATAAAGGGAATTGGCTTCTTCCGCCACATGGGATACCTAACAGCTGGAGGGGGGCCTTGCACACAACTCCCAGCAACGCCCGCGACAGCAAGCTCACCAACGCCATCACAACGCGCCAAGATGCGCATAAAGGGAATTGGCTTCTCCCGGCGCGTGGAGAGCGCATGGGCCATGCCCGCATCAGGCCTGGGCCATGGCCCGTCTTAGCACGGATGAGGGCTGGGCCACCCCCCTAAGAATTGACTTATGGCCCTGCAAGGTACTGTGTGTCTGTGAGCATTCGCAGTGAACTCCGGCCATTGCGCTCAAATGCTTTGCGTGCTCAGGATTTCCTGGTCCTTGTGCTAAGTTGGGAATGGGGAAAAGGAAAGCTGCTGATGGTGGGTCAGGGGAGGTGCCTGCAAAATCTAAAAAGACTAAAAAGTCCATGAAGCATGCTGGGGGGAACTGTGTACTTGACCGAATAGATAATTTATTGGTGGAATGTGAGGAACTTTTAGTCCCACCAGAGTGCTCCCCGAGCCGCAACTCTAAGGTCGCCACAACTCTGGCAAGATTAAGAACACAAAAACACATTCCCCACATATTTAGGAAACAGACTACACAAAGTCCCAGGTCTGACATTCCCAAGCCATCTGTCATTGAAACATCTCATTCAGCCATCTTGCTGACCGAAGGTACACCCGCACTTGATCTAACCTCTAGTAACAGATTTACACCACTTTTAAATCTGGTAGATGACTCACTAGCAATGGGTGAACTGGAAGGCGGGGGGTAGGAGATGACCACTTACCATCCGAGGGCAAGTTTGGAGCAATGTAGACGACCTCAAGATCATAAGCGACTTGAGAGCAGAAATCAAAGCTCTCAACTCCACTATAGGTGACCTCAGAGGCCAGGTGAATCTTCTCCTGGCAAGAGGTGCAAGCACTAATGCCCAAGGGAAGGAATTGTCCCCACGGACTCGCAACCCACCTGATAATGATACATGTTCGGTTCCCGTAGGGCGTTGTTACTCACCTCCAAAAGTTGCCCCTGTAGGTCCCAAGCGGATCTTTGCTGAGTTAGCAACATCTAGTAAATTTCTGGCTAATGGAGTGGAGCCGTTGCAAGTAGCAAAGGGCCTTCTTGAACATCCTGCACACCAGGCTCAACCTCACAATAGAGAAACTATGTGTAGGAGCACTCAAAGTCAGCCAGCATCCACCGATTAGGGAGTGCACAGTCCCCCCCCCCCCCCAGCTTACAACAAGATTTTTATGATTAATGTTCCTAAAAATACAATATACCAGAGGTATGAAGAAGAGGACTCCCTCAAAAATAAAGTTATCCACTGGATTCGGTACATGAGAGGCTGTAGATCCGTGATCAGGGAAGACATTTTGCAAGCGAGAAAGCATGCCCTCCCAGACAGCTCTACTGACTGTATAGAACTGTCCTTGACTGATAATAGGTTGGCCCATAGTCTTATCGCTTTGGAAGCAAGAGCCTGTCCTCCCGTAAGAACTAATATCCAATTTAAGTATCAGTTCCCACAATGTTCGCAGATAACCAGTAATTTCTCCACTGTTTCTTGTTTAGGTCATGATTTCATTCTAGACACAACTGATTGACTCCTGTGTCAAAAGACTCGCCCAGCTCGAGAGATCCAGCAAGCCCCCTTTGAAGCAACTGGGGTTAGTTGTAAAGTTACACTTGGTCTAGGAGATCTGGCCACAAGGGTGCTATCCACAACTAGTGGTGAACCTCTCTTAGGAGCAACATCGTCTAATCCTTGCCATCCACCTGCTCACAATGGTGCCTCACCGACAGGACATGTCCCTTCTCTGGTTCCTTTGTCCGTAGATCCATGTAAGCTCCAGATGGTGTCATGGAATGTGGCTGGGGCGAGGCCGAAGATTTACCTTCCACATTGGGTCAATTTTATAGAAACCTTTGACATCTGCATACTCCAGGAAACCTGGACCACAACCCCATTATATATTCTGGGTTGCGTAACTTATTACCACCCTGCCATTAGCAATAAACCAGGGCGCCCTGCAGGGGGCCTGCTAATATGGGTTAGGATTAACCCTGGGCGAAGTGCTACGCTACGCTCGCGTAGTTTGCGAAGTTTGCGCTACTTCGCACAACGCGAATTGCACGTAGCACAGTGCAAACACGCGTAGCGTAGCGTAGTGCCGCGGTCATTTGCTTGCTCGCGGTCCTCAACGTCAAGTTGGCGACCGCGAGCAAGCAAAATGACATCCCGGCGAGACTTTTTCTCGTTCGCGATCAGCAACATCAAGTTGCCGATCGCGAGCGTGGAAAATAAACCTCCCGGCGAGATTCTCAACGCTGGGAGGTCAGGTTTCTCATTGCGAGTGGTCGCGTATGCTCGCGACCGCTCGCGATGAGAAACTACCAGTCCGCGTTGAGAAAGCTGCCGCTCGAGTAAAAATCTACTCGAGCGGCAGTAAAGACAGCTCGCACTGTGCAAGTTGCCGTTTTCAATGATTGCACAGTGCGGACAAGCATCCGGCACTGTGCAATCATTGCGAACACGCACTACGCAGTTCGCGTAGTGCTACGCGAAGCTCGCGTAGTGCGAACTGCACTTTGCGTAGCTTCACGAAGCACTACTTCGCGAACTACGCCCAGCCTTAGTTAGGATATACCTCCAATGTAATATCTGCGAGCTTCCAACTACTAGCCCCAATATCTTAGGAATCCAACTCAAAGGTAAGACAGGCTCAACCCTTGACATCTATAATGTCTACGCAAGGGGAACCAGGAGGGGCGGGAGATCCACTACCCTACAGGAACTCGAAGAGCTCTTGGAGGAAAGGGTCTCCCCGCACCCCTTGATCCTAGCAGGTGACTTCAATGTGACGTTTGAACCCTTGGAGAGGGAGGACATCTGTGAGGCAAGAGAGGAAGACGAACTGAACCTAGTCCCCCAACTCAACCTACCCCCTATCAAAAAATGGTCGCAAGTGGCACTCCAATTAAATGCATTAGCTCTGGGATATTGGCTGAAGGCCACAAATGGGTGGACCAAATCAGATAAACTAGGAGCAAATACCTACAATAGAACCAACTGCACAAGCCATATTGATTTCTTTCTGCTAGACCTAAGGCTATGGCCCCTGCTAATAGACATGATCGTGGGCACGACTGTTGACAGCGACCACAATCCGCTAAGCCTGAGTTTGGTGTCTCCTTGGGGCGAGCCCCCTCAGAGATCTAGAGAACATTTAATTACAAGAGAGCTATACCCAACCAACGATAGCCGCCAACTCAAGTGGCGAAAGGTTAGTCAGGACGAGGGAAAGCTCCAGTTCATCAAACAAGAACTGTTAGGGTGCACAACAGCAATAACAGCCCTGCTCGAGCAACCGGGAGGGCTAGATGTGATGTTGTATTGACACTCCCGTTTCTTCAAGCAGTTGGCTGCGCATTTTGTTGAGCCCTTGTCTTTTGAAGAATCCAGACCTAGCGCAAGATCGCAGCATGCATGGTTCAGACAGCTAAAACGTCAACTGTTGATTGCACTTAGGTCTAAGAACACTGACCTAGTGAGAGACTTGAGAAGGTCTTATAAAAAAGCCCAAGACAGAGCAAAAAGGGAGTGGGATGAGAAAAGGTAGGGGCTCATCAGGGAGGCATATGTCAGTAAAGATTCGAAAATGTTTTGGCATGTAGTTACAAGGGGGACTCTTTTTGATGATCAACCCCCACAAATCATATAGAGGAAGACCAACTCTGGGAGGCATCCCTCTTGAGAGAGTAAATACCTTCGACTATTTCGGCATAACATTATCGGAAGATATGACCTGGAAGCCCATGTGGCTAAGTCGACTCTGAAGCACATGCAACTATCTGGGGCCTTGAGTAAAGAACACAGCACTTCCTTTAGTAAACCAGTGGCAGCAGCACTGCAGATCTATGAGTTTAAAGCAGCAAGTTCAGCCCTATATGGGGCAAAATTGTGGGCCTTTGATAAGATAGATTATCTCTCTAGATCTGAGAATAAGTTCTTGAGGAGAATAGTACTGTTTTCCCCCAGAGTACACCCCTTCTCCCCCTAAGGCTAGATCTGGGCAGGAAATCCATTGCAGACAATGCTAAGCTGTGCCCGTGCCAGTTTTGGTGGAGAATCAGGGCCACTCCCGAACTGTGCTCTTATGCTTCTGCTCTTGAGGAAGTCAGCTCTTTAGATAAGTTTCATAAAATAATCTGGCTAAGAAATGTGAAACGTTTATTGGCAGACATAAGGCTAGAGGGCTATTGGGAAAACAAGGATTTGACTTTGCTCCCTACCAAAGATCTCATCAAAGCGCAATATTGGGATTGGGTAGCCAAGTCTGAAATTATCAATCCATCATGGGGTCGGCTAACCCTGGAGTTTATGGCCTCCAAGTCAGTCAGCTCTTTTAAAACCTATCTAGATATCATCCAGGTTCCCAATGACAGGAAACTATATATGCACTTCAGGATTTGGCACGCTCCCCCTGAACTCACTCATAAGCTCTTGGCACAGCACACTGGCGTTACCACAGTTTTGCTCTATTTGTCCTACTGGAATTGAATCACCTGCTCATGTATTATTTGCTTGCCCAGCCTACACACCCCCAAGAGCTAAGCGGCTTACGCCAGTATGCAAGCTGCTAGGGACACGTAACTATGGTGAAGCTCTCCGAATTCTTAGATCTGACCCAAGACCCTTATTTGCTTGTTGTGTTGTCAAGTTTTTGGGTCACATGTGGAGTATCAGAAGGAAGCTGATGAAGCCGTGAAAATGATGAACTTAACTGTTTTTATTTGTTTGTTATATGAATCTAAGATTTTAATTGTGGATGAATCCAAGTTCCTGCAGCAACTGTGCAACAGGAGAACATTGACAACATTGCGGACCCTGTTAGTATTTATAGCTTTCTGAGGTTTTTGTTGCCACTGTCCTATTTGGCCTTCAGCGAGGTCTGTTCACTGCGTTAATTGTAAACTTGTCTCACCTCACCCTGGATTAATTTTACTGTGCATTTTATCTTTTATTACATTTAATGTATCTATATTTGAGCTGTACCGCACTCTGCACGTTTATGGTCGTACGACCGAAATAAAGTTTTCGATTGATTGAATAGAAGCCCGCTGCTCCTCAGCCTGTTGTGGGGTGGGGTCCCCAGTGCTCTATATGGCTGATCTAGCCATGCCCAAGGCTTGTGGATAATCTACAGGCACGCACCCCTTTGATGATCCAGTCAAATGGCTTATTTTGTAATTAAGGAAAGCAATGTTTTAAACCATGTCCAAAATATGAGGACGTGCTTCTTGAAACCAGGGCTAATTTAAGTTAAACAACTCAGCGTGCAGACACAGTACAGTCAAAGAGCCCTGTGGTGAGAAGTCTCTCTGTGAACATCACCACAAGAAAAGTGGGCAAATTTTCTGCAGGGATCACTTTCTGCCTTTAAAGCAAAGGTAACCGAGTATGTCCCTCCTAAACAAGCAGTGCCGAAAATCCATGGCCTGCGATGGGAAGCGAACCCTGGAGAGCAGCGCTCTGGTATTGATACTGTCAGTGCAGGCGCTCTGCCGTACCTGAGACATGCAGCTATTCATAGCCCGGCACCACCTGTCATACCTCGCTGCTTAATTAAAGGCAATTTCAATCAATCACATTCACCCTTATGAGTTTTATCGGCATACATAATTTACCACGCTGTACTACCCAATTCCTACCTCAACCCCTTGGGTACTGGTGGCTAGAGGGCAACTGAAGCAGAGGAAGGCAAGGGCGCATGCACACCTGGCAGGGGCTTCTGGCAGCGAGGCAGGATGGGCCCAAGGCTGTGCATACTTTAAGTACTTTTGTTGCAAATGTGCCAGATTCCAAGGCGAAGAAAAATGATCATTCTGTAAGCAAGAGCAGCTCTTGTAAAATGCATTAATCACTTAGGCCTCGGATCTTGTATTCGCCGATCTGTTATGACAAAAACATTAGCTTGGGTCAACAAGCCCAGCCTACGGTACGAAAACAAGGGCAGCCGGGACGAACCAGCATAGCAGAAAGCTTACAGAAGGGGAATCCAGCCCACTCTGACACGTATCACGTCTCATGAACAATGAAGTAAAGTTGCATTTATGTAATGGCTTGTACTTAACAGGGTCGCTGCAAGCTTCGAAATGATATCATATCAAAAATATGCCTGGAGCCGAGAGAAGACATGGGAAGGGGCGTCTGAGGGAAAACTGCATTAAAAACAGAGGGCTGAACAAACAGGAAGTGCCGTGCAGCCGAGGTGCACACTGGAGAGCAAGAACACTAGAACGCTGACCTTTGTTGGCATCAAGAGAGCAGCCTCACAAAGAAGTTTGGCGGATGAAAAGGAGTACTTGGACCTTGGGACACTGATAAGAGCAAACACACATTGAACAACTGGAAACAGTGTGCAACAGCTAATAGAAACAGAGGAAAAGTAAGTGGCAAGCACACAAACCAATAGAAAGTAAGAGCGGGATGTAAGCCCCGTTTAAGATTTATATTAAACACAATAGATTTCACAAGCACAGCACAAGTGCTGGTCTCAGCAGCAGACCGCCATGTCTGGGACTGCTTTTAAATAAAGCAGTTTTTTTTTTAAAATGCAGCCCATTTTCCTTAAAGGAAAACGGGACGCATTAAAAAAAAAAAAGAAACGTTTTCGTTTCATTTTTTAAAGGCAGGCAGTGGTCCCTGGGACCACTGCTTACCCTTAAAAAATAACTTTGCATGCATTTGCAATTGCGGTCGCAAAACATTAGTACATGGCTATGGAGTAGCTATTTGGAAGGGAACGCCCCTTCCAAATACCGAGTCGCAAAACAGTATTTTGCGAGTCGCAAATTACTGTTTGTACATGGGCCCATGGTTTTTAGCGTGCGCAAACGGGTCTAAGACCCGTTTGCGCACGCTAAAAACTGTTGTACATCTGGCCCAGGGTTTCTGACTAGTAAATGGTATTTGGCTATGTACTAAACCCCTTAAGTGAATTGGAAAGGCCTTTGCAATTTGAAAAAGGGGTTTTACAAATTATTCCAGTTAGTAAATATGAAGGTGAGTCAAAGGTGCGTTCTCTCCTCATTGTTTTTCTTTTAATGGGCTGTATCAGTGCTTTGCAACTGCATTTGTCATTCCTAACCATTGAAAAGTTACTGACACCCTAAGGGGTGTTGGAACTCATTCACAAAGGGGGAGCTGTCCTCGTTTTGTTAGGTGTAGTTGGTAGTGGTTGCACCACTGAGAGTTTTTAGTCAAGTTGGTGTAATTGGTAAGATGAGTTCTCCAAGAGACGGACTGTGCTCTGTGCACTGAGGTAACTGAGATAGAACTCTTTGAGGTCAATATTGTATCAAAGGGATGCACTGTATAATGTGGTTCCCCTGCGAGGAGGTGGTGGTGGTTGAGTTCTTCAAGATTACGGAGAAGCCCAGAGGTGTGGTCGAGTTCAGATTTGCCAAACCAGGTGATGAGCAGTGGCAGTTGGCTAACTGAGGAGCTTTTACACACCAGCAGAGACTCACACACATGCATACTCACACACACTCACACCCACCCCACAAGCCCACAAACACACACACTTACTCATTTAAACCCATTAACAAGCACATACATGGACACACACCCACCCGCCCACCCATTCACAAGCACATGCAAACATCTACAGTCACCTATTCATAAGTACATGTGTGCCCATACACGCACATTAATTTGTATATATGCACAGGCACTAAATATTCAATTACCTGCTTACTTGGTGGAGAACAGATAATGATGAGACTCCACAGAGCAGGCAGTGGTTGGCAGGAAGTTGGAAGCAGGATAGCTTGGGAGAGAGCTGGCAGCTACAGGTACTCTTATCAGAAACCTGAAAATCCTGTTACCTCATATCATTGGCTAATCTTGTCATGAATCAGCTATTGAAAAGGGGAATCTTTCCTAGCTCATCATAGAGTGGGTGGGTCAGTAAGACTTGCTGATCCCACCCAATTCTGTGACGAGTGGGAAGGGCTGGTGTGAGACTCCACTGATTGGCCATCAACCATGGGCACATCAGGGCTTAAATATAAAGCACCCAGGGCTAAATTTACCACAGCCCCTCTTCATCAGGGGGCAGATCCTTCTAGGTCTTTGCCCTGCTGATGATGTATCTGCCCTCAGGGCTGTAAGAACTTTAGTCCTACAAACCTTGGCTAGATGGCGCCTGTGCATCAGTGCATGAAAAGCAGCTGGCTGCCTCACCTTCACATGATTAACTGTCAGGTTGACCTTTGCTTAGTTTTCCAGACACCCATCATGCACTGGAAAAATGGGGGGAGCAGAGCACAATGCTTACACTAATGGACCACAATTGGATACATAGATTAGGGTTGTCAATTATGATGTATGTCCTGAAGGGCCTCAGTGAATGTTGCCTTGTGTGGCAGTGGTCAGTAGATTAGAAGGAAAAATGTAGTATAATGTGTGAGTGCTGAACAGCAAATCAGTAATTATTTGTACTCTGGTGTTAAATAACCTTTGATCACTGTAAACACTAGATTGGCTTTCATACTACAGTTAATCCTCCACTGTGCTTCTTCTTTGGTCAGTTTCACGTGGAATGGCTGAAACATTAACTCCCATTCACGTTTCTGTGGAAAAATTGGGTTTCATCTTGGACTCAGTAATTTATTTTTCTGCTTTATTCTTCTTTAAGGAACAAGCAATAATGCAGATGCATTACAAATAATTGTTGGGGCAACCAGAAGGTCATGTGGTGTCCCCAAGTTTTCATTGTGTTGATACTTGCTGTTGATGAAAGTACTTCAAGAGTTGGGAACATGGAGCTTTGATTCAATGCTTTGGGTTGTTGCATTTCTAGGGGTAAGTTGATCACTCTGGTGAATGGGCTGTCCACATTGGGTGTGTCATGAGTGGCAATACGTTGCCATATGACTGTACCACTGGTTGTTTTTTGCTATAGATCTAAGGATGCCTCTGATTTTTGCTGTCAGAATATTGAGTCTGATATGTTTTAGAAACTGACCTGACTTTGGTGCTGATGCCTCACCAGGGTCTTCTGTCCTTGTCCGATCATCTTCTATGAGAGGTTCCTGAGGGATTGAATTCTGTAGACTCTGTCAGGTGAGGTGTTATATGCTTTGTGGTACAAAGGTTGTTCCGTTAAGTGTTCTGGGCAGATTGGCAACAAGGTCTTTAAGTGTGGTGTTGACATTAGTATGTCAAGACCATCCAAAAGGCCAAGAAGAGATTTGTTGGGAGTAGGGGAGGTGAATGGAGAAAAATAAGGTTGTTGGGGTATTGGTGGTAGAGTAGTAATTGCTAAAGCTTCCCATTTTTTACACAAACCTGAAATAGTGCCTAGTCTCTTGGTTGTAAAATATAGAGCAATTTATTTACCAGCCTTCATGTTTCGTTTAGGACTTGCAGTATCTATCAAAAGGAAACATGAGTAGCTTTACTACCCTTTTTTATGCTCCACAATGCTAAATTGCATACTCACAGAAACAAGCATTGGTGTGCATTAGGGAAACACATAGACAAAGTTTACAACGCTCATTTTCTGATATTGATAACGAGATGCAGATTCACAAGCAAAAAATATATCCTGTTTCTGAGGCTGCCTCCTTTGCACTTAACTTTGTGAAAGAGTGCATATACTCGCTTAGAGTGGAGCAACTGCTGAACTGTGCATTCACAAAACTCAACTGGGAGGTGCGATCCCGTAAAATGCACAGGATCCCTTCAAATTTAACAAATGTCTCCTCCTCATTTGCACCTGATGGAGCACGATTTCTGAATATGAAATTTGCTTGATGAATTTCCTTCATTTGCATGTATTTTTAATAACATACACGAAATTACTAATAAAACATGAGAGTGTATAACATGAGAAATGTGCACAAGGCACGATAGTTGATCTTTTAGCTGAAATAATGTGAATATTGCTGAGTGTTATTTCTGTCTTCCTAACTGCAGAACATAAACGACAAAGATTCTGCTTTTAATTCTTCGTGAAAGTAGTATAGGGTTTTTAGGAATAATTCCCTTTCCTGGTAAAATAAATGTAGGCCTCAGCAAATGTTTGTTAGGGGATGTGCTGCCGTGCTCCTGTGCTTCCTGCCCTTGACGAAAATATAACTAATACTTCCTTAGAATAAAGAAGCTGAATAGTTCTTTCCTGTCTAGGCGAGGATTGTATGTAACTACTGTTAGATTTGTTATACAAATGTATCTAGGTTCTTCCTTCTTCCTCTCTTGGAAGTTGTACAACTTTAGACAAAGAGGGGCCGATTCCGATCTCGGCCGGTAGTGCTCCGAATTGGATTCGGATTTACCGGATCCGATTCGGAGCCCTGTTTCCCGACCGAATCGTACGCGGGTCCGGCCGAGCGAGTACGATGCATGCTCACGCGAAATCGCCGACCGACTCGTACGCGGCTTCAACACGCTCCGACCGACTCGCACGGACACGACTCGCACCGCGCTATGGAGACGTTTCCCGGCCGGGTAAGTACGATGCGCGCCGCAAGCAGTCCGACCGACTCGCGCCGTCCGGCTCGAAAGAGCTGTCGGAGCCGGACTTTGGGGGTCCGCGTCGGACCCCCCTGAACGCGTAGGTGCGCGAGTCGCACACAGGGGGGACCCATGGGTCCCCCCTACCTGTGCATGTACGCCGCGATGCGCATGGACGCGTACCCACTGTAGGGGGCGCCCTTGTTCGCCTCGCAACCATTGAGTCAATGGGAGCCCGCGTACGCGTCGTACGACCGGCTCCCATTGACTTCAATGGGAGTCCGACCGAATCGAGTCCGATAGCATGCGAATGCATCGTACTCGTCCGGTCGGACTGCTGGGGTCCGATTCGGTCGGAATTCTCTCCGGGTCCGGCTCGGTCGGAGAGATTTCCGGCCGGAATCGGAATCGGCCCCAGAGTGTTTAGAAAAATGACTTAGGTCATTGTCAGAGGACAGCCACACCATTGTGTTTAGCCATTGAAAATGTGTGTAGAGAATAGAGAAAGTAACATTTTAGCTAAGGAAGGGAAGTAGCGTACTGTAAAGATTCCTGTGGGAAAATGCTCATCGGCTTGTTCACAAGATCCGTGACCTGTCCTGCGTTCGTGGTATGCTGCATGCTGTGCTGATTCCTGATTCTTTGGCTGGCAGTTCCTACAGCTCCTAAGAGACTTTTCTGAGACTTTGCACATCATCGGCTGATGGTGCTGCCCTTGCTATACTCTAACGGCCGTGGAGTTAGCCTTTCGAACTAATTGCACATTTTGCATTAGTATTTCAACTGTTGTTTCACTGATGTTTTTTCTTCTCCTCTCACTCCTCTATACCTGATTTCCTGATGTTTAATGAATGATCTGTGATGATTATTGTGAATCTGTTCTGTATTCTATGAACCAATTTCTGACATTCGATATGTATTATTTTTGTGTTTGACCATTCATATCATAAAATAATAAGAAACTAATAGTAAAGAATAGAGTCTGTCTTTATTCCAGAGTTATTGAGTTATTTGGATATGTTCATAATAACAAATGTTTAGCGTGTTTCTTCATTATAGGTCCTCATGAAGAAATAGCATCCATCTTTTATTACTTTGTTTAGCAAGGATCAACCAATACAAATCAGAGAAGGAATTCCTATGCCTCCTGAAGGAACGCCTGCAGCATTCATGGCGTTAGAAAGGGGTTATCATACTTGTACATGGTTAGACAATTGGTTGAAATATACAGAGAATGATGCTAATTTAGCTTTTCCAGAAAATGGAACCTTTAATACCAGGATTTTAGAAAATTTGAGGTTTCGATTGAATAGTTTGAGTCCAAACCCAAGACCAATGCAGTATGAGGCTTTGCAAGATTGGGAATACGAAGCATACAAGAGAGAGAGAGACAGGCACCAAAATAGATATAAGAATACAGTGAGTAGGTATTCCGAAGCAAAATGGGATGCTCGTAAGAAGATGTGGAGAAGAGATGTGGTAGAAGGTACTAAAATGTTTCCAGTTAGGGAGGTTGAGACGAGTGAAGGAGGAAAATTCAAAGAGAAAAAGAATAATACAGAACCACAAGAGATAATTGCAGATTTAGTGGATATAGATGAAATTGATGAGGATTTTCTAAATGAATTATTAATGAACATGCCTCCACCATATCAAGAGGAACAGATTAATACAAATACAAGTGCAAGTGCTTCAAACATTTCACCAAGTGCTCCTTTAATTCAGCTTGAAGAACAAATAAACAGATCACCTGAAGTTGAGAGCCAGATTCAAAATGTTAACAGAGGAGAAGTAGTGAGGATGAATTCGATAACAAATCCAGATGTTTTGTCAGTTCTAGTGACAATTGGTCCTATAGTTCCAATATATAGTGAGCAAGGACTTACTCGAGTACATGCTTTAACAGTTCCAGGAAAGAGAAATGAATATTTTTACATGCATAATAGAGAGATAGTATAAGGGAATGGAAATAGCAGTACGCATGTAAATGTAGCTGCAAAATAAGTGGAGCAATTGATCGATGTTTCAGAGAAGAATGAGACACCGAAACAAATTATACATCTTGACCCTAAGACATTGATGCAAGTAGAAAAAAGAATGAATACCCAGACGCCTAATGGGTCAAGAAGTGATACGAGTGAGAATGTGCAGAGACCATTGGGTCCATCACCAGAAGAATTAGATGATTGGATTAAAGAGATAGCACCTGGGTGTAGTAGTCAAAACAAAGATGCCTACATAGATGTGGTTAAGTTGAAGGGAGATTTGGAAGAAATGATTGAGGGTACAATCAGCCCAGAAAGATTGAGTAAATATCAAGAAGATAAGTTGTTATTCTTATGTAAGAATATTATGAGAAAAGCGAGAAGCTTGCATGAGACGTTTGCTGAAGTTGCACAGATGTATGGAGTTGACATTGAAAAGTCTAAAGCTCTGCAAAAAACATATAGATTGGATTTCACAGTCAAGGATTTAGAGAATCTGAATATATCAGGGAGACGATTACAAATTAAAGAATTGATTTCCACATTAAGACGTTGGGGAGAGTTAGATAGATGGAAAGGAAGATGGACAAAAAAGAAGGATGAAGCGAGTGTGTCAACAAATGCTGCTTTGTCATTGTATCCTCTAAAAGAAGCAGAAAAAGAGTCAGTACCAGAGAATGTGGTTACGGCATATCCAATGAGAGAGGTACCAGGAGGTGGTTTTGTGCACGTTCCTTGGTCAAGGCAGGACATATTGTCATTTACAAATGATTTCCCCCAGGTTGAGAGAAAAACCTGTTGAGTGGCACAGGCAAGTGGAAAGATTTGTGAAAGTTTCAAAGGTTTTGTGGAGTGATTTAGAAGGTCTTTTTGATATTGTAGTCCCAGCGGATTTGTGGATCGAGTGCAAAATTGCTGTAGATTGGCCGAAAAAAGAGTATCCAAGAGATCCAAAAACAGGAGCACCTTCAGAAGAGGTCATGAAAAAATATAATCAGGTCATTACGTACTTGAAAGGGAAAATTTCTCCAAAAGAAACAGATTGGGTGAAAATAGACAGAACTACTCAAGAATTAAAAGAATCAGTGCATGCATATTATGAGAGGCTTCTTCGAGTATTTAAGCAGTACAGTGGTATAGAAAATATCACAGAGAAAGATATGGGACACTTTGTATATAGGTTCGTGTATGGATTGAGACCTGAGATAAGTGCTATGATTCAACAGCATTTGATTTGTTGGCAGAGTAAATCAGTTGACGAAATACTTTGTTATGCAAAGTATTGTGGGGATGACATAGAAATGAGACATAAGAAACTGAAAGAGAAATTAATGTTGGTTCAGATGAAAGCAGCAAAGAAAGGAGGGTATTTGGGTGTTGATTCGTCAAATGACTTTCAGAATATTGGTCAGACTACCACTGGAATGAAAGGTGCAGTTTCAAATGGTAATGCTGTGATGCAAATGATCCCGATCGGTCAGGGGAGAGGAAGAGGCAATTTCAGAGATAAAGAGGAATTGATAAAGAGGTCTCCTTGTTATAATTGTGGAAAATTTGGACATTGGCGACGCGAGTGTAGGAGTTTGTTAAATAATTCAGGACAGGGAGGAAATAGCGATCAAATGCAAGTACAGAATCAAAATTATCAGGGGCAGAATCAGGATTATCAAGTGCAGACGAATGTGACTCAGATGAATGGAGCTCAAATGAATCAGATGTATAATCGAAGACCACAAATGCAGGTAACAAACAGAGGCCAGGGTTTACAAATACCACAAGCTCCTATGCCAGATTGAGATGTGGATGGTCAGATACAGAAATACAATATGAATGTGGGTTCTCATAATAATGGTCAAAGGAATTCAAATGTGCAGGTGGCTTCACAATATTTGATGACAGAAGGGAACGATTCAGATACATCACAATGACGGTGCCTGAGGGGGGAGGAGGAGTGTGTTCTTGGCGCATCTCTAGAGGTAGATCAGTCAGGTCCCTATGGGGATGGCGAGGTTGATGGTAATGCCATTACATTCCTTGTATATACTGGTGATACCCGTTCCACTGTGAGAACTGTGGAAATCCCAAACCTGCCCCTCTCGGGAGAAAATATCCAAGTTGTAGGAGTCTCAAATAAATTAATCAAAACGCCAGTAACAAGACCAATGAAAGTTCAAATTGGAATTTTTCAAGAACTACACACATTTGTTGTGTGTGACACAAGTCCAGTTAATCTGTTAGGGAGGGACTTGTGTAAGATGAATTGTTCCATTTATTGTACCCCAGATGGAATAACATTTCATACGAAAGATGAGGATGTGATTTTTAAGATGTCAAGGCAAGGGACAGAAGTGAATGAGTTGTATCCAATGCTTACAGTGAATGATTTACCTGATGAATTGAGAGAGATGGTGTTGACTGATGTGTGGGATTTTACAGGGAAAGATATCAGACTAATGAAAGGAGTTGCACCGATTCAAATAACAGTAAAGCCTGATGCAGAATTTCCAAGAACACGTCAGTATAAAATGAGCCCTGAGATGATTGTGGGAGTGACACCTGTGATTGACGTGTTGATTAAACAAGGAATACTAAAAGAAATCCTTGGAAGTCCATGCAATTAACCTATGATGGGAATTCGCAAACCGAATGGGAAATATAGGATCGTACAGGACCTGAGAAAGGTGAACCAAATTGTTATACCTTGTTGTCCAATTGTACCAAACCCAGCTGTGATCCTATATCAGATCCCATGTGTTAGACCTGGTACCATTGGCGTGGGTCTCCCTTCCATTTTTTGCGCTATGCCTCCTCTGATACTGACCTGTTTTTGCTGGATTAGATGCTTTGGGCACTTTGCCACTGCTATTCAGTGCCAAAGTGCAAGTGCTCCCTATGATAAATTGATGTATGGATTAGTGACTCCATGTTTGGCCTATTTGATTCACTGTCAGACTCTAGTACAGTGCACTGGTTGTGCCCAGGGCTTGTGACTCAAATGCTGCTGGTGGACTTGCAGCACTGGTTGTGCCACCCACAGGAGCAGCTTGTAAAGTGTGTCTCAGGCCTGCCATTGCAGAGCCTGTGTGCGGTCTGGTACTGCCATGTCGACTTGGTAAGTGCACCCACTTACCAGTCCCCAAACCTTCCCTTTTCTGCATGTTAGTCACCCCTAAGGTAGGCCTGCGGGCAGGGTGCATTGTATGTAAGAGGTAGGACATGCCCTGGTGTGTGTGGCATGTCCTGATAGTGAATTACAGCCAATTTCGTTTTTCACTATTGCAAGGCTACCTGTCCCCATAGGCCAGAATGGGCAGTTTGATTAACTGACCCAGGGAACACGGTAGAAAAACGAATTTAGTATGCCTGAACTCAGAATGATAAAATACATCTTTTAGTGAAGTTGGTTTTAACATTCTGTGTTTGAAAATACCACTTTTAGAAAGTAGGTATTTTCTTGCCTAAACCATCCAGCCTGCCTCTGCTAGCTTGTGTATTATATGTCTGGGTTTGTGAGTGACAGGGGCTGGGGGACTCCAGGAGACAGGGTGAGTCAGCACTCGGCTGAATTGACCTAACTGCATGTAGAGTGGTGGGAGGAGTAGCACCTGGGCCTGAATAGGGCTGTGCCTGCCTTCCACAATGCTGGCTCCACCTCCTGTGGTGCGTCTGATGTCCCTGGCCATCATTGACAAAGGAAGAAGGTGTGCACTGACAGAATGCACCCAGAACTGGTTTGGACTAGGTACAGGACCCTCTGCCTTCAGAGGACAAAGGATTTATGGGTATAAATACTGGGGCCCTGACCCCAAGACTTTAGATCACTTCTGGAACAAACAAGACGAACCTTTGCTGAGGAGAGGAACCAGAGAAGCTGAAGGAGGAGACTATCCCTATGCTGTGTGCTGTTTGAGGGATTGGCCTGCAGTGGTTGCCTGATTGCCAAAGAAAGGAGAAAGGAACTTTGTGCTACTTTCATCATCTTGCAGAACATCTCCAAGGGCTTGAAGATTGAGCTTGCCTCCTGCTGAAGTCTCAGGGACACAAGACTTCACCAACTAGCTCCCTGAATTCCCTTGCTTGGAATTTGAAGTGCCTGCTGTTGTGTTGGGCCTTCTGAGAGACTGCGTGTCGCTGGGAGCTGGAAGCGCGACTCACGAGGAAGAAGCGTGTCGCCGCCGCTGCAGTTGTCGTCGCATCGCCGAGAAAGCGTGCCGCTGCCGCCATCGCATCACCGAAGCTCCTCGCATCATCGGTGAAGCGTGTCGCAGGACCTGTCGCGGCTCAGAAGATTCACCGAGTCGCCGCACGGCCGTCGGGCGTGCACGCATCGCCCCTTCGTTGTCGCATCGAGAGGAAGACGCCATTTTGTTTCATTACACCGGGTTGTCATCGCGGCGCTGCGGGTCACATCGCCACAGAAGCGCAGTAAGAAACCGACGCATCACCTCCCCACGCGGTGAAGAACCGACGCATCACCTCCTCTCCGGTAAGGAACCGACGCATCACCGTCCCCTACGCAGCAGTAGGGAACCGACGCATCACCTCCCCCGGAGCAAGGAACCGACGCATCACCGTTCTTGCGTGTAAGGAACCGACGCATCACCTTCCCTGCAACTCTTTTGTTTGTATCGCGTTACGCATCCAAAGGTACATTGAACATTGAGTGTCGCATTTACCATCTTTATTGAACTGAACTATTTTCTACCATTGACAGTCATATTTTTCATAGTGTATTGTGGATTTTTGTCGTTTTGGGTCTTGTGTTAAGTCTATATAAAAATACTTATTTTTATAATACAACCTGTGTGGTGTCCATCTGTAGTGTTGTCACTGTGTTACTGTATGTGTTCACAAATGCTTTACACACTGCCTCTGAGATAAGCCTGCCTGCTCGTGCCAAGCTACCAAGGGGTGAGCAGGGGTTATTTTAGTAGTGTATCCCCCTTACCCTGACTAGAAGCAAGGGTCCCTATTTGGACAAAGGTACCTACCTCTGCCAACTAGAGACCCCCAGTTCTAACACCATGTGATGCAGAGTGGTTCACAGTAATTGATCTGTGTCAAGCATTCTGTTCGATACCCTTACATCGGATAGCCAATATTTATTTGCATTCTGGTTCGGAGACCGTGTTTTGGCATGTTGCCGAGTTCCTCAAGGGTATACAGAAAGCCCCTCAATCTTCAATCAGATATTGAAGAAATTTCTGGAGTCATTGGTATTGCCTAAAGACTCAGTTCTCGTTCAATATATTGATGACCTTTTAGTGGCATCGAAGACGAGAGAAGACTGTGTGACAGATACAATTGCCTTACTGAACCATTTGGCAGTAGGTGGGCATAAAGTGTCACCAGCGAAGCTACAATTTTGTAAGAAAGAAGTTCTTTATTTAGGCCATGTGATTGAAAAAGGAATATGGAAAGTTTCTCAGGATCGGATCAATGCTATAGTGCAAATGAATCCACCAAAAACACAGAAAGAAGTACGAATGTTTTTGGGAATGGTTGGATATTGTAGGCAGTGGATTATGAATTTTTCGCTGATTGCCAAGCCATTACAAAGACTGACACACAAAGATGTAACAGATCCAATACATCTTGATGTCGAAGGGATGAAAGCATTTCTGGAGTTGCGAGACAGTTTATGTCGACCACCAGCATTAGAAATGCCAGATTTTGACAAAGCGTTTGAATTGTTCTGTAATGAACGTGATGGTTGCGCACTATCAGTTCTAACACAATCTCAAGGAACAGCACGAAGGCCAGTGGCATATTTTTCTGCCACGTTGGTTCCAGTGGCTGCAGCATTACCAGGATGTCTAAAAGCAGTTGCTGCTACTTGTGTGAGTCTTGAACAGAGTGAGTCGATTGTGAAGGGACATGCTTTGAAAGTATATGTGCCATATTCGGTTGAGATTTTGATAACTCGGACTCGCACACAGCACCTTACAAGCAGTCGGTTAACAAAATATGAGCAAGTGATATTGGGTGCGGAAAATGTAACAATAGCAAGATGTACAACATTGAATCCAGCCACGTAGTTACCAACACCAGGCTGTGAAGTGGTCATGGATGAAGTTGATCATGATTGTCTGGATGTGACTGAGCTGTGTACTAAACCAAGACCTGATATCAAAGATACTCCTTTGGTTGAGTCTGATGTTGTATTGTTTGTAGATGGATCATGTTTGAGGGATTCAGGAGGAAGTTTGCGAGCTGCATATGCAATCTGCACAGTGGCAAATGTGATTGAAGCATCATGGTTGAAAGGAGTGAGTTCTGCACAAGTGGCTGAGTTGGTGGCTCTTACTAGAGCATGTTGCTTATCAAGACAGTTGAGAGTGACAATATATACTGATAGCCTATATGGCTTTGAGGTGGTCTATGACTTTGGGCAGTTGTGGTCCCAGCGTGGATTTTTGACCTCTTCGGGTTCTCCAATCAGAAACGGAGAGTATGTGAAGGATCTACTGACAGCACTACAATTGCCGGCACAAATTAGGGTGGTGAAATGTTCAGCACATCGTTCTGGTTGTGAATATGTCACACTAGGCAATAGATATGCTGATGAGATTGCACGATTTTGTGCCTTGAATGCATATTTCATTATTATGGACCAACAAATTGATCAAATTGGCCAAACAGAATGCAGGTTGATGTTCTCATCTGTTGATACTTGGGATGAAGTGAGAAAATTACAGGAAGAAGCAAGTGACTCAGAGAAAAATGGGTGGATCAATTCAGGATGTACACGGAGATCGGAGGATGAGGTGTGGATCTATACAGATGGAAGACCAGTAATGCCAGATGGTCTGTTATCGCAGATGGCAAGGGTCTACCATGGTCCAACACACATAGGTAGAGATGCAATGATCAGATTGTTTTGTCAAACATGGTTTAACCCAAAATTCAGAGTTATTGCAAAAAGTCTCTGTCAAAGATGTGCAGTATGTCAACAACAAAATGCAGGGAGAAAAACAGTAGTCAGCATGGGTCGAATTGGAAAAGCTGCGAGTCCATTTACCAGTATGCAGATTGATTTTATTGAGATGCCTCCTTGCCAGGGACTAAAATATGTTCTCGTGATTGTTTGTTTGTTTTCTCATTGGGTTGAAGCATATCCAACAAGACGTAATGATAGCCTAACAGTTGCTAAATTGCTTCTTAGAGAGATAATACCTAGGTTTGGTTTCCCAGTCTCTTTGGAATCAGATAGGGGAACACACTTCAACAATGAAATAATTTGTGCAGCATTAAAAATTGAACAGAAGTTGTACTGTGCCTACAGACCTGAGGCTTCAGGTGTGGTTGAGCAGATGAATGGCACAATAAAATCTAGATTGGCTAAGGTTTGTGCATCCACAACACTAAAATGGCCTGATGCATTACCATTGGTGTTGATGAGTCTAAGAAGTATCCCTGACAAGAGAACAGGACTGTCCCCACATGAAATTGTGATGAGCAGGGCTATGAGACAGCCGACAGTCCCAGCAAATCAACTAATGAACATAACTGATGATTTGGTACTGGATTATTGCAAAGGATTGGCTGATGTGGTATGTTCTGTGTCTCACCAGTTTGGAGAAGTTGCAACAACAACACAGCAAGAACAAGGATATGATATGTGTCCTGGGGACTGGGTGCTTGTGAAGAAGCATGTAAGGAAGAATTGCCTAGAACCGCGTTGGCATGGTCCCTACCAAGTAATACTAGTGACAACAACTGCTGTTAAGTGTGGAAGTTTGCCAAATTGGATCCACGCAAGCCACACCAGGAGAGTTCCAAGTCCACTTGAAAGTGAAGAGCTTGCTGAAGAAGTACGACGACGAAACAATGTTCTAAGGCAAGATGAAAGTCGAGTAAAGTGGGCACAAGATATTGGGACTGAAGAAAATAATGCTGTGATTGTTACTGCTGAAAATGAAATAATCTCTGTGAACAGTAATAAAGATAAGAGAAAAAGAGATTCATTGGGAGAAAGTACAAGTACTGGATCAATTGCAAGTGAAAATGAAAATGGAAAAAAGAACAAAAAAGGGAGACGAGTGGCCAAAAGGAGTGAAAAGATTAAAATACTCCGTGAATACAAAGGTTCCAGAGACAGTAATTGAAATATCTAGCCAATCTGAACAGAGTGAAGCAGAAGAAAAAGAGCAAGTGAGAAGAACAAAGAGAATTAAAGTACCAAATAAGAAATTCAGAGCACCTGGATGGACATATGTGGTGACTACTCCAACGAATGATTGGGAAAAAGAATTTCTTGAATTTTGTTCAAAAGGCAATTGCTCATACAAGCCCCCTAAATGAACTGTTTTTCTTTTGGAAAGGGTGCAGAAAAAGAGAGAGGAGATTTATGAAAATATATGAATTTTGAAGAAAAATTCTGAAGCAAAAAAAATCAAAGAAGGAGAGCAGAGGGAGAGCTGAAGACTCTAAAAGGTGTGGGGTGTACAACCTAAAACTAATCTAGCAACATTTTTATATTTTTGATTTTTAGAATGCATAGAACTAAATCTGAGACTGGTAAACAGAATCGGGGTATATGTAGGCAAAGATGACTTAATGTCTGTCTTGCATGTGTTACTTTAACAATGTTTGTATGGTTGGTATTAACATTTGTAGTGTCATATTTTATGTTCACTAATGTAGTAAATACTACTAATAATAATGAGCATGTAACAATTAATGTTAAAAGAGATATGAAAGAGGATCCAGAGACTAATATTAAAGAATTAACTGGTAGTGTTTTACATGAGGATAAATCGATTAATGATTTCTCTTTGAATGTTTTTACTAAACTTCTCTATGAGTATGTTGATACTATGGATGCGAGAGATTGTTATGTGTGCATGCAGTTACCTACGTCTGTGTCAGAAGGGGTGACTTACCATCACTTACCTTTAACATATGGTATTTCATGTAGTGTATTAACCAGTTTGTTTTATGGTAAGGAGATGTTTCAGTACTATTATTCAATTTTTGACTTAATTTTTTCAGAAGTTCCTATTAGAAAGAATATGAATATAGTGTATAGTGCTAGGAATGCGGAATATATGGGTGACTATTTTCATTCTACTAAGACAATAGACACAGTATGTGCACATCGAAACAACCTAACATGCAAGTTACATAGTGTAGAAATAGAATTCATTAAAACAGTAGAAGATAGGCGTAGACATTTTAAACAAAGAGCTGTAGAGCAGAAAAGTAGAGAACCACCATGGGCACATAAGGAAGGCAATTATAAATATGGTGAGACTTATGCTGCAATGACTCTGGATTGGCCTCATAGAGGGAAGCTTTGCTTACTAAGACAGAAGAATGACTATAATAATCATTTCGTTGGTTCCAGTGAGTGTGAACATACTTTCCTTATTACAGGAGGTTGGGGATTAAGAGGTGGTACTGATCCTGTGTTCCCTGGAGTTTATTTTGTATGTTGGAAATAATGCCTATTATAGGTTGCTTCTACATTGGTATGGGTGTTGTTATATGGGTATAGTTTTCCCCAAAATGTATCATGTTGGTAAAAAACATGGAACCAATGAAATGAGACTAACACGGAATAAAAGGGGTTTGAGTGCTGCAGAAATTGTGGGAGATATTTTTGGAGCATTGATACCTTCAGTTGGGGTGATTCTAAATTCACAAAAGATTAGAAAATTATCTACAGTGGTTGATTGTTTATCAACGGATACTGCTGGTGGGTTTTTAATGGTTGATACAGAAATGGTTGCTATAAGGACCATGGTTTTACAAAATCGACTTGCCTTAGATGTATTATTGGCAAAAGAAGGCAGAGTCTGTAGTATGCTGAAAATTCAACAATGTTGCACATATGTTCCTGACAAAAGTAGAGATTTGGAGGGATATATTAGCAACATTACTAAATTACATGATGATTTGGCGGAACTGAAGGTTGACGGTGCTTAGGAGAAACTGAGTAAGGGTTTCTCTTCTATAGGTAATTGGTTTTCAACATTTACTAATAGCTTGTTAGGAAAGATACTAACACCAATAGTTGCTGGTGTTACTGGCATACTAATGGTATATTTGCTTTATAAATGTTGCAAGAATAAAACAAAAGATGCAAAATGGAGGGCGAGAAAAAGGAAAAGAGAAGAAATAGAATTGGAAGATCAAAAGGGTGCCTATTATAGTATGATGAAAGATTTAGAGGGTGTTAGAATTAAACAGATGAGAAAAATGGACATTGCATTCTGAAATTGTTATCAGATGGTAATCTAATAAGGGTTGTTGTGATGGTTTGGAGTACCATCAGATGGGGGATTGATGGAGCACGATTTCTGAATATAAAATTTGCTCGATGAATTTCCTTCATTTGCATGTATTTTTAATAACATACGCGAAATTACTAATATAACACGAGAGTGTATAACATGAGAATTGCGCACAAGGCTACGATAGTTGATCTTTTTAGCTGAAATAATGTGAATATTGCTAACTGAGTGTTATTTCTGTCTTCCTAACTGTAGAAAATAAACGACAAAGATTCTGCTTTTAATTCTTCGTGAAAGTAGTATAGGGTTTTTAGGAATAATTCCCTTTCCTTGTAAAATAAATGTAGGCCTCAGCAAATGTTTGTAAGGGGATGTGCTGCCGTGCTCCTGTGCTTCCTGCCCTTGACGAAAATGTAACTAATACTTCCTTAGAATAAAGAAGCTGAATAGTTCTTTCCTGTCTAGGCGAGGATTGTATGTAACTACTGTTAGATTTGTTATACAAATGTATCTAGGCTCTTCCTTCTTCCTCTCTTGGAAGTTGTACAACTTTAGACAAAGAGGGGCCGATTCCGATCTCGGCCGGTAGTGCTCCGAATCGGATTCGGATTTACCGGATCCGATTCGGAGCCCTGTTTCCCGACCGACTCGCACGGGGACGACTCGCACCGCGCAATGGAGACGTTCCCCGGCCGGGTAAGTACGATGCGCATCGCGACCGCTCCGACCGACTCGCGCAGTCCGGCTCCAAGGAGCTGTCGGAGCCGCACTTTGGGGGTCCGTGTCGGACCCCCCTGGAAGCGTAGGCACGCGAGTCGCACACAGGGGGGACACATGGGTCCCCCCTACACGTGCATGTACGGCGCGACCCGCACCGACGCGAACACGCTGTAGGGGGCGCCCTTGTTCGCGTCGTGCCCATTGAGTCAATGGGCGCCCGTGTACGCGTCATACGACAGGCTCCCATTGACTTCAATGGGAGTCCGACCGAATCGAGTCCGATGGCATACGTGCGCATCGTACTCGTTCGGTCGGACTGCTAGGGTCCGATTCGGTCGGAAATCTCTCCGGGTCCGGCTCGGTCGGAGAGATTTCCGGCCCGAATCGGAATCGGCCCCAGAGTGTTTAGAAAAATGACTTAGGTCATTGTCAGAGGTCAGCCACACGATCGTGTTTAGCCAATGAAAATGTGTGTAGAGAATAGAGAAAGTAACATTTTAGCTAAGGAAGGGAAGTAGCATACTATAAAGATTCCTGTGGGAAAATGCTCATCCGCTTGTTCACAAGATCCGTGACCTGTCCTGCGTTTGTGGTATGCTGCATTCCGTGCTGATTCCTGATTCTTTGGCTGGCAGATCCTACAGCTCCTACGAGACTTTTCGGAGACTTTGCACATCATCGGCTGATGGTGCTGCCCTTGCTATACTCTAACAGCTGTGGAATTAGCCTTTCGTACTAATTGCACGTTGTGCATTAGTATTTCATCTGTAAGTGAGATGTTGTTTCACTGATGTTTTTTCTTCTCCTCTCACTCCTCTATACCTGATTTCCTGATGTTTATTGACTGATCTGTGATGAGTATTGTGAATATATTCTGTATTCTATGAACCAATTTATGACATTCAATATGTATTATGTTTGTGTTTGACCATTCATATCATGAAATAATAAGAAACTAATAGTAAAGAATAGAGTCTGTCTTTATTCCAGAGTTATTGGGTTATTTGAATATGTTCATAATAACAAATGTTTAGCGTGTTTCTTCATTATAGGTCCTCATGAAGAAATAGCATCCGTCTTTTATTACTTAGTCCCTTTTATCTCTACCAAAGATTCATCGGAGGACCTTTGTTATAGCTAGGTGTGAGACAGATGAGTTAGGGCCCATCATTAGAGTTACGCTTCTGATTATGATATAATGGTTGGTGTGGATAGATAGCTAACAGAAAAATCCCCCAACGCTTATGCTGTATCACACCATACATTCTTAATGCCAATTAACATGTCATGGCACGCACATATGCATTTTACACGTTGTTGTCTGCAAATAAATCAAATTTTGATTTGTTTGTGCCTGGTGATTGACCACAAAACACCCCTTATTTCCTGTGTGATTCTCTTAAAGTGCTTGCATAAAATACACAGGCAGTTGCAATCTAGAATCTTTAGGGCAGTGTGAGAGATTTGTGATTCACACCTCAGCCACTATCAGGAATTGTCTTATCAATATCACTGATTATTTGAAGATAAATCTGTTTTAATACGCCAGGCAGCAGAGTAGCCATCATCCTCAAGGATGCCACCAACTACACCACCTTGTCGGACATAACCCCCAACAACATGGAACACCTGTCTTTCATACTCCACATTACAGCCAAATTCACCCTGAGTGGCACCCTCATCTACAGACCACTAGAACTATGCACCAAATTGGCCTATGCCATTGCAGACTTCGTAGCCACTCTCATCCTCAACTCCAGGGCCTTCATCCTCCTCGGAGACCTAAAATTCCACATATAAAAACATGCTGACCTGAACATAGCTGTTCTACTCTTTCACCTAGGCAACCTCAGTCTCATGTGACAGGACCCACACACTCCACTGGTCACCTACTGGAGCCTATTTTTACCACGGTCAAAGACATCTTGATAGAAAAGATCACGCCAATCTCGTGGACCAACAAAGCCCTCGTGTTTAAGTTCACCATTGCTGTCCCACAACAACACAGAACAACCACTGCCAGACCAGCATGCCAAAACTGGAACAACATCCTAGAGGAAGACTTCACAGCCATACTCACCGAACATCAGCCAGAGCCCAGCATTAGCCTACCCATCACCATCGCAAACTTTAACAATTGGATCACAGCCTGCATCGATACCCTGGTTTGCCTCAAGCCCAATAAAGTCGCAAGTCTCAGACCACAAGCAGCTGATACACGGAGGAACTCAGTATGACAAAATGCCACTGCAAACAACTAGAGACCAGATGGAGAATGAACCAAAACAACGCAGACAGACACACCTGCAAATCTGCCCCTAGACGCTATCACAAGCAGTTACGGATTACCAAATGCTCTGCACTCGAAAGCCACATTGACACCAACAGCAAAGAGATCTTTGCCATTGTGAAATATTTCACTGCCCCAGCAGCCATTTACAACACCATCACCCCTTTACAGGACCTCTGCAACAAGCTCTCCTAGTATTAATGCAGCAATATAACTACCATCTATGACAATTTTGCCCCCAGCCTAACCCAACAGACCTAGCAACATGACTCCCCATCTCGGCCAAGGAAACAACTCTGTTCACATGGCCTGCCAGTACTACAGATGAAACTACATCCTCCATGGAATACATCCACTCCAGGGCCCCTTCAGACCCCTGCCCCCACCTCACCTTCACCAAAGAAATACAACCCATCATCGCAACACTCACCTCCATCCTGAAACACCTCCATCGCATCTGACACCTTTCTTGACATTTGGAAACACAGCACTGTACTCCTTCTGCTCAAGAATCCTTCTGTGAACCCAACAACGCTCTCTGCTGCAGACCCAACTCCCTTCTACCATACCCGGCCAAAATCCTGGAAAAACTTAACATATGCCTCACCAACCATCTCAAAGACCACCAACACCGTGACTGCAATCAGTTTGGATTTAGATCCAGCCACAGCAAGAAGACAGCCCTCATCACTGCTACAGATGACCTCTGCGTAATACTGAACACAGGAGACATAGTGGCATTCATCCTCCTGGATCTCTAAAACATGGACACAAATGCATTATATTGGCCTTTGTAAGAGAGCGAACAGTATCCCACCCACTCCGCATCCGACACTTGGTAAAGAGTCAGAATATCGAGTTGGAAATGTCGACTTGCACAAATATTGACTTTGAAATATCGAGACACAGAAATATCGACAGCAAGAATATCGTGGTCAAGAATATCGAGTTTAAAGTAAGACATATTATTAATTAATTAATAATTGGCTGTTAATTTTTATCAATTAATTAATTGGTAAATATGTTAATTGTGCCATTTTGTTAGAAGCGGGTTGTGGGTTTATAGGGGAATAGGGTGGGAAGTAATTTATTTATAATTAAATTATTATTAATTTTTATTAATTAATATTCATTTAGTTAATATTTTCTAATGTTAGTTGTGGGAATTAATTTATTATTAATTATTTAATAATTGGTTGTTAATTATTATTAATTAATTGTTAATTATGTCATTTGTTTAGGAGTGGGTTGTGGGTTGATAGGGGACACAGGCTGAAGTAAGGCGTTTGCGAGTCACCAATGTTGATACCGCAGTGACATACTTGCTCTGGCTCTCCTGCACTAAAGCATTTATTTTAATTTTGCACGTTGTTTTTACTGGTTACGTTTTTTACCTTTGATATATTTTTAATATTGAATGTGTTACTTAAACTGATGACCTGCTGAGTTGTGGGGATAAGCACTCTGCCCTACCTTGACTTCGCTCTTCGGTCCGCCGCGAGGTTTCTCCTCGATTGCGCAGAAAGAGCACCACTTTGCCTCACTTTCTTTCTCTAACCGGGCCGCCTTCATAGAAGTTGGCGGTCCAGTTCTTTTCATGCACTTCCGGTTCCTCACTTCTGGTTCTGGCACCCGGGGCATATTTTAGCTATGCAGTCCCGAGCGCGCAGCGGACACAGGCTGAAGTAAGGCGTTTGCGAGTCACGAATGTTGATACCGCTGTGACATACTTCCTCTGGCTCTCCTGCACTAAAGCATTTATTTTAATTTTGCACGTTGTTTTTACTGACTACGTTTTGTACCTTTGATATATTTTTAATATTGAATGTGTTACTTAAACTGATGACCTGCTGAGTTGTGGGGATAAGCACTCTGCCCTACCTTGACTTCGCTCTTCGGTCCGCCGCGAGGTTTCTCCTCGATTGCGCGGAAAGAGCACGACCTTGCCTCACTTTCTTTCTCTAACCGGGCCGCCTTCATAGAAGTTGGCGGTCCAGTTCTTTTCATGCACTTCCGGTTCCTCACTTCTGGTCCTCACTGCTACAGATGACCTCTGCGTAATACTGAACACAGGAGACATAGTGGCATTCATCCTCCTGGATCTCTAAAACATGGACACAAATGCATTATATTGGACTTTGTAAGAGAGCGAACAGTATCCCACCCACTCCGCATCCGACACTTGGTAAAGAGTCAGAATATCGAGTTGGAAATGTCGACTTGCACAAATATTGACTTTGAAATATCGAGACACAGAAATATCGACAGCAAGAATATCGTGGTCAAGAATATCGAGTTTAAAGTAAGACATATTATTAATTAATTAATAATTGGCTGTTAATTTTTATTAATTAATTAATTGGTAAATATGTTAATTGTGCCATTTTGTTAGAAGCGGGTTGTGGGTTTATAGGGGAATAGGGTGGGAAGTAATTTATTTATAATTAAATTATTATTAATTTTTATTAATTAATATTCATTTAGTTAATATTTTCTAATGTTAGTTGTGGGAATTAATTTATTATTAATTATTTAATAATTGGTTGTTAATTATTATTAATTAATTGTTAATTATGTCATTTGTTTAGGAGTGGGTTGTGGGTTGATAGGGGACACAGGCTGAAGTAAGGCGTTTGCGAGTCACCAATGTTGATACCGCAGTGACATACTTGCTCTGGCTCTCCTGCACTAAAGCATTTATTTTAATTTTGCACGTTGTTTTTACTGGTTACGTTTTTTACCTTTGATATATTTTTAATATTGAATGTGTTACTTAAACTGATGACCTGCTGAGTTGTGGGGATAAGCACTCTGCCCTACCTTGACTTCGCTCTTCGGTCCGCCGCGAGGTTTCTCCTCGATTGCGCAGAAAGAGCACCACTTTGCCTCACTTTCTTTCTCTAACCGGGCCGCCTTCATAGAAGTTGGCGGTCCAGTTCTTTTCATGCACTTCCGGTTCCTCACTTCTGGTTCTGGCACCCGGGGCATATTTTAGCTATGCAGTCCCGAGCGCGCAGCGGACACAGGCTGAAGTAAGGCGTTTGCGAGTCACGAATGTTGATACCGCTGTGACATACTTCCTCTGGCTCTCCTGCACTAAAGCATTTATTTTAATTTTGCACGTTGTTTTTACTGACTACGTTTTGTACCTTTGATATATTTTTAATATTGAATGTGTTACTTAAACTGATGACCTGCTGAGTTGTGGGGATAAGCACTCTGCCCTACCTTGACTTCGCTCTTCGGTCCGCCGCGAGGTTTCTCCTCGATTGCGCGGAAAGAGCACGACCTTGCCTCACTTTCTTTCTCTAACCGGGCCGCCTTCATAGAAGTTGGCGGTCCAGTTCTTTTCATGCACTTCCGGTTCCTCACTTCTGGTTCCGGCTCCCACGGCATATTTTAGCTATGCAGTCCCGAGCGCGCAGCGGACACAGGCTGAAGTAAGGCGTTTGCGAGTCACGAATGTTGATACCGCAGTGACATACTTGCTCTGGCTCTCCTGCACTAAAGCATTTATTTAAATTTTGCACGTTGTTTTTACTGTTTACGTTTTTTACCTTTGATATATTTTTTATATTAAATGTGTTACTTAAACTGATGACCTGCTGAGTTGTGGGGATAAGCACTCTGCCCTACCTTGACTTCGCTCTTCGGTCCGCCGCGAGGTTTCTCCTCGATTGCGCGGAAAGAGCACCACCTTGCCTCACTTTCTTTCTCTAACCGGGCCGCCTTCATAGAAGTTGGCGGTCCAGTTCTTTTCATGCACTTCCGGTTCCTCACTTCTGGTTCCGGCTCCCAGGGCATATTTTAGCTATGCAGTCCAGAGCGCGCAGCGGACACAGGCTGCAGTAAGGCGTTTGCGAGTCACGAATGTTGATACCGCTGTGACATACTTGCTCTGGCTCTCCTGCACTAAAGCATTTATTTTAATTTTGCACGTTATTTTTACTGGTTACGTTTTTTACCTTTGATATATTTTTAATATTGAATGTGTTACTTAAACTGATGACCTGCTGGGTTGTGGGGATAAGCACTCTGCCCTACCTTGACTTCGCTCTTCGGTCCGCTGCGAGGTTTCTCCTCGATTGCGCGGAAAGAGCACCACCTTGCCTCACTTTCTTTCTCTAACCGGGCCGCCTTCATAGAAGTTGGCGGTCCAGTTCTTTTCATGCACTTCCTGTCCTCACTTCTGGTTCCGGCTCCCGGGGCATATTTTAGGTATGCAGTCCCGAGCTCGCGGCGCGCCAAAGGCAAGCCCGTCTGCGCCCGTCAGCGCCCGGACTGCGCCATGTGCCAGAACCGCTGCCCGTTCTCTAAGAATTAGATACTCTACAACATAGCTACAAGCTTTTAATAATGGTAACTGCTGCAACTCTGTCAGGTGGCCTGGGGGCAATAACACTGATGGCTATCAGTGTACAGGGTGCAGCTTTTCATTTAAGGATCCTATTGCGCCCACTCTCACCCCATACCCTTGTTGGGTGGTTAAAGACAAGAATTTACTAAATCCTGAGAAGAATACCACGATTCAAAGCACTCTAGGTCAGCACTACCCACTTGAGGCAACTAAAAAAAATAATAACAATACTAATAGCCAACTAAAGTTGGGAGGTCTAAATGCTATACTTCTTAACACAAGATCGGCTATCAAGCACAAATACGAACTTGAACACTTACTTCAGTCCCTAGACCCGGACTTAGTTTTTCTTACTCAAACCTGGGCTACGGATAGCTCAGAGCCTGACTGGGCCACGGTTACACCAGCAGGTTACTCCCTGGCCAGTGCTGCAAGATCATGCAAAAAAGGGGGAGGCGTAGCAATTATCTATCGGTCCATGTTCAAGGCTGCTTTTGCATCCTGTCAGCTACCAGGTGCAGAAGCCATGGAGTTCAATATCAAATTCTCCAACACTGCCTCTTTTCCTGCCCTGCTCCTATACCGGCCCAAAAATGCTTTTACTACAGGGTTTACAAATGTTCATGGAATCATGTCTGGACTTCCCAACTTTTACTATACTGGGGGATTTTAATTTCCACCTGGAAGCAGACAAAAACATAGATACAGCCACACTGGTTGACAACTTAGAAAGTTTTGGGCTGACATAACTAATCTCTGAACCTACACATAAGGCCCAACACTCCCTCGATGGTATCTTCACCAACCACCCCAATATATCAGTTGGAAAAACATTTCCAGTAACTTGGTCGGATCACAATGTCATCTCCTTCAAACTTACCTACAAGGAGAGTGAAAGTCTCCAAACCAAGATCCTGCCCCAGGGTAAATCTAGGGCTTGGCAAAAAAAATCGGGACAGATGAGCTAATAGAGTTGTTGGACATTAGCCCACTGTCCCCAGGGGCGAATGTTAATGAGGCAGCTGATAACATGGACGGTTGGATCCAAGCGGCAATTGACCAGATAGCTCCACTTAGATCAAACACGCAACGGCGAAAAAGGGCCTCTGCCCCCTGGTATAATCCAGACCTTAAAGCCATAAAAATCAGGTGCAGGCACCTGGAGAGGTCTTGGAGAGCAGACTACAGCAAACAGAGCAAACTGCCTTACAAACTTGCCCTAGAAGAATATAAGCGAGCCATCATTAATGCAAAAAAGCTGTATTTCACTAGCAAAATAGAGGGGGCTAAAAATTCCTCAAGAGAGCTCTTTAAGACGGTCACGGCATTATCCAAACTAAACTTAGAAAACCAATTTGTCGCAGACCAGAATTTCTGCAACCAGATGGCAAGTTTCTTCCAGACAAAAATACAACTGATTTACGACGAATTGGAAGGTAAAACTCCGTGCCCCTGTAACACTAGTATGCAGGAGTCAGCGAGCTTAGCTAGGCTGTCCACATCAAGTCAGCTCAGCAGTTTCTCTCTTCTTTCCACGGAAAGAACAAATGACTTGCTACTAGCAGCTAAATCTGGTTCTCCAACAGACCCCTGTCCGCCGGCGATTATTCATCTGGCTTCGAATAAAGTCAGTACCCAACTTGCCCCTCTCCTCAACAACATTATCCGCTCAGGAACTTTCCCCACCTTGTGGAAGAAGGCATGTATTAGGCCAATTTAAAAAAAACCATCTCTGGACCCCCACGTGATAGAAAACTATCGGCCCATTTCCTGCCTGCCGCTAGCGGCTAAAATACTGGAAAAATCAATGAACCAAGACTTAATGGGATATATAGAGCATAATAACATCCTTGACCACTCCCAACATGGCTTTAGACAACATCACTCCACTGAATCTGCCCTGATTATGGCCACGGAGGAGATACGTAGGCAACTGGACAGTGGTGGTAAGGCCATCTTAATCCTCCTAGACCTTTCTGCCGCTTTCGATACCGTCAACCATCAGGTATTGATTCTAAGGCTGAAGGAAATAGGTGTCAGTGAGGTGGCGCTCGGTCTTCTGGCCTCTTTCCTTACAAATAGGGAACAAAGGGTATGTTGGGGCAACCACCAATCAGAGAGGTTCACCCTCCCCTGTGGAGTTCCCCAGGGGTCAGCACTGTCCCCAACACTCTTTAACATTTACGTGACACCTCTGGCTGAGTTAACCAGAGGACATGGCTTTTCGCTAGTGTCATATGCTGATGACACCCAACTGGTCATTTCCATCTCTTCCAACGTTGACACTATTGTGGGAAAATTCCGCAGCTGTCTAAAACACATCATGGACTGGGTGCACCAGAACTATCTCAAACTAAATACCGGAAAAACTGAAGTGATGGAGCTTGGGGCTGGTGCACCGCTCTGGAACCAGGATTGGTGGCCAGCAGAGGCAGGAAATTGCCCTGTACCCGCAGGAAAGGTCAGGAACTTGGGAATCTTATGGACGATCAGCTGAGCTTTCAAGGCCAAATTAACCAGCTTACATCAGCGTGCTTCTTCCAGCTGAAAGTCTTCCGTAAAATCTTCCCTTTTATTCCTCCTGATTTACGGACATCAGTTGTCATTGCCTTGATCCTTTCTAGGATTGACTACTGTAATGCCCTCTTCATGGGCATTAATAAGCGACAACTCTCAAAACTGCAGTGTATCCAAAATGCTGCAGCCAGAATACTGTTGAATATTCCTAAGTTCCACCATATATCTGGCAGCATCAAAACCCTCCACTGGCTGCAGGTGCAACAGCGAATTGAGTTTAAAGCGTTGTGCTTGGTACACAAAACCCAATTTGGGGGTGGAGCGGCAGATCTACAGAAACTATTTCTACAGTACACTCCTCAGTGCAACCTTAGATCGGCCAACAAAGGTCTAGTCCAGATTCCCAGGATACACAGAGCTAGATGGGGGGGTAGGAGCCTGACATACCGTGCGTCTAAACTATGGAACCAGTTACCTGATGATATCAGACTCCAACCGTCCAGACCTCGTTTCAGGAAGTTGCTGAAGACGTGGCTATTTGCTAGGCAGAAGTAATGTTCCTCTCCTGTGCTAAACATGTGTCCTCCCTTAGCACCTAAACGCCTCGGCATTCGTGCGCTTTATAAGCATATTACTTACTTACTTACTTACTTACTTACTAGTAGGGTGGGAAGTAATTTAATTTTAATATATTTATCAATATTTTTTATATAATATTTATTTAATTTTACTTTATAGTGTTAATTGTGGGAATTAATCTATTAATAATTATTTATAATTTGCTTGTTAATTGTTATTAATTAATTAATTATTTGTTAATTAATTATGTTAATTGTGTCATGTTTTTAGAAATGGGTGGTGGGGTTTATAGGGGAATAGGGTGGGAGGTAATTTATTTTTAAATAATTAATTATTTGTTAATTAATGCTAATTAATTAATTAAACTTTAGATATGGCAATTGTGTAATTAATTTGATGTGTGAGTTGTGGGGTTTATAGTGGTAAATGGTGGGAAGTACATTTTTGTAAATTAATTAATGTTTTGTGGTTAATTGATATTAATTTATTATTGTAAAATTAGTTATGGAAATTTAGTTTAAAATAATTAATCATTACTTGATCATTAATAGTGATTTATTACTTGATAAATATTTTTGGTAACTGTTTATTTTTTATTTTGTTTGTGGATTTTGGTTATATAGGCGTAACGTTTGGTTAGTATATTAATTTTCATCTGTTTTAATGTTTTTTTAATTAATATTATTTGTTTAATTGATAAATAATTGTATTAATTATGGAGGTACACTTTTTTTTAAATTTAGATGTGTGTTGTAAATTGTGTGGTGTTATAGGGTAGGTAAACAAATATTATATTTATGTAATAAATAATGTTTTTGATCATAAAAATATATTTGTATGTAATTTTTTGTTTTTTTAACATTATATTATGTTTCTATGTTTTGTAATTTTTAAATTTTTTATAGATGGTTTGTTTTTGGAATTGTTATTATCTTTTATATTGTAGTTGATATTTTTTTTGTTTTTAAAATTAAATTTTCTTCAGTGGGAATAGTAATTTTTACCCCTCCGCTATCCAACACTTTCCCTACTGTTGCACTCGCTGGAGTGGGAATAGTAATTTGTTTCCCTCCGCTATCCAAAACTTTCCCTACTGTTGCACTCGCTGGAGTGGGAATAGTAATTTTATCCCCTCCGCTATCCAACACTTTCCCTACTGTTGCACTAGCTGGAGTGGGAATAGTAAGTTTTACTCCTCCGCTATCCAACATATTCCATACTGTTGCACTTGTTGGAGTGGGAATAGTAATTTTTTACCCTCCACTTTCTCTACTGTTGCTCTTGCAGGAGTGGGAATAGTAATTTTTTACTCTCCGTTATCCAACACTTTCCCTACTGTTGCACTCGCTGGAGTGGGAATAGTAATTTTATCCCCTACGCTATCCAACACTTTCCCTACTGTTGCACTCACTGGAGTGGGAATAGTAATTGTATCCCCTCCGCTAAACAAAACTTTCCCTACTGTTGCACTAGCTGGAGTGGGAATAGTAATTTTTACTACTTCGCTATCCAACACATTCCCTACTGTTGCACTCGTTGGAGTGGGAATAGTAATTTTTACCCCTCCGCTATCCAACACTTTCCCTACTGTTGCACTCGGTGGAGTGGGAATAGTAATTTTTACCCCTCTGCTATTCATCACTTTCCCTACTGTTGCACTCATTGGAGTGGGAATAGTAAATTATTCCCCTCCGCTATCCAACACTTTCTCTACTGTTGTATTCACTGGAGTGGGAATACTTATTTTTACCTCTCCGCTATCCAACACTTTCCCTACTGTTGCACTTGCTGGAGTTGGAATAGTAAGACTTTTTCCTTCGCTATCCAACACTTTCCCTACTGTTGCACTCGATGGAGTGGGAATAGTAATTTTTACCTATCTGCTATTCAACACTTTCCCTACTGTTGCATTTCCTGGAGTGGGAATAGTATTTTTTACCTATTCGCTATCCAACACTTTCCCTACTGTTGCATTTGCTGGAGTGGGAATAGTAATTTTTACCTCTCCGCTATCCAACACTTTCCCTACTGTTGCACTCGCTGGAATGGGAATAGTAATTTTTACCCCTCCAGTATCCAACACTTTCCCTACTGTTGCACTCATTGGAGTGGGAATAGTAAGTTATTCCCCTCCGCTATCCAACACTTTCCCTACTGTTGTATTCACTGGAGTGGGAATACTAATTTTTACCCCTCTGCTATCCAACACTTTCCCTACTGTTGCACTTGCTGGAGTTGGAATAGTAAATTGTTTTCCTTCGCTATCCAACACTTTCCCTACTGTTGCACTCGCTGGAGTGGGAATAGTAATTTTTACCTATCCGCTATCCAACACTTTCCCTACTGTTGCATATCCTGGAGTGGGAATAGTATTTTTTACCTATTCGCTATCCAACACTTTCCCTACTGTTATATTCGCTGGAGTGGGAATAGTAATTTTTACCCCTCCGCTATCCAACACTTTCCCTACTGTTGCACTCGCTGGAGTGGGAACAGTAATTTTTACCCCTCCGCTAGCCAACACTTTCTCTACTGTTGCCCTCAATGTAGTGCAAGATGTAGGTTTAAAAAATATTAAATATTTTAATATTTTAATTTATAATAATTTTTTTATTAAGTTTTATGTTACAGGTGTATGTATATATATTTATTTATTATTTTAATATATTTATAACATTTTAAAATTAATTAAAATTATTATTTATTGTTTTTAAGTAAATATATATATATTACATTTTATATATGTATGTTTAATTTTTTTACATTACATTTATTACTTATAATTAACGTTTACAAATAAATCTAAATAATTTCTTTAAAGTTTAATTTATGATTTAATTTGTTTTACATTATTTTTTATACATATAAAAAAAACGATATTTTATACATCGATATATTTTACGATATTTTTTTTCTCGATATTTTTGTACTTACCATTATGAAGGTAGGATGTCGATATTTTTCACAACTATATTTTTGTCACGATATTTCTGTAGGTCGATATTGTTGTTGTTGATATTCTGTCAGTGATCCCCGACACTTGCATGAGATTGGAATCTTAAGGACCCGCTCTCAACTGGATATACTCTTTACTGACTGGAAGGACACAGTGAGTCAGCTTGGCCCCCTACTCCTCAGATGCGCCAATCTCATCTGTGGAATACCACAAAGATACTCTCTAGGCCTGACCCACTTCAACGCGCGCATGAATCCACTACTCTGACCCCATCCTACGCTGAGAACACTCAGCTTATACTCTTCTTCTCAGACAAGACTCCCAACACTCGCACCAAGTTCGCCACCTGTATGTCGCAAACTGGATGAAGACCAACTGTCTCAAATTTAACACCAACAAGACAGAAGTTGTGATCTTCGAGAAGAAATCATGACCATGGTACTCAACATGGTGGTGACTGAACTTGGAACCCCATTATTCCCACACCACGAACCTCGCAATCATCTATGAGAGCCAACTCATCGTGTCCTTCCAAATCAACGCAGTTTCTGCTTCATGCTTCCACACCTTAAAGATGCTATGAAAAATCTTCAAATGTCTCCCTACCAAAATGCACAGTCACTCACTCCCCTGTCACAAGCAAGCTGGACTACAGGAACACTCTACACCAGAAACAACAAACAACTTACCAGCCGACTTCAAGCCATTCAGAATGCAGCAGCCAGGATCGCACTCAACCTCCCTCTCACGCAACACGAACATCACACCCCATCTCAGGGAGCTTCACTGGCTTCCAATACACAAGTGAGACCAGTTTAAACTCCTCACACACAACTTCAAAGCTCCCACAACATGGGCGCAGACGATCTCAATAGACGAATCTCATTTCACAAACCTACCAGACACCTCCGCTCTGCCAGACTCCATCTTGCACACATCCCAAGCATACACAGAATCAGAATTAGTGGCCAAGCCTTCTCTTACATCGCGACAAAAACCTGGAACAACTTGCTCTTACACATCAGAGCTGCACCTTAAATTCTTGAATTCCACAAGAAGCTTAAGACCTGGCTCTTTAGATAATCCTAGAACCACACAAGCAGCACCAGGATACACTTCTGGGTGCACTTTACAAATACAAATACACATAACATAACAGCACTAAAGATAGTGGAAATCCAATGAGTCCTACTTTGACTTGGAGTCATTCTAAAAGTACATTTGACAAAAAAGGTAGAATATTCACTCAAAGCCACTTCTCATGATCTCATACAAAAGTATTTATTCTTTTCAATTCTGATTTGTTCAGTTGATTAGTGCTGAGAACTTCAAATTGGAATACTCTATATCTTAAAGCCCAGATTTACAAGAGTCATGCAACAAAGCACTGTGATGCGTGAAAAGAGAGCTGAACAGTGCCATATCTACTAAGATATGTCATTGTTTTACTCTTTCCCTCGATGGCACACTTTAGGCTGCCATGCACCAACACACACCTTTACACCACAGTGCAAGGGTGTTTGCGTTCTGTAAGGAATATGGTTTTTTTTGGGGTGGGGTTTAACAGAAGGGGACCCTTCCACTACTAAAACTATCCTTTAGCACTTTTACTGCTTTGTGTGTGTGCCGTACAATGCAGCATGCATTCAAAGTAGGAAAACAACGAGGAGAAATGAAAACATTTCTCCTTGTTACACTTGTCTTGAGGAGGTATAAGATTTTGGCACAATACATTTGTGCTGTCCTATACCAGCACAGCCAAATTAATGTGCACATTGCAGAGATCCCACTGAATGATGTTTATGACCTAGACTTGTAATACTATGCTAAGTAGCACAAGTTTGGGCTGAATTAAATTTGTACATGGTATTGGAGAAAGTCACAGGAAATCATATCACAGTGTAGCAGCTGATTGTGACGTGCTGAATATCCTTAGACTTTCCCCATTTGGCTTTAGTGGCAGTTATGTCATTATGTGGGTGCGACCTAATATGTGGAATGGAAGAATTAAAATACATGGGTGCTACGTAGTGGGGGTGATAGGTGTCCTAGAAGCATTGGTCTGCCTCACAACACCATTCATAAAGTCTACACAATTACGCTTGCCTAGACACAACATTTTTGTGTTCCCACGGTACACTGAACCAGTTAGGTTTTCTTGTCTGGGTCTCTACAGTACATTCCAAGACTTCTTTATCCTGGGTCTGGCTCCATACTGCTCTGGGTAAGCACGGTTAGTGCATGTTATAATACATTTCAATCCAAACTCTGAAGGCCTGATTCACAAACTGCATTTTGTAGTAGATTTTGTGGTTCTACAAATCTGCTACAAAGTGCTATTCACAAAGTACGTGCTGAGTTTATGCCTCTGCAGTTGCCTATACTTATGTGTGCGGAATTCTCCTCACACGTAAGCATACGTATTAGTAATTAATATGAGTGGGACAGGAGGGAGTGGGTGGGGGAAGGGGTAGATTTACTCCAAAAAGGGTTTGGATTAGGTGGGAGTAAGTGGGGTTTAACAGGGGCAGGGAGGAGTCTAAAGAGTGATTCACCCACCCACACTAGAGTAAGCCAATTGCTATACTCCTTGGATGGAGATCTGTAACTTACACTTTTGTAGTAAAATTTAAACTCTGAGTTTGTGTGTACCAAAAAGTAGAAAACTTAAGTCCAAATTGTACATTACTCAGAGGAGTAAGTTAGCTTTGTGAATCAGGCCATAGGTTTCTATAAACTTAATGTTGTCATTATTTACACAAAGTATATGTGTTGCAAATGGGTTCAGCCCATTTAGTACACCCAGATTTTTGTGCTTTTTGATCATCCGGTTTTGAAACTTTATTGTTGGTGAGTCTCCCTACCTGAGTCTCACTCCCACTCATTTCATGATAAATTGGACTGCGCTTGTTTACCACCAGTGTCCGCCTTTTAAGATAAGAGCACTGAGAGACAGCCAGTGTAAGGGGCACAGGGCTGGTTCCATATGAACACGTGTGTGCAAGGGTACAGGCTGCACATAAGAGACTACCGTTGTGCGCAGCCTGGTAGCTGCACACAGGTAATCTGTCTGTGACAGTTTTAAACTGCACATTTGACCTGTCAAATTACCCCTTTTGACATGTCTAAACCCTCCTTTTAAATATTAAGAAGTCACGCACATGTGGGCCTTATTGCCCATAAAGGCAGAGTGCAGATATTTGAAAGTAGCACAAGTAGAAATTAATGTTTGACATGTCCTTACAGTGGAATATCCCCCAAAATAATTTTCACACTATCAAGGCTGACTGCTGCCGTTGGCAATCATTGGGCTACCTAGTTACATTTATTAAATGTAGAATTTGGATTGATAGCAGCTAGAAAAAATAATTCTTCTACTCTTTTGAATTGTAATATAAAGTCCACTTCAATTGATTTTGAGAAATGACACTTTTAGAATGTTAAACATATATGTAGAGCTCGCACTCCTTCCCTTTAAATTTATTCCAAAATTCAAAACTTGTGTATAAGTGCGTTCGTGCAGTGTCCGTGGATCGCCCCAACCACAGTCAATACACATGTATTAGAAGAAAGAACACACTTCTTGCGTTCCCACTGTCGCACTGCAAAGCGTAGGAATTGATCCCACCAATGTATTGTTTCATTATCCAATGTTTATTCCATATACTATTATCTTCAAGTCATAACGGAGACAGTGTGGTCAAATCTGTAGTCTTTATTAACATCTTCAAATACCAATTGTACGCCAATCCAAGCTTTATACAGAGGTACGTCCACATCAACCACTATTTGAAGTTAACACACTTTGGGGCCGATTCCGATTCGGGCCGGAAACTTCTCCGACCGAGCCGGACCCGGAGAGATTTCCGACCGAATCGGACCCGTGCAGTCCGACCGAACGAGTACGATGCGTCCGTATGTTATCGGACTCGAGTCGGTCGGACTCCCATTGATGTCAATGGGAGCCGGTCGTACAACGCGTACGCGGGCTCCCATTGACTCAATGGGTGCAAGTCGGACAAGGGCGCCCCCTACAGCGGGTACGCGGCGAAGCGATTCGCGCCGTACACGCACAGGTAGGGGGACCCATGGGTCCCCCCTGTGTGCGACTCGCGCGGCTACGCGTACAGGGGGTCCGACACGGACCCCCAAAGTACGGCTCCGACAGCTCTTACGAGCCGGAGTGCGCGGCTCGGTCGGACTGCTCGCGGCACGCATCGTACTTACCCGGCCGGGAAACGTCTCCATTGCGCGGTGCGAGTCGAGTCCGAGCGAGTCGGTCGGAGCGGTTCGAGCTGGGAGCGAGTCGGTCGGAGCGGTCGGGACGCCCGGACGAGTCGGTCGGCGATTTCGCATCGTACTCGCTCGGCCGGACCCGCGTACGGTTCGGTCGGGAAACAGGGCTCCGAATCGGATCCGGTAAAGCCGAATCCGATTCGGAGCCCTACCGGCCGAGATCGGAATCGGCCCCTTTGTGAATACCCAATGCATTTCGAGCCTGCCTGGCTCTTCGTCAGGGGTTACTGAAAATGCAATAAACAGTATAAGTATTTCTATAAACAATGTTTTTTAGATGTAAAACACAACGTCTAAATCCAGCTAATTCATTCTCAACTTCATATCTTAAACAAACAAAATTCAGCCCCTTAATGGACTTAGGACTCTGCCTTCAGCTGACCCGAGGACTAGTTGGTCTCTCCAGGGCCTATTATCCTGGCCCCCTTAAGCCCCTTGAGGACTAGTTGGGGGAAGACCTGGACTTCTGTCCCCCCGCAAGAGGAACGGGGGAGCATCAGGAGCAAGGCACAGGAGAAAGCTAATGCAAGAAGCAAGTGAAATCAGCTACCTGCAAAGTGCGGCCGTTTGAGGCCAGGAGGCCTGTTGAAAATGCTCCTGGTGGCTAGAGCTCACAACCAGGAGTAATGAGTAAAAAAAGTGCAGGATCTTCAAAATTGGTCTAATGGGGTCAGAGTTACCAGCCTGTAAAGTTGCCCATTTTTACTACCGAAATTGAGAGATGGAGTGCATGGGACTCTGCTGCATGTTCTTTGATTTACCCTGGGGAGGGTCAAGCCCTCGGGGATGATGCAACCTTCTAAACAGAGTTATGCCATTGGGAGGGGGACTGTGTGACCCATCCCCCATATTGGATTGCCTAAGGGGGCCCCCTAACGGGAGCCGGTGGAGCACTGTGGAGAACCAGGACCCCATCAATGAATCCCTGGTGTCAGGAAGGACTGCGGGGTGATCATCAGCTCTCCATTCCCGTGACTGGGGGGCAGGCACACCCCGCTATCCATATCTCCTGCCAAATTCTCCATCTAGCTGGAGGAATGCCACCGCTGCTCCCACCTACCGGAAGCCCTCACCTGAAGCTGGCTCCTGCAGAATGCAGGGATCCAGTGGGGTTGTGGGGGCCCCCGACGTGTACAGAAGGCTCGGGGTGTCCCAAATGAGTCCAGGGCACCCCTTCCAAAAAAAAAGAAAGCCAAAATGAAAAACACGGAGAAACTGTGTGGTGTGATGTCACGGGCACATAAACAAAGTAGGCAGAGCTGCTAATCACATATTCACTGCTCCCGGTTTGGAGTGCCCCATAATGCCCTGCAGGGCTTATATTGCATATGAATTTGTGCTTGTGGGGCCACAGGATGGCAGAGGACCCATCAATGTGCCTTAAAAGGGATGTGGGTGCTGTAGGAGATGCCGCAGCCCCACACCTCTAACTTCTTAAAAATAACCCTATGTATCCCAGGTCACAGAATGTGTGACCTGGGGAGATCGGTTATCTCTCGTTAAGTATTCTTAAGGCTGGAGCTTTCGTTCTATATCCTCAGCGTACAGTGATTTCTAACGGTTGGCTCTATGGTTGCGTTTTATGTGGCCTGAATGTGTTGAAGAAAGACACAGATACTTTATGTTGATTTTCAATGCTTTACTGACAATATATTGCTGCCAGTGATTTTTGATAAACATTTCAAAGCTTTGTTGACAGTAAAGGTTGCATTTAAACATGGTTTTTCATTCCACCTACAAGATTGAGGTTTTTTATCATGTTGATTATTGGTTTTTTAACGTGGTGACCTTTGACAAAGCCAATAGGAGTGCCTTATATATTGCTGTGATAATTTCTTGGCAAAGCCAATAGGCTTCTTTATTTTGATACCTTCCTATATACTGTGATGTTCTATCTGTTATAGGTGGGGAAGTACTGTGATTTTGAGTGTCATGACCCAGTAAGGGTCAAATGTGATTTCAGAATGTCATCAAAGGTATTTCAATCGTCCTGATGTATATATTTGTAATTTAGTCCATTGTATTTAGTAGTGTATGTGTGTAATGAATGTACATTTCCTTTTATCAAAGAAAAAGCACTGACTGGACAATCATTTATTGAGTTTTATTATTGAATGCCATTGAATGGTGCATACTAGCCCACACCAAGTCCCCTGAGTAGGCCTTGGACTGCTCTTTTCACTACCCTGAGAGTCAAGCACTAAAGTGGGGTGCTTAGATCCCAGTGAGGAGATAGTTGTTGACCTATTACTTGTGCACTCACACCCTGCACAATAACCCTGTGTCTTACACTAAGCCTCCCACATACCCACTCCATGGGCTTCTAACTGTCGGTTGGACCATTTGCATTTTGGTTGTGGTCACATAAATGTATGCCAAAAAGCAGCAAGCTAGGGTTTTTAATGCGATGTTGTGATATGTAAAGTTAACCACAAGAGTAGGATGAAGAGTTAGAACTATTGAGCCTTCTGAGGATATTCAAATTCTTTTCCGCCAAACTCTAAATCATGTTTTCAGAAAGGTCAGCCATTATGGCCCAACGAACTACTCCTGCTGGCTTATCCTCCCCTTTTTTTAAGGACCGTTGAAAAAATATTATTTAGCCCGCTTGCTAGTTTAACTCTTGGGAAAACCCACAGCTATGATGACTGATCCAGCCATGATCCTAATTGTCCCAGATAAAGGAAAGATCCAGAACTATTATCCTCCTATCAATCTATAGCTCTGAAACTAACGTATACTTAAAATATTGGCACCCCTATACAGGAGATACTTCATACTCTAATCCACACAGATCAAATGACCTCTATGCACAATTGTTGTAAGGACAACAATATTAGGAAGTCCCTGAAGGTAATCAATCTGGCTGTACAGTCAATCTCCCCATGTTGTATATATTCTCTCACACTGAAAATGCATTTGAGCAAATTGACTGGGATTTTATAGAACTGATGTTGCAGAAATACAGAATTGGCTATGCCAGACACTTCATGATTCTCAAGGGCAACGGGATATCATGTCTCAATATGGGAAGGAATCAGAGGGGGTTAGCACCACAGGACTGCCAGCTGACCACAATGTAACTGGACTCTACTTACTTTGTGGGAGGGAAATGGGGTAAGAGGGCCTTTCAGGAAAGGATATCGCAAGGTGTACATGGGTGGTGACAAGATCTGCCAGAAGTAAAAGAAGGAGTGTACTAGCAAGGGAGTGAATAAATAAACACAGTGCAGTACCTTGTTTCTGTGACAATCCTTTCCAGAATGGCGGACACGACAGGCCCAGTTTATTAAAATGCTTATGACCAACTACATATGCTTTTTCGCACAGGTCAAGTCAATAAACACACTGCAGCCATTGGCAGTGACCAGTGGGAACAACCAATACAATGGTCTATCCTTATCTGGATCGCAAGTGACCTCTCTCTATTGGCAGACAATATCATATGTCTCGTGCATAAGACAATTGTGACACCAATACATAAAAGGTCGCAAAGCAATGTATTGCTTAAAATGTTCATAGGCGAAATCATATACAATCTACATCTATAAGACATGAGAGACAATGCAGAATATGTGATCGGATGTCTGACATAATATTGGAACAGCAAACATTGTGACACACAAATATTGAGTCAAAAATATTGTTCACACTAATATCATTAAAAATAAGACACAAATATATCGATTTTCATTAATATATGTAGTATAAAACATAAATCTAAAATATTTTAACATATAACATTAATATAATGTAAAATAAAAAATATTGAATGTTTAAAAATATATATTAATATATACTCATATAAAAATGCGCACAGATATATATAGTTTATATATACATATGTATAATTTCTTTTTGATAAACAATTTTATTGATTTTCACATTCAACAGAAAAAACAGAACATCTCTGCGACATATAAGACATTTCAGTACATTCACGGAGCAATTCCCCGACGGGCCCAGCAGCGGAGAAGATCTAGGCCCCTTCACAGCCCACCCGGCATCCCCGCAACAGTTCATTCCAGCAAGCCCAGACATTTGCCCCATATACGCCCTTGCTCAGTTGGACAACCTCATGCCTCAGACACAGGGGCCGATTCCGATTCCGGCCGGAAAACGTACCGACCGACTCGGAGCCGGAATTAATTCCGACCGACACGTACCGGTGCAGCCCGACCCGCCAAGTACGATGAAAAGCGAGCAAAACCCGACCGACTCGTACGGAACACAAGCCGAACGACCGAGCAGCGTGGAAAACAGCAATCCGGCCGGAAAAACACGCGATTCGAACCGACCGACTCGCCTCCGGAACAATACCGAACGAGACGTACCCGCGGACTCCCACCCGCCAAGTACGATGCAAGGCGTGGAAAACACGACCGAGTTGCACGGAGGACAAGCCGTACGACCGACACGCATACAAAACTGCGAGGCGAAGCAACCCAGAACACCGCGACCGACGCGTACGCAGCATAGAAAACAGCACAAACACAGCGTGAACGAAACGGATAAGCCCGTACGAGACAACTGCAGGGTCCGACTCGGTCACAAGAACGTCTCCTACATGCACGAAAAGTACAAAGGGAAAATACACAAAAAAAGGCCATACAAGCAATTACAAAGCCAATAAATACTGGGGGGGAGGGGCAGACAACAAAGACACACCCACAACTCCACCTATATAAAGGACACAAATCCCTACCATGATCCTTTGCAAATTCAAATTACCTGCCAGCACTCAACAGACAGCAACCACACACCCACAGCTCATCCATCACACAAGCCACACACCATCAGCACCACAACAAATAGAAACCTCACATACACCTAGCAAAACACACACTCACACACCTATACCTGCACACCAACACACACATCACTCACCATCACCACCCATCACCATGCCCCCAAAGAAGAATCATAAGTTCCTAGATAGTGAATTGGAAGTCCTGGTAGATGAGATCCTCAGGGTAGAGCCACAGCTCTTTGGTACACTGGTCCAACAGACACCCATGTCACAGAAAACAAAGATGTGGGAGAGGATCGTCGACAGGGTGAACGCACAATCACCATGTTTGCGCACAAAGACAGACATCCAGAACAGGTGGTATGACGTGCGCAGGAGGGTCAAGGAGCTGTTGAAGAAGGACTACCTCTTGAGCCAACACACCGGCAGTGGCCCTCCTGCCAAGCCAGTATACCTCAGGCCCTGGGAGGAGAAGGTGCGGGCCATCCTACCACCAGTGAGCGTCTATGGACTAGAAAACATCCCAGAGCCTGGTGAGTACACAACAAATGTACACAATATTCTGCGACTACACACACACATCACTGTCAAGGGGAGAGTCAAACCATGCACTCTTAGCAAATACACAGCAACCAGAACAGAATCATCCCAAAATGTGTATGTCACTCAGAGAAACACAACACATGCCATCTCAAAGTGACATTTAACTGTGTCATCACATGTACAAACACAACTACAACTACAGCTAGGCAGTGGCACAAATATAACTGACAAACACATCCAGACAAGTAGCCACCACCACAACACCACCACACAGTGAAGCCCACTGAAAGAAAGGAAATATGTGTATGCTGGGCAAGTCAGTGTAGCCAATAGCATCATGGGAGTTGTAGGCACAGATATTGGTCACCCCCACAACTGTCCCATCAACACCACCATGAACCATGCGCACATCACAGGGAGTGTAAAAGGACTCACAAGATGGCTGACACTGGCTACTGCTGTGGGGAGCACAAGGCCCTGCTGGCAACTGTGCAACAACCAACAGCAGGACACCACTGACTGACATCCTGAAAGACAACTTGCACTCCCTGCAATGGAAGCACGTTCCATGGTGGGATATCTGGCTGGGTGGGAAGGAGGACTCACAGCACTGACCATAGTCACAAGCACCTCCCCTCACACACACCCTCAACACAAACTCCACATAACCCACCTGGGAGAATGCAATGCCTCACATCCTAACTGAAGATCCCACAAAGAACCACCACCCTGGGTTAGGCTGTGTGAAGCACAGGGACACTCCTGGGACTTTTAGCCAAACAACTGCCAGGACAACACTCCCAGCCATCCATTTAGCACAGGCAGCCCACCCCACAGGGAAGCAGAGTCAAAAGGAAGGAAGGATGGGCATGCTGGGAAGGGGGTGGAGGCAATAGCATGATGGGAGTTGCAGGCACAGATATTGCTCACCCTCACAATTGGCCCATCAACACCACTCTCAACCATGCTCACATCACAGGGAGTGTAAAAGGACTCACAAGATGGCTGACACTGGCTACTGCTGTGGGGAGCACAAGGCCCTGCTGGCAACTGTGCAACAACCAACAGCAGTACACCACTGACTGACATCCTGAAAGACAACTTGCACTCCCTGCAATGGAAGCACGTTCCATGGTGGGATATCTGGCTGGGTGGGAAGGAGGACTCACAGCACTGACCATAGTCACCAGCAGCTCCACCCACACACACCCCTAACACAAACTACACACAACTCACCTGGGAGAAAGCATTGCCTCACACACCAATCAAATATCCCACAAAGAACCACAACCCTGGGTCATGCAGTGTGAAGCACAGGGACACACATGGGACTTGTAGCAAAACAAACCCCAGGATAACACTGTCAGCCATCTTGTCAGCACAGGCACACAACCCCACAGGGAAGCTGAGTCAAAAGGAAGGAAGCATGGGCATGCTGGGAAGGGGGTGGAGGCAAAAGCATGATGGGAGTGGTAGTCACAGCCCAACATCCCCCACCCACATGGGCCAGCAAGTACACACCCAAGCATGCACACCTCACAGGGAGTCAAAAGCCACTTCAAAGATGTCTGACACTGGTGCTCTGTTGTGGGGAGCACAAGGCCATGCTGGGAACTGGCCAACAACCAACAGCAGGACACCACTGTCAGCCATCTTGCCATTGCTGTCACACCCACACACAGTGAAGTACACTCAAAAGGAAGGAAGTATGGGCATGCTGGGAAGGGGGGTGGAGGCAATAGCATGATGGGAGTGGTAGTCACAGATATTGCTCACCCTCACAATGCGCACATCAACACCACCATGAACCATGCCCACATCACAGGGAGTGGAAAACAACAGACAAGATGGCTGACACTGGCTACTGCTGTGGGGAGCACAAGGCCCTGCTGGCATATGTGCACCAACCAACAGCAGGACACCACTGACTGACATCCTGAAAGACAAATTGCACTCCCTGCAATGGAAGCACGTTCCATGGTGGGATATCTGGCTGGGTGGGAAGGAGGACTCACAGCACTGACCATAGTCACAAGCACCTCCCCTCACACACCCCCTCAACACAAACTCCACATAACCCACCTGGGAGAATGCAATGCCTCACATCCTAACTGAAGATCCCACAAAGAACCAGCACCCTGGGTTATGCTGTGTGAAGCACAGGGACACTCCTGGGACTTTTAGCCAAACAACTGCCAGGACAACACTCCCAGCCATCCATTCAGCACAGGCAGCCCACCCCACAGGGAAGCAGAGTCAAAAGGAAGGAGGGATGGGCATGCTGGGAAGGGGGTGGAGGCAATAGCATGATGGGAGTTGCAGGCACAGATATTGCTCACCCTCACAATTGGCCCATCAACACCACTCTCAACCATGCTCACATCACAGGGAGTGGAAAAGGACTCACAAGATGGCTGACACTGGCTACTGCTGTGGGGAGCACAAGGCCCTGCTGGCAACTGTGCAACAACCAACAGCAGGACACCACTGTCAGCCATCTTGCCATTGCTCTCACACTCACACACACTGAAGTCCAGCCAAAAGCAAGTAAGTATGGGCATGCTGGGAAGTGGGGTGGACGCAATAGCATGATGGGAGTGGTAGTCACAGCTCAACATCCCCCACCCACATGGGCCAGCAAGCTCACACACAAGCATGCACACCCCACAGAGAGTGGAAAGCCCCATCAAAGATGTCTGACACTGGTGCTCTGTTGTGGGGAGCACAAGGCCATGCTGGGAACTGCCCACCAACCAACAGCAGGACACCACTGTCAGCCATCTTGCCATTGCTCTCACACTCACACACACTGAAGTCCACCCAAAAGCAAGTAAGTATGGGCATGCTGGGAAGTGGGGTGGACGCAATAGCATGATGGGAGTGGTAGTCACAGATATTGGTCACCCCCACAACTGTCCCATCAACACCACCCTGAACCATGCGCACATCACAGGGAGTGGAAAACAACTCACAAGATGGCTGACACTGGCTACTGCTGTGGGGAGCACAAGGCCCTGCTGGGAACTGTGCACCAACCAACAGCAGGACACCACTGACTGACATCCTGAAAGACAACTTGCACTCCCTGCAATGGAAGCACGTTCCATGGTGGAATATCTGGCTGGGTGGGAAGGAGGACCGGATGTCAACCAAATACAACCAATGCAGATCATGTACACACCCCAACATTCACATAGAAATGCCCAAATAATGCAGGACAATGTGCTACACCAATATCAACCCCTGACTGTGACAACTTAGGACAATGCAATGTACAGGCCCGCATCCAGAGGCACAGTCACAACTGTCAGGTGTGTCAACCATTGATGCCTGCAGAAACATAACATACATTGTGTGTGTCTCCCAAAAACAGGTGATGATGGGGACACAGCAGCAGACGCTGAGGAGTCCTCGTCCCAGGCTCAAGAGGATACGGAGCTCACTGGTGGGGAACAGCCTCTGCCCTCCTCGGATGAAGAAGACCTACCTGGCACCTCCGGAGCAAGTCATCATGCAGCACCAGCAGGACCACTAGCTGCACCCCTGCACCCACCCCTCCAACGACTGTCAACACACATACCACCCCTGCCGACATGGACAGACCAAGGAGCACCACCACCACCAGCACAGGGACCCTGGACCAACGTGGGGCCATGGACACCACCACCACCAACAACCCACAAGGGGGCCCAGGGTCACCTGTGCGTGCCACCTCAGGTACTGCACGTGTCGCCAGGGGTGGTGGGAGGGGTGGGAGACATAGGTCGCTGCTCACAGAGGGGTCTGGACTGCATGATGACCCACAACTGGCACGCATAGCCGATGCGTACCAGTCCAGCACCGGAGAGTTCAGCCAGGTAGTGGGGCTCCTCAGGGACATTAAACAGCAGCAGGCTGCCCATCATGCCCGCTTGGACTCACACATGTCCCGCGTGGAGTCCAAGTGGGACACACTGCAAGAGATGACGGCGGTGCATAGGGACATATTACAATGCCTCCGCCAGATGAGCAGCAACCAGTCAACACCTCCCTGTGTGCCCACAACATCTGCTGCTGAAACAACTGCAACTGCCACAGGGAGGGCGGTATGACTCTGGCGAAGAGTCCCCTGCACCGCAGCAGCCTGCACTTGAGGGTCCCCCCCCAAGAAGAGGGGCCGTCCGAGGAGGGGCAAGTGAGAGGCCGATGGCCATGTGCAACCCCCAGGAAGCCAAAACCTGTTCTGGATAATCACCTTTGTGCGCAAACTGTTCACCCTGTTGACTGCAACACAACTCTCCCACATGACATGGGGAGCTCAAGTTGGACCAATGTCTCTGATTACTGTTGACTTCACTCTGGACATTTCTGCTACCAGGACTTCCAAATCATCTAGGAACTTTGGATTACAATCACAATGTACAGCACCCACCATCCTGTGCACTATACTCACACATGTATGTCAATAAACTCACTAATACACCATACTTGCCTCTGTTGTGATTCCTATGTTGTCTCAGAAGTGGCTATGATGATCTGGGAAATGACACTGTGCATGCTAACTGCTACAGCAAGTACAACACCGGCATGTGAGTCATGGCGACGTCACACATATGAGGGAGGCACACCACCAGGGCTACACAACACATACACACCATGGCCATCTGACTCATCGCCTACACTGATGTTGCCAGGAAATACGTTGCATTGCACAGACCCAACACCTATTCACAGTCTGTGTTAACTAGCCCACTGGTGCAGTAAGCAAATGTCAGTCAGATGTGTGATCACAGACAACGCACATCCCAAAGTGAAGCACAGGTTTATTACACATTTGCAACATGTTGTAACCACCACAGATGCAAGGTAATCCCACCTGGCAGCGGGCACACAGTCAACAAGTGTAGAAGGAAGGAAGTCCATGGGTGTGGTGCACATCACCTGTAGGGACACAACAGCTACCACCCGGGAAGTCAAATCACGGTGTTGGGGAACACAGTTGACCAAACGACTCTGAAAGTACCCTGTGAAGGACAGAAATGACACACAGTCAAAAGCACTGAAGAACAGGACAGAACTGCAATACTCATGCACAATACATGTTACAAGATACCCACACAGAACCAAGTTAGCATGTCAACACTGTTGGGGAGTACAGACTACCTGCAAGGACACATCGCTACACGCATACAGTCATGTAGCCCATGGACACACTCAAACAGCACCAGAGCACCACCAACACATATCATGCTAACTCACATCATTGACATGACATCTCTGGATACTCACATTCAGCTGAAGAAGTTGGTGATGAGCTGTGTGCGGACATCACCATCATCATCATCATCATCACTGGCATCGTGGTCCAGGCCAGGATCCTCCACAGGTGGCGGACGTTGGTCATCGTCATCCAGGATGAGAGGCAACTCCTTCCGCACTGCCAGGTTGTGGAGCATGCAGCAGACGATGATAATCTTGCACACCTTTGCTGGGGCATATGGGAGGGACCCTCCTGTCTTGTCGAGGCAGCGGAAGCGGCTCTTCAGGAGACCAAATGTCCGCTCAATCACTCTCCTCGTCCGACCATGTGCCTCATTGTAGCGCATCTGGGCTGGTGTCACAGGGTTCCTGAGGGGCGTCAGCAACCACGGCATGTTGGGGTATCCGGAGTCACCTACATACAGACAATTGCACATTAGCAGAGTTGGAAAAGAGGGTGGAACACTACATAGCAGAACACACACAATGGTACAAAGTCAGTACACACCAACAAGCCAGGCACGCTGGTTCGGCATCTGTGCCATCATCCTCGGGATGCGACTACTCCTCATCACGTAGGCATCGTGTGCAGAACCAGGGAAACGGGCACACACGTGTGTGATGCTCATATCTGCAAGACAGACCACCAGTGCATTGACCGAGTGGTAGTGTTTGCGGTTACGGTAGGCCTGCTCTTGGGCCTGTGGTGGTACCAAAGCCACATGTGTCCCATCAATGGAGCCAATGACATGCGGCATCCTCCCCAGGGCATAGAAGTCACTCTTCACGCCAGTGAGTCGTTGGAGTCTAGGGAAATAGATGTACTGGTTCAGGTATATCAACATAGCCTCCAAAACATCCCGGAGCACACGGCTGAACATGGTCTGTGACATCCCACCAGCAGTCGCCAGAGTGTGTTGAAAGGTACCGGTGGCAAAGAAGTGTAGGGCTGCCATCACCTTCACCTTGGGGGTCAGCGCTGTAGGGTACGGACGGCCAGGTTGCAAATGTGGTGCCAAGCGCACTGCCAAATCCTCAATCAGCTGCCTGGTGAAGCGGTACCGTCGGATGCTGTCACGTTCCACCATCGTTGCCAGGTCAGGGAATGGTCTAAGGACAGCTGGTGCCCTGCAGTGCATAGGTGAAGAAAGCAAGATTGTCAGTCACCCCACATATGTGGCATTGAACACACTCAACATCACATGATACATCATTATGAGGCACAAGTACATGATGTGTGCAGTTCCGTAAGGATATGTATGGCACATACATGGCCAACATCTAACATCACAGTTCAACAAGTGGCATCAATAAGTCCCAGGTCGTGCCATTGGATATCATGAGGCCGTGTCCCAGTTCCCATCTCCTGCTGCCAAATTACAAACACACCCCACAGTGACATGTGAGGACTGATGTGCCCCAGGCATCACAGCTCAACGACAGGTAGATTCCCAGGGACCCTGTATTGCCACATGGACACTGGCATGACATGGTGTATCATGTATACACCACAGCAAAACAACCATGACCCCCACAGGTAGTGGTCCCTGTTGCCTCGGCAGGACAGACATGGACGTCTGTGACACACACACGCACAACATCAAAGTCCATGCACAAACAACGTGGATGTGGAGACTGCCTCCCATTGTGCACATGAAATCAGAGACATTGGTAACACAACATGCACACAGACTGTGGAGGACCATCACCATTGTGCCAATGGGTCACCCTGGGTTAAACATACCGTCCCACATGGGACTCAGGGTGTATGTGACATGACATACACATACACCACCGTGAAATGTGACCATGCCACATGCTCAGATATGAACAGTTGCACATCACAGTGGTCATGTACACGAAACACCAAGGATTCTGTCCCCATGAACACGTGCACAGCCTGGGGGTGGCTGCCCCCAAGTGACACCCACAGAACAACATCTTCACCCCCATACACGGAATAGGTAATGCAGCCTTACATGCCGTAGGATACAGTTTGGACAGGCTGTGGTGTTGTAGGTGTGCCCCTCACTCCCTGGGAAGTATATGTGGCTGGCATATGTTCACCTGTGACAGGCATGGTGACATATGCCAGTGACTTGTACAGGGATGCGTTGGACAGCAATGGACCGATCAGTGCGCACACATTGGCCATTGCATTCAATGTGCGCTGGTACGCGTTGTATTCGCAATACGCGTTGGACAGCAATGGACCGATCAGTGCGCACACATTGGCCATTGCATTCAATGTGCGCTGGTACGCGTTGTATTCGCAATACGCGTTGGACAGCAATGGACCGATCAGTGCGCACACATTGGCCATTGCATTCAATGTGCGCTGGTACGCGTTGTATTCGCAATACGCGTTGGACAGCAATGGACCGATCAGTGCGCACACATTGGCCATTGCATTCAATGTGCGCTGGTACGCGTTGTATTCGCAACACGCGTTGGACAGCAATGGACCGATCAGTGCGCACACATTGGCCATTGCATTCAATGTGCGCTGGTACGCGTTGTATCCTAGGTACGCGTTGAACAGCAATGGTCCGATCGGTGTGCCCGGCCGGCCCATTGCATTCAATGTGCGCGGGTACGCGTTGTATCCTAGGTACGCGTTGAACGGCAATGGTCCGATCGGTGTGCCCGGCCGGCCCATTGCATTCAATGCGTGCGGGTACGCGTTGTATCCTAGGTACGCGTTGAACGGCAATGGTCCGATCGGTGTGCCCGGCCGGCCCATTGCATTCAATGTGTGCGGGTACGCGTTGTATCCTAGGTACGCGTTGAACGGCAATGGTCCGATCGGTGTGCCCGGCCGGCCCATTGCATTCAATGTGTGCGGGTACGCGTTGTATCCTAGGTACGCGTTGAACGGCAATGGTCCGATCGGTGTGCCCGGCCGGCCCATTGCATTCAATGTGTGCGGGTACGCGTTGTATCCTAGGTACGCGTTGAACGGCAATGGTCCGATCGGTGTGCCCGGCCGGCCCATTGCATTCAATGTGTGCGGGTACGCGTTGTATCCTAGGTACGCGTTGAACGGCAATGGTCCGATCGGTGTGCCCGGCCGGCCCATTGCATTCAATGTGTGCGGGTACGCGTTGTATCCTAGGTACGCGTTGAACAGCAATGGTCCGATCGGTGTGCCCGGCCGGCCCATTGCATTCAATGTGTGCGGGTACGCGTTGTATCCTAGGTACGCGTTGAACGGCAATGGTCCGATCGGTGTGCCCGGCCGGCCCATTGCATTCAATGTGTGCGGGTACGCGTTGTATCCTAGGTACGCGTTGAACAGCAATGGTCCGATCGGTGTGCCCGGCCGGCCCATTGCATTCAATGTGTGCGGGTACGCGTTGTATCCTAGGTACGCGTTGAACGGCAATGGTCCGATCGGTGCGCACCCATTGGCTATGGCCTGGCCTGGCAACGGACGCGTTTTCAAAATTTGAACGAGTCTGATGCTGTAAATTCAGTTGGTCACCCACAACAATGTTGCAATTTCATGGGTGTCATGAAGTTGAACATTTGAAGGATGCTGGTGGCGTGTGTAAGTGGTGCGATTCCATGGATTGGCCAGATTCAGAAGATGCAAACGACTTGGACCTATCACTTTGGACACATGGGACAGTATCTGCCTCTGCAGCACACATATAATGCTGGCTGTTCCCCTGAGAGCTTACTTGCCTGCACTACATGCTCCAGGACGACATCTGCCACTACACTGCTGCTGTCTCTGCCCCCTCTGGACCCTGCAATGGCACGTACTGTGGAGAGAGCCCCAGCCTTCAGCACTGAGGAGAACCAGGCCCTGCTGGACAGCCTCCTTCCACAGTACAGCAAGCTGTATGGGAAACCAGGGGATCAGGTGAGTGTTCTGTCCACTGCCTTTCTAAATGTGCATGTTGTCTGACTAGCAAGGCTAACAGTCTGCACGCCACTGGCTAGCAGGCTCACTGAGTAGTTGTCACCCCCCATAGTGTGTAGTCATATGCACTGGACAGGAATAGTGCAGTGACAGTGCATTTAAACAAGGTTTTACTGCCCAGGCAATGATACCATGTAGTAACTGCTGGCATACTGTCCATGGCCATCGTTGCACTGCCTGTGTACATCATGTGCCCCTGTGATTGAGACATGTATATCCAACTGTGTAATGCACGGTTATGTTGCATGTGTAGTAATGGCATTCTCACTTTGTCATCCTCACAGGTTGATGCCCACCAGAAGCAGAAGATATGGCTGACCATCGTCCGGGCAGTGAGATCCGTGGGGGACTACAAGCGCCGGATCCGCAACTGCCAGAAGAGGTGGCAGGACCTTCGGGGCTGGACCCGGAGGATCGCACGGGTCCAGCTGAAGCTGTCGCCTCCTCGCAGGAGGGGCGGACACCGGACCCTGACCCCCCACATGCTTAGGATCCTGGCGGTGGTCTTCCCTGATCTGGATGGGCAGCTGAAGGCCAGAGAGCAGCAAAGAGGGGGTGAGTCCATGTCTGCATTGTGAACTATGTCTGCCATGCTATGTGCCCTCCTCTGGCCTGGTTAAACTTCCACAGTACATCAGTCTTGTGGTCCAGGACCCATGTCCCTCTATTGTGCACTGCCCACTCCTCATCTGATACCCAGGTGTGGCCCTTACAGTCAGGGTATTGTGTCACTTGGGTACTGTGTCCCTGCAGTTTGCTTGACTCAAGGTGGGGGACAGCATCTGTTTCCCTGACTCTGTGGTGGGCATCATGGGTGGGTCCATTGCTTACACAATGCCTGTGTTCTGACATGTGTTCTGCGTGTTACTTTGATATGTGGCCCAATTGCTGAGCTGATCCACCACATGTGCCTGGGGTATCTGGCACACACCCATGCTGCGGGTGGGAACAATGTTTGGGCCCCAGGAGTGTGTATATAACGTGTGTCACACATACGTAGCCAGCTGCCTACTGTCCAGGGCTCATCCCTCATTCATGTGGGGCAGGACAGTCATGCCTACTCCAGGCCATACAATACACTCTGTACTCCCACTGCCGTGTATCAGCTGACACGTTTTGCTCAGTGATTTGTCCCCTCAGGTGTCTGCCTCTGTGTCAGTGTGCTGTGGCTTCGTTGTCAGGTCTGCTGGGGTGTTCCTCGGTTGGGGCTCCGCATGCCACCGGAGATGTGACCATAGGAGATGATACTTGTGTGACACATAGGTGTTTGATCACCTGACCGTGCAGACTGGGGTATGCGAATATGAAGTTCAGGCAGCTGTTTCCCATTCACAGCAGATTGTGAGGTGCTCAGGTGCAGAGGGTAGTGTTACAGGTCTCCCATATGTCCAATGGGTATGACCTGGACAGATGAGGGTTCAGATGATGTGGTGTGTGGGGGATGTACATGTGCACTTGTTCAGCTCCAGGACTTGCATTCCCCATGATCTACTATTGTGACACAGTGCAGAGTGTTGTTGTCTGGCTGCCCTGCCCATGTGACTGGAGACAGTGATGTATGACTTAGCAGGCATGGCTGTGCCATGGCATGTGACTTCCTATTAGTGATCCTGCAGGGGAGTGACATGTGCTACATGCACACCATTGTGGCAATGGCTATCAGGACATGGGTGCATCATGGTGTCTGTCGCTGGTATGCATGACATGCATTTCCTATTTGACTCTGGGCATCCCTTACATCCGGACACCTGTACTGACTCAGTGGCAAGAGTTGTGATGTGTGCATGTCCACATGCTTCACCGGGTTCTCTGCACTGTCCAAATACTGTGTAGGTGGTGCATGTGTCCACACTGGGGTATTGCCATCCAACAGACACCAGACAGATGGGTGCAAGGCCAGGTGGGATGTGAGTGCCATGGTTGACCATCAGACTGACAATTGACTTCTCCTGTTCTGTTTGTGCAGTTTTAGCAATGTTCAACTAAGGATGCCAGGGCTTGCTCTGTAATGTGCTGTACTTACTGTGGTGTGTGCGTTCGGTGCAGGTGACTGATGTCTGTCTGTTTCCCTATTGATTGCAGATACATCCACGGCCACAGGAGGGGACAGCTCCACGGACCAGGAGGAGCCGCAGAGCCAGACTGGGTCAGCAGCCGAGGAGTGGTCGGAGGGACCCAGTGGCACGGAGGGCGAGGGGAGCCACACCGAGGAGTCCTCAGCACCATCCACCTCAGCTGAGGACCAGAGCAACTCGGACGATGACTCCCTTATGGAGGCGGGTGTCAGCAGCCACCACACCCCAGCTAGTGTTGCTGTCCCCGCCACCACCACCACCACCGCCCTCCCGTTGGCTCCCATTCCCGAGGTCCGTGGAGGCTCCCATGTTCGGGAGCGTGTCTCCTTCGGGCCAGGCACCGCACCCCCTGCCCCTGTGTCCCCTGCTGCCCTGAGTGAGGAGTCTGTGTACCTCCTCCGCCAGCTCCATGTAGGACAGACAGCGATGCTGAGTGTCCTCCATGCACACACCAGTCTGTTGACTCAGCTGGTGTCATTCATGGAGGGCATCTCATCGGGCATGTCTGACCTACAGAGGGGCAATAGGTCCATGGACTCCTCCCTGACGGCAGCAGTGTCCCTCCTCCGACAGTCCCTCACCCTTCCTGCCTCTGCCCCATCCACACTCCCCAGCACCTTACCCGTCCCAAGCACACACACACTGGCACATGCACACACCAGCACAGACACATGCAGCAGACAGACACACACGCCACAAACAAGACGCACACGCACGCACCGTCAGGGGACTGAAACCACACTCACAGGGGATGGGGCACAGGCACAAACACACGCATCCACAAGCACTGCGCAGTCCTCAGTTGCCTCTCCCTCCAAAGACCCCTCCCTTGCCTCACCTGCAACCCCAAATACACAGCGGCTCTTCCTCTGTGACCTTGGCCTCTTCCCCTCCGACCCAGCTGATCCAGCATTCAGGGGGAAGAGGAAGCCCACCCACACGGAGCGGAGTGCCCCTGGCCCCCGGACACCATCCCCCAGGCGCAGACCGACTGAGGCCCCCACCCGCAAGTCCCCCCGGTCCCAGAAGAGCAAGACCCCGCCGCCGCCCTGCAGCTCAGGCACCAAGTCTCCTTCCTCCATCCCTCAGGCCCCCACTCCACAGGTGCCCCCACCACACCCTGCCCCAGGTTCCCCCACCCACAGATACACCATCCCCAGAAGGGTCAGGCCTTCACCCCCTGCCACTTGCTCTTCCGGCCCCACACCCCCCGCTGCGCTTGTCTGTACCACTGATGTGGTGAGGGTGTCCTCCCCTCTGTCCTGCCCACCTTACCTGATCCCCATTCTCCTCCCCTGGAGGTAGGCACTGCAGTGGAGTCCACTATCACCCTGTCTGACTTGGGCACTGCAGTGGCGGACCTGTCCACTCCATCTGCAGGGTCCACTGCAGTCGTGCCGGCACCCACAACATCTGAGTCATGCCCCCCAGTTGTGCCGGCACACACCATGTCAGACACCTCCACTGCAGTTGTCAGTGGCTCTCCAGCACCCACCACCCCTTCCCTGCCTCCTCCTGGTGAGCCCTGATCCTGTCCCTGCGGTGCCTGGCCTGCCCCCCGTATGCCCCTCCTAGGGGATTGTCCCTGGTTTTGATCAGTGCAGGCATGCGTAGGGTGACATCTGCCACTGTCACCCTGTATTGACTTCCTTGATGGACTGGCCATTGGCCTTTGTTGATTCCTTACAGTTTTTCCAAGTTTTGAACCCACATATGCTGAATAAAGCAACTTTCTGTTCTCTAGTGCTTTTACTTCTGATGTACATGATGTTGATGACGCTAACCATGCACTTGCTGCAGTGATGGTGATATTTGGTCTCATGAAAATGAAGTGTTACTGTGCAGGAACCCATGTGGTCCAGGGGGACAGTGTCCTATCCTGTGGTGTATCCATGTCATCCTTAGCAGCATCTGAGGGTGTAATGTTTTCAATATTTGGCAATGGGATTTCCTACTTACATTAGCAATGTCACATCTGTGGGTTCCACCCATGCACATCTGTTGTGTTTGCCATTGTTCAATTAGTCTACTTCCCTGACCGTGTGGCCATCTCCACTGGACATGCAGGTTTGGGCATCAATGGGGAAGGACTCATCTGTGTTGTCAGTGCAACTTGCTATACATGTGTGTTGGATCTGTGCTGTTGATTTCGTTGACATTCCCATGACCAGGCTGATGTGACGGGAGCCTTCATTTTGTGCTAATTGTTGACTGTGTGACCAAGTGTTCTGCTGACATGATGGAGCCCTACTGATGCGACATATGGCACAGCTTTCCTCACACAGGAGTGGAGTCCCCTCATGGCAGTGTGTACTCCTGTGACATCTCGTGCGCCCAAGGTGTGTGTTGTATGAGCATGTCTGTGTGTTCACTTCCATTTTGCTGTGCATGCTGGGATCCCTAGTGATGTTCCTGTTTGTGATGCTTGCTGAGTTGACCTATGTTCCCCAAAGTCTTCTCCCTGGGTTCTCTGTGATGTGGGTGCATGGCACATTACTGGTCATCAGGGTGTCACCCATAGGTGTGTTTGCTGTCAGGGCTGAGTTTGTGGGCAGACGCTGATGTGTCACAGTCAGGATTCCCCTTTGCACTTGTTGTTTACTCCTGTCATGTGATTTCTTGTTTGTGTTAGCTTTCATTGGTTGTGACACGTTGTGTGTGTGACTGCTGGCACTCCTGAGGGCTGCAATGTTGGTAGTTGTCTATGTGTGTTCTTTGTGGGTGACCTTGGCTTCTTCATAGGTGTGTGACTGTGGCTGGGATCCCATTGGTTGGTGTGGTATTGCCGTCATGTCCATGTACAGCGTAGTGTGCAGTGTGTCAGACATTCAGGAGTCTGGTTGAGTGGCCATGTGTGATGTGTTTCTGCACCTTGGTTCCCACCACCCCCCTGGGATTGTCATGGGTGCATGTGCAATGTCACCAGTGCATGTGAGCTTCACTGCTGCACATTGTTGGAGGTCGAGGTGTGTGGTGTTGAGTGTGTGCAGATGAGAGTTGTTGCCCGGCTAGACCCCTGCCTCCATGTTGGCCTTGGCTGACAGGCCGTGCTGATTGATTTGTGCTTGTGTAGGTGTGATGGTAGTTTGTTGCTCAGGACACATGACTGTGGTTCACAGTGTGAACGACATCTAGCTTTGTCATCACAGTGGGATTGTAATGCAGCCCAGGGTCACCACATTGTGGGGGCCCTGGGGGTAGTGCTGTGGTGTCTCTGTGTCTTGCTGTGTCAGTTGCTGTTCCTACATGCTTGTGTGACATGTGTGATTTCTGCTCCCTCTCATCTGACAATGCCTGATTGCCCACATAGGGGATTTGGATCCATGAGTTACCTTTGTGTGGCACTGTATGCACATCTGTGTAATTGGTATTCAGGCCTCCTCATGTGTTGTGTGGTTGCCTGGGGACACTGGTACCCCCTCACCTGTTGTGTTTGATGTGCAGTGTGGGTCTGCCTGTTTGTGTATGTGCATCGGCACCACTGCATTGGCATATCTTAGATGTGCCATTGGCTGTATGTTGTTTGGTGTGTTTGCCCTGCTGTCCCTGGGACTCCTAGGTCATCAGTCAGCACAATGATCATTGTGTGTGTGTCCCATTGCTGCCATGGTATGGTATCTGTTCACCTCACATCTACAGTCTCCACTGGGTATCTGAATTTGTGTGCCCATTGGTGCAAATATGTGGGTCTGCATTCTGATGGTCACTTCTGTCATTGTGTCATTGATGAATGTTGACAGTGTCAGCCCCCATGGGTGATGTTTGTCTGCACATGGCCAAAGGTATGTCTTATTTGCACTGCACTGTTTGCCTCCCCCATTCTATGTTGCTATGGGACACAAGCACTACTTTGCCACTGATGTGTTTGTTGTTCTGTGACCAGGAATCATCCATGCAGTTTGGCAGTTGCAGCTTTTCCTTTGTCAACACTTACATTTTGGTCACTGTGATGATGGGGGTTTGGACCCCATTGCCACAATGTTCAAAATGTGCTTCAGCTATGGACCTCACACTTACATTTTGGGCACTGTGATGATGGGGGTTTGGACCCCATTGCCACAATGTTCTAAATGTGCTTCAGCTATGGACCTCACACTTACATTTTGGGCACTGTGATGATGGGGGTTTGGACCCCATTGCCACAATGTTCAAAATGTGCTCCAGCTATGGACCCCACACTTACATTTTGGGCACTGTGATGATGGGGGTTTGGACCCCATTGCCACAATGTTCAATATGTGCTTCAGCTATGGACCCCACACTTACATTTTGGGCACTGTGATGATGGGGGTTTGGACCCCATTGCCACAATGTTCAATATGTGCTTCAGCTATGGACCCCACACTTACATTTTGGGCACTGTGATGATGGGGGTTTGGACCCCATTGCCACAATGGTCATGGCCTGCTTGCATTGTGGGTGCCACACACATTTATGTGTGGCACTTGTGATAGGGGGTCACATTGTATGTTCACAGTCCTGTTCAGTGTTGTAGGCATTTGACACAGTCTACACACGCTTGTCATGGTGTTTGGGGGGATGTCTTTGTGTTGCATTCTTTCTGCTGGTGTGTGCTTCTTGTGGCATGTATTTGCCATCCTGTGAGTGGGGGTGTTGTTGGTGGTAGGCATCCAGCCCCCCATGGGTAGAGGTGGTAGTAGTGGTAGGCACCTGGCACCCCTGGGTAGAGGTGGTAGTAGTGGTAGGCATCTGGCACCCCCTGGGTAGAGGTGGTAGTAGTGGTAGGCATCCAGCCCCCCATGGGTAGAGGTGGTAGTAGTGGTAGGCATCCAGCCCCCATGGGTAGAGGTGGGAGTAGTGGTAGGCATCCAGCCCCCCATGGGTAGAGGTGGTAGTAGTGGTAGGCATCTGGCACCCCCTGGGTAAGGGTGGTAGTGGTGGTAGGCACCTGGCACCCCCTGGGTAGAGGTGGTAGTAGTGGTAGGCATCTGGCACCCCCTGGGTAGAGGTGGTAGTAGTGGTAGGCATCTGGCACCCCCTGGGTAGAGGTGGTAGTAGTGGTAGGCATCCAGCCCCCCATGGGTAGAGGTGGTAGTAGTGGTAGGCATCCAGCCCCCCATGGGTAGAGGTGGTAGTAGTGGTAGGCATCCAGCCCCCCATGGGTAGAGGTGGTAGTAGTGGAAGGCATCTGGCACCCCCTGGGTAAGGGTGGTAGTGGTGGTAGGCACCTGGCACCCCCTGGGTAGAGGTGGTAGTAGTGGTAGGCATCTGGCACCCCCTGGGTAGAGGTGGTAGTAGTGGTAGGCATCTGGCACCCCCTGGGTAGAGGTGGTAGTAGTGGTAGGCATCTGGCACCCCCTGGGTAGAGGTGGTAGTAGTGGTAGGCATCCAGCCCCCCATGGGTAGAGGTGGTAGTAGTGGAAGGCATCTGGCACCCCCTGGGTAAGGGTGGTAGTGGTGGTAGGCACCTGGCACCCCTGGGTAGAGGTGGTAGTAGTGGTAGGCATCTGGCACCCCTGGGTAGAGGTGGTAGTAGTGGTAGGCATCTGGCACCCCTGGGTAGAGGTGGTAGTAGTGGTAGGCATCTGGCACCCCCTGGGTAGAGGTGGTAGTAGTGGTAGGCATCTGGCACCCCTGGGTAGAGGTGGTAGTAGTGGTAGGCATCCAGCCCCCCATGGGTAGAAGTGGTAGTAGTGGTAGGCACCTGGCACCCCCTGGGTAGAGGTGGTAGTAGTGGTAGGCATCTGGCACCCCTGGGTAGAGGTGGTAGTAGTGGTAGGCATCTGGCACCCCCTGGGTAGAGGTGGTAGTAGTGGTAGGCATCCAGCCCCCATGGGTAGAGGTGGTAGTAGTGGTAGGCACCTGGCACCCCTGGGTAGAGGTGGTAGTAGTGGTAGGCATCTGGCACCCCTGGGTAGAGGTGGTAGTAGTGGTAGGCATCCAGCCCCCATGGGTAGAGGTGGTAGTAGTGGTAGGCATCCAGCCCCCATGGGTAGAGGTGGTAGTAGTGGTAGGCATCCAGCCCCCATGGGTAGAGGTGGTAGTAGTGGTAGGCATCTGGCACCCCCTGGGTAAGGGTGGTAGTGGTGGTAGGCACCTGGCACCCCCTGGGTAGAGGTGGTAGTAGTGGTAGGCATCTGGCACCCCCTGGGTAGAGGTGGTAGTAGTGGTAGGCATCTGGCACCCCTGGGTAGAGGTGGTAGTAGTGGTAGGCATCCAGCCCCCATGGGTAGAGGTGGTAGTAGTGGTAGGCATCCAGCCCCCCATGGGTAGAGGTGGTAGTAGTGGTAGGCATCCAGCCCCCCATGGGTAGAGGTGGTAGTAGTGGAAGGCATCTGGCACCCCCTGGGTAAGGGTGGTAGTGGTGGTAGGCACCTGGCACCCCCTGGGTAGAGGTGGTAGTAGTGGTAGGCATCCAGCCCCCATGGGTAGAGGTGGTAGTAGTGGTAGGCATCTGGCACCCCTGGGTAAGGGTGGTAGTGGTGGTAGGCACCTGGCACCCCCTGGGTAGAGGTGGTAGTAGTGGTAGGCACCTGGCACCCCTGGGTAGAGGTGGTAGTAGTGGTAGGCATCTGGCACCCCCTGAGTAGAGGTGGTAGTAGTGGTAGGCATCCAGCCCCCCATGGGTAGAGGTGGTAGTGGTGGTAGGCATCTGGCACCCCCTGGGTAGAGGTGGTAGTTGTGGTAGGCACCTGGCACCCCCTGGGTAAGGGGTGGTAGTAGTGACAGGCATCCAGCCCCCCATGGGTAGAGGTGGTAGTAGTGGTAGGCATCCAGCCCCCCATGGGTAGAGGTGGTAGTAGTGGTAGGCATCCAGCCCCCCATGGGTAGAGGTGATAGTAGTGGTAGGCATCTGGCACCCCCTGGGTAAGGGTGGTAGTGGTGGTAGGCACCTGGCACCCCCTGGGTAGAGGTGGTAGTAGTGGTAGGCATCTGGCACCCCCTGGGTAAGGGTGGTAGTGGTGGTAGGCACCTGGCACCCCCTGGGTGGAGGTGGTAGTAGTGGTAGGCATCTGGCACCCCCTGGGTAGAGGTGGTAGTAGTGACAGGCATCCAGCCCCCCATGGGTAGAGGTGGTAGTAGTGGTAGGCATCTGGCACCCCCTGGGTAAGGGTGGTGGTGGTGGTAGGCATCCAGCCCCCATGGGTAGAGGTGGTAGTAGTGGTAGGCATCCAGCCCCCATGGGTAGAGGTGGTAGTAGTGGTAGGCACCTGGCACCCCCTGGGTAAGGGTGGTAGTAGTGACAGGCATCCAGCCCCCCATGGGTAGAGGTGGTAGTAGTGGTAGGCATCTGGCACCCCCTGGGTAAGGGTGGTAGTGGTGGTAGGCATCTGGCACCCCTGGGTAGAGGTGGTAGTAGTAGTAGGCATCTGGCACCCCCTGGGTAAGGGTGGTAGTGGTGGTAGGCATCTGGCACCCCCTGGGTAGAGGTGGTAGTACTGGTAGGCATCCAGCCCCCCCTGGATCGAGGTGGTAGTGGTGACAGGCATCCGGGCCCCTATGTGTATATGTGGCATTGGTGATGGGCATCCCGCCCCTATGGCGCTGCTGTTTCTGGTGTAAGTAATTTGTGCATCCCTCTGTGTGTGTGTGATATGTCTGGTACGTGTAGTTTGATTTTGTGGTTGGTGTCTGACTTACCTTCTGCGCCGTACGCGTCCGTGCCTGTTCCGGTAGTAGATGTAGAATATTGGTAGGATCGGAATGATGGGATTCATGGTTGGTTCGTCTCATTCGTCTTTGTCATTGCTTCGCCTCGTCCTCGTCGCTTGCGTGTTCGTCTCGTAGCCGTGGATCGTGTTGTGGCGCGAATCGGAGCTTATGTGCGCCTCTCCCGGATGCTTTGACGTGCCGTGCATAGCGACGGGTTCGGCGCATACGGGAAGCGCATCGTACTTGTCCGGCCGGACGGGGCTGCTTTTTGGCTTCCGGGCGACTCGAATCTGCGTTTACGGATCCGGCTCGGTCGGGGAACAGGACCTGGATTGGGTGAGTACGACTGGGTCGGAATCTGTGCTGTTGTGCGCATCGTACTTGCTCGTTCGGATTAATGTGCGGATCGGTCGGGAAACAGGCATTCGCATGGCTTTTTTCCCGACCGAATGGTGTTAGGTGCGCCTCCGACCGAGATCGGAATCGGCCCCACAGTCTTTTCTTGCATGGCACACCAGTCCACTCCCCTATGCCATTTTGCGATAGAAGGGGCTATCGAGTCATTCCATGCCGCTGCAATGTCTCTTTTGGCCACCAACAGGGCCGTCCCCAGGAGCAACTTGTCATTACGGGAACCATCCAGCCCATCCATCACCCCCAGGAGAAGAGCGAGAGGACTAAGGGGAACCGCCCAACCCATTATGGCACTTAGTTCAGTTACAATCGACTCCCAGTACCTGGAAAGGATGACACAGGACCAGACCATATGGTAAAAATCAGCTGGTTCTGCATCACACCGAGGGCACTTTGGGGACGGGAGGAACCCCGCTCTATATAACCTCACAGGAGTAAGATATGCACAGTGAAGATAGTAAATTTGGATGAGGCCGAGCCTGCCCGATATAGAGAGTACCCTGGGAGCCATTATTGCATCTCTCCAGTCTTGCTCCTCCAGTGGACCAAGCCATTGCTCCCAACGGGTCTTAAGGGAGTCTAACATGGATGGGGTATTGTTTATCAAGGACCAATAGATTTGGGACATTCCCCCCTTCCCCAGATTTCCCAAGAGGAGTTTAGCTTCCATTGGACTGAACTCTGAGATTGTTGTGTGATTGGGAATGTGGTGGGCCAGAGCATGCCGCAATTGGAGATATTTGTAGAATTGAGTAGACTGTAGAGAATATGTTTGCTGCAACTGTTGGAATGAGGAAAAATGATCACCCCTCCACACATCTCCCACCCGGGTGATACCAATCAGATCCTATTTCTGAAAGCCCGCCAATGACCTCACCTCCCGCAGCCAAGTGCCGTGCCAGAGGGGTGCTTACAGTGTAATCTTGCCATCCCATTGGGTGTGTCGCGGCGGAGATCGCCACGCTAGAAGGGCCGTTCGGGTGACTGCAGGTAGAGTGTGAGGGATAGGAGCCCCGTATAGCATGGCCTGGATCCGGGAGAATCCAAGGCTTTCTAGCTCTCGCTGGTAGGCCGAGTCAGCCCCCGCCATTAAACCAGTTGTGGATCACCAATAGGCAAGTGGCCAGATAGTACAGAAAGGGATCTGTCATCCCCATACCACCATCATATGGGGGAAGTTGGCAGTGCACGAGAGAAAGCAGCGACCTCGAGCAACCCCAGATGAAGGTCGTGATCAATGTTTCTAGCCCACGGAACCAACTGCTGGGGAGATGGAGTGGGAGGTTCTGAAGTACGTAAAGGAGACGGGGCAGAACCATCATTTTGAACAGGGCAACCCTGCATAGGGGGTTAAACGGAAAGGTTTGCCAACGCCTAGGGTCATCTTTTGTACGTTTGAGCAGCGGGCTCACGTTAAGGGACCAGGTCAGCTCTGGGAGAAGGGCCACCCAAATACCGAGGTATCTGAAAGAGAGTCTCCGCAGGGGAATGGTGGTTTGCCAGTCCACACACTCCCGCGAGGGATGCAGGGGCACTACATTAGATTTAGCTGGGTTCAAATGCAGGCCCGACGCTCTTTCAAAGGATTGGAGGATTTGGAGACATCTCGGTCCAGATTGGGCCGGGTCGGCTAGAGCAGGTCATCGTCCGCATAAAGGGCGATCCAGTGCTCATGGGAGTCATGCCAATGCCATCCCCAAATCCTCTCATCAGCCGGTATGAGACAGGCCAAAGGCTCTATCGCAAGAGGGAATAGGAGGGGAGAGAGTGGGCACCCCTGCCGGGTACCCCTCCTGATAGAGAATCGTGGCGTAGATTTTAATCTCAGTATTAATTAACAATATTGGGCGGTAACTGGAGCAGGAGGCTGGGGGAGGGTCCGTTTTAGGTATGACCACTATGATGGCGGTGTCCGTGTCAGAGGGGAAGGCGCCTCTCTCCAGGACATCGTCAAACACGGTGTGGAGTTGTGGGGTCAAGATATCTACATAATATTCCGTCGGGAACCCGTCCGGACTGGGAGTCTTGCAAGTGGCCAGAGCTGAGATCGCTTCACTGATTTCCTCAGTGGTGATGGGTTCGTCTAATGCCTCAGCTTCACCCTCTGGGAGCTGCGGGAGAGGGACACACCATAGAAAAAGGGAACTGGCGGCTGGCGTGCATGAACCTTCCACTGAATAAAGCTCTGCATAGTAAGTCGCGAAGGCCTGGGAGATTTCAGACAGGGTGTGGGAGGTTTGCCCACCGGAGTCTCGAATTTCGGGGACTAGCCGGTTGGCCAGGGGATGAGTAGCGAGCCAGTGAAGCAACTTGCCATTTTTGTCTCTCCAGCCATACACCCTGGCCACAGATGACCTCCAGATCATTTTGGCGGATTCAAGAGAGATGGTCCTGATCTCCTCCTGCACTAATTGGAGCAGCCGGTGGTCCTCCTCCCCATTCCCTGTGGCCGCGGTCCTTTCAAGGCAGAGGGCTTTGGTCCCGAGATGGGAAAGATGGCAGTCTTGAACCTGACGCCTATGTTTAAGCATACCCTCGAATTGTGGCCTTAATGTTCCCTGAAGTTGTACAGTGCCCTCATTAGTGCGAAAGTAGTGTTTCAGTTCTCCCTCAATCCCTTGCTTATATTCTTGGTCCGGAAGGAACCATGAATTTAGCCTCTATATGGGACGCAGCGCTCCCAAAGGGCCCCCCACTTGCATCAGGAGTGGGGAGTGATCTGAAACGCCTCATGCCAGGATCTGAACTTCTGTGACTAATCTGCAGTCTGGGGCGGGCATGTAGATGAGGTCGATGCGGGAGTGGGTGTGATGCGCAGCAGATGTATGCATATATTGTAGTGTTCTGGGGTGCCAGGTACGCCAGACATCGCAGAGGCCCAGTTTAGTGGACCAGTCTCTGAGAAGTCTAGCCCCCCACCTTCTATGGGAGGATGGTGAGCCTGTGGCATCATTGGTGGAGTCAGGGACAGCATTGAAATCTCCTCCAATCACTGTTAGGCCTTGGGGGAGGGAGGATAGTGCCTTTACAGCGGCTCTGAGTGTGGATTCTAAGTTTGCCGGCGGGGAGTACACTGTCATCAGATTGATAGTTGTACCCCCCAGGGTGCCTGTAAGGGTGACAAAACGGCCTAGGGGATCGATAACCGCGTGAGTCGGTGTAAATGGGAGGGAGCGCCGCAGAAGGATCGATGTTACTCGAGCCCCTCTAGAGAACCAGGAGTGCCACAATCTATCAAAACCCTGGCATGCTAAAAAGGGGCATCGATTTTCCATCAAGGGGGTCTCTTGCAGCAAGAGGGCATCTGGGCGAGCCCATCGTGCATAATTTAAGATCACCGTCCGCTTAATTTTATCTAACATTCCATTGACGTTCCATTAAAGGACTCTAAGGGGCTCACTTCCACTATAAGGTTGTGACATCATGACAGGGTAGCAGCAGGCGGGGCCAAGGGTCCGAGGTGCCCAGATAGCTTAGAAGACCAGGCTCGAGGAGCGGCTGAGGGTGCGCAGCTTCACCGCGCGGACCATGCGGGGAAGCATTGTTAACTTTGTACACAGCGTCGCAGAAGAACATGTTAACAGCAACAAAAGCAGGGAAAACAGTCCCTACCCACTGTCCCAACCAACCCCCCTCCCCATACTTCCCCAAATGAAGCATCTGTCGCCCAGTAAACAATAATTTAGAATGTGGGCGTACTAGCTATGAAAGCGTCGTGTATGGCAATGTATAACATTCCTCTATAATTAAGGATTGTTGTTTCCTTCAGTGAAAGGCATTACTAGTGAGGGCATGCATAGTCAGATATGGGGGCTGCGTGAGAGGTCTGTGTCCTCAAAGATGGGCCCAGGAGTGCACCTCCGGTGCCGGGTCCAGACTCTCAGCATTCTCATGGATTCCTGCCGGTTCCTAGGGTGCAGATCATCCGTTCCTCTATATGGAGGAGCCTGCGGGCAAGGCCGAAGCCGCACCACGAGCATTACCTCTTCTTCGGGATACGGCGTGCCGCCCACAAGAGCTCGCAGTCACGCCTGCCCTTGGCCCCTTCTGGGGCTCTGACTGGGGGCTCCTCTCGATGGGTGGATTGGGCATTCCTCGGTCGCCCAAGAAAAAAGTCTTATTTTGGAAAATAACTTTGAGACGGGCCGGGAGGCAGAGTCTGTTTGCAAGTTGAGGGCCCGTAGTTTCTGTTTCCCATGTGTCTATGATCTTCATTGGGCTTGCACTTCTTTGGTGTAATCAGGGAAGATCATGACTTTGGTGTCTTTGTGGGACAACTCTGGTCGGGAGTGGGCTTCCTGCAGGATTGCATTGCGATCTCTGAAATGTAGTAATGGCGCGATAATTGGCCAGTGCGGGGCTCCCGGCGGCGGCTTAGGCACGAGCGCCCGGTGGGACCTCTCTACGACGAACCATGACGAAAGGGCATTCGGGGGCATCCAGGATTTAGCCCAGTCTTCAATGAAGGTATTCATTTGTGAGGGTTCACATCCCTCAGGAAAGCCCACCAGATGGAGATTATTTCACTGCGATCGGATTTCAGCGTACTCAGCCCGCCTATGAAGCTCAGTTGTGCAAGACAAGAGCTGCTTTACTTGCACCTTGAGGGTGGAGACATCATCCTCAACTTCCAAGATGCAGAACTCCGTTGCTGTGATGCGGCCGGTTGCATTGCGGAGGTCTTGATGGATGAGGGCCATGTCTACTCTGACTTCTCCAATCTTTGTCTCCATGGACTCCTGGCAGGACCTAATAGCCTGGAGGATGGTAGTCAGGTCACCTTCCGGATGACTGGGTGCGGGAGGGGGGCATCTCCATGACAAGGACCATTAATGGCATACTGTTCCATGCGGGTCTGAGTCGGTTGGGGTTTAGCCCCTCTGTCTTTCCCCATGGTTGCTCAGCCGCAACAAGGGGGTGGCCCGACTCCGTTGCGCACTGTGATGTTCAGGCTTCAGGGACCTCGAGGAACCCAGCCGCGCAAACCCCAGCAGTTCAGACTGCCAGGATCACCGCGCCCACCAGACCCCGGGGACGCGAGACCACCCCACGAGGCCCAAAGAGCGGGAGTTCTCGTGGGGGGGATCCGCGCCAAGGAGGGAGATCCACGAGGACGTCCCCGGCGGCGCACCAGATCTCGCAACCACCCACGTGCACTGGAGCGCAGGCCAGGAAGTTAGGGAGCGTTTCGGTCCGTTCAAAGATCCTTAAGGAAGCTGGTGCTGTTTTCTGCTGATCGCGGGCTGAGCAACAAAGCCCCGGTCCACCTCGGGGCCCCACTCCCGATCAAGTGTCTCAGGGAGCGCCGGCATCGCAAGTCCATTCACTCCCCAGTGCCGTATGCCCACCAGCGCCGACCCGGGATCACTCAGCATGAGCCCCCCACATCGAGACCGGAGGAGACCACCCTCCAGGGGCTCAGAGTGGGACCCCGCCATCTCAAGAGCTTCCTTTCTAGAAATTCAGACTTTCCCCACACAGGAGCCATGCAACCCCGTCCCTAGGGTCGCAGGTCGGGAGCCAGCAGTGGTTCCCGCCATTCAGTCCGATTCGGCAGGCTACCTCAGGCCCCCCAGCTCCGCCCTGGACCGTCAAGCCAGCACCAGGAGGCAGAGGGCCCCGGTTCTTGCAGTGTCATGGATCGTTGGAGGTGTCCACAGACTGGGCCCCAGAGTCCCCGATCTCAAGCCAGGCCTCACTCAAATAGCGCCGGTGGGGACCACAGGAAACAGGGTTCAATGCTGAAGGGGCTTCGCTGCAGGGTCTCAGAGCTCTCAAACTGCCCCCTTTTTAATGCCCCAGAGCGCCTGCCAAATGTCTATTTTCATGAGGCGGCCCGCCGATCGCGGGTCGACTGCCTCAGATGAGCCCCAGTCTACTCCTCCCAAGGTGCCGCCTCCTCACCTCACGAGCACTGTAGGCCTCGCCGGTCCTTCCCAGCAGCCGGCTACTCCCCAAGCGATATGGCAGTGGGAGGGCCTTGGGGGCCGCTTGCCGTGTGAACCCAGTTGTGGCCGATCACTGGTCCAGAGGCTCTTGTACAGCTCCGCCGGGGCAGGACGGAGCAGAGATCACCGCCGGCACAGGCCACAACAGGGTCACAGGCCTCCAGAGGCAGTCACCGACACTCCCAGGATGTCCCGCCAGTCACTGGCCGAATTTCAGGTGTATCTTGTTCCCCGCTTGGCATCCAGCCCCCGAGGGTCGCAGCCCCCGTCGGGGGCGGCATGGCAGCTCCGCCGTCAGGGTCCCGCCTCCACCTCGGGTGCCTGCGCCGGCCTCAGGAGCTCCGCTCAATCAAGGACCGCCATTTTAGCTGCAGCGGTGTCAGCAAGTCCCAGAGGCAACGGCGGACCGGAATGAAGAGGACGGCCCCCACCTCAGGACCAGCCAAGTAGCGGGATCTCCCGGGCGCCCCTCCGCACCAAGGCGTCACCCACCGGGCACACGGAGTCCACCACTAGAAGGTAGGCCGCTCCACCGCCATCTTGGTGTAGTTCGGGGGGCTCCTCGGATTACCACCGGGAGCCTCCCTGACCCCCACAGGCGCCCCTCAATCACCGGAATGCTGCAGGGAGGGCGCCGCCAGAATAGAGGCGCCCCAGCTTGGCTAATGTTACTGGAGGAAATTTCGGATGACGACGGATCCTAGAGGGGTCTGGAGCACTCTCAAAGTGCGACCGCCATGTTGGCTTGTCAAGTCATCCCCCCACATATGTATAATTTAATACTATTAATAAAAATATATATTTTAATTTAAATTAAAAAATGTAATTATTGTTCAAAATTTAATATTATAAAAAAATATATATATATTTATATATTTAAAAAACAAAAAAATAATAAAACACAAGTACAAAACATTCAACTAAATTAACAAATTAAATATAAAAACCTATAAAATTAAAAACAAATATTTATTAAAAATATTACAAAATTTTTAAAAATCTATATATAAACAAATAATATAAAATTAAATATACAAACAAATAATTCTAAGATATATATTTCAACAATTTTAATAATAGGTGTTTAAATCAGCAAATAAAAGATACAATATTCCCACTGCAGTCTGTGCAACAGTAGGGAAAGCGTCGGACTTCGAAAACTTAGGGCCCAATTACGATGCGGGCAGGAAGGGCTCCGACCGTCAGTCGGAGCCCTCCTGCCAGCATCGTAATCACTGATTAGAATTCCCTTCCAACCGAGCCATTTCGATGGGCTCAGTCGGAAGGGAATCCGAACCAGTCTTCCGAATGGCTTACGACGGGCTCAGAGAGTCCGTCTGCCATTCAGAAGGCCCACAGTAATCCCCCGGCCGGCTCTTATCGGCCGAGGGATTACGATGGCAGTTTCCCAGTGTTTTTTTGTGCCGGCCTTTCCGGCACAAAAAGGAAGTGGGAAACAGCTTTGGGGGCACCCAGCAGGGTCCACATGGGTGCAAAGCTGCTGAATGTTGATCCCTGCACCCTGTGGCAGGCACCTTGAGGTGCATGGATGAACTGCACCCCTGCTCTTTGCTATGAATGCATGCTCTCATAGCAAAGTATAGGATTGCGACCGAACAGGGTTCGGTCGCATCCTAATTCCTTGGCTGGAACCAACGACTGGAGGTCGTTCGGTTCAAGTCCAGAACGATGCCGGACATCGTAATCGGCCCCTTAAAAAAACTGATTCCAACTCCAGTCTGTGCAACAGTAGGGAAAGCGTTGAACTTCGGAGGGGTTAAAGTTACTATTTCCACTCCAGTCTGTGCAACAGTAGGGAAAGCATTGGACTTCGGAGGGGAAAGATTTACTATTCCCACTCTAGTATGTGCAACAGTAGGGAAAGTGTTGAACTCCAGAGGGGTAATATTTACTATTCCCACTCCAGTCTGTGCAGCAGTAGGAAAAGTACCTCAATTCAAACACATAACATATTTTAATAGCCTTATTACTTAACCAGAAATACTAATAGGAACATTATAAATATATAACTAAAAAACAATTAAACAATGTACATAATTATGTTAATCAATAATTTTGAATTACATTTTTTTATTAATTTAATATTTAATTATGTTCCCACACTATACTCCCACAAACCTAGCAACCCACACTATAACTAAACTAAAAATGTATAACAAAATTAACCTATTTAATAATCAATTAAATACTTATTAATAAATGAATAATGTTTTATCAATTATTACTTAAATAACTTCCCACCCTATGCTGCCCCTACAAACACAACAGCCTGCACCTAATATATTGCTTAAAAAATATAATTATTAAATAATTTACATAGTTAAGAATCAATTAAATAATGAATAATAAATCAATAATTAATTGTTTATTTATTATTACTTAACTTTCCACCCTATACCCCTTAAACCCAACAACCTGCACTTAAAAGATAACTTGAAAAATATAATAATTATGCAATTTACATAATTAACAGTCAATTAAATAATTAATAAAATAATTATTATACAAATATTACTTATTTTACTTCCCACCCTATACCCACACAAACCCAACAATCCGCACCTAAAATAGAACTTAAAAAATATCATTACACAATTTACATAATTATCAATGTAATAATTAATAATTTAAAAATACCCCAACAAACCTGACAACCCGCTACAACACTATCAATTAGTAATAACAATTACTTAAAAATTATAAATCATTTAAAATTACGAACTATATTTAAAAATATTGTCATCAGTTATACAAACAATATTTAATATATGAACTAAAATACAGAGATAATAATAAAATGCAATGTTTTTTACAAATATATTATTGAAAACAATATTAAATGCACTGATATTCTTAAAAACAATATTACTTACCTAAAAAAAAAACAATATTCTTGTCAACGATATTTCTGCATCATGATATTTATGTCATGATATTTAAAACTCAATATGTCTGTATCCTGATACTTCTAAATTGATATTATGTCCAAATACCACTGTGATCATATGAAGTCACCAGAGTGAAACACAACATTAAAATCAATCTGGCCAGGTCACCCACAGCACTAAACAAACGTAACATTAGAGAACTATCTATTCCAGAGCAGTTATTCACAGGCCTCCACAGTTGGGGCAAACAGGAAATATCCTGGATAGGCAGGATAAATGGAGTAAAAATATCTATATGTTATATATTTTTTCCCTGTATGGTACACATAAAGTGGGTAGGCGGGCACAAGTATCCATAAACAACTTGAAATGTGTCAGTAGATGCCGGTGAATTTCCCCAAAAAGTGCTTTCCAGACCCTTGACGCAAATCATCACAAGGCAATGCAAGTCCTTAACTGGGACTTACTAAGCCTTTCAAAGCCATTTTACATGGTGTAGTCAAGACAAAGTAACGCAACACGGTGCATAGTGCTGTTTTGAGTTACTTTGCATCGTGTGGAGCATGGGCGTTCACATTCATCCACCATTTATTTGACACAAACCCAAATTTACAAATGCTGTAAACCTGGATCTGTGCCAAAATGGAGAGCCTACAAGACAGAGGCGTAATGAGAAAAAATATATTTATTTGTCCTCATTTATTCTTCTTTCTACGTTCTGCAGTACACATAGAAAGAGGCATGTGCTTTTAATGACTGTTTTTGTGCAGGAAGGAATCTCTGCCTGCACAAAAACAATGCTGCACCTAACATAAACAACCTTCCACTATGGTGCAAGGGTGCCTGCGCTGGTTCTAGGCTGCACACAGTGCACCAGAGCAAGGAGAGAGCTGAAGAGTGTCATATCTTTGTAAATATGGTGCATTTCTGCTCTCTCCCTTTCACACAACACAGCACAGCGCATCAAGTTGCATTGCTGTGTTGCATTGCATGAAAGAATAGTAAATCTGTCACTTGGTCACTTTAATTCACTAGGTGCTCTACAACCCAGCCAATCAGTGATTCCAATTAGAACAATCACGTTTATGGATATACCTGGACACCTTAGTCCAAATCCCATAAATGAGCAGACGTAAGACTCCCAACTTTTCCAATGACACTAGCTTGCTTGGAGCCTACAATCTGGAGTTCTAGGCTGTTGCATTCCCCATCACTGATGACACCAGTTTTCGGTAACTCAGAATTCACACCCTGCCTGAGATGTCGTGCACATGTAGTTCAAACTTGCAATTCAAGCTTGTGGAATAATAGATAGATAGGATAATTTCAGGTACATTTAATTGAGGAATGGGTGTCACACAAAGAGGAAAGGTCAAAAGGATTCAAACGTGATACCTTTTCAAACAAATTTTTAAGTACTGGAGTGAAGGAGAGTTTTTCAGATCTCTACAGGATATTTTGTAGCTTGCCCAAAAGGAATACTCAATTGTATGTGCACCAATGGTAATTAGATATGGGAAGGGATACCTCGGTGGCATATGGTTTGTAGCTTAGTCCAGAGCAACCTCCTGCTCCACATACACGCAAAACAATTAAAGGACTCTTAAAGTACCATAAAGAAAGTACCCAGCTCCGGTCTAGCCTAGGGAAAATGCTTTCTGGTGTACCACCCACTTGTTGGCTCCCTGAAGAGACAATAGATACATTCTAAATTCATTTTCAAACCAACTGATTATGCGCTTTCTACTGTCAATGAGATGTATCCTGATACATTAGCAGATCTCATCTTTCAAGCGCTCTGTAGACGTTTGGTGGACAAAAATATTGGATTTAGCACTAACAGTAATGATAAGCTCAACCGTCATGTGCAAGTATGGAACATTTCAGGCAATTAAGTCACCCATCATTCTCTATGTAATGGGCCACAGTGTCTGGCTCCCACAAAGTTGACAGACTGTTGGGCTCCTTGGTGTTAGCACCTGGCACGTGAAATGGTACGCTAGATCATAGACTCTCACCATCCTGTCAAAACTGTTATAAGCCTATAGCTCCAATACACAACACAATGACCCAAATCCACAGCTATTGTGCCCCTCTGCTAATCCCGATCACTACTTATTATTGTGATTCTAATGTATATATTTTACTAAAATGAGCACTGTATGGCTTGCAAATTGGACTGTATTCCAGGGGCGGTGTCTGCCTTAGGGCGTTGACCCACTGACATCTTGCCCCCCCTATAATGTGAATATACACCACACAGTAAACAGTATTGACAGTCAGTAGTACACACTTTATTGCAATCAGCAGTCCAGTATTCAATTAGTGTGACTGCGAGTCTGCCAGTTCAACAGTGGGCACGATGGTGGCTCTGAAGGGGGTTGGGGTGGGGCTGCTTCAAGTTGATAAACACACATGGATAGCAGCGCAAGGCACCTAGGGCACAAAGTGCGCATGTAGGGTTGGATGGTTACTTTATCCAGCCAGCCCGACATGCGCACTAGAGGCGTCTCTCTACTGCTCATTAGTGAGTGGGGGTTGCTCAAAGCCGCAGACCTCCAGTCTCCTAATGAGCGGTGAGTTTACCCGCTCAAGCCAATCCTGGCGCTGCTCTCATGCTGTGTAACAGCAAGAGAGCAGCTTTGGATTGGCTGAGCGGCACAGGCTGCTCGTCCAGTCTGTCTCCCCCTAATCCCTCCACTTACCTGTACCCCATGCTGCTTTGGAGAGTCGAGCGACCTTGTGTGTGATCTGTGTGATCAATCGTCGTCACGAAGATCCGAGTGTACTCCCAAGTCGATGGGACATGCTCAGACCCAGAAATTATGGCCCCATTTGCTATCAAGAACTGAAACAATGCCTCCTCTATTTTAGCAACTGCTAGTATTCTACCCATTGACAGATAAGGGGACTTACCCCTGCGCACTGCTGCAAAATGCTCTTATCGCCAGACAGATTTTGCCATCCAAGATGCCCTCGTCGGATCGATACAATTGAAGTGGATCCCCAAGTATCTGATGATGGTGGGTTCAGACAGCCCATTATGCGTGAGAAGGCTCTACAATGGGGTCAGGGGCATGCACAGGGAAGGACCCAGATTTGCTCTGATTCACTGAAAGTCCTGACAGCACAGCAGGCCAAATCTGTCCAGAATCTTCATGGCAGGCTGGGCTCTATAAATATGCACTTCGACATATAGGGGTCAATTACGATGTCGCCAGGAAAGGCTCCCAACGGGATTCTAATTCTGCAAATCTGATTCGGGACCTATGTACCCGACCAAATTGGTCACCTTTCCGGATGACAGAGTACGATGTAAGGAAGTAGTCCGGGCTGTCCGAATCAGTTGCGAACGGGATTCAGGCCGAATCATTCAGAGCCGAATCGTACAGCCCAATGGAGACAGTTTACGAATGAGTGAGTATGATGATCAATTCGGAGAGCCGTTCTGAATCGGTTTGGCCGAAACGAAACGGCTGTGGCAACCAGAATTCGGTGGCCCATAGCAGCCCACCCATCACCCGTAGGCCTCCGGATGGAGCCTGTGGGGGGACCCAAGGGACCCCCCTTCCCAACCATGCCCACTGTGGCAGGCACCATGGGGTGCCTGCCACAGGGTACAAGGTTTTCCCCACACACCCCTTTTTTCAATGGGAGTCTGTGTTCTCGTTCGGAACACAGGCTCCCATTGAAGTCAATGGGAGTCCGACCGAGCCGAGTCCGTAGGCATCCGGACACATCGTAATCGGTCGGTAGGACTCACCGAATACAAATCATTCGGAAAGCATTCCTAACCCGATTCGGTGTGAATGCTTTCCTGACAACATCCTAATCGGCCCCATAGTTTTTTTCGGAGCTTAGCTTAGCTTAATGCTTAATATTCTCACACAAATATTTAATCATTGTAATCGAGATGTGGGCGACCGTCCATAAACATCACCTGTTTTTAAAAGCTCACTTTTGTTTTAATTCTCAAGGAGAGGAGTCAAAAGGCCTGAAATAGCCTGAAAATTAAAACAATTGACTGGTAATGAGAACACGTTTACACACCACTTAGGGGCCAATTCACAGAACTAATCTGAGACAAAAGCCTAAACTTACTACTTTTGGTATTCACAGAAGGCACTTACTACTTTTGGTATTCACAGAATGCACTTACGACTACTAACTTTACGTCCGCAATCGGGCCGGAATTTCCGCACTCGGGACGGAATTTTTGCACCCGGAGCGGAAATTCCGCATTTGTGCCGGGATTTCCGCTTCCAGGCCGGAATTTCTGATGCCGGGACGGAATTTCCGAATCCGGGCCGGAATACCCGCACTCTGGCCATTGATCATTTTCCTCAAGGGTAAACACCTGTCCAAGTGCCTACCATCCCCCACCATGCATCAGCTGACACACTGCAGCCAATCCAAGCCCTGCAGCATGTATGAATGCAGAGCAGACACACACAAACCCTTTCAACATGTCGCTGAATGTGTTTGTTGCTCTGCCCCTTGCCATGCGGCAAGAAGACTTGAGGAGGAGGAGGAGGAGGAGAGTAGAGAGGATCTTTAGACAAAGGATCAACCTATTTGGGAGACAGACACCGATGGCATTCCATCAATGTGCAAGCTGTCTGTGATGCCAGTAGGAGATTCATTGATGTGCATGCAGTGTTCCCAGGCAGTACCCATGACAGCTTCGTATTCCGCATGTCACCTCTTGCCTTGCGGATGGCTGCGGGAGAATTTGGCAACATGTGGCTACTGGCTAAGTACCAAGCACTAAAAATGAGGGATATGTGCAATTGAAATGTCTGAATGCCACCTTACATTAACAACTATTGTACAATAAGAATCATAAAGCAACATACACGGTCGCAACAGACACTGCATGTACCAAAGTATAGATCATGTCCTGTGTAAATCAAAGAGGGAAATGTAACCAATTGCCCTTTCTTCCCTCCTCAGGCGACGCTGGGTATGCACTCTCCCCACAACTCCTCACCCTTTACAGACGTGCAAACACTGTACCTCAGCGTAGGTACAATAGGGCACACATACGGACTCGAGCCATCATAGAGCGCACTTTTGGTCTGTTGAAGTCTCGATTCAGATGTCTTGACAGTACAGGGGGTGTGCTGCTGTACTCCCCTGAAGTTGTGTTCAAGATCATATTAGCCTGTTGTGTTTTGCACAACATAGCTTTAACGCATGGCTTACACATACCTCTTGTACCTCAGCTAGCTCTGAATCTGGGAAACCGGGCCATTGCACATAACTGAGGTAAGGGTATGCAAGTCCGTGATCAGCTGGTTGCCACGTTTTTCACATGAGTAACCTGTTGTGTCATGGACAAAATGTGGTTTGCAGTCTGTTGTCCATGATGAAAGTTGGATAATTACGACTCCAAACATTCCATCCTGAGACTACTTTGCAAGCCACACTAACTGCATGTAAACCACAGCTGTTGACAGTAGTCAAAAGATTGAACGTGCTTCAGGTCATGTGCCCATGTCAGCGATCAGTGTAGTGGATGTCCCTAAGGAATCTATTGACGCAGAGGACAAACTGTACATGTTCTGAGAGACCTCCTGGACCTTATGGGGATGGGTTCCTTAATCACAAAAGGGCGTAACTATTGCATTCTCAGAGCCTTTGCCCTCAACAGATTTGACTCCCCCACAAATGATGGGCCCACAACGTGAGTGATGATGTTATGGGTGAATCTGGCACAATGTGTCTGTGATACACAGCACTGCTTCCCCCCACTTTTCTGTAACACTACACACAACTCTTGTGTTGAGCACTAAATATGGACTACATGAACCATAATGCAAAGTAGGAGAAAACTAAACTGGGGTTTGATGTTGTGTCAGCCCCCCCCCTTGTCCGAGCCAAAATGTCATTAAATGGTCTGTTCCCCCTTTTGTTACATGTCTATGATTCTCTCTTGCACTGTCATTTCAGGTATTTCCACTACAGAACAGCAGGATGGCAGTGGATTTGATTTGTGATTGTGGATGGATCAGAATGAATACAAAAAGGCCGTCAACTACTTCCTGTGATGTATTTCCTGTCTCGCACTTCCTGTATATCATTTCCTGTATGAAATAATGAATTCCGGTTCAATTTCGGAGGTTAAGGCCCGAAAACGTAGTTTCCGGTTCCGGAGCATGTGATGCGCATGCGGACCCGACGCTCCGGAACCGGAAATTACGTTTTCGGGCCGTAATCTCCGAAAATGAACTGGAACACATTATTTTATACAGGAAATGTTATACAGGAAGTGGGAGACAGGAAATACATCACAGGAAGTTGTTGACAGCCATTTTGTGTTCATTCTGAGTCATCCTCTCTCACAGATCAGATCCTCTGCCATCCTGCTGCTCTTTTCAAACTTATTTCCCCCAAAATGGCTGAGGGTTATGAGGAGAAAGCACCCCCTTTCACTGAAAGGGAATTAGACATCTTGGCTGAGGGGGTGCTGTCCAAATTTCCTCAGCTATATGGGGTGCCAGAGTACCAGCTGAGCAATGCATCCCGGGCCAGGCTATGGGCTGCCATTTGTGAGCACTGCAGTGCAGTGGGCGTTCACACCAGGAAGGCGAGGGCATGCCACAAGCGCTGGGAGGACCTAAAACGCTGGGCCCGGCCCAAGGCTGAGGAGCTACTGGGCCAGTCTTCCCAGCACCATGTGCATCGTCCTCGCCTCTCCCCACTGTACAGGAGGGTCCTGCGTGCAGCTTGGCCGACCCTCCATGCTCAGCTGGAGGAGCATGAGCAGCAGAGACCTGGTAAGTGCATTTTATGCAATATGTGTCTGGAAGTATGATATGAGTGAAGACAGAGCTGTACCATTGTGTGTCCCATGCCTCCATTCACCTATTCTGTGTCTATGCAGCAGTCATCATGAAGCAAAAGGCTCACTGTGGCATATGGACTGTACTGGGCAGAGTGCATTCTGGGAGTTTAGTTTCTTCATGACAACTGGGGAATTGAGCCACACACGTGCATTTCTACTGAAATTTGCACTGCCAGCACCACTAACAGTGAACCAAGGGAATCATAACTGATGTGTGCATTGGATGAGGAATGGTACAGACACTGTCCAGTGTGTGTATGAGAGGCCAATGGGCATTGGATGCTGTGACTTGCATTGCATTTGTTGAGTTTGGGTTCTGATAGAGACAGATCATCATGTTACGAAGAAACAATATGGACGGACCCTGAAAATAGTGGAGATCTATCAATCACTATGTGTGGTAAGTCCGAGGACCATTAGGTATATTTAAAGACCCCTCACACACCAACCTAGTTGGTGTCATGCTTCATCATTGGGGTCCCAACCGGTGGCCTAATGCCCCCGGTTGTGCTACGACGCCTGATTACAGCGGAGCAGGTGTGGTGTGAAAATGTGATGTGAATGTTAAAAATACCTCTGAGAATCCTTGCCAGATAAATTTATTAGTGGCGGCTCAGGGTATGGTTAAAAACTATGAAGTCAACTACTAAGGAATAGTAATCTGTAGTTGTTGTTAGGTGATGTGGTCTACATGTTTCAGCCCGTTAAACCATTAAAATGGGCTTTCTTCAGGACCGAGAGTAAAAGTGAGTGGCAAAGTGAAGGCCACGTGAGAAAAGTGAAGTACCAACACACGCACTAAGGTGTGTGGACAAGGTGTCGGTATACTTACAGACACCACTTCAAAAAACCTGTTAAGGAGAGAAATAGACAAAACAAGACATATAACGTTGAGCAACATAAAATGCAATCTTTAAAAGCAACTCAGAATTGCAATCTTCAACATGTCGTAAAGATCAGCCCTAACCACCACCGTGACAGTGATAGAATAATGATAATTAAGCATACACGTATCTATGGCATGCTTCGCAGTTAGATGAGACTAGATGATCACGTGGGGACATCAAGTACTGAGGCGTGTATTATGTGAAAACATGTGCCCACGCCGAGGAGTGAATTGAATAACCCCATCGGGGTATCGTAAAGGTGGCCAAAATGACAGCCACATGCTTGTACAATGCCGAGCAACGAGTAAAAAGTGCGCGCTGCATGCTTGTATATTACCGAGCAGCGAGTGAAAAATGCGTACTGCATGCCAAGTGCTGGTAAAATAATGCAGCTAATCGGGGCATGGGAGGGGTTTCGTCCGGTCAACCGATCTGTAGAGAATAAGAAAAAGAGGGGAGCGGCTTTTAATAGAAAGCCATAAGTCGGGGCGGTAAGCCCGTGGACCACAACTACAAAGCCTTACTTGGTTCCGTGAGGATTCCCATCAGACAACCTACTGCGGTCTCCCGGTGTCCCGGCTGGTAAGGGACGTGGTGCGAGAGCCGTGTTAAATCCCTACTGAAGGCGTCAGACACGGAAGTGACGACGCCACGTAAGGGGATGTCGTGTACAGACAACAACTAGTCTGCAAGTAATACATGAGGAAGAAAAGCAGCGGCCATATTGGAAAACTCGCGGTATGAGCGAGATGGAGAGCGGCGGCCATCATTGAGTATTGGAAATCACAGTGTAGACATAAAAGAGCCATAGTAAGTGCTCTGAGATAATTATAACAAAAAAGCCATAGTAAGTGCTCTAAGATAATTCTAACAAAAATAGACAAAAGTATAGATATTATCCAAAAGGCATATTAGAAGGTAGTGCACCAAACATAGATAAAGACAGACAGTGCTGGGCATAGGATGTACTCAGTGTTTTAACCTGAAGAGTATGAAGAAAGGGTAACACAATATGCACAATTGGGCAGAATTGCTGAGACAGATATCAGTGGATCTATATTCTATTAGGTAAGTTACTGTTAAGTGAATCTTCTACGCTGATAAGGGTATGGAGAATGGTCTACTGTCTTCTGAGACTTTGCCAGGGAATGTTATCATTGAGTCCTGTCAGATGACTAGATAGGCGATAAACCCATCTTTGTTCTTTCTCCAGTAGACGATTTTGTATGTTAGGTAAGTTGGGATCTAGGGCCTCGATGACCACCCAGCTGATGTCATTAGTGGTATGTCCAGCTTCAAGAAAATGGCTTGTCAGTCTTGTTGTTGATTTTTTACATCTGATTGTGCTACGATGCTCGCAGATCCTAGTCTTCACTTTGCGATTAGTCATCCCAATGTACGTGAGATTACAAGGACAGGTGATACGATATACGACATGTGCTGTATTACAGTTCGTATGTGTCCTTAAATGCCAGGTCTTGCCAGGTTCCAGTTTCAGACTCCTAGTAGTCATAGTTATATGACATACACTACAATCTCCACACGGATAGTGGCCCACAATGTTAGGGAGTCCCCACGCATTGAGAATTGTATTAGTGGGTTTCCTATGTGGAACTGGTCGTGTGATTCTTAAGACAAGTAAACTGAACTGGGAACTTCCGCTGATGTCTCACAGAAAAGCTAGATCAATCAAGGACGCCTTGGTTTCCACACGACCAGTTCCACATAGGAAACCCACTAATACAATTCTCAATGTGTGGGGACTCCCTAACATTGTGGGCCACTATCCGTGTGGAGATTGTAGTGTATGTCATATAACTATGACTACTAGGAGTCTGAAACTGGAACCTGGCAAGACCTGGCATTTAAGGACACATACGAACTGTAATACAGCACATGTCGTATATTGTATCACCTCTCCTTGTAATCTCACGTACATTGGGATGACTAATCGCAAAGTGAAGACTAGGATCTGCGAGCATCGTAGCACAATCAGATGTCAAAAATCAACAACAAGACTGACAAGCCATTTTCTTGAAGCTGGACATACCACTAATGACATCAGCTGGGTGGTCATCGAGGCCCTAGATCCCAACTTACCTAACATACAAAATCGTCTACTGGAGAAAGAACAAAGATGGGTTTATCGCCTATCTAGTCATCTGACCGGACTCAATGATAACATTCCCTGGCAAAGTCTCAGAAGACAGTAGACCATTCTCCATACCCTTATCAGCGTAGAAGATTCACTTAACAGTAACTTACCTAATAGAATATAGATCCACTGATATCTGTCTCAGCAATTCTGCCCAATTGTGCATATTGTGTTACCCTTTCTTCATACTCTTCAGGTTAAAACACTGAGTACATCCTATGCCCAGCACTGTCTGTCTTTATCTATGTTTGGTGCACTACCTTCTAATATGCCTTTTGGATAATATCTATACTTTTGTCTATTTTTGTTAGAATTATCTTAGAGCACTTACTATGGCTTTTTTGTTATAATTATCTCAGAGCACTTACTATGGCTCTTTTATGTCTACACTGTGATTTCCCAATACTCAATGATGGCCGCCGCTCTCCATCTCGCTCATACCGCGAGTTTTCCAATATGGCCGCTACTTTTCTTCCTCATGTATTACTTGCAGACTAGTTGTTGTCTGTACACGACATCCCCTTACGTGGCGTCGTCACTTCCGTGTCTGACGCCTTCAGTAGGGATTTAACACGGCTCTCGCACCACGTCCCTACCAGCCGGGACACCGGAGACCGCAGTAGGTTGTCTGATGGAATCCTCACGGAACCAAGTAAGGCTTTGTAGTTGTGGTCCACGGGCTTACCGCCCCACGACTTATGGCTTTCTATTAAAAGCCGCTCCCTCTTTTTCTTATTCTCTACAGATCGGTTGACCGGACGAAACCCCTCCCATGCCCCGATTAGCTGCTTATTCTTTTACTTAATTGTAATTATGACCCTTTTGATTTACGCTGTCATAGTTGTTTCTACTATTTTAACACATGCTATTTTACATAATTTGTAACGTATGCATTTGCAGGCGCTATTTGCCACTGGCGTGCCGCATTATTTTACCAGCACTTGGCATGCAGTACGCATTTTCACTCGCTGCTCGGTAATATACAAGCATGCAGCGCGCACTTTTACTCGTTGCTCGGCATTGTACAAGCATGTGGCTGTCATTTTGGCCACCTTTACGATACCCCGATGGGGTTATTCAATTCACTCCTCGGCGTGGGCACATGTTTTCACATAATACACGCCTCAGTACTTGATGTCCCCACGTGATCATCTAGTCTCATCTAACTGCGAAGCATGCCATAGATACGTGTATGCTTAATTATCATTATTCTATCACTGTCACGGTGGTGGTTAGGCTGATCTTTACGACATGTTGAAGATTGCAATTCTGAGTTGCTTTTAAAGATTGCATTTTATGTTGCTCAACGTTATATGTCTTGTTTTGTCTATTTCTCTCCTTGACAGTTTTTTTTGAAGTGGTGTCTGTAAGTATACCGACACCTTGTCCACACACCTTAGTGCGTGTGTTGGTACTTCACTTTTCTCACGTGGCCTTCACTTTGCCACTCACTTTTACTCTCGGTCCTGAAGAAAGCCCATTTTAATGGTTTAACGAGCTGAAACATGTAGACCACATCACCTAACAACAACTACAGATTACTATTCCTTGGTAGTTGACTTCACATAGTTTTTAACCATACCCTGAGCCGCCACTAATAAATTTATCTGGCAAGGATTCTCAGAGGTATTTTTAACATTCACATCACATTTTCACACCACACCTGCTCCGCTGTAATCAGGCGTCGTAGCACAACCGGGGGCATTAGGCCACCCGGTTGGGACCCCAATGATGAAGCATGACACCAACTAGGTTGGTGTGTGAGGGGTCTTTAAATATACCTCATGGTCCTCGGACTTACCACACATAGTGATTGATAGATCTCCACTATTTTCAGGGTCCGTCCATATTGTTTCTTCGTAACTTTATCCAGGGGATCAGGACGTATCCAAAAATCCTCGCGCTCTTTTTGTTTTTTGGACAGATCATCATGTTCCATGGAGTCAAGGCAGACTTTGAGATCCTTGCCTCACTCTTAAGTGTGTCCAATTTTGCCAAGTGTGTCCACTGACACACGTCTTACCCTCAGTGGCTTGAATGCCATTTTTCATGTACAGGTAGCTGTAACAACGACCCACTACTGTTCACCGGTGCACAGCGCTACCTTATCAGTCACCGAAGCCAATATGTAGCAATGGATTGTCAGCTTTCGTGAGGGAATATCAAAAGGCTAGACTCACAACGTAGCAAACCAAATAGCCCAGACCCTATGTGGATGTATGACCCATAATCGGCATTTGGCTCGTCCCATACAATGCTACACAGCAGATAACATTTGTCCAGACGTAAAAGTGCTGAGACTCCATATCACAGGCCCTTTTCACGACCATGTGGACTCTCTATGATCTCCTTTTGTAGACTGGGTTTGGAACCTGCCCATGTAGCAGTGACAGGACCCACATGTCACAAGAATGCCAAAGTTGAGGGTTGGCCAATACAGTTGTGTAAGCCACAAATAATCTCGTGAGATGTCCATGTCAGACTCAAATCAGGAGATGACAGTGTACATACACGTAATGTAAGCTCATAAACACTGACAACTGTATAGTTTGATCAGAGGAAAACAAAGTCTGACCTTGGCTCATCTGGGTATGCGTCTTGTCCTGACGTGTACAACCACTACATCATGATTTTTCTTACATTTCAGTGGGCACAGCTGGCCAAATGGAACAACAGCAGGACCAGGTTCAGAGCAGGAGATCTTTGGTGCGACGGCGGCTACGACCTCTTTCCAGTAGTGAGGAAGAGGACGATGAGGCAGGACCCTCAACATCAGGGGGCATGGGGATTGCGCCCACCCGGACTGACCAGGAAGACAACTCTGGTGCTACGGACCGGGTGGAGGCTGTGGACATTGAAGTGGGGGGAGGAAGAACTGGACAACTCTGGCCAGGGGAGGAGAGCTACTCTCCCCGGACCATTCCGGGGAGAGTAGCTGATGAGGTGTCCCTGGGGCAGGCCACTACCCAACCTGGGCCTGCCATCACCCCCTCCCTACCTCTAGAGGCCCCCATTCCATCGGGGCTTCCAGCTGCATCCCCTGCAACCTGTTCCCCTCATCGTAGCTGCCAGGTCGACCCCAACATTGGCTCCGAACCTGAGGCACCACACCCCTCATGTTCCACCCAAACCCCTCCCTGTGTTGTTCCATCTGTGGCTGTCCCAGAGGAATTGATGTGGGTATGTGAGGGTCAGCCAGACATGTCCTCTCGCATCATGCTGCATATGTGTCTAGAGATACGCATGATGCGAGAGGAAATTGTCGGAGCTCTGGCCACCCTCACTGCCAGTGTCAATTCCCTGGCTGCAACCATGTCGTCTTCTGTCTCCCAACCTCCTTCCCACACCACCGTCAATGTCTCCCCCTGTCCGTTGTCCCACACTGTTTCCCCCCGTACTCCTCATGTGTCCCGACCCCGTGTGGTGCCTGTTCCTGCACCGGCCACCCATGTGCCCGCATCGGACTCGGAGGATCTGGACATTGTGGTATTAGAGGATGACCAGAAGGACACTTGACCTGTTGGACATAATTTTCTTTGTGGACAATTATTTACTTTTCTCCTTGTAAATATACTGGTTCCCCTGACGCTCCCTGACGTGTTATATTTTTATTGTCCGACCCCAATCCAAGTTCCCTTCTCCTGTATTAAGATCACCATTTGTTTTCCTTTTTTCCCTTCCAAACGGACTGTTGTTTTTCAAAACACACACTTCTATTTACTTAAAATATATTTTTGAATCCTACTTTCTTTAACTTGTTTTACTTCATTGTGAATGTCTTGTACAAAATATGGACATGTATTTTGTGAGTCATCTGCTCTGCACATTATGGCTTGTTGCAATGATGGGGTTACACTTGTAAATGTGTCACACACACACATACATCCTCACATCTCTAGGCCACCAAACTTGGTATACATTTGCCTATCAGGACATGATATGCGACAGAATCTTGACTTGTGAAGATAATTACTTTTTATTTACACATATTCACAGTGGTCAATTCATTTTTGGGATGTTGTCAATGGTGATCGTGCTTCCGACTTCGCAATTTCGGAGGTGATGATCGCTGTGAGGGATCATGTCTGGCTTGTCGCCTGTGTGTAGGTGGGTGTTGTGCATGTGCCTGTACAGGGTGAAGTTCATGTGCAGGGGCAGATGGTATATGTACAGTTGGTGTTTGTGCGTGGACAAGGGCTGGTTGTGCAGGTGGTGGGAGTGCCTGTTCAGGGGGTGGTGGTGGTTGTGCACGTTGTGGGAGTGCCTGTTCAGGGGGTGGTGGTGGGTGTGCACGTTGTGGGAGTGCCTGTTCAGGGGGTGGTGGTGGTTGTGCACGTTGTGGGAGTGCCTGTTCAGGGGTGGTGGTGGTTGTGCACGTTGTGGGAGTGCCTGTTCAGGGGGTGGTGGTGGGTGTGCACGTTGTGGGAGTGCCTGTTCAGGGGTGGTGGTGGTTGTGCACGTTGTGGGAGTGCCTGTTCAGGGGTGGTGGTGGTTGTGCACGTTGTGGGAGTGTCTGTTCAGGGGGTGGTGGTGATTGTGCACGTTGTGGGAGTGCCTGTTCAGGGCGCGGTCGTGGGTGTGTACCCTTGCTGTGGTCCTGTGCAGTTGGTGGTACAGGTGTGTGGGTGTGATGTGCTGCAGGCAGATGTGATGGCTCCCCTCCCTGCGTTGACCGTGAAGGGAGACTTTGGATCACTTTCAGCATGCCCTCCATCATCTTCATGGCCAAGGCATGGTGTCTTGCACTCTCTTCCCTTTGGATGGATATCATGTCTCTGATATTCTTGGACATGTCTTGCCAAGTTCTATCCATCCTATCCAAAACATGGGTCAGTCTGTCCACCACCTGAGGGAATTGGAGCATGTCCTGCAGGGACTCAGACATGCCTGACAGGGTAGCCCCTATGGCACGAATGTCCTGCCTCACATCTGACTGCTGTTGGAAGAAGTCCTGCTCCCACTGGCCACCATAGCCAGGTGCAGGCCCTCTCTGCAGGGGTCGGCCATGGATGAGACCAGCAGGTCCAACAGCAGGGGGGGGGGTGGCAGGTGTAAGCCTGTGGACAGGAGAATGGTGCCCAGGGGATACCTGCACCACAACAGGGTTGGTACTTCCCCCAGATGGTGGAGAGGATGCCTGGGATGCACTGTATATGGAGGAGCGTGTAGGGGAACCACCATGTCTGTCCTGGATGTGAGGGCTGTGAGGGAGTGATGTCTGTGTTGGGATGCGTGTGAGCTGTGGCTGGTTAGCTCTATGCTGGGGACAGGCAATCTTACGTTTCGGAGGAGGTTGAGGCACTTTGCTGGGCGGAGGGTGTGATGCCTTGCAAGATTTGGGCAATGTGGTAAGATTTCTGTCCATGGCATCAGAATCGTCATCCCCGGAGAGGATGGACATATAGTCACCATCATCTTCCAATCCTTCATCCTCAGGTACTTCCTCCTCCTCCTCTTGCGCAGTACTTGCAGCCGACATAACTGCCTGGAGGAGCAGTGGATTTTCCCCTCTGATTGCCCGTCGCCCAACACTGATGGAAGGTCCGTCCTCCTCATGGTCATCATCCCCTGGAACACAGATGTTGCAACCGTATTAGTAATTGACCTAGCATAAGATGTGGTGCAACACAAGGGTTGGATTAACTGTACTTTGCATCAACAGATGACGTACATGTGACCTGGTTTGGGTACCCCTACAAATGACAGCTCACACCATAGCACTGAGGTGTTAAATGGAGATGTACATTGCACAAGCAAACTCTACCAGCTCCAGCCACAGCTTTCTGTCCCTTTGCGATCCCCCCTGATGTCAACTACTGAACCATGCTCCTCATAGGTTTTGTTGACAAAGCCGTCCCCGATCCAGCAGCTGTAGAGGGAAGTGACACCATACTCAATGATCTGCATTACTAATTTACAAACCGGCACATGTGACACTTATGATATGAATGTAACTTTGTAAACAACGACTGCAGATTCTATGCCGAAGGGGATTTTGATCTTTGTCATGGTTTAGTAATCTATGGTATGGAAACACTTCACACCACATTTACCTGATGGACAGGTGCGAGAGGGTTTCACTGCTGTAGCCAGGATGTCTTGCATTCCCCGGGATGGTGTTGTACGCTGCACTGGTGTCATCCTGTCAGCAGCTGTGATGAGACATTCATGTCCATATTTCAGTACACCAGATGGTAGCTATGAGCTAACATGTATGTGTCATTCTCAATGACCATTGATAGGATAATCCTGGACAATGTGCAGCATGTTTACCTCATGGACTTTACATGTGGGCCCCTGCTCACATGCAGCAATTGCCAGCTGTTACCTCCACACAGCACTGACATCAATGAGATGACACATCAACAGACAAACTTGTATGAGAAGGTTACTGATATTTCAAGGAAGGGGATAAATGATCAGGACTCCTCCGCATTACATTGATTACACCTTCACCATTAAGACTAACATGTTTCATGAGTATAATGTTGTCTGTTGACAAGTCAAAAGGATTGTACATCACCAGGCTGACCAGTATCACATTTGCACAACAGTTCAAACATTGCATTGCAGAGTTCATATGTGAGATGTGCAATAGTCAGGTACAGAATGTGGCTCATTTGTGCTTCCTTACCCATGAAGTCGCAAACCTCATTTTGGAATGAGAGATCACACATTTGTTATGTCCATCCTTTGAGTGTCCTCTGTTTGCATACTCCATTTCCAACATCATGGTAGTACTTAGCTGACAACGGATGGTGTCTTGTACAGTAGACATCCCAACCTCATATGTCAACCACTCACTTATATATGTGAATACAGTAGAAGAGGAGGCAAGCAGAATGCAACATTTGACTAGGATCCCACATTGTGGGTAAGTTGAGAAGCTTTGATGGTTGCCGCCTGCACTGGATTTGCGTTGTGCTTTTCAGCCAAATGATTTGAAAATTTCACTTCCTGAAGATTCACCTTAGCAGCCCATACACCCATCTCAAAAGAACCCAACTGGCATCAGTGCGAGCCTCATCCACACCAATTTCAATATGATTTTACCATTGATATTTTGCAAGAGAGTTTTCATATCATTGAATTGCAATCCAGTAGTGTGCCAGACACTTCATATGACACAATGTACTATTTTATGTCCATCCTGCACTCACTTGGCATACATTTTGTGTCATCCTTTCAGTAGCCGCCATGGTCTGATCTGGTATGTGGTTAAATGCCATATGTGAGCATATTGTGATGCAGGACAACAGTGTTGTACAACACATACAACATACAGTGGAGATTAAAGGCACATTTCATGAGCATTCAGGTATATTATTCTTGGGTTTACTTACCAGGGCCCCGCACCTGCCCAGTGTGTGGTCCCTGACCAGATGTCACAGCCAACCTTGTAGCAGAAGTCAATGTGGGTGTTGGAATCTGGGAGGACATCATTGGACCTACAATGATAAGTGTATTTGCAACTTTACATTTCTGCTGCCACATGTGATGCACTCAATTTCAGGCACAAAGGATAAGCACAAGCAGTTGTGGGCACTACCGTTGCAGAAGTGTGTAGCACTAAATATCATGAGTGATCCCACATTTAACTTATAATGGCCCCAGTGTCTAGAAGCAACGTCTATCAAAATGACATGACTACAAATCCTGAGGTAAGGTCCACTATCATGTTTTGTTAATGGCCAAAAACACAAGCCATCCAATGAAAACATATGTAACCAGCTGGGTGGACTGGGCAATTTCATGTATAGTAAAAATAATTCTAAGTTGGACAGTGGATGCATTCTCAATACTCCTGACAATAGTATCTCACTTCTTGTTCATCATTGTCATATTTGTTAACATTGGATTTCTTGATTTGGTCTACAAAAACAATTACAATATAGTGGGGACTCCTTTTTGACTTGTTGTGGCACTCGATTTCAGGATTGAGTTCCCAGTTCTGGAACTGTTAGTGGAATACATGTAATGTTCCCAAATTACAAAGGTATGATGAGGCAAGATATATTATATTTTGTCTTTTGCTATTCACAAATGTCATTTGCTAAAGGTAAATGTCCATTAAGAACTCCAATAGTTGTAAAGCACTCAATGCCGGCCGGAACCCTGCCTGCTACCGAGCCTCACCGAGACGCACCCACGGACCCTTCACCTGCCAAACCTGCCGATTCACCTGCCCCCTGACGTGCACCACCTCCGCCAAGTCGAGCAACAGCAGCAACCACCTGAAATGCATCCTGCTGAACACCCGCTCCGTCCACAGGCACGCCGTGGAACTCTGGGACCTGCTCGACGCAACAGCACCGGACATCGCCTTCCTCACCGGAAACCTGGATGAACGCCTCCTCAGCGCCTGACATCGCCATAGCCATCCCGGATGGATACAAGATCACCCGGAGGGACCGCGTCAACCAGACGGGAGGAGGCATCGCCATCGTACACAAGAACACCATCCGCATCTCGACTAACTCCGACGAGACCTTCACCGCCGCCGAACACCTACACTTCCAGATACACACGGACCCCAAGACCACCCTCCGAGGCACCCTCATCTACAGACCCCCGGGACCACGCACACTATTCAGCGAAGACATCGCAGACTTCATCAGCCCGCACGCCATGCCCTCCGCCGACTACATCCTCCTAGGGGACCTCAACTTCCACCTGGAGAACAACAACGACAGAAACACCACCGCCCTGCTGGACAACCTCGCCAACCTCGGACTCAAACAACTGGTGAACACGCCCACCCACTACGCCGGCCACACGCTTGACCCCGTCTTCACGTCCAGCAAGCACATCTCCTTCAGCCACGCCACCGGACTCCACTGGACCGACCACAGCTGCGTCCACTTCAGCTTCAGAAAGACTGCGACCCACCACCACCCGCAACAGGCTCCCCGCCGGAGCTGGAGCAAGATCACCGCCGAGCAGCTCACCGCCTCCCTCAGCCAGAACACACCCACCGACACAACGGACCCAAACGAAGCAGCCAGCAACCTCGCCAAGTGGCTGACCGCCTGCGCCGACGACCTCGCACCACTAAAAACCCTCCCAGCAGACCCGGAAGCAAGAAACCCCTTGGTTCACCAACGAACTCAAGGAATCCAAGAAGAACTGCCGCACTCTCGAGAAAACCTGGCGACTCGTCCAGACCACAGACAACAGGACCGCCCTCAAGCACGCCACCCGCAAACACCACCAGCTGATCCGTGCCACCAAGAAGTCGGCACTCAAAGAACGACTGGACAACAACGCCCATGACAGCAAGGAACTTTTCAGCATCGTCAAAGAGTTCTCCAACCCCAGCGCCGGAAACAACGACATCACCCCCTCGCAAGACCTCTGCAACTCACTCTCCGCGTTCTTCCACCGCAAGATCACCGACATACACAACAGCTTCGACGCACAAACAACGCACCCTACCGCCGAACCAATGCCCGCCACCACCACCCTCTGCAACTGGACCCCGATCAACACCGAAGACACCACCCGCACGATGAACTCCATCCACTCCGGATCACCAACCGACCCCTGCCCACACCACGTCTTCAACAAAGCCGACGCCACCATCGCACCCCATCTCCGGGACATCATCAACTCCTCCTTCCACACCGCCACCTTCCCGGAGAGCTGGAAGCACGCCGAGCTTACCGCCCTCCTGAAGAAACCAACGGCGGACCCCACCGACCTCAAGAACTACCGCCCCATCTCGCTCCTTCCGTTTCCGGCCAAAGTCATCGAGAAGACCGTCAACAGACAGCTTGCCGCCTTCCTCGAGACGAATGGATCCCTCGACCCCTCGCAGTCCGGGTTTCGGGCCAACCACAGCACCGAGACCGCCCTTATCGCAGCCACCGACGACATCAGAACCCTAACCGACAACGGGGAAACAGCTGCCCTCATCCTCCTGGACCTCTCCGCGGCGTTCGACACCGTCTGCCACCGCACCCTAGTGAAGCGCCTCAGCAACATCGGAATCCGAGAGAAAGCACTGGAATGGATCATCTCGTTCCTCGCCGGAAGAACCCAGAGAGTCCGCCTCTCCCCGTTCAGATCCGAAGCCACCGAAGTCATCTGCGGCGTTCCACAAGGATCCTCACTCAGCCCGACCCTCTTCAACGTCTACATGAGCCCCCTCGCAGCCATCGCACGCCGACACAACCTCAACATCATCTCCTACGCCGACGACACCCAGCTGATCCTCTCCCTCACCAACGACCCCACCACCGCCAGAGCCAACCTGCACGACGGGATGAGAGACGTCGCCGACTGGATGAGGAACAGCCGCCTTAAACTGAACTCAGACAAGACGGAAGTCCTCATCCTGGGCTCATCACCCTCCGCCTGGGACGACTCCTGGTGGCCCCCGGCCCTGGGCACCGCACCCAAGCCAACGGACCACGCACGCAACCTGGGCTTCATCCTGGACTCCTCCCTGTCGATGACCAGACAAGTCAACGCCGTCTCATCTTCATGCTTCAACACCCTGCGCATGCTCCGCAAGATCTTCAGATGGATCCCCACTGAAACCAGGAAGACCGTCACCCAGGCACTCGTCACCAGCCGACTGGACTATGGGAACACCCTCTACGCCGGAACCACAGCCAAACTTCAAAAGAGACTCCAGCGCATCCAGAACGCCTCCGCACGACTCATCCTGGACATCCCCCGACACAGCCACATCACCGTACACCTGAAAGACCTGCACTGGCTCCCCGTCAGCAAGAGAATCACGTTCAGACTCCTCACCCACGCACACAAGGCCCTCCACGACCTGGGCCCAAAGTACCTCAACGACCGCATGTCCTTCTACACGCCCACACGCCAGCTACGATCAACCAGCCACGCCCTCGCCACCGTACCACGCATCCGCAGAACCACCGCCGGAGGAAGATCCTTCTCCTACCTGGCGGCCAAGACCTGGAACTCCCTCCCCACTCACCTTCGGCGAACCCAGGACCATCTCGCCTTCAGGAAGCAGCTCAAGACCTGGCTGTTCGAGCAGTAACTTACCCCCTCCCCCAGCGCCTTGAGACCCTCCCGGGTGAGTAGCGCGCTCTATAAATGCCGTGATTGATTGATTGATTAAAGCTAGTTTTTCCTCTCCGGTTACCTTTGATATTCGGGACCTATATGTCCCTCTGTTGTCTGCTGACAATGTATGCATTTTGACCATCTCCTGACCAGTTTGACTTACCAGTTAGTGAGGGTGGTCTGCGTTGCTCTGGATGATGTTGTTTCCTCCCAGAAGATGCAGGGACCTCTGCTACAGTGGTTGTCTGTGCTCTGGCTGAATGTGTCAATAGGTGAGAAGAGAAAAAAGTCACCAAATGGAAAATGTACCTGTGTAACTTGTCAGACAGTTCCTCATATCTTCTGCATGCTAACAGTATTGTGAAGTACTGCCACGGCCGGTGCAGGTAGGAGCAGTGGGGCGTTGGAGATGTAATGGCGTGGCAGGGTGGGAAATAGACAACGGAATATGTGAATTAAATGTTTTGAGATAAGGATTCTCTCACCTTCTGCTTTGTGATTTTGGCTGGCACAAGGTGAGTTACTTTTTGGATAATTCGTATTTATTTTCCCTATTCCGTTGTCAGTTGATTTTCCTCTGCACCGCAACCCGCACCCCATTACGTTCTTTACTGACCCAGCAGCGTCTGGATAAGTAGAAGGGGCACTTTGTCAATTGCTACTTAACAGTGTTAGGTATATACGTCAGAAGTACTGGGCCCATGTTTTCAATAGTGGGAGTGGGATTTGCCATTTCTAATACAAAGGATTGTGGGACTTGTAGTGCAACATACAGAGGGAAACACATGAGCCTCTGACTGACTATATTTTTATATAAACTTTAGACAACTTCCTTACTCACAATGGCAGTGCAACACAGACAATATTTTCATATACTTATTCTTGTCATCCCATTTACCTGGTACCACGTTGCGGACATCACTCACAGGCAGCCCATGGAGCATGTGGGGGTGGATTGTAGTGAGGATATCCTCCTGTAGTGGGGTGAGACGAAGGCGGGGTCCAGAGTGTGGGGCAGGGAGAATCCTGTTCAACTCGATCCTGGAGTACTTCTCCTTCACCCTCTTCTTTTCGTGCTGCCACTTCTTCTTGATGTCCTGGACTGTGCGCCTCTCCTCCCCCAATGCTGTGACAGCAGTGGCTAATTGCTGCCATAGAGCTGCCTTCTGTGTGCCACTGGTGCAGTAATGTGGAAGACCATATAGGCGTTTGTGGTGCCTCACAATGAACTCCACAATCATGGTGGTCTCCTCAGTAGTGAAGTTCTTCTTCCTCCTCATTTGGTACATTTTCCTCTAGAGATGAACAGCGAATGACACCAGGAACTCTCTGTGGCCAAACCTGTTCCTTGAATGTGTGCTGCTTTATATGGTTTGTGGTGCTGGTCTTCCAGTTAGTGTTAATTGACTTCAGCTGGAGCATGGTGGGGGATGGTAGGCACTTGAAATGATCATCAGGCCCAAATGCGGGTATTCTGGCCCGGAGTCGGAAATTCCGGCCCGATATCGGAAATTCCGGCCCGGAAGCAGAAATCCCAGCACAAATGCGGAATTCCTGCTCCGAGTGCGGAAATTCCGGCCCTAGTGCGGAAATTCCGGCCCGATTGCGGACGTAAAGTTAGTAGTCGTAAGTGCATTCTGTGAATACCAAAAGTAGTAAGTGCCTTCTGTGAATACCAAAAGTAGTAGGATTAGGATTTTGTCTCAGATTAGTTCTGTGAATCGGCCCCTTAGTGAGTACAAATCTAATTATCTCGGTGGTTTGTCGAATGAAGTAATTGCATTTATAGAAATAGATTGTTCAGTCTGTTAGCAGGGTTAACATACAAGACGCATGTCAGAAATTGGAATTTCTCTTTTGCATCTGCAGCTACTTCCAATAATGAATTTGGACAACACCTAGGAAAATGTTAGCAATGCTGATAGATTTACGTGGGCAATTGGGAAATGGTTATAAAGCCAGAACTATCTTTAACTGCTTTATTATTCCTAGTGAGTGTGCATTGCCTACTGTTTAAAGTATAAAGTTATTTAAACATCTGTGACTGTGAGAACAGATGAAGTCCGCTCAACTCGATGTTTGCCATACTCCCACATAAAGCCTCGCTCGCTACATCCTTGGTTTACAGGCTTAAGTGGAGACAGAGAAGCTAAAATGAGCCATTACCATCGTGTAGGGATCACCTTTACAAAATCTCGATTTTAACACTGCAGCTCCCCGTAAATTAATCTGAAAAAGTGTACTTTGCTTAAACTGGGACTGGTTCTTCTTTGCTAACTGTGGCTGAAGCTGTGCTGTCTAATCTCTGAAAATAATCCTTAATGCTTTTTCTTTAGTTAATTCACATCAGTTTCTCCTACCTGTTTTTTATTTCATAAATGAGAGGTTTTTACTCTGCTTATTAAAATAAGGGTTGTGGCACTGAACGGACTACCCAAACGATTAAAAGCAAGAAAACGTCCAAATTCCATCTAGAACTGTCCGTCAACTGGTCAGTATCTGTGGACGGTATTTCAATCAGTAGTGTTACCCAGTGGCATGGCTAGAGCTTTTGCTGCCTGGTGCGGTCCCTGAGTTTGCCACCCAGTGATGCCCGGTGCAGGTAAGATCGGAGGCGGGGGTCAACAGACGACGAATAAAAGTTTAAAAAAAGAAAACTTACCTTGCGCTCGCCGCTGCCCCCAAAACAAGTGCCTGCCCGGGGCGGACCCCCTCTTCGAGCTACGCCACTGGTGTTACCTTTTCCTTTTCAGAGCTGTTACCTTCTTCTTTTCAGAGCTGTGCTGCCTACAGCTCATGCATTAACTCAGTTTAGACAATGCTACATGTTAAAAAGAGGTGCACAGCTATACTCTGCGCCTTTGCAGGCATTCATGATAAGGCTCATGGCGACTACCCAAGAGTATCACCGGTCCAATCCCTGAAGCACTGTTATGCAAAGAGCGAAAATACTTTACAGAGAGTGGGTCCCAATGCTAGAACCATTGTTGAGCAACCAATGAATATACTCAAGACCACTGGAATTATGTGATTCTGCATCTGCAGCTTTTTAGCATAATTATGGATTTGCTGTATTTCCACATAATCTATCATCTTCTGCATAATCTGCAGATTTTATCAAAAAATCATTTTGTTTCTAGATCAAACAGATGAAAAGTTACTAAAAACATTGCAACATGTTTTTCTGTGCACTGAACGGCCCTCGCAGCGGTCGACTGGTCATCTTTCAGTTGTTTATTGCCGTATTCGTGTGTTAAATTGGCACTAATATTGTGGGATCGATTCCCAGAGTGTTTTACCGTGTTTCAAATTGGCAAAATAATGAAATAATACAGTCACAAAATATGCCTTATTATGCTTCATAATTTGCCTTTTATTGCAGCATGATTTAGTAAACGCTGCTGAATAATTTTGTCCTCCTCTGCTGCATAATTCCAATGGCTCTGAATATACTACATGGAACGTACAAAGCGGGAAGTCCAACCCCTGGAAATGCTGCTGAGATGGAGACAGGTCATATACGAACATGTCTCTCCTCTGTGGTGTCTCTCAGCAGTCAATGAGAAGCTTCAACCACTGTCCATAATGACCCTGCTCTATACTTAATGGAGGCGTGCACTGCTTCTGTATGTTATGTTATTCCAACTTATTGACCGCTCGAATACCCTGAGGTGTCTTGGCACTGAAGCTCAAAGAAACAAAACACAACTAGAACAGGGGATTAGTTCTTCATGTTTTAAGCCCCTTTCGAAAGGAGAGCAGTGAATGCGAAGACCAAATGTGAAAGGGAAGAGTGTATCAAAGTTTAGCTGTTCCATAACTCAGGCTTCGTCCTCCCCAATTGGTTTTCTGAAATCTGGGAACAGTCATATATTTGGCGTCGGTGGACCTAAGGAGTCTACTGGGAAGATGCCATTTAAAAAGATTTTTAAGAAAAGCGGGGCCTGTATTGTTTAGAGCTTTGTAAGCCAGGCATAAAGCCTTGAACTTTATACAGCTTGCCACTGAGAGGCAGTGCAATCCGAATTTCTGTAGAGACTGATTGAAATTTGGGCAAACCCAATAAGACTCATGTGGCTGCATTTAGTGTCATCTGTAACTTTTTTAGATGTTGATTTTGAATATTTAAGTACAAACTGTTACAGTAATGTAATTTAGATAGCACCAATGCAGTCACAACGGTCTTCCTGGAACTGGCTGGCAGATAAGGGAGAATTTTCTTTAATTTATTAATTATAAAAAACAAAGAAGAGACCGTAGCATTTATTTGGTTTACGTAGGTCAGATTATTGTTCAACAGAATCCCTAGATTTTTTGCTTTGGTTACTGGTTTGGGGAGATCGTCTAACTCAGCCGGCCACCAAATGGGATCCCAGGTTGGCGAAAGGCTGCCAAATATCATTACCTCCGTTTTATCTGAATTGAGCTTTAGGCAGTGCTTACTCATCCAGGTACTTATTTCCCACATACAATGCTGAAAGCGTAGTGAAGTGGAAGATTCATTTTTGGACGCCGCAACCACTATTTGTGTGTCGTCTGCGTAAGATGTCAAATTAAAACCACATTTTTGGATCGGGGTGCCAGTTCAGACACGTAGATGTTAAATAATGTTGGACTGAGGGAAGATTCCTGTGGGACCCCACAGGGTAGCGCATAAGGAGCTGATTTAAAATGGTCCAAAGATGCTGACTGTGTTCTGTCCACCAGAAAAGAGGAAAGCAGTGAATGTGCAGAGTCATTAATGCCCAAAGTTTTTAGACGCAGTTTCAACAATCTATGATCTACTGTGTCAAAAGCTGCCGATAAATCGAGGAGTATCAGGGCAGCGGCCCCACCCTTATCCATCACTGCCCTAATCTCCTCAGTAGATTTAATTAATGAAATCTCAGTACTGTGTTCTGAGCGGAAATCAAATTGCGTGGGATCAAGTAGAGAACTGTCATGAATAAATTGGGCCAGCTGTTGATTCATCAATTTCTCCACTAGTTTTGCAGGCAGAGGCAATCGGGAAATCGGGCGGGAATTATTGGTATTGGTGACATCTAGATTTTTTTTTTAAAAGTGGAAGAATGGAGGCATCTTTCTAAAGTGTAGGAAAAATTGTGACGTTTTGGCATTAAAGATGTTAGCAAGGATTGTGCTTATTTTACTGGCGATAGTTTTAAGAATGGAGGGCGGACACGGGTCCAGTGGAGATCCCCATTTTGCTGCTAGAATCAACTTTTCTACCTGTTCACTGGAAGAAAAGCTGGAGAACACATTGTGTGCTAAGATGATTCCAGGACTTTCCTCATTGGAATTATTAGAACTTGCAGCCTCAAATTGTGCATAAATAATATTGACTTTATCCCTAAATGTACTTGCAATACTATCGCAAAGAGACTGACTGCTCATTTTCATTTTTTTACTAGGTAGTGTGGTTAGTTTGTTTACCACCTGAAATAATTCTTTTGAAGAATTTTTAAGCTTTTCAATTTGATTTGTATAGAAAGCACCTTTTTCGTTTACTAAGAGGGTTTTGTATTTGGACAATGCTAATTTGTAATTTTCTTTTTCCAGGTCATCATACTGCGACCTCCATCACCTTTCTAATATCCTACAATTTTGTTTTTCTAATCTCAGTGCCTCTGAGAACCAGGGAAGAGAGGGAGTCTTCCTGTTTCCTGATCCCCTTATAGTTGGTGCTGCCTCAATAAAGGCTGAATTCAGCCAATCTGTGTATTCTTTAACAGCTATCTCAGGATTGGTTGGGAATTGTTCAGCTGGAGATTTCAATTCGAACAAGATAGCTGAGTGACCAGTCCAAAGTAATGGTAATACCTCTTTCACTGTGATAGCCAACTCAGATGTAAATAGTCCATCTGAGGTATGCACTGCCCTATGAGTGGCACTATTTACATATTGTGTTAAACCTACGGACCCCAGTATATTTAGTAGGGCTACTGTCTCTTTGTCAATGTCATCTTCTAGATAAAAATTAAAATCACCCAAGATGGTGAAATTGGTTGAGAAAACTTCGTATTCTAAGAGTGAGTGAATGTTACTATTAAAAGTACTCCTGGACCCTAGAGGGCGATATAAACCGGCGCAAATTTGGCTGCATATTTTTCTTGGCACATTATGGCCAGCCCACCTCCTCGTTTGAGGGGTCTGTCTAGCCTAAATGACAAAAAACCCGCTAGGACTGTGGTCACAAAGTCGGGGTCAGAGGCTGTGTCTGCCCATGTCTCGGTAAGAAACAATAAGTCCAATTGATGATTCACGATAAAATCTGCCACTTCATATTTATGTTTGGCCAGAGACCAGGACAGCGAATATCCAATGTCGCTGTAATTGCCGGCCTACTCTCTGCTGGCCCTGGATTCGTGGCCCGGCAGGACTTAACCTTCTGAGCTTCAGGCAGATGAAATCCACAGTTACAGTGATAGGGATAGACATTGAGAGATGACCTAGGTGAGCACAGACAGTATAGACAGTGCCTTACTGCAAACATGCCCAAACGTAATGTGTCAGGGCAATTCCAAGGTGACCAAAGTCTTTAGCCAGACTAAACTTGGGCTCTAAGAGTTGAGTGTGTGTAGGGGAATGTACTTGAGAAATTACTAGTGTCCTCCCACATCTAACACTAATATTCAGTTTGAAGCAGGCCCTGGGGCCCACAAAAAACATGAGGACATGAGGCAGAAGTCTGATAAGACAAAGCAGGGTCCTCCAGAAACCAGAGAGGATACATAAGAATTGTGATCTGGTCCTGGTCGATCCCCTTCAAGGGTATAAAAATTCCATGTGCCTCATACAGGCTTTTAAGGAAGGATTTGAGACTGCTGGGCCAACAGGAGGGACTGTAGCCCCCATCGTAAATGCCTACGTGAGCTCAGAAGAATCACCCCTGCCCATTTAGGTCAACCTGTCAATCAAAGTGGTTTATTGTGTGGTTCATGATAGAAATTTCACAGCTCTTTAATAGCTAAGTACACAATGGGCAGCTTCTGGAGAGCTAATGCAAATTTGTTGCCCCTGCAGCTTCAGTCAGGGTAACAAAAACTTTCTAAAAGTTACTTTTCCTAAATACTTATTAAAAATCTGACTTCACCATTGAATTGGATTTTTAATAAATATTAAAAGTAGTAGTTTCATTATTTTTCTAGTTTGCCTCAAACCCAAGATAGCAATATTAATATTTTAATCTGTACTTTGACTTTCTTTACTGGACAGCAAGGCCTGCCACGTTGAAAATAGCTTTGGGGGCCTTGTCACTGTAGGCACATGCTGACATTTATTTTCTACAAGTCCCACTTTTAAATACTGTACATCCTACCTTGTGGGCAGCAAGGCCTACATAATGGTGACTTATTAATATTTAATAGGGTTATTTTGATGGGTCGCACTGCAGGTTTTACACTGCAGTGACCACGCTACAATGGTAGGCCTGAGACCATGGCTTGTAGACCCACTCTGTGGATGGAACAATAGGTGCTGCAGTCCACAGGTGGAATGCAATTTCCAGGCCCTGGGTGCATTTTCTACGCCACATACTAGGGGCTTATAAGCAAGACAAATGTGCCAAAAAGGAGTAAGCCAATTTAACCATGTTTAAAGGGGAAACTCAGGCATTTTACTCCTGCTTAGCAGGGGTAAAGTGCACAGAGTTAAAAAACCATAAAAACTAAAATCCAGAAAATGGTGAAAAATCAAGGATAGCCATGCAGAACAGGTGGATTTCCTACAGTCATTTTTAAAATGACAAGTAGGCTAGAAGGGAGTGGGGGTTATTAATCCAAACCAAAGACGCTGCTGGAGACGCCGCCACCGCCGGACACAGCCTGCAGTCAGGGGACTACAGCCCCCAGCCATCAACGCGGCGCCAGGAGGCGCACAAAGCCGCGGCCGGTCTCCCGCAGCGCGGGAACCAAAGATGCTGCTGGAGATGCCGCCACCGCCGGACACAGCCTGCAGTCAGGTGACTACAGCCCCCAGCCATCAACGCGGCGCCAGGAGGCGAACAAAGCCGCGGCAGGTCTCCCGCAGCGCGGGAACCAAAGACGTTGCTGGAGGCGCCACCACCGCCGGACACAGCCTGCAGTCAGGGGATTACAGCCCCCAGCCATCAACGCGGTGCCAGGAGGCGCACAAAGCCGCGGCCAGTCTCCCGCAGCGCGGGACGCGCGTGGGCGGGCCCGTCTGCACCCACCGCGGCCGAACGAGGCTGGGCTTGGCCTACCCTCTTGGCTGGCCGCTTGAGTCAGAGGCGCCCTTGGGAATATTTTTGCTCAGCCCTTATACAAAGGATTCGGGGCCCCCAAAAGCCATGTAAGAGGAAGCCTTGATCGCTGGTAAGCTGCTCGGAGAGCACTTGTTGACCATATTTCTTTCTCTTTGAACTTTGAACTTGTGGTTTCCCAAGAGCTTAGCGGGTACGTGGGGGGACCAGAGAAGCGCCACTTTACGAATATGGGCAAGAGGAAAGCAACGACCGCGGACCCTCTTTCTATTAATAAAAGGGCAACTATTGTCTCTTACCTAGCCAAAGCGGTGGGGGCAATCACACAGGAGATCAATAAAGCGGAGAGGAGATTGTCCATGGGCCCTACGGGCTTAGTAGTGCCCGTATTAGCGCCGGGGGATATGGCAGGAGCAACTGACACTGGACCCCAGGCAAACGGGACAGTCAGTACACTGCCCGCAGAGTCAGGGGCACAAAAGAGAGAGGAAAACGGCATAAGTCTTCCATCTCCAGTTTTGGTGGGCGAGGGTCAAGGGACTACCCAAACTGAGGATTACAACGGATCAGGGGAAGAGGCGTCACCAGCCTCTAAGAGATCACGTAAAGCCAAGAAAAAATATGAGCCAGTAAGAAAAACGGAGGCCCCAAAACCCCTGTTTAGCCGGACTGATCTGGAGGAATTTTGGAGCTCAATGAGGGGCAAAATCACTAACTTGATGACGGATTTATTCTCGAAGCTCTGGGACAAGATGGAAAAAGAGCTTTCTGACTCCAGAGAGACACTGGGAAAAGTGCAGAACACGCTGGAAACGATGACTAAAGCTCCACAGACAGTGTGTTCTAGTTCACAAGAGCAGTGTGAGCCAGGCTTCTACCCATCAAACCCGAACTCAAGTAGGCCTCATTGGGCAGGACCGCAAAATGGCCAGGGGGATCAGGGGATTGAGACGAATAACAGGCCTAATCCCAGCATACAGGAAGAGGAGGGAGGTGGCAGGGTTTTGAGAGACGGACATTTCCCATCATACTCGCGTGCAAAGGGAGGGGCAAGCACTAATAATATGTATAGCGCAGGACTGGCCGTGATCGATCTCCCCCCGGCCTGCTGTCCCTATACCATAGTGCTGGTGGGGGTACACAGTTTGGGAGAGGGGTCGGAAGAGTCCACAGTCAACCTTATTAATAAAGTGGCCCGCTGGCTTGGGAAATATAGTAGGTTTAACATAGGGGACCATCCTCACATCCTGATGGCAAGAAGGGTTGCTTGGATAGGGAAATCAAGAAAGACCTTTAAAGGTGATGCGGTGATCATTACCTTCAGGTTCCCAGATCTAGCCCGCAACATATTGAAATTTGAAATGAAATTTGTACTTGTATAGCGCACTTATACCCCCAAAGGGGTGTCCTGGCGCTGTACGCATACCGCTGTGGAACCCTTCCTGGCTTTTCCTGTGAAATGTCCACTCCTGGGCACCCCCAGGGTGAAGCCAGGCATCCCAGCGCTGTTGGGGCCGTTGTGGAGATTAAGCAAGCTATTGCCCAGAGTTGCAGAGTGGGACCCATGATTAGAATAGGCACCAAGGCGAGAATTATCAGGTCCGAGGAAATTGAGCCCAAGACCCGCCGAGGTGGGAATTGAACCCTGGTCCCGGGCCAGATCTCTGCATCAGGGTCTGCCGCTCTAACCATTGAGCCACACTTCTCCACGTATTGAGACATTCGGCTGAGTTCCCCTTTTATGCTTCTGACATCAAACCACTACCATTAGGTTTCTTCTATAGACCAGCACCCAACACCAGCGGAGTCAGTAATGGGAGTAATAGGAGTCTGAAGGAGGGAGGAGTGTCCACCAAAGAGAGGGTGAGTGGGCGCTTTAACTTTTATGAGCCGCTGTCGGATCTTAACGATCTAGACTGACAGAGGGTGGGCACTGTAAACAGCCTAGCTCAGCCAGTGGTTACTGACTCCCAAGCTCATGTTGCTATCTCCTCAGGGGAACGGAAAAGAGAAAGTGAAGACCTCACCTCAAGTCGTTTCTGTCAGAATGACCAAAGAGGACTCAAAGGCGATAAGTTAATATCGGCTGGGCTATTTAGTTCCCAGGGAGGGAGGGAGATTAATCTGATCTCCTGGAATGTGGCAGGGATGGGTGCAAAATTCGGGGACAAAAAATGGATCCAAACTATATCCGAATATAAGATCATTTGTTTACAAGAGACCTGGGAGGTGGAAAACATATATTTTTTGGAGGGATATAAATCGTTCTTCCTCCCAGCGGAAGGCTCAAGACAGGGGCGAGCGAAGGGTGGATTAATCATATTTATTGCCCTTGAACTGTGTGGGTCAGGGTCTCAATTAAACTGGAATTCAACACTAGCGATAGGAATAAAACTGGTAGTAGGTAGAATGAAAAAACTTACCATAATTAACTTTTATAATGCTAAAAATAAGAACTCGAGTACTTCAAGCGTGAAGGAGTTAGCGGGGCTCCTAGATCAACTGCAGGGAGACGACCTCTCACTAGGATATTTAATAGTGCTGGGGGATTTTAATTGTCATTTATGTCCAAAGATTGGGCAAAACACTGGGGTTAGTTCGGCATGTAGGAAAGCAGATGAATGGCATATGGAACACTCAGGAGAGGGTCAGGAATTAAATGCTCTTCTAAATAATTACGATCTAATGTTTACACTCCCAACGGCCGTAATACCTCCTTCTAAGCTTTATCCTCCTACTTATAAAGGGAGGGGTTGTGCATCCATCATCGATTTCATCTTCGTATCCTCAGCATTGACACATAGTATTACGTCTTGTAGGACTATAGAAAGCCCTTTTAGTGATCATAACCCTCTGGTTATGGGTTTGCGGACTCAGTGGCCGAAAGTAGAAAATAGTCGGAGTGTGGGAGGAATACTAAAGTTAACTGACCAAGGGAGGCGTCTGCGATGGTCACAGATTGACAGTAATGTCTTTTATTTATCCCTGTTTAGAGAGAGACAACAGGAGTTTCAAAAGTGCTTAGACATTGCTCCGCCAGAGGAGGATGTACTAAGATCTTTTGATAACATAGCAAAATCAGTGAAGAGTCATTTAACGGTCCCTGCAGTCATCTCCCACTCAGATAACCCAAGGTGGTTTGATAGGGCATGCTCACATGCTCTGAGGTCCCTTAAAGTGGCGCTGAAAGAGACACCTCGCAGTAGTGCTAAGATCGCTAATTGTCGCAGGACTTACAAAAAAGTTTTGAAGGAACGGAAGTCAGTCCTACAAAAACAGGCCTGGGACGAATTGGTTGAGGCCAGTGAGTTGAAAGATAGCTCTTTATTTTGGAGTGTTATTAACAGACCCTGCTTCTCTGAACCGAACAAACCTTCCATGTGTCATCATATCACGCAAGATCAGTGGAAGGCCCATTTTCAATCAGTTTATAATTTTGGGGAGGAATCTCACTGTAATTATGAATGGGAGCCCATATCATGTGATTCGAGTATCGAATTTCAGTTAAATGAGGTAATAGTGGGCATAGAGGGACTGTCTAATAATAAGGCGCCGGGTCCAGATGGAATCCCCCCGGACCTGTTCGGAAGTAATATTGAGGTGTGGGCCCCTGTTTTAACTAGGGTCTTGAATGCTTCGGTGTCATCGACCATGCCCCAATCTTGGTCAACTGCCATTATCATCCCTATCTACAAGAAGGGGGACAGAGACAATACGAATTGTTATAGACCGATTTCGTTGATTGACTCAACTGTTAAGGTTATGGGGCGGGTCATACTCAACAGGTTAGTGGAATGGGCAGACAAAAATAAAGTTATTTCGGAGGCCCAATATGGTTTCCGAGGAGGCAGATCCACAGTGGACCAGTGCCTGAACCTCTACCTGGTGACAGCCAAATACACAATTGCTAAAGCGGGATCCATTTACTTAGGTTTTATGGATCTCACAGCAGCTTTTGACAGGGTGAACAGAAGCAAACTATGGGCCTTGTTAGATGATCTGGGAGTGGAGCGTCCAATTATAATGCCCTGATGTATTTATATGCCCACACCACAGCTGTGGTACGTTTCACCCAAGAGGGCGACCTTACGAAAAGTTTTAAATGCTCTAGAGGGGTGCGCCAAGGCTGTATTCTTGCCCCTTTTTTATTTACATTATATATCAATGGGCTAGAATCTGCCAGGATATCCCTGCATGCTGATACACCGAGAATAGGCACAAGATCAATACCAGTCCTGCTTTATGCAGACAATGCCGTGCTTATAGCACGAACCCCTAGAGCATTGCAAATTTTAATAGATGGTTTTGTCTCCTTTATGGAGGGATTGGATTTGTCCCCCAATTATGCAAAGTCGTTTGTGATGGAAGTGGGCTGTTGAGGGAAGAGTAACACTTCTTACAAGGCAGGTACACATAGCATAGCTAAAGTCTCAGAATTTAAATACCTCGGGGTTTTATTTGACGCCAAATTAAATTGGAACCCCCTTAAAGAAGAGAAGGTGGTGGACACGAAGAAGTCATTGGGGTTTATTGCAAGCTTTGCACATAGAATAGGCACATGGTCACCCGGGGTGATTTTAAAACTATACCGATCTATTTGTGTTTCTAAAGCGGTGTATGGAAGTGAAATCTGGGGCTATAAGGGTATGGGGGAGCTTCAGACGACACACAAATATCTGAGACGGTTATTAAAGGTTTCACAAAGCACCCCCGCCTATTCAGTCCACGAAGAACTTGGGGTCAGGCAGGTGGAGGACCTAGTAGCCGTTAAACCCCTTCACCGCTGGCTGAACATCTGGGCAAAGGAGGAGGCCTCCCTTAACCAGGAAATAATTCAGGATTGCCTCTCATTGGAGCATGCGCTTAGAATACCATGGCTAAGATATATTAAAGACACGATGTGTAGACTAGGAAGACCAGACCTGTTTACAAACTGTAGTTCAGTGAAGAAAGGCGACAAAAAACTAATTAATTATTTGTTTTTTAACAAGGCCAGTATGGAACGAGAAGATAAGGAATTGTTAAAACCGACAGTGAGAGCCCATGCCTTAGTGAAATCAGTGCAGGGAACCGAACATTATTTAACCATTTTAACCAGTGCGTATGATCGTTTTTTAATCACTCGTTTTAGATTTAATTTGTTCCATCATTTAGTGGCGGTCCCCATAGGATTTGTAGCGAGAACCGATGATAGAGGATCCTGTGGCTGCGACAATATGTCTCCACAGGATATTTTACATTTTGTCTTTTTTTGTAAATATTTTACACACCCCGGCAATTGTATCTGAAACCATATTTAAAAGCCATGGGTTTTAAACAGGTTCGAATTGCGCTTTTGCACATGCAACTTTTGCAGACTGAATGCATTTTATTTGTGGTAACACGTTTTTAAGAGCAATGGTGAGATCTAGGAAATCTCGGAACGATTAAGATAGAGGGGAATGCTCTGCAAATTGCGAAATGTTTGAATCAGATACCAGGTAATAACAGTGAGCGTTGAGACTAAGGTATAATTTAGAGACCCTGCAAGAGGAGTGTATAATGTGTTACCCTTACAAGTGATGATAAAATGAATTTATTTTTATTTTTTTATCATGACTCTGTTAATCGTTTTTAATGTAATTTATCTTTTATGGCTGTATGCTTTGCCGAATAAAGATTGTATTATTATTATTAATCCCAAGAGGGCGGGACTTTATAGGAAGCATGTGGTTTAGGAATTTTGCTCCAGTCATGGACTGACGCATGCACTGACTGACTGGAAATTGTTTTATAGATTTTATGGAGTCATTGGACTTAATCACTAATTTTAAAAAGTCACATGCTATGTCCATAGGTTCAAGGAGGGCAACGAAGGTTAAATTCTATTGCAAGGGACTAGAGTTAGTAAAAGTCCCCGCTTTTCCATATTTAGGGGTGCTCTTTGATGACCGGGGCTCATGGTGCATGCAGCGTGCACAAAAAAAGAATGTATTAGCTAGAGCATCGGGGGCCACTTTAGACTTTGCAAAAAGAATAGGATCAAAACCACTCCCCGCACTTATGAAGATCTATAATGCTAAGTGTCTCCCCATGGTGACTTATGGGTGCGACATCTGGGGTTACACAGACGTCAGAGAAATTCAGGGGGCCGAAAACACCTTTCTGCGTAGATTGCTCTCGGTCCCAACTTCCACACCAATCTTTAACATACATGAGGAATTAGGCGCAGGTTTTATTTCTGACCAGATTGCGGTTGCCCCTTTATTGCGTTGGCTGAGAATTTGGGCACAACCTATGCCAAATCTTAACCAATTGATCATCCAAGATTGTCTCACCCTAGAAAAGGTGTTAGACATTCCGTGGATTAGATATATTAAGGACCAGATGGAAACCCTTGGCTGCCCAGATTTATTTTTGAGCCCTATAGCATTGGGTAAACAAGCCATTAGAGACCTCAAGCAGCAGTTTTTAGACAGACGAAGAGTACTAAGGAGAAGAATGAATTGAAAAAACCCATGGTGAGAAGTTTTGTTACACTGAGCCTGGGTCGACAGATGCAACCATATTTATCTTATATAAACAAACCGTACCATCTTTTTGTTTTGACAAGATTTAGGTTGAATATGGTTCCCTGGCTCCTTGCTTTTCCTAAAGGGTTTTTCAAAGAAGGAACAATAAATCCCTGTCCCTGTGATAATTTCTCGGACCAGAATACTCTTCATATAATATTCTTCTGTGCATATTACAATTCTCTGCGCAGAAAATTTATCATTCCTTTGCTTAGAGGTTGTAACTTTGAACAAGTTAGGCCGGCGCTGGTATATTTACAAATGCTAGCGTCACCTATGGTCTGTTATGGGGTAGCAAGTTTCCTAACAGGAGCAAATAGGCATAGGAATAGGTCACTCATGAATTCTCCTGTGGACATGGCTTTGAATCACGTTATTTAAATACTTATTCTTATGTTCTTATATGTAAAGTTGGACAAGTGTAAGTTGGGCTAATTTTTATCTTATTTAATTATTCACTCCCAGGCCTAATTATGTGTCGTGGATCCTTGAGGTGTGCTTATTCTTGTATGAAGTGTTGTATTACTCGATGGAGTGTATTTTATTCTATTGTAGATAATGAAGTTTGAGTGGAGCAGGTCTCTACGGAGATTAATAACTGTCTTATGGTTTTTTACTTTTATGTTTGCTACATTGTTACAAGACGGGGATCTTAACTGATTTTACATTTATGTATTTTATGATTGTAGATTTGATCTCTCCTGTTTTGTTATTTGTACTTTGATGGCTATAATCAGCCGAATAATGTTAAATTTTGACTTTGACTTTGACTCTGTTAATCGTTTTTAATGTATTTTATCTTTTATGGCTGTTTGCTTTGCCGAATAAAGATTGTATTATTATTATTATTAATCCCAAGAGGGCGGGACTTTATAGGAAGCATGTGGTTTAGGAATTTTGCTCCAGTCATGGACTGACGCATGCACTGACTGACTGGAACAGAATGTTCATTTTTTACTTGACTCTTGGCGCTTGCATTGTTTGTGCAAAGGTCACTGAGCAAAGGCATTGCACCATTACATGTATAACCTTGACCTTTATTGGTTTGGGCAATGTTATTGCTGATGGCAGTGGACGCATGCCATTGAGGGTTGTGTGTGCCAAGCGCCCTTTTGTAAAATTATAAGGTATTTGTAGAAAGAGAACATTTCATGGTGTAGGGAGGGTTTTACAAAGTGACAGCTTTTAATGATAAACTTTCTGTCAGCAGTTTTTCTATGAGGAAATGTACATCAATGTGCACCCCTCCTTACCACACATTCTTACTACAGAGACTAGTGGTACTATTTGAAATACTTGTAATGTTGTATTTATTATTATTACTGTGTTAAGAATATTATTTTATTTGCATGATGTCCTAGAGTCTGATTTCTAGCTTGGCTGGTGGTCTGCCATCCTTCAGGGTGACAAAGGCCATTACTTCTGCCACTCTGACCCCCTAATATATTATGAGCCAGCCCTGCGGTGATCTCTGTGCCTTCACAGAATCTGCTGCCACAGAAAGTTTAGAGAGTGGGTGCCATGTTTCAGATGGCTGCTCATCACTCTCACCATCAACTTTTTAGTTTTTCAACAACAAACTCATGAAGAGGGAGTTTGTTTTTGAAAAATAAAATACTAGTAACCCTGACACACTGGGAGATTTCTCCCAGGGGGTGGGAGGTCATGGGACTGAAGACCTGATCTATTCAGGACTGGAGACCTGAACGAAAAAAAAATATCAGTCCTTCCTCTCTAAGTAGAGGGGACGGACTGATATTCTTACACTGATGGTCCCTACTCTGTCAGGGTGTTGGTGTAAGCTTTCAAATGGTGGAGCCAGTAAGGGGACTGGTGTCAGAAACCTGACAGTCCACCTGCTTCAAAATACAGTGGGTGGATCGTCAGTTTGACGGTCAGGGTAATCCGCCAGGTTTGTAGTGGAGTACCCTGTCTGCCAACCTACAAATCAGACCATTGCTATGCATTTAATATATACTTCTGCTGCACCAAAATAAATGTAGGTACACGATGCAAAAAAAAACAACCTTTCCAGTAAAGCGACCGACACTGCATGAGGTTTACTGTCAGTCTGAATAACCACTTAGGGCAATCCTTTTTAAACAGAGGACAGTACCTGAGGGCCACATTTAAAAAAAATTCATGCAATGTGACACAGCAATACAACTTACTGCGCTGTGTGAAAGGGAGAGGGCAGGAATGCACTATATCTATCAAGATATGGCACATTCCTGTACTCTGCCTGTGCTGCTACACAATCTGCAGCCAGGCGCTAACGCAGGCACCCTTGTGCCATGGGCAAGGTTGCCTGCCTTACAGGCAGGATTGTTTCTGTGCAGAAAGGGGCACTTTCCTTCCCAAAATCACTCTCCGGAGACATATTCCTCTTTCTGAGTGTGCTACAGAATGCAGCACACTTAGAAAAAGGAAACATGGAGAAATAACGTTATTTCTCCGTCTTGCGCCTGTAGTGGGAAGGCGTTCAATTCTGACACATTCCCATGTCTACCAGTGTTGGAAAACCTGGGAATGCTTCAGAATACGTGGGTGGATGTGTGCGAAATCCCACACTCCGCACATGTAACACCCCCATCATGCAGAGTAACGTAATGCATTGACTTGCGCTGCCTTGCGTTACTCCAGATTTTCCAAGCCACGCAGGGCCACACAAGGTGGCCTTGCGTTGCTTGGTAAATCTCATTCTAGGTTTTGCGTTGCCCTGCATCCCCTTGCGTGGCACTAGATTGAATCCAGTGGCACAGCGAGCCTAAGTGGGAAGGGTATGCCCAGATGTTGGTCCCGTGCTCGCTACGCCACCGGTTTCAAGCTAGCCTGGCTGATGAGGGGTGATGCCCCGAAACCGGTCCCAGGATGCTTGTTTTCCGGTCCAGGGAGGACCTGGCCTGGCCGTTCGGGCTGGACTGTTCCCATTGGGAGCAGGGTCAAGACTGATTTGCATATGGCTGGGTCCAAACTGGAATGGCATGGTGAGCAAAAAGCGATAGATTTAGGCCCAGATCTCTGTACTGGGGTGAATGTATGACATTGTTCTGCATTCTGTCCATCAATTGTTGTTTTTGCATTTGTCACCCCGAGTGGGACGGGTATGCCCAGACGTGGGTCCCGTGCTCTCCATGCCACTGGAGTCAAGCTATCCTGGCTGATGAGGGCTGAAAGTCCGAAACCGGTTCTAGGATGCTTGTTTCCAGTCTAGGGAGGACCTGGCCTGGCAGTTCGGGCTGGACTGTTCCAATTGGGCGCAGGGTCAAGACTGATTTGCATATGGCTGGGTCCAAACTGGAATGGCATGGTGAGCAAAAAAACGATGGATTTAGGGCCAGATCTCTGTACTGGGGTGAATGTATGACATTGTTCTGCATTCTGTCCATCAATTGTTGTTTTTGCATTTGTCACCCCGAGTGGGACGGGTATGCCCAGACGTGGGTCCCGTGCTCTCCATGCCACTGGAGTCAAGCTATCCTGGCTGATGAGGGCTGAAAGCCCGAAACCGGTCCTAGGATGCTTGTTTCCAGTCTAGGGAGGACCTGGACTGGAAGCTCGGGCTGGACTGTTCCCATTGGGCGCAGGGTCAAGACTGATTTGCATATGGCTGGGTCCAAACTGGAATGGCATGGTGAGCAAAAAAACGATGGATTTAGGCCCAGATCTCTGTACTGGGGTGAATGTATGACATTGTTCTGCATTCTGTCCATCAATTGTTGTTTTTGCATTTGTCACCCCGAGTGGGACGAGTATGCCCAGACGTGGGTCCCGTGCTCTCCATGCCACTGGAGTCAAGCTATCCTGGCTGATGAGGGCTGAAAGCCCGAAACCGGTCCTAGGATGCTTGTTTCCAGTCTAGGGAGGACCTGGCCTGGCAGTTCGGGCTGGACTGTTCCAATTGGGCGCAGGATCAAGACTGATTTGCATATGGCTGGGTCCAAACTGGAATGGCATGGTGAGCAAAAAACGATGGATTTAGGGCCAGATCTCTGTACTGGGGTGAATGTATGACATTGTTCTGCATTCTGTCCATCAATTGTTGTTTTTGCATTTGTCACCCCGAGTGGGACGGGAATGCCCAGACTTGGGTCCCGTGCTCTCCATGCCACTGGAGTCAAGCTATCCTGGCTGATGAGGGCTGAAAGCCCGAAACCGGTCCTAGGATGCTTGTTTCCAGTCTAGGGAGGACTTGGCCTGGCAGTTCGGGCTGGACTGTTCCCATTGGGCGCAGGGTCAAGACAGATTTGCATATGGCTGGGTCCAAACTGGAATGGCATGGTGAGCAAAAAACGATGGATTTAGGCCCAGATCTCTGTACTGGGGTGAATGTATGACATTGTTCTGCATTCTGTCCATCAATTGTTGTTTTTGCATTTGTCACCCCGAGTGGGACGGGTATGCCCAGACGTGGGTCCCGTGCTCTCCATGCCACTGGAGTCAAGCTATCCTGGCAGATGAGGGCTGAAAGCCCGAAACCGGTCCTAGGATGCTTGTTTCCAGTCTAGGGAGGACCTGGCCTGGCAATTCGGGCTGGACTGTTCCCATTGGGCGCAGGATCAAGACTGATTTGCATATGGCTGGGTCCAAACTGGAATGGCATGGTGAGCAAACAAACGATGGATTTAGGCCCAGATCTCTGTACTGGGGTGAATGTATGACATTGTTCTGCATTCTGTCCATCAATTGTTGTTTTTGCATTTGTCACCCCAAGTGGGACGGGTATGCCCAGACGTGGGTCCCGTGCTCTCCATGCCACTGGAGTCAAGCTATCCTGGCTGATGAGGGCTGAAAGCCCGAAACCGGTCCTAGGATGCTTGTTTCCAGTCTAGGGAGGACCTGGCCTGGCAGTTCGGGCTGGACTGTTCCCATTGGGCGCAGGGTCAAGACTGATTTGCATATGGCTGGGTCCAAACTGGAATGGCATGGTGAGCAAAAAACGATGGATTTAGGCCCAGATCTCTGTACTGGGGTGAATGTATGACATTGTTCTGCATTCTGTCCATCAATTGTTGTTTTTGCATTTGTCACCCCGAGTGGGACGGGTATGCCCAGACGTGGGTCCCGTGCTCTCCATGCCACTGGAGTCAAGCTATCCTGGCTGATGAGGGCTGAAAGCCCGAAACCGGTCCTAGGATGCTTGTTTCCAGTCTAGGGAGGACCTGGCCTGGCAGTTCGGGCTGGACTGTTCCCATTGGGCGCAGGGTCAAGACTGATTTGCATATGGCTGGGTCCAAACTGGAATGGCATGGTGAGCAAAAAACGATGGATTTAGGCCCAGATCTCTGTACTGGGGTGAATGTATGACATTGTTCTGCATTCTGTCCATCAATTGTTGTTTTTGCATTTGTCACCCCGAGTGGGACGGGTATGCCCAGACGTGGGTCCCGTGCTCTCCATGCCACTGGAGTCAAGCTATCCTGGCTGATGAGGGCTGAAAGCCCGAAACCGGTCCTAGGATGCTTGTTTCCAGTCTAGGGAGGACCTGGCCTGGCAGTTCGGGCTGGACTGTTCCCATTGGGCGCAGGGTCAAGACTGATTTGCATATGGCTGGGTCCAAACTGGAATGGCATGGTGAGCAAAAAAACGATGGATTTAGGCCCAGATCTCTGTACTGGGGTGAATGTATGACATTGTTCTGCATTCTGTCCATCAATTGTTGTTTTTGCATTTGTCACCCCGAGTGGGACGGGTATGCCCAGACGTGGGTCCCGTGCTCTCCATGCCACTGGAGTCAAGCTATCCTGGCTGATGAGGGCTGAAAGCCCGAAACCGGTCCTAGGATGCTTGTTTCCAGTCTAGGGAGGACCTGGCCTGGCAGTTCGGGCTGGACTGTTCCCATTGGGCGCAGGGTCAAGACTGATTTGCATATGGCTGGGTCCAAACTGGAATGGCATGGTGAGCAAAAAAACGATGGATTTAGGCCCAGATCTCTGTACTGGGGTGAATGTATGACATTGTTCTGCATTCTGTCCATCAATTGTTGTTTTTGCATTTGTCACCCCGAGTGGGACGGGTATGCCCAGACGTGGGTCCCGTGCTCTCCATGCCACTGGAGTCAAGCTATCCTGGCTGATGAGGGCTGAAAGCCCGAAACCGGTCCTAGGATGCTTGTTTCCAGTCTAGGGAGGACCTGGCCTGGCAATTCGGGCTGGACTGTTCCCATTGGGCGCAGGGTCAAGACTGATTTGCATATGGCTGGGTCCAAACTGGAATGGCATGGTGAGCAAAAAACGATGGATTTAGGCCCAGATCTCTGTACTGGGGTGAATGTATGACATTGTTCTGCATTCTGTCCATCAATTGTTGTTTTTGCATTTGTCACCCCGAGTGGGACGGGTATGCCCAGACGTGGGTCCCGTGCTCTCCATGCCACTGGAGTCAAGCTATCCTGGCTGATGAGGGCTGAATGCCCGAAACCGGTCCTAGGATGCTTGTTTCCAGTCTAGGGAGTACCTAGCCTGGCAGTTCGGGCTGGACTGTTCCCATCGGGCGCAGGGTCAAGACTGATTTGCATATGGCTGGGTCCAAACTGGAATGGCATGGTGAGCAAAAATACGATGGATTTAGGCCCAGATCTCTATACTGGGGTGAAGGTATGACATTGTTCTGCATTCTGTCCATCAATTGTTGTTTTTGCATTTGTCACCCCGAGTGGGACGGGTATGCCCAGACGTGGGTCACGTGCTCTCCATGCCACTGGAGTCAAGCTATCCTGGCTGATGAGGGCTGAAAGCCCGAAACCGGTCCTAGGATGCTTGTTTCCAGTCTAGGGAGGACCTGGCCTGGCAATTTGGGCTGGACTGTTCCCATTGGGCGCAGGGTCAAGACTGATTTGCATACGGCTGGGTCCAAACTGGAATGGCATGGTGAGCAAAAAAAGGATGGATTTAGGGCCAGATCTCTGTACTGGGGTGAATGTATGACATTGTTCTGCATTCTGTCCATCAGTTGTTGTTTTTGCATTTGTCACCCCGAGTGGGACGGGAATGCCCAGACTTGGGTCCCGTGCTCTCCATGCCACTGGAGTCAAGCTATCCTGGCTGATGAGGGCTGATAGCCCGAAACCGGTCCTAGGATGCTTGTTTCCAGTCTAGGGAGGACTTGGCCTGGCAGTTCGGGCTGGACTGTTCCCATTGGGCGCAGGGTCAAGACAGATTTGCATATGTCGGGGTCCAAACTGGAATGGCATGGTGAGCAAAAAACGATGGATTTAGGCCCAGATCTCTGTACTGGGGTGAATGTATGACATTGTTCTGCATTCTGTCCATCAATTGTTGTTTTTGCATTTGTCACCCCGAGTGGGACGGGTATGCCCAGACGTGGGTCCCGTGCTCTCCATGCCACTGGAGGCAAGCTATCCTGGCTGATGAGGGCTGAAAGCCCGAAACCGGTCCAAGGATGCTTGTTTCCAGTCTAGGGAGGACCTGGCCTGGCAATTCGGGCTGGACTGTTCCCATTGGGCGCAGGGTCAAGACTGATTTGCATATGGCTGGGTCCAAACTGGAATGGCATGGTGAGCAAAAAACGATGGATTTAGGCCCAGATCTCTGTACTGGGGTGAATGTATGACATTGTTCTGCATTCTGTCCATCAATTGTTGTTTTTGCATTTGTCACCCCAAGTGGGACGGGTATGCCCAGACGTGGGTCCCGTGCTCTCCATGCCACTGGAGTCAAGCTATCCTGGCTGATGAGGGCTGAAAGCCCGAAACCGGTCCTAGGATGCTTGTTTCCAGTCTAGGGAGGACCTGGCCTGGCAGTTCGGGCTGGACTGTTCCAATTGGGCGCAGGGTCAAGACTGATTTGCATATGGCTGGGTCAAAACTGGAATGGCATGGTGAGCAAAAAAACGATGGATTTAGGCCCAGATCTCTGTACTGGGGTGAATGTATGACATTGTTCTGCATTCTGTCCATCAATTGTTGTTTTTGCATTTGTCACCCCGAGTGGGACGGGTATGCCCAGACGTGGGTCCCGTGCTCTCCATGCCACTGGAGTCAAGCTATCCTGGCTAATGAGGGCTGAAAGCCCGAAACCGGTCCTAGGATGCTTGTTTCCAGTCTAGGGAGGACCTGGCCTGGCAGTTCGGGCTGGACTGTTCCCATTGGGCGCAGGGTCAAGACTGATTTGCATATGGCTGGGTCCAAACTGGAATGGCATGGTGAGCAAAAAAACGATGGATTTAGGCCCAGATCTCTGTACTGGGGTGAATGTATGACATTGTTCTGCATTCTGTCCATCAATTGTTGTTTTTGCATTTGTCACCCCGAGTGGGACGGGTATGCCCAGACGTGGGTCCCGTGCTCTCCATGCCACTGGAGGCAAGCTATCCTGGCTGATGAGGGCTGAAAGCCCGAAACCGGTCCAAGGATGCTTGTTTCCAGTCTAGGGAGGACCTGGCCTGGCAATTCGGGCTGGACTGTTCCCATTGGGCGCAGGGTCAAGACTGATTTGCATATGGCTGGGTCCAAACTGGAATGGCATGGTGAGCAAAAAACGATGGATTTAGGCCCAGATCTCTGTACTGGGGTGAATGTATGACATTGTTCTGCATTCTGTCCATCAATTGTTGTTTTTGCATTTGTCACCCCGAGTGGGACGGGTATGCCCAGACGTGGGTCCCGTGCTCTCCATGCCACTGGAGTCAAGCTATCCTGGCTGATGAGGGCTGAAAGCCCGAAACCGGTCCTAGGGTGCTTGTTTCCAGTCTAGGGAGTACCTGGCCTGGCAGTTCGGGCTGGACTGTTCCCATCGGGCGCAGGGTCAAGACTGATTTGCATATGGCTGGGTCCAAACTGGAATGGCATGGTGAGCAAAAATACGATGGATTTAGGCCCAGATCTCTGTACTGGGGTGAAGGTATGACATTGTTCTGCATTCTGTCCATCAATTGTTGTTTTTGCATTTGTCACCCCGAGTGGGACGGGTATGCCCAGACGTGGGTCACGTGCTCTCCATGCCACTGGAGTCAAGCTATCCTGGCTGATGAGGGCTGAAAGCCCGAAACCGGTCCTAGGATGCTAGTTTCCAGTCTAGGGAGGACCTGGCCTGGCAATTCGGGCTGGACTGTTCCCATTGGGCGCAGGGTCAAGACTGATTTGCATACGGCTGGGTCCAAACTGGAATGGCATGGTGAGCAAAAAAGGATGGATTTAGGCCCAGATCTCTGTACTGGGGTAAATGTATGACATTGTTCTGCATTCTGTCCATCAATTGTTGTTTTTGCATTTGTCACCCCGAGTGGGACGGGTATGCCCAGACGTGGGTCCCGTGCTCTCCATGCCACTGGAGTCAAGCTATCCTGGCTGATGAGGGCTGAAAGCCCGAAACCGGTCCTAGGATGCTTGTTTCCAGTCTAGGGAGGACCTGGCCTGGCAATTCGGGCTGGACTGTTCCCATTGGGCGCAGGGTCAAGACTGATTTGCATATGGCTGGGTCCAAACTGGAATGGCATGGTGAGCAAAAAACGATGGATTTAGGCCCAGATCTCTGTACTGGGGTGAATGTATGACATTGTTCTGCATTCTGTCCATCAATTGTTGTTTTTGCATTTGTCACCCCGAGTGGGATGGGTATGCCCAGACGTGGGTCCCGTGCTCTCCATGCCACTGGAGTCAAGCTATCCTGGCTGATGAGGGCTGAAAGCCCGAAACCGGTCCTAGGATGCTTGTTTCCAGTCTAGGGAGGACCTGGCCTGGCAATTCGGGCTGGACTGTTCCCATTGGGCGCAGGGTCAAGACTGATTTGCATATGGCTGGGTCCAAACTGGAATGGCATGGTGAGCAAAAAAACGATGGATTTAGGCCCAGATCTCTGTACTGGGGTGAATGTATGACATTGTTCTGCATTCTGTCCATCAATTGTTGTTTTTGCATTTGTCACCCCGAGTGGGACGGGTATGCCCAGACGTGGGTCCCGTGCTCTCCATGCCACTGGAGTCAAGCTATCCTGGCTGATGAGGGCTGAAAGCCCGAAACCGGTCCTAGGATGCTTGTTTCCAGTCTAGGGAGGACCTGGCCTGGCAATTTGGGCTGGACTGTTCCCATTGGGCGCAGGGTCAAGACTGATTTGCATACGGCTGGGTCCAAACTGGAATGGCATGGTGAGCAAAAAAGGATGGATTTAGGGCCAGATCTCTGTACTGGGGTGAATGTATGACATTGTTCTGCATTCTGTCCATCAGTTGTTGTTTTTGCATTTGTCACCCCGAGTGGGACGGGAATGCCCAGACTTGGGTCCCGTGCTCTCCATGCCACTGGAGTCAAGCTATCCTGGCTGATGAGGGCTGATAGCCCGAAACCGGTCCTAGGATGCTTGTTTCCAGTCTAGGGAGGACTTGGCCTGGCAGTTCGGGCTGGACTGTTCCCATTGGGCGCAGGGTCAAGACAGATTTGCATATGTCGGGGTCCAAACTGGAATGGCATGGTGAGCAAAAAAACGATGGATTTAGGCCCAGATCTCTGTACTGGGGTGAATGTATGACATTGTTCTGCATTCTGTCCATCAATTGTTGTTTTTGCATTTGTCACCCCGAGTGGGACGGGTATGCCCAGACGTGGGTCCCGTGCTCTCCATGCCACTGGAGGCAAGCTATCCTGGCTGATGAGGGCTGAAAGCCCGAAACCGGTCCAAGGATGCTTGTTTCCAGTCTAGGGAGGACCTGGCCTGGCAATTCGGGCTGGACTGTTCCCATTGGGCGCAGGGTCAAGACTGATTTGCATATGGCTGGGTCCAAACTGGAATGGCATGGTGAGCAAAAACGATGGATTTAGGCCCAGATCTCTGTACTGGGGTGAATGTATGACATTGTTCTGCATTCTGTCCATCAATTGTTGTTTTTGCATTTGTCACCCCAAGTGGGACGGGTATGCCCAGACGTGGGTCCCGTGCTCTCCATGCCACTGGAGTCAAGCTATCCTGGCTGATGAGGGCTGAAAGCCCGAAACCGGTCCTAGGATGCTTGTTTCCAGTCTAGGGAGGACCTGGCCTGGCAGTTCGGGCTGGACTGTTCCAATTGGGCGCAGGGTCAAGACTGATTTGCATATGGCTGGGTCAAAACTGGAATGGCATGGTGAGCAAAAAAACGATGGATTTAGGCCCAGATCTCTGTACTGGGGTGAATGTATGACATTGTTCTGCATTCTGTCCATCAATTGTTGTTTTTGCATTTGTCACCCCGAGTGGGACGGGTATGCCCAGACGTGGGTCCCGTGCTCTCCATGCCACTGGAGTCAAGCTATCCTGGCTAATGAGGGCTGAAAGCCCGAAACCGGTCCTAGGATGCTTGTTTCCAGTCTAGGGAGGACCTGGCCTGGCAGTTCGGGCTGGACTGTTCCCATTGGGCGCAGGGTCAAGACTGATTTGCATATGGCTGGGTCCAAACTGGAATGGCATGGTGAGCAAAAAAACGATGGATTTAGGCCCAGATCTCTGTACTGGGGTGAATGTATGACATTGTTCTGCATTCTGTCCATCAATTGTTGTTTTTGCATTTGTCACCCCGAGTGGGACGGGTATGCCCAGACGTGGGTCCCGTGCTCTCCATGCCACTGGAGGCAAGCTATCCTGGCTGATGAGGGCTGAAAGCCCGAAACCGGTCCAAGGATGCTTGTTTCCAGTCTAGGGAGGACCTGGCCTGGCAATTCGGGCTGGACTGTTCCCATTGGGCGCAGGGTCAAGACTGATTTGCATATGGCTGGGTCCAAACTGGAATGGCATGGTGAGCAAAAACGATGGATTTAGGCCCAGATCTCTGTACTGGGGTGAATGTATGACATTGTTCTGCATTCTGTCCATCAATTGTTGTTTTTGCATTTGTCACCCCGAGTGGGACGGGTATGCCCAGACGTGGGTCCCGTGCTCTCCATGCCACTGGAGTCAAGCTATCCTGGCTGATGAGGGCTGAAAGCCCGAAACCGGTCCTAGGGTGCTTGTTTCCAGTCTAGGGAGTACCTGGCCTGGCAGTTCGGGCTGGACTGTTCCCATCGGGCGCAGGGTCAAGACTGATTTGCATATGGCTGGGTCCAAACTGGAATGGCATGGTGAGCAAAAATACGATGGATTTAGGCCCAGATCTCTGTACTGGGGTGAAGGTATGACATTGTTCTGCATTCTGTCCATCAATTGTTGTTTTTGCATTTGTCACCCCGAGTGGGACGGGTATGCCCAGACGTGGGTCACGTGCTCTCCATGCCACTGGAGTCAAGCTATCCTGGCTGATGAGGGCTGAAAGCCCGAAACCGGTCCTAGGATGCTAGTTTCCAGTCTAGGGAGGACCTGGCCTGGCAATTCGGGCTGGACTGTTCCCATTGGGCGCAGGGTCAAGACTGATTTGCATACGGCTGGGTCCAAACTGGAATGGCATGGTGAGCAAAAAAGGATGGATTTAGGCCCAGATCTCTGTACTGGGGTAAATGTATGACATTGTTCTGCATTCTGTCCATCAATTGTTGTTTTTGCATTTGTCACCCCGAGTGGGACGGGTATGCCCAGACGTGGGTCTCGTGCTCTCCATGCCACTGGAGTCAAGCTATCCTGGCTGATGAGGGCTGAAAGCCCGAAACCGGTCCTAGGATGCTTGTTTCCAGTCTATCGAGGACCTGGCCTGGCAGTTCGGGCTGGACTGTTCCCATTGGGCGCAGGGTCAAGACTGATTTGCATACGGCTGGGTCCAAACTGGAATGGCATGGTGAGCAAAAAAACGATGGATTTACGCCCAGATCTCTGTACTGGGGTGAATGTATGACATTGTTCTGCATTCTGTCCATCAATTGTTGTTTTTGCATTTGTCACCCCGAGTGGGACGGGTATGCCCAGACGTGGGTCCCGTGCTCTCCATGCCACTGGAGTCAAGCTATCCTGGCTGATGAGGGCTGAAAGCCCGAAACCGGTCCTCGGATGCTTGTTTCCAGTCTAGGGAGGTCCTGGCCTGGCAGTTCGGGCTGGACTGTTCCCATTGGGCGCAGGGTCAAGACTGATTTGCATATGGCTGGGTCCAAACTGGAATGGCATGGTGAGCAAAAAAACGATGGATTTAGGCCCAGATCTCTGTACTGGGGTGAATGTATGACATTGTTCTGCATTCTGTCCATCAATTGTTGTTTTTGCATTTGTCACCCCCAGTGGGACGGGTATGCCCAGACGTGGGTCCCGTGCTCTCCATGCCACTGGAGTCAAGCTATCCTGGCTGATGTGGGCTGAAAGCCCGAAACCGGTCCTAGGATGCTTGTTTCCAGTCTAGGGAGGACCTGGCCTGGCAGTTTGGGCTGGACTGTTCCCATCGGGCGAAGGGTCAAGACTGATTTGCATATGGCTGGGTCCAAACTGCAATGGCATGGTGAGCAAAAAAACGATGGATTTAGGCCCAGATCTCTGTACTGGGGTGAATGTATGACATTGTTCTGCATTCTGTCCATCAATTGTTGTTTTTGCATTTGTCACCCCGAGTGGGACGGGTATGCCCAGACGTGGGTCCCGTGCTCTCCATGCCACTGGGGACAAGCTATCCTGGCTGATGAGGGCTGAAAGCCCGAAACCGGTACTAGAATGCTTGTTTCCAGTCTAGGGAGGTCCTGGCCTGGCAGTTCGGGCTGGACTGTTCCCATTGGGCACAGGGTCAAGACTGATTTGCATAATGCTGGGTCCAAACTGGAATGGCATGGTGAGCAAAAAAAACGATGGCTTTAGGCCCAGATCTCTGTACTGGGGTGAATGTATGACATTGTTCTGCATTCTGTCCATCAATTGTTGTTTTTGCATTTGTCACCCCGAGTGGGACGGGTATGCCCAGACGTGGGTCCCGTGCTCTCCATGCCACTGGAGTCAAGCTATCCTGGCTGATGAGGGCTGAAAGCCCGAAACCGGTCCTAGGATGCTTGTTTCCAGTCTAGGGAGGACCTGGCCTGGCAGTTTGGGCTGGACTGTTCCCATTGGGCGCAGGGTCAAGACTGATTTGCATATGGCTGGGTCCAACCTGGAATGGCATGGTGAGCAAAAGAACGATGGATTTAGGCCCAGATCTCTGTACTGAGGTGAATGTATGACATTGTTCTGCATTCTGTCCATCAATTGTTGTTTTTGCATTTGTCACCCCGAGTGGGACGGGTATGCCCAGACGTGGGTCCTGTGCTTTCCATGCCACTGGAGTCAAGCTATCCTGGCTGATGAGGGCTGAAAGCCCGAAACCGGTCCTAGGATGCTTGTTTCCAGTCTAGGGAGGACCTGGCCTGGCAATTCGGGCTGGACTGTTCCCATTGGGCGCAGGGTCAAGACTGATTTGCATATGGCTGGGTCCAAACTGGAATGGCATGGTGAGCAAAAAAACGATGGATTTAGGCCCAGATCTCTGTACTGGGGTGAATGTATGACATTGTTCTGCATTCTGTCCATCAATTGTTGTTTTTGCATTTGTCACCCCGAGTGGGACGGGTATGCCCAGACGTGGGTCCCGTGCTCTCCATGCCACTGGAGTCAAGCTATCCTGGCTGATGAGGGCTGAAAGCCCGAAACCGGTCCTAGGATGCTTGTTTCCAGTCTAGGGAGGACCTGGCCTGGCAATTCGGGCTGGACTGTTCCCATTGGGCGCAGGGTCAAGACTGATTTGCATATGGCTGGGTCCAAACTGGAATGGCATGGTGAGCAAAAAAACGATGGATTTAGGCCCAGATCTCTGTACTGGGGTGAATGTATGACATTGTTCTGCATTCTGTCCATCAATTGTTGTTTTTGCATTTGTCACCCCGAGTGGGATGGGTATGCCCAGACGTGGGTCCCGTGCTCTCCATGCCACTGGAGTCAAGCTATCCTGGCTGATGAGGGCTGAAAGCCCGAAACCGGTCCTAGGATGCTTGTTTCCAGTCTAGGGAGGACCTGGCCTGGCAGTTCGGGCTGGACTGTTCCCATTGGGCGCAGGGTCAAGACTGATTTGCATATGGCTGGGTCCAAACTGGAATGGCATGGTGAGCAAAAATACGATGGATTTAGGCCCAGATCTCTATACTGGGGTGAAGGTATGACATTGTTCTGCATTCTGTCCATCAATTGTTGTTTTTGCATTTGTCACCCCGAGTGGGACGGGTATGCCCAGACGTGGGTCACGTGCTCTCCATGCCACTGGAGTCAAGCTATCCTGGCTGATGAGGGCTGAAAGCCCGAAACCGGTCCTAGGATGCTTGTTTCCAGTCTAGGGAGGACCTGGCCTGGCAATTCGGGCTGGACTGTTCCCATTGGGCGCAGGGTCAAGACTGATTTGCATACGGCTGGGTCCAAACTGGAATGGCATGGTGAGCAAAAAAAGGATGGATTTAGGGCCAGATCTCTGTACTGGGGTGAATGTATGACATTGTTCTGCATTCTGTCCATCAGTTGTTGTTTTTGCATTTGTCACCCCGAGTGGGACGGGAATGCCCAGACTTGGGTCCCGTGCTCTCCATGCCACTGGAGTCAAGCTATCCTGGCTGATGAGGGCTGATAGCCCGAAACCGGTCCTAGGATGCTTGTTTCCAGTCTAGGGAGGACTTGGCCTGGCAGTTCGGGCTGGACTGTTCCCATTGGGCGCAGGGTCAAGACAGATTTGCATATGGCGGGGTCCAAACTGGAATGGCATGGTGAGCAAAAAAACGATGGATTTAGGCCCAGATCTCTGTACTGGGGTGAATGTATGACATTGTTCTGCATTCTGTCCATCAATTGTTGTTTTTGCATTTGTCACCCCGAGTGGGACGGGTATGCCCAGACGTGGGTCCCGTGCTCTCCATGCCACTGGAGGCAAGCTATCCTGGCTGATGAGGGCTGAAAGCCCGAAACCGGTCCAAGGATGCTTGTTTCCAGTCTAGGGAGGACCTGGCCTGGCAATTCGGGCTGGACTGTTCCCATTGGGCGCAGGGTCAAGACTGATTTGCATATGGCTGGGTCCAAACTGGAATGGCATGGTGAGCAAAAAAACGATGGATTTAGGCCCAGATCTCTGTACTGGGGTGAATGTATGACATTGTTCTGCATTCTGTCCATCAATTGTTGTTTTTGCATTTGTCACCCCAAGTGGGACGGGTATGCCCAGACGTGGGTCCCGTGCTCTCCATGCCACTGGAGTCAAGCTATCCTGGCTGATGAGGGCTGAAAGCCCGAAACCGGTCCTAGGATGCTTGTTTCCAGTCTAGGGAGGACCTGGCCTGGCAGTTCGGGCTGGACTGTTCCAATTGGGCGCAGGGTCAAGACTGATTTGCATATGGCTGGGTCAAAACTGGAATGGCATGGTGAGCAAAAAACGATGGATTTAGGCCCAGATCTCTGTACTGGGGTGAATGTATGACATTGTTCTGCATTCTGTCCATCAATTGTTGTTTTTGCATTTGTCACCCCGAGTGGGACGGGTATGCCCAGACGTGGGTCCCGTGCTCTCCATGCCACTGGAGTCAAGCTATCCTGGCTAATGAGGGCTGAAAGCCCGAAACCGGTCCTAGGATGCTTGTTTCCAGTCTAGGGAGGACCTGGCCTGGCAGTTCGGGCTGGACTGTTCCCATTGGGCGCAGGGTCAAGACTGATTTGCATATGGCTGGGTCCAAACTGGAATGGCATGGTGAGCAAAAAAACGATGGATTTAGGCCCAGATCTCTGTACTGGGGTGAATGTATGACATTGTTCTGCATTCTGTCCATCAATTGTTGTTTTTGCATTTGTCACCCCGAGTGGGACGGGTATGCCCAGACGTGGGTCCCGTGCTCTCCATGCCACTGGAGTCAAGCTATCCTGGCTGATGAGGGCTGAAAGCCCGAAACCGGTCCTAGGATGCTTGTTTCCAGTCTAGGGAGTACCTGGCCTGGCAGTTCGGGCTGGACTGTTCCCATCGGGCGCAGGGTCAAGACTGATTTGCATATGGCTGGGTCCAAACTGGAATGGCATGGTGAGCAAAAATACGATGGATTTAGGCCCAGATCTCTGTACTGGGGTGAAGGTATGACATTGTTCTGCATTCTGTCCATCAATTGTTGTTTTTGCATTTGTCACCCCGAGTGGGACGGGTATGCCCAGACGTGGGTCACGTGCTCTCCATGCCACTGGAGTCAAGCTATCCTGGCTGATGAGGGCTGAAAGCCCGAAACCGGTCCTAGGATGCTTGTTTCCAGTCTAGGGAGGACCTGGCCTGGCAATTCGGGCTGGACTGTTCCCATTGGGCGCAGGGTCAAGACTGATTTGCATACGGCTGGGTCCAAACTGGAATGGCATGGTGAGCAAAAAAAGGATGGATTTAGGCCCAGATCTCTGTACTGGGGTAAATGTATGACATTGTTCTGCATTCTGTCCATCAATTGTTGTTTTTGCATTTGTCACCCCGAGTGGGACGGGTATGCCCAGACGTGGGTCTCGTGCTCTCCATGCCACTGGAGTCAAGCTATCCTGGCTGATGAGGGCTGAAAGCCCGAAACCGGTCCTAGGATGCTTGTTTCCAGTCTATCGAGGACCTGGCCTGGCAGTTCGGGCTGGACTGTTCCCATTGGGCGCAGGGTCAAGACTGATTTGCATACGGCTGGGTCCAAACTGGAATGGCATGGTGAGCAAAAAACGATGGATTTACGCCCAGATCTCTGTACTGGGGTGAATGTATGACATTGTTCTGCATTCTGTCCATCAATTGTTGTTTTTGCATTTGTCACCCCGAGTGGGACGGGTATGCCCAGACGTGGGTCCCGTGCTCTCCATGCCACTGGAGTCAAGCTATCCTGGCTGATGAGGGCTGAAAGCCCGAAACCGGTCCTAGGATGCTTGTTTCCAGTCTAGGGAGTACCTGGCCTGGCAGTTCGGGCTGGACTGTTCCCATCGGGCGCAGGGTCAAGACTGATTTGCATATGGCTGGGTCCAAACTGGAATGGCATGGTGAGCAAAAATACGATGGATTTAGGCCCAGATCTCTGTACTGGGGTGAAGGTATGACATTGTTCTGCATTCTGTCCATCAATTGTTGTTTTTGCATTTGTCACCCCGAGTGGGACGGGTATGCCCAGACGTGGGTCACGTGCTCTCCATGCCACTGGAGTCAAGCTATCCTGGCTGATGAGGGCTGAAAGCCCGAAACCGGTCCTAGGATGCTTGTTTCCAGTCTAGGGAGGACCTGGCCTGGCAGTTCGGGCTGGACTGTTCCCATTGGGCGCAGGGTCAAGACTGATTTGCATACGGCTGGGTCCAAACTGGAATGGCATGGTGAGCAAAAAAGCGATGGATTTAGGCCCAGATCTCTGTACTGGGGTGAATGTATGACATTGTTCTGCATTCTGTCCATCAATTGTTGTTTTTGCATTTGTCACCCCGAGTGGGACGGGTATGCCCAGACGTGGGTCCCGTGCTCTCCATGCCACTGGAGTCAAGCTATCCTGGCTGATGAGGGCTGAAAGCCCGAAACCGGTCCTAGGATGCTTGTTTCCAGTCTAGGGAGGACCTGGCCTGGCAGTTCGGGCTGGACTGTTCCCATTGGGCGCAGGGTCAAGACTGATTTGCATATGGCTGGGTCCAAACTGGAATGGCATGGTGAGCAAAAAAACGATGGATTTAGGCCCAGATCTCTGTACTGGGGTGAATGTATGACATTGTTCTGCATTCTGTCCATCAATTGTTGTTTTTGCATTTGTCACCCCGAGTGGGACGGGTATGCCCAGACGTGGGTCCCGTGCTCTCCATGCCACTGGAGTCAAGCTATCCTGGCTGATGAGGGCTGAAAGCCCGAAACCGGTCCTAGGATGCTTGTTTCCAGTCTAGGGAGGACCTGGCCTGGCAGTTCGGGCTGGACTGTTCCCATTGGGCGCAGGGTCAAGACTGATTTGCATATGGCTGGGTCCAAACTGGAATGGCATGGTGAGCAAAAAAACGATGGATTTAGGCCCAGATCTCTGTACTGGGGTGAATGTATGACATTGTTCTGCATTCTGTCCATCAATTGTTGTTTTTGCATTTGTCACCCCGAGTGGGACGGGTATGCCCAGACGTGGGTCCCGTGCTCTCCATGCCACTGGAGTCAAGCTATCCTGGCTGATGAGGGCTGAAAGCCCGAAACCGGTCCTAGGATGCTTGTTTCCAGTCTAGGGAGGACCTGGCCTGGCAGTTCGGGCTGGACTGTTCCCATTGGGCGCAGGGTCAAGACTGATTTGCATATGGCTGGGTCCAAACTGGAATGGCATGGTGAGCAAAAAAACGATGGATTTAGGCCCAGATCTCTGTACTGGGGTGAATGTATGACATTGTTCTGCATTCTGTCCATCAATTGTTGTTTTTGCATTTGTCACCCCGAGTGGGACGGGTATGCCCAGACGTGGGTCCCGTGCTCTCCATGCCACTGGAGTCAAGCTATCCTGGCTGATGAGGGCTGAAAGCCCGAAACCGGTCCTAGGATGCTTGTTTCCAGTCTAGGGAGGACCTGGCCTGGCAGTTCGGGCTGGACTGTTCCCATTGGGCGCAGGGTCAAGACTGATTTGCATATGGCTGGGTCCAAACTGGAATGGCATGGTGAGCAAAAAAACGATGGATTTAGGCCCAGATCTCTGTACTGGGGTGAATGTATGACATTGTTCTGCATTCTGTCCATCAATTGTTGTTTTTGCATTTGTCACCCCGAGTGGGACGGGTATGCCCAGACGTGGGTCCCGTGCTCTCCATGCCACTGGAGTCAAGCTATCCTGGCTGATGAGGGCTGAAAGCCCGAAACCGGTCCTAGGATGCTTGTTTCCAGTCTAGGGAGGACCTGGCCTGGCAGTTCGGGCTGGACTGTTCCCATTGGGCGCAGGGTCAAGACTGATTTGCATATGGCTGGGTCCAAACTGGAATGGCATGGTGAGCAAAAAAACGATGGATTTAGGCCCAGATCTCTGTACTGGGGTGAATGTATGACATTGTTCTGCATTCTGTCCATCAATTGTTGTTTTTGCATTTGTCACCCCGAGTGGGACGGGTATGCCCAGACGTGGGTCCCGTGCTCTCCATGCCACTGGAGTCAAGCTATCCTGGCTGATGAGGGCTGAAAGCCCGAAACCGGTCCTAGGATGCTTGTTTCCAGTCTAGGGAGGACCTGGCCTGGCAGTTCGGGCTGGACTGTTCCCATTGGGCGCAGGGTCAAGACTGATTTGCATATGGCTGGGTCCAAACTGGAATGGCATGGTGAGCAAAAGAACGATGGATTTAGGCCCAGATCTCTGTACTGGGGTGAATGTATGACATTGTTCTGCATTCTGTCCATCAATTGTTGTTTTTGCATTTGTCACCCCGAGTGGGACGGGTATGCCCAGACGTGGGTCCCGTGCTCTCCATGCCACTGGAGTCAAGCTATCCTGGCTGATGAGGGCTGAAAGCCCGAAACCGGTCCTAGGATGCTTGTTTCCAGTCTAGGGAGGACCTGGCCTGGCAGTTCGGGCTGGACTGTTCCCATTGGGCGCAGGGTCAAGACTGATTTGCATATGGCTGGGTCCAAACTGGAATGGCATGGTGAGCAAAAAACGATGGATTTAGGCCCAGATCTCTGTACTGGGGTGAATGTATGACATTGTTCTGCATTCTGTCCATCAATTGTTGTTTTTGCATTTGTCACCCCGAGTGGGACGGGTATGCCCAGACGTGGGTCCCGTGCTCTCCATGCCACTGGAGTCAAGCTATCCTGGCTGATGAGGGCTGAAAGCCCGAAACCGGTCCTAGGATGCTTGTTTCCAGTCTAGGGAGGACCTGGCCTGGCAGTTCGGGCTGGACTGTTCCCATTGGGCGCAGGGTCAAGACTGATTTGCATATGGCTGGGTCCAAACTGGAATGGCATGGTGAGCAAAAAAACGATGGATTTAGGCCCAGATCTCTGTACTGGGGTGAATGTATGACATTGTTCTGCATTCTGTCCATCAATTGTTGTTTTTGCATTTGTCACCCCGAGTGGGACGGGTATGCCCAGACGTGGGTCCCGTGCTCTCCATGCCACTGGAGTCAAGCTATCCTGGCTGATGAGGGCTGAAAGCCCGAAACCGGTCCTAGGATGCTTGTTTCCAGTCTAGGGAGGACCTGGCCTGGCAGTTCGGGCTGGACTGTTCCCATTGGGCGCAGGGTCAAGACTGATTTGCATATGGCTGGGTCCAAACTGGAATGGCATGGTGAGCAAAAAAACGATGGATTTAGGCCCAGATCTCTGTACTGGGGTGAATGTATGACATTGTTCTGCATTCTGTCCATCAATTGTTGTTTTTGCATTTGTCACCCCGAGTGGGACGGGTATGCCCAGACGTGGGTCCCGTGCTCTCCATGCCACTGGAGTCAAGCTATCCTGGCTGATGAGGGCTGAAAGCCCGAAACCGGTCCTAGGATGCTTGTTTCCAGTCTAGGGAGGACCTGGCCTGGCAATTCGGGCTGGACTGTTCCCATTGGGCGCAGGGTCAAGACTGATTTGCATATGGCTGGGTCCAAACTGGAATGGCATGGTGAGCAAAAAAACGATGGATTTAGGCCCAGATCTCTGTACTGGGGTGAATGTATGACATTGTTCTGCATTCTGTCCATCAATTGTTGTTTTTGCATTTGTCACCCCGAGTGGGACGGGTATGCCCAGACGTGGGTCCCGTGCTCTCCATGCCACTGGAGTCAAGCTATCCTGGCTGATGAGGGCTGAAAGCCCGAAACCGGTCCTAGGATGCTTGTTTCCAGTCTAGGGAGGACCTGGCCTGGCAGTTCGGGCTGGACTGTTCCCATTGGGCGCAGGGTCAAGACTGATTTGCATATGGCTGGGTCCAAACTGGAATGGCATGGTGAGCAAAAAACGATGGATTTAGGCCCAGATCTCTGTACTGGGGTGAATGTATGACATTGTTCTGCATTCTGTCCATCAATTGTTGTTTTTGCATTTGTCACCCCGAGTGGGACGGGTATGCCCAGACGTGGGTCCCGTGCTCTCCATGCCACTGGAGTCAAGCTATCCTGGCTGATGAGGGCTGAAAGCCCGAAACCGGTCCTAGGATGCTTGTTTCCAGTCTAGGGAGGACCTGGCCTGGCAGTTCGGGCTGGACTGTTCCCATTGGGCGCAGGGTCAAGACTGATTTGCATATGGCTGGGTCCAAACTGGAATGGCATGGTGAGCAAAAAACGATGGATTTAGGCCCAGATCTCTGTACTGGGGTGAATGTATGACATTGTTCTGCATTCTGTCCATCAATTGTTGTTTTTGCATTTGTCACCCCGAGTGGGACGGGTATGCCCAGACGTGGGTCCCGTGCTCTCCATGCCACTGGAGTCAAGCTATCCTGGCTGATGAGGGCTGAAAGCCCGAAACCGGTCCTAGGATGCTTGTTTCCAGTCTAGGGAGGACCTGGCCTGGCAGTTCGGGCTGGACTGTTCCCATTGGGCGCAGGGTCAAGACTGATTTGCATATGGCTGGGTCCAAACTGGAATGGCATGGTGAGCAAAAAACGATGGATTTAGGCCCAGATCTCTGTACTGGGGTGAATGTATGACATTGTTCTGCATTCTGTCCATCAATTGTTGTTTTTGCATTTGTCACCCCGAGTGGGACGGGTATGCCCAGACGTGGGTCCCGTGCTCTCCATGCCACTGGAGTCAAGCTATCCTGGCTGATGAGGGCTGAAAGCCCGAAACCGGTCCTAGGATGCTTGTTTCCAGTCTAGGGAGGACCTGGCCTGGCAGTTCGGGCTGGACTGTTCCCATTGGGCGCAGGGTCAAGACTGATTTGCATATGGCTGGGTCCAAACTGGAATGGCATGGTGAGCAAAAAAACGATGGATTTAGGCCCAGATCTCTGTACTGGGGTGAATGTATGACATTGTTCTGCATTCTGTCCATCAATTGTTGTTTTTGCATTTGTCACCCCGAGTGGGACGGGTATGCCCAGACGTGGGTCCCGTGCTCTCCATGCCACTGGAGTCAAGCTATCCTGGCTGATGAGGGCTGAAAGCCCGAAACCGGTCCTAGGATGCTTGTTTCCAGTCTAGGGAGGACCTGGCCTGGCAGTTCGGGCTGGACTGTTCCCATTGGGCGCAGGGTCAAGACTGATTTGCATATGGCTGGGTCCAAACTGGAATGGCATGGTGAGCAAAAAAACGATGGATTTAGGCCCAGATCTCTGTACTGGGGTGAATGTATGACATTGTTCTGCATTCTGTCCATCAATTGTTGTTTTTGCATTTGTCACCCCGAGTGGGACGGGTATGCCCAGACGTGGGTCCCGTGCTCTCCATGCCACTGGAGTCAAGCTATCCTGGCTGATGAGGGCTGAAAGCCCGAAACCGGTCCTAGGATGCTTGTTTCCAGTCTAGGGAGGACCTGGCCTGGCAGTTCGGGCTGGACTGTTCCCATTGGGCGCAGGGTCAAGACTGATTTGCATATGGCTGGGTCCAAACTGGAATGGCATGGTGAGCAAAAAACGATGGATTTAGGCCCAGATCTCTGTACTGGGGTGAATGTATGACATTGTTCTGCATTCTGTCCATCAATTGTTGTTTTTGCATTTGTCACCCCGAGTGGGACGGGTATGCCCAGACGTGGGTCCCGTGCTCTCCATGCCACTGGAGTCAAGCTATCCTGGCTGATGAGGGCTGAAAGCCCGAAACCGGTCCTAGGATGCTTGTTTCCAGTCTAGGGAGGACCTGGCCTGGCAGTTCGGGCTGGACTGTTCCCATTGGGCGCAGGGTCAAGACTGATTTGCATATGGCTGGGTCCAAACTGGAATGGCATGGTGAGCAAAAAACGATGGATTTAGGCCCAGATCTCTGTACTGGGGTGAATGTATGACATTGTTCTGCATTCTGTCCATCAATTGTTGTTTTTGCATTTGTCACCCCGAGTGGGACGGGTATGCCCAGACGTGGGTCCCGTGCTCTCCATGCCACTGGAGTCAAGCTATCCTGGCTGATGAGGGCTGAAAGCCCGAAACCGGTCCTAGGATGCTTGTTTCCAGTCTAGGGAGGACCTGGCCTGGCAGTTCGGGCTGGACTGTTCCCATTGGGCGCAGGGTCAAGACTGATTTGCATACGGCTGGGTCCAAACTGGAATGGCATGGTGAGCAAAAAAACGATGGATTTAGGCCCAGATCTCTGTACTGGGGTGAATGTATGACATTGTTCTGCATTCTGTCCATCAATTGTTGTTTTTGCATTTGTCACCCCGAGTGGGACGGGTATGCCCAGACGTGGGTCCCGTGCTCTCCATGCCACTGGAGTCAAGCTATCCTGGCTGATGAGGGCTGAAAGCCCGAAACCGGTCCTAGGATGCTTGTTTCCAGTCTAGGGAGGACCTGGCCTGGCAGTTCGGGCTGGACTGTTCCCATTGGGCGCAGGGTCAAGACTGATTTGCATACGGCTGGGTCCAAACTGGAATGGCATGGTGAGCAAAAAACGATGGATTTAGGCCCAGATCTCTGTACTGGGGTGAATGTATGACATTGTTCTGCATTCTGTCCATCAATTGTTGTTTTTGCATTTGTCACCCCGAGTGGGACGGGTATGCCCAGACGTGGGTCCCGTGCTCTCCATGCCACTGGAGTCAAGCTATCCTGGCTGATGAGGGCTGAAAGCCCGAAACCGGTCCTAGGATGCTTGTTTCCAGTCTAGGGAGGACCTGGCCTGGCAGTTCGGGCTGGACTGTTCCCATTGGGCGCAGGGTCAAGACTGATTTGCATATGGCTGGGTCCAAACTGGAATGGCATGGTGAGCAAAAAAACGATGGATTTAGGCCCAGATCTCTGTACTGGGGTGAATGTATGACATTGTTCTGCATTCTGTCCATCAATTGTTGTTTTTGCATTTGTCACCCCGAGTGGGACGGGTATGCCCAGACGTGGGTCCCGTGCTCTCCATGCCACTGGAGTCAAGCTATCCTGGCTGATGAGGGCTGAAAGCCCGAAACCGGTCCTAGGATGCTTGTTTCCAGTCTAGGGAGGACCTGGCCTGGCAGTTCGGGCTGGACTGTTCCCATTGGGCGCAGGGTCAAGACTGATTTGCATATGGCTGGGTCCAAACTGGAATGGCATGGTGAGCAAAAAACGATGGATTTAGGCCCAGATCTCTGTACTGGGGTGAATGTATGACATTGTTCTGCATTCTGTCCATCAATTGTTGTTTTTGCATTTGTCACCCCGAGTGGGACGGGTATGCCCAGACGTGGGTCCCGTGCTCTCCATGCCACTGGAGTCAAGCTATCCTGGCTGATGAGGGCTGAAAGCCCGAAACCGGTCCTAGGATGCTTGTTTCCAGTCTAGGGAGGACCTGGCCTGGCAGTTCGGGCTGGACTGTTCCCATTGGGCGCAGGGTCAAGACTGATTTGCATAATGGCTGGGTCCAAACTGGAATGGCATGGTGAGCAAAAAACGATGGATTTAGGCCCAGATCTCTGTACTGGGGTGAATGTATGACATTGTTCTGCATTCTGTCCATCAATTGTTGTTTTTGCATTTGTCACCCCGAGTGGGACGGGTATGCCCAGACGTGGGTCCCGTGCTCTCCATGCCACTGGAGTCAAGCTATCCTGGCTGATGAGGGCTGAAAGCCCGAAACCGGTCCTAGGATGCTTGTTTCCAGTCTAGGGAGGACCTGGCCTGGCAGTTCGGGCTGGACTGTTCCCATTGGGCGCAGGGTCAAGACTGATTTGCATATGGCTGGGTCCAAACTGGAATGGCATGGTGAGCAAAAGAACGATGGATTTAGGCCCAGATCTCTGTACTGGGGTGAATGTATGACATTGTTCTGCATTCTGTCCATCAATTGTTGTTTTTGCATTTGTCACCCCGAGTGGGACGGGTATGCCCAGACGTGGGTCCCGTGCTCTCCATGCCACTGGAGTCAAGCTATCCTGGCTGATGAGGGCTGAAAGCCCGAAACCGGTCCTAGGATGCTTGTTTCCAGTCTAGGGAGGACCTGGCCTGGCAATTCGGGCTGGACTGTTCCCATTGGGCGCAGGGTCAAGACTGATTTGCATATGGCTGGGTCCAAACTGGAATGGCATGGTGAGCAAAAAAACGATGGATTTAGGCCCAGATCTCTGTACTGGGGTGAATGTATGACATTGTTCTGCATTCTGTCCATCAATTGTTGTTTTTGCATTTGTCACCCCGAGTGGGACGGGTATGCCCAGACGTGGGTCCCGTGCTCTCCATGCCACTGGAGTCAAGCTATCCTGGCTGATGAGGGCTGAAAGCCCGAAACCGGTCCTAGGATGCTTGTTTCCAGTCTAGGGAGGACCTGGCCTGGCAATTCGGGCTGGACTGTTCCCATTGGGCGCAGGGTCAAGACTGATTTGCATATGGCTGGGTCCAAACTGGAATGGCATGGTGAGCAAAAAACGATGGATTTAGGCCCAGATCTCTGTACTGGGGTGAATGTATGACATTGTTCTGCATTCTGTCCATCAATTGTTGTTTTTGCATTTGTCACCCCGAGTGGGACGGGTATGCCCAGACGTGGGTCCCGTGCTCTCCATGCCACTGGAGTCAAGCTATCCTGGCTGATGAGGGCTGAAAGCCCGAAACCGGTCCTAGGATGCTTGTTTCCAGTCTAGGGAGGACCTGGCCTGGCAATTCGGGCTGGACTGTTCCCATTGGGCGCAGGGTCAAGACTGATTTGCATATGGCTGGGTCCAAACTGGAATGGCATGGTGAGCAAAAATACGATGGATTTAGGCCCAGATCTCTATACTGGGGTGAAGGTATGACATTGTTCTGCATTCTGTCCATCAATTGTTGTTTTTGCATTTGTCACCCCGAGTGGGACGGGTATGCCCAGACGTGGGTCACGTGCTCTCCATGCCACTGGAGTCAAGCTATCCTGGCTGATGAGGGCTGAAAGCCCGAAACCGGTCCTAGGATGCTTGTTTCCAGTCTAGGGAGGACCTGGCCTGGCAATTCGGGCTGGACTGTTCCCATTGGGCGCAGGGTCAAGACTGATTTGCATACGGCTGGGTCCAAACTGGAATGGCATGGTGAGCAAAAAAAGGATGGATTTAGGGCCAGATCTCTGTACTGGGGTGAATGTATGACATTGTTCTGCATTCTGTCCATCAGTTGTTGTTTTTGCATTTGTCACCCCGAGTGGGACGGGAATGCCCAGACTTGGGTCCCGTGCTCTCCATGCCACTGGAGTCAAGCTATCCTGGCTGATGAGGGCTGATAGCCCGAAACCGGTCCTAGGATGCTTGTTTCCAGTCTAGGGAGGACTTGGCCTGGCAGTTCGGGCTGGACTGTTCCCATTGGGCGCAGGGTCAAGACAGATTTGCATATGGCGGGGTCCAAACTGGAATGGCATGGTGAGCAAAAAAACGATGGATTTAGGCCCAGATCTCTGTACTGGGGTGAATGTATGACATTGTTCTGCATTCTGTCCATCAATTGTTGTTTTTGCATTTGTCACCCCGAGTGGGACGGGTATGCCCAGACGTGGGTCCCGTGCTCTCCATGCCACTGGAGGCAAGCTATCCTGGCTGATGAGGGCTGAAAGCCCGAAACCGGTCCAAGGATGCTTGTTTCCAGTCTAGGGAGGACCTGGCCTGGCAATTCGGGCTGGACTGTTCCCATTGGGCGCAGGGTCAAGACTGATTTGCATATGGCTGGGTCCAAACTGGAATGGCATGGTGAGCAAAAAACGATGGATTTAGGCCCAGATCTCTGTACTGGGGTGAATGTATGACATTGTTCTGCATTCTGTCCATCAATTGTTGTTTTTGCATTTGTCACCCCAAGTGGGACGGGTATGCCCAGACGTGGGTCCCGTGCTCTCCATGCCACTGGAGTCAAGCTATCCTGGCTGATGAGGGCTGAAAGCCCGAAACCGGTCCTAGGATGCTTGTTTCCAGTCTAGGGAGGACCTGGCCTGGCAGTTCGGGCTGGACTGTTCCAATTGGGCGCAGGGTCAAGACTGATTTGCATATGGCTGGGTCAAAACTGGAATGGCATGGTGAGCAAAAAAACGATGGATTTAGGCCCAGATCTCTGTACTGGGGTGAATGTATGACATTGTTCTGCATTCTGTCCATCAATTGTTGTTTTTGCATTTGTCACCCCGAGTGGGACGGGTATGCCCAGACGTGGGTCCCGTGCTCTCCATGCCACTGGAGTCAAGCTATCCTGGCTAATGAGGGCTGAAAGCCCGAAACCGGTCCTAGGATGCTTGTTTCCAGTCTAGGGAGGACCTGGCCTGGCAGTTCGGGCTGGACTGTTCCCATTGGGCGCAGGGTCAAGACTGATTTGCATATGGCTGGGTCCAAACTGGAATGGCATGGTGAGCAAAAAAACGATGGATTTAGGCCCAGATCTCTGTACTGGGGTGAATGTATGACATTGTTCTGCATTCTGTCCATCAATTGTTGTTTTTGCATTTGTCACCCCGAGTGGGACGGGTATGCCCAGACGTGGGTCCCGTGCTCTCCATGCCACTGGAGTCAAGCTATCCTGGCTGATGAGGGCTGAAAGCCCGAAACCGGTCCTAGGATGCTTGTTTCCAGTCTAGGGAGTACCTGGCCTGGCAGTTCGGGCTGGACTGTTCCCATCGGGCGCAGGGTCAAGACTGATTTGCATATGGCTGGGTCCAAACTGGAATGGCATGGTGAGCAAAAATACGATGGATTTAGGCCCAGATCTCTGTACTGGGGTGAAGGTATGACATTGTTCTGCATTCTGTCCATCAATTGTTGTTTTTGCATTTGTCACCCCGAGTGGGACGGGTATGCCCAGACGTGGGTCACGTGCTCTCCATGCCACTGGAGTCAAGCTATCCTGGCTGATGAGGGCTGAAAGCCCGAAACCGGTCCTAGGATGCTTGTTTCCAGTCTAGGGAGGACCTGGCCTGGCAATTCGGGCTGGACTGTTCCCATTGGGCGCAGGGTCAAGACTGATTTGCATACGGCTGGGTCCAAACTGGAATGGCATGGTGAGCAAAAAAAGGATGGATTTAGGCCCAGATCTCTGTACTGGGGTAAATGTATGACATTGTTCTGCATTCTGTCCATCAATTGTTGTTTTTGCATTTGTCACCCCGAGTGGGACGGGTATGCCCAGACGTGGGTCTCGTGCTCTCCATGCCACTGGAGTCAAGCTATCCTGGCTGATGAGGGCTGAAAGCCCGAAACCGGTCCTAGGATGCTTGTTTCCAGTCTATCGAGGACCTGGCCTGGCAGTTCGGGCTGGACTGTTCCCATTGGGCGCAGGGTCAAGACTGATTTGCATACGGCTGGGTCCAAACTGGAATGGCATGGTGAGCAAAAAACGATGGATTTACGCCCAGATCTCTGTACTGGGGTGAATGTATGACATTGTTCTGCATTCTGTCCATCAATTGTTGTTTTTGCATTTGTCACCCCGAGTGGGACGGGTATGCCCAGACGTGGGTCCCGTGCTCTCCATGCCACTGGAGTCAAGCTATCCTGGCTGATGAGGGCTGAAAGCCCGAAACCGGTCCTAGGATGCTTGTTTCCAGTCTAGGGAGTACCTGGCCTGGCAGTTCGGGCTGGACTGTTCCCATCGGGCGCAGGGTCAAGACTGATTTGCATATGGCTGGGTCCAAACTGGAATGGCATGGTGAGCAAAAATACGATGGATTTAGGCCCAGATCTCTGTACTGGGGTGAAGGTATGACATTGTTCTGCATTCTGTCCATCAATTGTTGTTTTTGCATTTGTCACCCCGAGTGGGACGGGTATGCCCAGACGTGGGTCACGTGCTCTCCATGCCACTGGAGTCAAGCTATCCTGGCTGATGAGGGCTGAAAGCCCGAAACCGGTCCTAGGATGCTTGTTTCCAGTCTAGGGAGGACCTGGCCTGGCAATTCGGGCTGGACTGTTCCCATTGGGCGCAGGGTCAAGACTGATTTGCATACGGCTGGGTCCAAACTGGAATGGCATGGTGAGCAAAAAAGGATGGATTTAGGCCCAGATCTCTGTACTGGGGTAAATGTATGACATTGTTCTGCATTCTGTCCATCAATTGTTGTTTTTGCATTTGTCACCCCGAGTGGGACGGGTATGCCCAGACGTGGGTCTCGTGCTCTCCATGCCACTGGAGTCAAGCTATCCTGGCTGATGAGGGCTGAAAGCCCGAAACCGGTCCTAGGATGCTTGTTTCCAGTCTATCGAGGACCTGGCCTGGCAGTTCGGGCTGGACTGTTCCCATTGGGCGCAGGGTCAAGACTGATTTGCATACGGCTGGGTCCAAACTGGAATGGCATGGTGAGCAAAAAACGATGGATTTACGCCCAGATCTCTGTACTGGGGTGAATGTATGACATTGTTCTGCATTCTGTCCATCAATTGTTGTTTTTGCATTTGTCACCCCGAGTGGGACGGGTATGCCCAGACGTGGGTCCCGTGCTCTCCATGCCACTGGAGTCAAGCTATCCTGGCTGATGAGGGCTGAAAGCCCGAAACCGGTCCTAGGATGCTTGTTTCCAGTCTAGGGAGGACCTGGCCTGGCAGTTCGGGCTGGACTGTTCCCATTGGGCGCAGGGTCAAGACTGATTTGCAGACGGCTGGGTCCAAACTGGAATGGCATGGTGAGCAAAAAAACGATGGATTTAGGCCCAGATCTCTGTACTGGGGTGAATGTATGACATTGTTCTGCATTCTGTCCATCAATTGTTGTTTTTGCATTTGTCACCCCGAGTGGGACGGGTATGCCCAGACGTGGGTCCCGTGCTCTCCATGCCACTGGAGTCAAGCTATCCTGGCTGATGAGGGCTGAAAGCCCGAAACCGGTCCTAGGATGCTTGTTTCCAGTCTAGGGAGGGCCTGGCCTGGCAGTTCGGGCTGGACTGTTCCCATTGGGCGCAGGGTCAAGACTGATTTGCATATGGCTGGGTCCAAACTGGAATGGCATGGTGAGCAAAAAAACGATGGATTTAGGCCCAGATCTCTGTACTGGGGTGAATGTATGACATTGTTCTGCATTCTGTCCATCAATTGTTGTTTTTGCATTTGTCACCCCGAGTGGGACGGGTATGCCCAGACGTGGGTCCCGTGCTCTCCATGCCACTGGAGTCAAGATATCCTGGCTGATGTGGGCTGAAAGCCCGAAACCGGTCCTAGGATGCTTGTTTCCAGTCTAGGGAGGACCTGGCCTGGCAGTTTGGGCTGGACTGTTCCCATCGGGCGAAGGGTCAAGACTGATTTGCATATGGCTGGGTCCAAACTGCAATGGCATGGTGAGCAAAAAACGATGGATTTAGGCCCAGATCTCTGTACTGGGGTGAATGTATGACATTGTTCTGCATTCTGTCCATCAATTGTTGTTTTTGCATTTGTCACCCCGAGTGGGACGGGTATGCCCAGACGTGGGTCCCGTGCTCTCCATGCCACTGGGGACAAGCTATCCTGGCTGATGAGGGCTGAAAGCCCGAAACCGGTACTAGAATGCTTGTTTCCAGTCTAGGGAGGTCCTGGCCTGGCAGTTCGGGCTGGACTGTTCCCATTGGGCACAGGGTCAAGACTGATTTGCATAATGCTGGGTCCAAACTGGAATGGCATGGTGAGCAAAAAAAACGATGGATTTAGGCCCAGATCTCTGTACTGGGGTGAATGTATGACATTGTTCTGCATTCTGTCCATCAATTGTTATTTTTGCATTTGTCACCCCGAGTGGGACGGGTATGCCCAGACGTGGGTCCCGTGCTCTCCATGCCACTGGAGTCAAGCTATCCTGGCTGATGAGGGCTGAAAGCCCGAAACCGGTCCTAGGATGCTTGTTTCCAGTCTAGGGAGGACCTGGCCTGGCAGTTTGGGCTGGACTGTTCCCATTGGGCGCAGGGTCAAGACTGATTTGCATATGGCTGGGTCCAACCTGGAATGGCATGGTGAGCAAAAGAACGATGGATTTAGGCCCAGATCTCTGTACTGAGGTGAATGTATGACATTGTTCTGCATTCTGTCCATCAATTGTTGTTTTTGCATTTGTCACCCCGAGTGGGACGGGTATGCCCAGACGTGGGTCCTGTGCTTTCCATGCCACTGGAGTCAAGCTATCCTGGCTGATGAGGGCTGAAAGCCCGAAACCGGTCCTAGGATGCTTGTTTCCAGTCTAGGGAGGACCTGGCCTGGCAGTTCGGGCTGGACTGTTCCCATTGGGCACAGGGTCAAGACTGATTTGCATATGGCTGGGTCCAAACTGGAATGGCATGGTGAGCAAAAAACGATGGATTTAGGCCCAGATCTCTGTACTGGGGTGAACGTATGACATTGTTCTGCATTCTGTCCATCAATTGTTGTTTTTGCATTTGTCACCCCGAGTGGGACGGGTATGCCCAGACGTGGGTCCCGTGCTCTCCATGCCACTGGAGTCAAGCTATCCTGGCTGATGAGGGCTGAAAGCCCGAAACCGGTCCTAGGATGCTTGTTTCCAGTCTAGGGAGGACCTGGCCTGGCAGTTCGGGCTGGACTGTTCCCATTGGGCGCAGGGTCAAGACTGATTTGCATATGGCTGGGTCCAAACTGGAATGGCATGGTGAGCAAAAAACGATGGATTTAGGCCCAGATCTCTGTACTGGGGTGAATGTATGACATTGTTCTGCATTCTGTCCATCAATTGTTGTTTTTGCATTTGTCACCCCGAGTGGGATGGGTATGCCCAGACGTGGGTCCCGTGCTCTCCATGCCACTGGAGTCAAGCTATCCTGGCTGATGAGGGCTGAAAGCCCGAAACCGGTCCTAGGATGCTTGTTTCCAGTCTAGGGAGGACCTGGCCTGGCAATTCGGGCTGGACTGTTCCCATTGGGCGCAGGGTCAAGACTGATTTGCATATGGCTGGGTCCAAACTGGAATGGCATGGTGAGCAAAAAAACGATGGATTTAGGCCCAGATCTCTGTACTGGGGTGAATGTATGACATTGTTCTGCATTCTGTCCATCAATTGTTGTTTTTGCATTTGTCACCCCGAGTGGGACGGGTATGCCCAGACGTGGGTCCCGTGCTCTCCATGCCACTGGAGTCAAGCTATCCTGGCTGATGAGGGCTGAAAGCCCGAAACCGGTCCTAGGATGCTTGTTTCCAGTCTAGGGAGGACCTGGCCTGGCAATTCGGGCTGGACTGTTCCCATTGGGCGCAGGGTCAAGACTGATTTGCATATGGCTGGGTCCAAACTGGAATGGCATGGTGAGCAAAAAAACGATGGATTTAGGCCCAGATCTCTGTACTGGGGTGAATGTATGACATTGTTCTGCATTCTGTCCATCAATTGTTGTTTTTGCATTTGTCACCCCGAGTGGGATGGGTATGCCCAGACGTGGGTCCCGTGCTCTCCATGCCACTGGAGTCAAGCTATCCTGGCTGATGAGGGCTGAAAGCCCGAAACCGGTCCTAGGATGCTTGTTTCCAGTCTAGGGAGGACCTGGCCTGGCAATTCGGGCTGGACTGTTCCCATTGGGCGCAGGGTCAAGACTGATTTGCATATGGCTGGGTCCAAACTGGAATGGCATGGTGAGCAAAAAAACGATGGATTTAGGCCCAGATCTCTGTACTGGGGTGAATGTATGACATTGTTCTGCATTCTGTCCATCAATTGTTGTTTTTGCATTTGTCACCCCGAGTGGGACGGGTATGCCCAGACGTGGGTCCCGTGCTCTCCATGCCACTGGAGTCAAGCTATCCTGGCTGATGAGGGCTGAATGCCCGAAACCGGTCCTAGGATGCTTGTTTCCAGTCTAGGGAGTACCTGGCCTGGCAGTTCGGGCTGGACTGTTCCCATCGGGCGCAGGGTCAAGACTGATTTGCATATGGCTGGGTCCAAACTGGAATGGCATGGTGAGCAAAAATACGATGGATTTAGGCCCAGATCTCTATACTGGGGTGAAGGTATGACATTGTTCTGCATTCTGTCCATCAATTGTTGTTTTTGCATTTGTCACCCCGAGTGGGACGGGTATGCCCAGACGTGGGTCACGTGCTCTCCATGCCTCTGGAGTCAAGCTATCCTGGCTGATGAGGGCTGAAAGCCCGAAACCGGTCCTAGGATGCTTGTTTCCAGTCTAGGGAGGACCTGGCCTGGCAATTCGGGCTGGACTGTTCCCATTGGGCGCAGGGTCAAGACTGATTTGCATACGGCTGGGTCCAAACTGGAATGGCATGGTGAGCAAAAAAGGATGGATTTAGGGCCAGATCTCTGTACTGGGGTGAATGTATGACATTGTTCTGCATTCTGTCCATCAGTTGTTGTTTTTGCATTTGTCACCCCGAGTGGGACGGGAATGCCCAGACTTGGGTCCCGTGCTCTCCATGCCACTGGAGTCAAGCTATCCTGGCTGATGAGGGCTGATAGCCCGAAACCGGTCCTAGGATGCTTGTTTCCAGTCTAGGGAGGACTTGGCCTGGCAGTTCGGGCTGGACTGTTCCCATTGGGCGCAGGGTCAAGACAGATTTGCATATGGCGGGGTCCAAACTGGAATGGCATGGTGAGCAAAAAAACGATGGATTTAGGCCCAGATCTCTGTACTGGGGTGAATGTATGACATTGTTCTGCATTCTGACCATCAATTGTTGTTTTTGCATTTGTCACTCCGAGTGGGACGGGTATGCCCAGACGTGGGTCCCGTGCTCTCCATGCCACTGGAGTCAAGCTATCCTGGCTGATGAGGGCTGAAAGCCCGAAACCGGTCCAAGGATGCTTGTTTCCAGTCTAGGGAGGACCTGGCCTGGCAATTCGGGCTGGACTGTTCCCATTGGGCGCAGGGTCAAGACTGATTTGCATATGGCTGGGTCCAAACTGGAATGGCATGGTGAGCAAAAAACGATGGATTTAGGCCCAGATCTCTGTACTGGGGTGAATGTATGACATTGTTCTGCATTCTGTCCATCAATTGTTGTTTTTGCATTTGTCACCCCAAGTGGGACGGGTATGCCCAGACGTGGGTCCCGTGCTCTCCATGCCACTGGAGTCAAGCTATCCTGGCTGATGAGGGCTGAAAGCCCGAAACCGGTCCTAGGATGCTTGTTTCCAGTCTAGGGAGGACCTGGCCTGGCAGTTCGGGCTGGACTGTTCCAATTGGGCGCAGGGTCAAGACTGATTTGCATATGGCTGGGTCAAAACTGGAATGGCATGGTGAGCAAAAAAACGATGGATTTAGGCCCAGATCTCTGTACTGGGGTGAATGTATGACATTGTTCTGCATTCTGTCCATCAATTGTTGTTTTTGCATTTGTCACCCCGAGTGGGACGGGTATGCCCAGACGTGGGTCCCGTGCTCTCCATGCCACTGGAGTCAAGCTATCCTGGCTAATGAGGGCTGAAAGCCCGAAACCGGTCCTAGGATGCTTGTTTCCAGTCTAGGGAGGACCTGGCCTGGCAGTTCGGGCTGGACTGTTCCCATTGGGCGCAGGGTCAAGACTGATTTGCATATGGCTGGGTCCAAACTGGAATGGCATGGTGAGCAAAAAAACGATGGATTTAGGCCCAGATCTCTGTACTGGGGTGAATGTATGACATTGTTCTGCATTCTGTCCATCAATTGTTGTTTTTGCATTTGTCACCCCGAGTGGGACGGGTATGCCCAGACGTGGGTCCCGTGCTCTCCATGCCACTGGAGTCAAGCTATCCTGGCTGATGAGGGCTGAAAGCCCGAAACCGGTCCTAGGATGCTTGTTTCCAGTCTAGGGAGTACCTGGCCTGGCAGTTCGGGCTGGACTGTTCCCATCGGGCGCAGGGTCAAGACTGATTTGCATATGGCTGGGTCCAAACTGGAATGGCATGGTGAGCAAAAATACGATGGATTTAGGCCCAGATCTCTGTACTGGGGTGAAGGTATGACATTGTTCTGCATTCTGTCCATCAATTGTTGTTTTTGCATTTGTCACCCCGAGTGGGACGGGTATGCCCAGACGTGGGTCACGTGCTCTCCATGCCACTGGAGTCAAGCTATCCTGGCTGATGAGGGCTGAAAGCCCGAAACCGGTCCTAGGATGCTTGTTTCCAGTCTAGGGAGGACCTGGCCTGGCAATTCGGGCTGGACTGTTCCCATTGGGCGCAGGGTCAAGACTGATTTGCATACGGCTGGGTCCAAACTGGAATGGCATGGTGAGCAAAAAAGGATGGATTTAGGCCCAGATCTCTGTACTGGGGTAAATGTATGACATTGTTCTGCATTCTGTCCATCAATTGTTGTTTTTGCATTTGTCACCCCGAGTGGGACGGGTATGCCCAGACGTGGGTCTCGTGCTCTCCATGCCACTGGAGTCAAGCTATCCTGGCTGATGAGGGCTGAAAGCCCGAAACCGGTCCTAGGATGCTTGTTTCCAGTCTATCGAGGACCTGGCCTGGCAGTTCGGGCTGGACTGTTCCCATTGGGCGCAGGGTCAAGACTGATTTGCATACGGCTGGGTCCAAACTGGAATGGCATGGTGAGCAAAAAAACGATGGATTTACGCCCAGATCTCTGTACTGGGGTGAATGTATGACATTGTTCTGCATTCTGTCCATCAATTGTTGTTTTTGCATTTGTCACCCCGAGTGGGACGGGTATGCCCAGACGTGGGTCCCGTGCTCTCCATGCCACTGGAGTCAAGCTATCCTGGCTGATGAGGGCTGAAAGCCCGAAACCGGTCCTAGGATGCTTGTTTCCAGTCTAGGGAGGGCCTGGCCTGGCAGTTCGGGCTGGACTGTTCCCATTGGGCGCAGGGTCAAGACTGATTTGCAGACGGCTGGGTCCAAACTGGAATGGCATGGTGAGCAAAAAAACGATGGATTTAGGCCCAGATCTCTGTACTGGGGTGAATGTATGACATTGTTCTGCATTCTGTCCATCAATTGTTGTTTTTGCATTTGTCACCCCGAGTGGGACGGGTATGCCCAGACGTGGGTCCCGTGCTCTCCATGCCACTGGAGTCAAGCTATCCTGGCTGATGAGGGCTGAAAGCCCGAAACCGGTCCTAGGATGCTTGTTTCCAGTCTAGGGAGGGCCTGGCCTGGCAGTTCGGGCTGGACTGTTCCCATTGGGCGCAGGGTCAAGACTGATTTGCATATGGCTGGGTCCAAACTGGAATGGCATGGTGAGCAAAAAAACGATGGATTTAGGCCCAGATCTCTGTACTGGGGTGAATGTATGACATTGTTCTGCATTCTGTCCATCAATTGTTGTTTTTGCATTTGTCACCCCGAGTGGGACGGGTATGCCCAGACGTGGGTCCCGTGCTCTCCATGCCACTGGAGTCAAGCTATCCTGGCTGATGTGGGCTGAAAGCCCGAAACCGGTCCTAGGATGCTTGTTTCCAGTCTAGGGAGGACCTGGCCTGGCAGTTTGGGCTGGACTGTTCCCATCGGGTGAAGGGTCAAGACTGATTTGCATATGGCTGGGTCCAAACTGCAATGGCATGGTGAGCAAAAAAACGATGGATTTAGGCCCAGATCTCTGTACTGGGGTGAATGTACGACATTGTTCTGCATTCTGTCCATCAATTGTTGTTTTTGCATTTGTCACCCCGAGTGGGACGGGTATGCCCAGACGTGGGTCCCGTGCTCTCCATGCCACTGGGGACAAGCTATCCTGGCTGATGAGGGCTGAAAGCCCGAAGCCGGTCCTAGAATGCTTGTTTCCAGTCTAGGGAGGTCCTGGCCTGGCAGTTCGGGCTGGACTGTTCCCATTGGGCACAGGGTCAAGACTGATTTGCATAATGCTGGGTCCAAACTGGAATGGCATGGTGAGCAAAAAAAACGATGGATTTAGGCCCAGATCTCTGTACTGGGGTGAATGTATGACATTGTTCTGCATTCTGTCCATCAATTGTTGTTTTTGCATTTGTCACCCTGAGTGGGACGGGTATGCCCAGACGTGGGTCCCGTGCTCTCCATGCCACTGGAGTCAAGCTATCCTGGCTGATGAGGGCTGAAAGCCCGAAACCGGTCCTAGGATGCTTGTTTCCAGTCTAGGGAGGACCTGGCCTGGCAGTTTGGGCTGGACTGTTCCCATTGGGCGCAGGGTCAAGACTGATTTGCATATGGCTGGGTCCAACCTGGAATGGCATGGTGAGCAAAAGAACGATGGATTTAGGCCCAGATCTCTGTACTGAGGTGAATGTATGACATTGTTCTGCATTCTGTCCATCAATTGTTGTTTTTGCATTTGTCACCCCGAGTGGGACGGGTATGCCCAGACGTGGGTCCTGTGCTTTCCATGCCACTGGAGTCAAGCTATCCTGGCTGATGAGGGCTGAAAGCCCGAAACCGGTCCTAGGATGCTTATTTCCAGTCTAGGGAGGACCTGGCCTGGCAGTTTGGGCTGGACTGTTCCCATTGGGCACAGGGTCAAGACTGATTTGCATATGGCTGGGTCCAAACTGGAATGCCATGGTGAGCAAAAAAACGATGGATTTAGGCCCAGATCTCTGTACTGGGGTGAACGTATGACATTGTTCTGCATTCTGTCCATCAATTGTTGTTTTTGCATTTGTCACCCCGAGTGGGACGGGTATGCCCAGACGTGGGTCCCGTTCTCTCCATGCCACTGGAGTCAAGCTATCCTGGCTGATGAGGGCTGAAAGCCCGAAACCGGTCCTAGGATGCTTGTTTCCAGTCTAGGGAGGACGTGGCCTGGCAGTTCGGGCTGGACTGTTCCCATTGGGCGCAGGGTCAAGACTGATTTGCATATGGCTGGGTCAAAACTGGAATGGCATGGTGAGCAAAAAAACGATGGATTTAGGCCCAGATCTCTGTACTGGGGTGAATGTATGACATTGTTCTGCATTCTGTCCATCAATTGTTGTTTTTGCATTTGTCACCCCGAGTGGGATGGGTATGCCCAGACGTGGGTCCCGTGCTCTCCATGCCACTGGAGTCAAGCTATCCTGGCTGATGAGGGCTGAAAGCCCGAAACCGGTCCTAGGATGCTTGTTTCCAGTCTAGGGAGGACCTGGCCTGGCAGTTCGGGCTGGACTGTTCCCATTGGGCGCAGGGTCAAGACTGATTTGCATATGGCTGGGTCCAAACTGGAATGGCATGGTGAGCAAAAAACGATGGATTTAGGCCCAGATCTCTGTACTGGGGTGAATGTATGACATTGTTCTGCATTCTGTCCATCAATTGTTGTTTTTGCATTTGTCACCCCGAGTGGGACGGGTATGCCCAGACGTGGGTCCCGTGCTCTCCATGCCACTGGAGTCAAGCTATCCTGGCAGATGAGGGCTGAAAGCCCGAAACCGGTCCTAGGATGCTTGTTTCCAGTCTAGGGAGGACCTGGCCTGGCAGTTCGGGCTGGACTGTTCCCATTGGGCGCAGGGTCAAGACTGATTTGCATATGGCTGGGTCCAAACTGGAATGGCATGGTGAGCAAACAAACGATGGACTTAGGCACAGATCTCTGTACTGGGGTGAATGTATAACATTGTTCTGCATTCTGTCCATCAATTGTTGTTTTTGCATTTGTCACCCCGAGTGGGACGGGTATGCCCAGACGTGGGTCCTGTGCTCTCCATGCCACTGGAGTCAAGCTATCCTGGCTGATGAGGGCTGAAAGCCCGAAACCGATCCTAGGATGCTTGTTTCCAGTCTAGGGAGGACCTGGCCTGGCAGTTCGGGCTGGACTGTTCCCATTGGGCGCAGGGTCAAGACTGATTTGCATATGGCTGGGTCCAAACTGGAATGGCATGGTGAGCAAACAAACGATGGACTTAGGCACAGATCTCTGTACTGGGGTGAATGTATAACATTGTTCTGCATTCTGTCCATCAATTGTTGTTTTTGCATTTGTCACCCCGAGTGGGACGGGTATGCCCAGACGTGGGTCCTGTGCTCTCCATGCCACTGGAGTCAAGCTATCCTGGCTGATGAGGGCTGAAAGCCCGAAACCGGTCCTAGGATGCTGCTTCCAGTCTAGGGAGGACCTGGCCTGGCAGTTCGGGCTGGACTGTTTCCATTGGGCGCAGGGTCAAGACTGATTTGCATATGGCTGGGTCCAAACTGGAATGGCATGGTTAGCAAAAAAACGATGGATTTAGGCCCAGATCTCTGTACTGGGGTGAATGTATGACATTGTTCTGCATTCTGTCCATCAATTGTTGTTTTTGCATTTGTCACCCCGAGTGGGACGGGTATGCACAGACGTGGGTCCTGTGCTCTCCATGCCACTGGGGTCAAGCTATCCTGGCTGATGAGGGCTGAAAGCCCGAAACCGGTCCTAGGATGCTTGTTTCCAGTCGAGGAAGGACCTGGCCTGGCAGTTCGGGCTGGACTGTTCCATTGGGCGCAGGGTCAAGACGGATTTGCATATGGCTGGGTCCAAACTAGAATGGCATGGTGAGCAAAAAAACGATGGATTTAGGCCCAGATCTCTGTACTGGGGTGAATGTATGACATTGTTCTGCATTCTGTCCATCAATTGTTGTTTTTGCATTTGTCACCCCGAGTGGGACGTGTATGCCCAGACGTGGGTCCCGTGCTCTCCATGCCACTGGAGTCAAGCTATCCTGGCTGATGAGGGCTGAAGGCCCGAAACCGGTCCTAGGATGCTTGTTTCCAGTCTAGGGAGGACCTGGCCCGGCAGTTCGGGCTGGACTGTTCCCATTGGGCGCTGGGTCAAGACTGATTTGCATATGGCTGGGTCCAAACTGGAATGGCATGGTGAGCAAAAAAGGATGGATTTAGGCCCAGATCTCTGTACTGGGGTGAATGTATGACATTGTTCTGTATTCTGTCCATCAATTGTTGTTTTTGCATTTGTCACCCCGAGTGGGACGTGTATGCCCAGACGTGGGTCCCGTTCTCTCCATGCCACTGGAGTCAAGCTATCCTGGCTGATGAGAGCTGAAAGCCCGAAACCGGTCCTAGGATGCTTGTTTCCAGTCTAGGGAGGACGTGGCCTGGCAGTTCGGGCTGGACTGCTCCCATTGGGCGCAGGGTCAAGACTGATTTGCATATGGCTGGGTCCAAACTGGAATGGCATGGTGAGCAAAAAAACGATGGATTTAGGCCCAGATCTCTGTACTGGGGTGAATGTATGACATTGTTCTGCATTCTGTCCATCAATTGTTGTTTTTGCATTTGTCACCCCGAGTGGGACGGGTATGCCCAGACGTGGGTCCCGTGCTCTCCATGCCACTGGAGTCAAGCTATCCTGGCTGATGAGGGCTGAAGGCCCGAAACCGGTCCTAGGATGCTTGTTTCCAGTCTAGGGAGGACCTGGCCCGGCAGTTCGGGCTGGACTGTTCCCATTGGGCGCTGGGTCAAGACTGATTTGCATATGGCTGGGTCCAAACTGGAATGGCATGGTGAGCAAAAAAAGGATGGATTTAGGCCCAGATCTCTGTACTGGGGTGAATGTATGACATTGTTCTGTATTCTGTCCATCAATTGTTGTTTTTGCATTTGTCACCCCGAGTGGGACGTGTATGCCCAGACGTGGGTCCCGTTCTCTCCATGCCACTGGAGTCAAGCTATCCTGGCTGATGAGGGCTGAAAGCCCGAAACCGGTCCTAGGATGCTTGTTTCCAGTCTAGGGAGGACGTGGCCTGGCAGTTCGGGCTGGACTGCTCCCATTGGGCGCAGGGTCAAGACTGATTTGCATATGGCTGGGTCCAAACTGGAATGGCATGGTGAGCAAAAAAACGATGGATTTAGGCCCAGATCTCTGTACTGGGGTGAATGTATGACATTGTTCTGCATTCTGTCCATCAATTGTTGTTTTTGCATTTGTCACCCCCAGTGGGACGGGTATGCCCAGACGTGGGTCCCGTGCTCTCCATGCCACTGGAGTCAAGCTATCCTGGCTGATGAGGGCTGAAAGCCCGAAACCGATCCTAGGATGCTTGTTTCCAGTCTAGGGAGTACCTGGCCTGGCAGTTCGGGCTGGACTGTTCCCATTGGGCGCAGGGTCAAGACTGATTTGCATATGGCTGGGTCCAAACTGGAATGGCATGGTGAGCAAAAAAACGATGGACTTAGGCACAGATCTCTGTACTGGGGTGAATGTAGGACATTGTTCTGCATTCTGTCCATCAATTGTTGTTTTTGCATTTGTCACCCCGAGTGGGACGGGTATGCCCAGACGTGGGTCCCGTGCTCTCCATGCCACTGGAGTCAAGCTATCCTGGCTGATGAGGGCTGAAAGCCCAAAACCGGTCCTAGGATGCTTGTTTCCAGTCTAGGGAGGACCTGGCCTGGCAGTTCGGGCTGGACTGTTCCCATTGGGCGCAGGGTCAAGACTGATTTGCATATGGCTGGGTCCAAACTGGATTGGCATGGTGAGCAAAAAAACGATGGATTTAGGCACAGATCTCAGTACTGGGGTGAATGTATGACATTGTTCTGCATTCTGTCCATCAATTGTTGTTTTTGCATTCGGCATTAGAGAAAGCACCTCTGTGCCTGTGTATGGCGGGGGAGGTAAGAACACCTTGCTTGCGGTGTCTGGGGCAGAAGTGTAGGTCGGGTCACCTCAAACACAGCCCAAAGTTCTAATAATGCCTTTCTTTTAGCCTTTTTCTGCCCTACGTACTTGTTCTGAATGTGTGTTCCATTATGTTGGTGTCAAAGGTTCCCACCTCTTGCCCGGGGAACACATGCGTCTTAGTGTGTGAATTCCATTCATGGCAATATTTATCTAGCTTCTATGTCTGTGCGGGGAACCTCGTTTGCATGTGGTTTAACAGCGACTACATGATGGACTGGGAACTTTCTAAGGGCTAGTACACTTCTGACTTAACAAGTCTTTAAAACAAATGTAAATACTACTCTGATCGTGGGGAAAATATGTACAAGGCATTATACCAGCAATAACTACTTTCACTATGAGCTCAGCTTAGGACAATGATGCATAAAACAAACTTTCACAATACATAAAACAATACATAGGGAAAATAACAACCTGTAAGAAAGTGCATTGGTTAACTCAAAAATGTTATGAACTGTACTTTTAACAGCGGAATAACAAGATGTAAACAAATGAAGAATTTTTCATACCCACATAGAATCATTAACTGGGCATAACATTTAACATAAAACACAGTTTGCAATAATTTTATCAGCACCATAATGTCAAGAAAAAATGCATCAAATGAAAACCACAATGAAAATAGAATAAAAAATGACAGAGGAAAAAATGATGACCTTGTCCAAAAAAACCTTAGCCCGCTACTAGCACATGCCGTTCAATGATGAGGGGAGGCTCTGCGCGGTAAACGGAAGTAAGTGAGCCTGAAAGTCTGTCAGTGTCGGCTCTGGGGACAAAGATAGCCACAATTTATATGGAGACAAAGGAGCGACCAAACACCACAGGCCCTACTTGGTCAAGTACAAGATGCACCTTACTTTCGAGGTCCAAATGGTTCCCTAACATCTGAATTGCACACTATTTCACACCCAGGAGTAATGCGTACCGGCTGTGTCATGCCCAGTGGTCCATGCGAATAACAACTCTCTCTTCTTTCAGATACTACCAGTGTTAAGAAACCGATAGCACTAAGAAAACTCCTTTGGACTAAAAATTAAAATTGAGATACTGGCTCTATATCACACCCAGAGCCTATGCGAACCCTCTATGTCATGCCCAGTAGTCCAAACGGCCCTGTATCACACCCAGAGACAAGCGTACCCTCTGTGTCTCGCCTAGTGGTCCAAGCGGTCCCTGTATCACACCCGGTCAAACATACCCCCCCAGGTCATGCCCAGTGGTCCAAGTGACTAATACAACTCTCACCGTTCCTAGCGTGCTGACTATAAAAGAAAGGTAATCTCCGTCCTATTTTTGCCATACGCCAAATGCTGGGACTGAGAATCAGATGTAGTCTCCTACACACTGACGGCTGCTTCAGGATGGACATCCGCCCTCGGATTCAGCAGAACTTCCAATCAATTGCTGTGCCTGCTCACTGTTCTTGTTGCACAGATGTGAACCTGTACGGGTGGGGTCCTGTTCCTTCGGCCGTAGTCGGGCTTGAAGAACCAATCTCTCCTGGCTGGCTCACCAAAATGTTGCTTGAATATGAATTTACCTTGAAAAAATTAAAGACAAGAGGCGTTTGCAAAACAGGAACAGTTGGTTTAATTAAACGCAGCGGCCGAGAGAGCAAGCAGCAGAGTCGGGGTCTGAAGACTGTCTCAAAACACATTGGTTTGGGTCGTATTTTTATACATTTCACAAAGTGTAACAAAGCAATTTGTGCATTATTTTTAGAACAGGAATCTGGGCCTAGTCACAGAGTCATAAATCTGATTAAGAAACGCAGGTGGGTCTCGACCCTGCATAGACACAATGCAGAGCTAGTGGGTACATGTCTAGATGTCCGACATGGGGAGTGTGTAATGTGTCTGATGTGTTCTGATCGGCTGAGTGTTCCTAACTTAGTGTGGCATCTGACTTTATGGTGTTTTAGGAACGCGCACCCCTCCGGCCACACATGTCTTATTTGGGGCAAATCTCCTGAAACCATTGTGGTGTCGCTGCCTATCTGTGGGATCGATCTGGGTTTTCCCTCTTTACACAAGGGTTATGTGTCCCCCCACTTGTGATCTGTCAAACAGTTGCTTCAGGCCTAGGTCGCAGGGCATACTTGACCACGTACTTCTGACTCAAGGTTGAGAGGGAGATCATATCGGGTGAATTCAACAACAGAGATGTGAATTTGGTATTAGACGTACATATATCATGGTGTATATCAACATCTTATTTATCAATATAAACAACATTTCCAAAGGGAAGGGATCCCATTGGGGTACCTTCCCCCTTGAGAATGTTAAGAAAATGTTTTTGGGGAGTAGTTAGTGGTCCATGGGGCCACTGTCCACTCTCAAACAAGCTTTAAAAAAATAAAGGTTTCTTTTTACATGCAGCATCGTTTTCCTTTAAGGAAAACTGGCTCCATTAAAAAAAAATACTTTATTTAAATGCTATCACAGATAGAATGGTCTGCTGGCCATTCAGAAAGTTGTCACAAATACTGTCTATTCCAAAGAGGAGATAAGAGGAGTGTTTAATCAGAAATGGTCTATTACTTTAACTGGTGAAAGACCAAAACGGTTATCAAAAGGATGTTGGACTTTGTAAGGAATACACCTGTTGATCACATGCTATACAGCACAGTGTTCACTCTTTATTGACCTTCATGGGCGTGTTGCCAAACTGGCCAGTGCTGCACCAGTCTGGCCCTATCCCCGTTCAGAAAGCTGAATCAACAGCTTGCACTACACTGACCTTCTAGTGAAAGAGGAGAAACCCAACATGTGCACAGAGTACTGACTCTTCAGGAAGAGAGTAAGAGTCACGTAGCAGACACCTGTGCACTGCATTGTCCCCTTAGCCAAAATGTCTCATTTGACATGTGTTTTAAATTAGTCCTTGATAGAGAGGAGAATTTACTGTACACTCTAAACTTATCCTGCATTCAGAAAGTAAAAGTAATTGTATGCAGGGGTGTATAGCAAGCCCCTGCAGCCCCTGCAAGGGGGGGGGGGCTAGCCCTTCAGTGCCCCCAAACCATTGAGGGGGCCCCCCATTGAGCCCAAGGCCAATGAACATCTGTGAGGTTTGGGATACTCAGGGGCCCCTCTGCACATTCTGCGAGGGTGGGGGGCATCAGAATGTGTTACGCCACTGATTCTCTGCACTATGTTGAACCTTCAGTCACAGATGGCTTGTCACTGTGTGCACTACCTTGACCCTTTAGTCAAACAGGATGATTCAGTCTTTTTTAAGCGCAGCAACTTAACAAAAAAACATACATAAATCATCTGAGATATATACATTCTTCGCAATACAAAAAAAAGGAACGGTAGAGAGAGACACAAATCAGAAAAACAAAAAATTCAGAGCCAAAACAGCAATAATACACCCGAATAGCGCTTACAGTAATTAACATTAATATTAAATAATGTATCCTCCTTATTCGGATACCCCTTCAAAAAGACCACGTAAGGAGAGGGAGTGGGGAGTCGGCCCAGTTAGCCACTACGTCACTAATTACTGCTGATTTTCCTTCCATCTATAGATGGGTCCCCAGATACGTTTGCCAAGCAGTCTCCCCCTTTTTCCCTTTCTCTCATAAATCCCCTTCTCAAGATTGTAGGTAGACAGCAGCCTGGCAAGCCATTGTTGGAACGTTGGAGCTGCTTTATCCAACCACGCTGTAGCAATACAGATACGGAGTACAGACATAGGGCCCAATTCCGATTCGGGCCGGAAATCTCTCCGACCGAGCCGGACCCGGAGAGATTTCCGACCGAATCGGACCCGTGCAGCCCGACCGAACGAGTACGATGCGCACGTATGCCATCGGACTCGAGTCGGTCGGACTCCCATTGAAGTCAATGGGAGCCTGTCGTACAACGCGTACGCGGGCTCCCATTGACTCAATGGGTGCGAGGCGGACATGGGCACCCCCTACAGCGTGTACGCGGCGAAGCGACTCGCGCCGTACACGCACATGTAGGGGGGACCCATGGGTCCCCCCTGTGTGCGACTCGCGCAGCTACGCGTACAGGGGGGTCCGACACGGACCCCCAAAGTACGGCTCCGACTGCTCTTTCGAGTCGGAGTGCGCGGCTCGGTCGGACTGCTCGCGGTGCGCATCGTACTTACCAGGCCGGGGAACGTCTCCATTGCGCGGTGCGAGTCGAGTCCGAGCGAGTCGGTCGGTGCGGTTAGACCCGGGTACGAGTCGGTCGGAGCGGTCGGGACGCCCGGACGAGTCGGTCGGCGATTTCGCATCGTACTCGCTCGCCCGGACGCGCGTACGAATCGGTCGGGCATTAGGGCTCCGAATCGGATCCGGTTAAGCCGAATCCGATTCAGAGCCCTACCGGCCGAGATCGGAATCGGCCCCATAGTCATGAAGAGAAAGCATTGTGATGGATCTTGCCTGTCCTCACTATTTATCCCCAACAAGATTATAGAATGAGTAAGACAAACTTTTATTTCTAAAGTTCTGTCCAAAAATAATTCTATCGACTTTTTCAAAGCTTGCAGCTGGGGACATGACGCGAACATATGTATTATTTCAGCGTCCACACTGTCGCATCGAGGACATCTAATTCACGTCTGCCCCCCCATTGCGCAAACCTTGCAGGGGTATAATACAAGGAGAAGATTGTTTTATACTGTTGAGCTTGAAGCCCTGCAGAGCATAATAAAGTTTGGCCTAATTCTAATGAGGCTTCAAAGTCATCATGATCTATGCCGAGTTTTTCTACCCATTTCTTCTCGTATTTTTCAAGATCATCATTTTTAAGTAGAGAAAGCTCAGCATATATCCTCCGAATAGTACAATCTTCCCCTCTAATAACATCCATAATTCCGTTTTTATCAAATCCACAAGGCCCCCCCTTCTTCCCACCTAGAAAGCTCCGAATTTGAAGATACTTAAAAAAAATTCTTTTGTTGATACCATAGCTATTCTGTATGTCTATAAACTGCCGGATTCCATGTGGTCCCATTAGATCACCCAATTTCCTGATTCCACACATTTCCCATTCCGCCATTGTAGCGTCTGCGAAGATTTCCCCAGGGAGAGTGGGGTTCCTAAATAGCTGAGTATAGCCATTTAGTCTACCAAGACCAGTTTTTTTACGAAATGCTGTCCAGATCTTATATGCAGCAATCAGGGTTTTAAACCTAGTTCTTTTAAAATAACTAGGCTCAGTAAACTTCAGAAGACAATTCTCCGCTTCTCCTCCGACCAAAATTGAGTACATATCAATTGACCCAGTCTTGACCTGCGGATCAGACGCATCTCCCCCGATTAGCCCACTCATATACTGAAAGGCTGCCGCCCAATAATACATTCTAAAATCGGGAACAGCCCATCCTCCCCTTGCCCTTGGCAAAGACATAAAACGTAGTGCCCTCCTAGTTTTTCCATGTGTCCAAATAAACCTATTGACTATGTGCTCCAGTGCTGAAAACCATTTTCTCTCGAATTCAAGTGGAATCGCCCTAAAAAGATATAACATTTTTGGTAGAAATACCATTTTCACCACATTGCAGCGCCCAACTAACGATAAATGCAGATTATGCATTCTATCAAAATCCTTTTTCGCTTTAGACATTATTGGCTCAATGTTTCTGTCCACAGTCTTTCCAAGATCTGCAGATATATTGATCCCTAAATAAACAGCTGAGTCGGTAACACGTATATCATCACACACAACCCCCGCATTCTTGACTATCTGAGTCTTAGACCTATTTAAGGCATACCCTGATACAAGGCCAAAGGTTTGAGCTTCCAGCTCTATCGCAGCTAGGGCGTTTCCTGGAAATGGAGTTACCAGTGCGATGTCATCTGCATACGCCAAGGTTTTATATTCTAGGCCATGAAATTTTATAGGAGCAATACCACCGTTTGTCTCCAGCTTCCGGATTAGGGGGTCAATATATATCGCAAAGAGCAATGGTGAGCATGGGCATCCCTGGCGTGTACCACGTTTGATTATTAAAGGTACCATATATCCACCATTAACTCTAAGTCGAGCTGTGGGATCTTTATACAAAGCCTGGACTGCTTTAACAAAACCCCCCCGATACCTGCCCACTTCATAGCTGCCCAGAGATAGTCCCAGGAGACCCGATCAAATGCCTTTTCTGCGTCCATTAGCATGACCGCCAAAGGTTCTCCTGAGACTTCAGCAGCATCCCTTCAGTGACAACCCTACGAACATGCTGCGTTGTTCCTCTCCCTGGGATGAAACCATGCTGACTGGGATTGACCATCTTGCCTATGACGTTACTGAGCCTTGTTGCCATAGTTTGGGAAAAAAAATTGCGTCACAGTTCATTAACGTTATTGGCCTGTATGACCCTGAATCTCTAGGTGGTTTCCCTTTTTTCAAAAAAATTACTATATCTGCCCCTGCCCATGAGCCTGGAACGGAGCTACCCGACTGGGCCTGATGAATTACTTCAATTAGATCGGGTCCGATTACCTCCACAAAAACTTTATAAAATTCTAGGGGGATCTGATCAGGTCCGGCTGCTTTGCCCGATGGAAGGCTACCCAAGGCTACATAAATCTCTTCGGCGGTCAATGGAGTTTCCAGCGCCTCCCTGTCTTCATCAGTAATTGATTGTGTGAAAATTTCGCTAAGATACCTTTGGATTTCCAAAGGGTCTTTCGCCTGTTCTTCATTATATAATTTGCCGTAAAAATGTCTAAATACCTCTCGGATCCCTTCTGGTTCGTTAACTATATTCCCATTTCCGTCCGCTATCTCCTTAATCTTCCCAATTGCTGTTTTCTGTCTCAGGCGCACCGCTAATGTATGCCCTACCCGTTCGCTAAGCTCGTAGCATAGCTCCTTTCTTGCCAGGAAAGTCGCAGCTGCCTTAGTGGCTATAGCCTCCTGAGCTTCAGATTTGACCAATGCCAATTTAAGCATAATATCATCCAGCGATACGCCCGGTCTGATTGCAGCATTCAGCTCCTCCTCTGTGTCAGTTACTGCCTGGCATAGCTTTTTCGCTTCCAGCACCTCTTGTTTCTGTCTATGCATACTATAGCTCAGCGTCTCCCCTCGTATCCCGGCTTTAAATGCATCCCAGGCTACCCCTGAGCTAGTACTTCCTCTATTATTGTCCCAGAAACCCACTATCCATTCCTTCATGTGTTGTACGTATCCCGGATCTTTCAGCAGCCCTCTCTCAAAAGTCCATACTCGCTCAGGTCTACCCCCCCTTGCAATATCGACTGTTAACACTATAGGGTTATGGTCAGAGATAATCCGGGGTAGCTTCTCGATCCGACACCTCGATACCAATTAAATAGATGCAAAAAAATAGTCTAGCCTAGCAGCCACCCTGTGCGGAGCCGAAAAATATGTGCTGCCTGGATCGTCAGGCTTCAATCGTGCCCACACATCCGCCAGCGAGTTATTCCGAGCTAAATTAGAGATTGCACGAAAAGTCCTTTTCTTCCGGCCCGCATACCGCTCCCCAGTCTCCGTCCAGAGTCCCCCCATCCCATTTATATTAAAATCTCCACACATAATGACTGGTGTCGGCCAGGAGGCTAATTCCGAGTCTAAAAATTCAAAGATATCAGGGTCCTCCTCGGTCGAACCATACACTGAGCAGATTATGAACATCTCACCCCTTATCATGCACTCCACCAAAACCCATCTACCCCACTGATCTTCCAACTTCCTTTTAACTGTTATATCGTCCCGTCGGGAGAGTATGGCGACCCCTCTAGTTTTAGTCCCCTGTTTAGTATTTGCAGTCAAATGGAAACCTAGCTGTGCCATTAAGCTGCTTCTTGTACCCTCTATATGCGTCTCTTGTAGGCATAGGAGATCCAAGCGCATTACTCTCAAGATTGCTGAAACCCGTTGTCTTTTAACCTGGTCATTCAATCCACACACATTGACTGAGGCAATTCGTATACTCATTAGTGAACATCAAGCATCCGACCATGCGATTTATCCTTCAAATTTATTTTCTGTTTTTTTATCTTTATTCTTAAGTTCTCTCTTTCTTTATTTTCTGTTGCTTCATTGCACATCTTATGTCTCCCCATGTGTCTCAGATGTCGTGCTGTGCTGTACCCTGCTCGTTCCCTCCCTACCCCCCACCACCCCACCCAGCCCTCAGACCCCCCCCAGACCTACCCCCTCCGCCCTCACGGGCAAATAGGTCAGAAATGACCTATGTGAGGTAGCTGAAGCCCATAGCTGAGTCGCGTCCCCACCCCTGTGCTCCCCTTACTCCCCCTGATAACACTCCTTTCAAGCTATTCATCCAGCCATCAAACAATTATGTAATCAATTAAGTCCCTAGTGCATATGTGAATGATAGAACATACTAAAACAGCAATCGACTTACAAATACAAATATCAAAATTGCATCAGCGCTATCAGACACCTCCACCTTTCCCCTTCTTCTCTTGCAGTTCAGTCATATATGCTTGTGCCTTGATCTCTGAGAAGAACATTCGGACTTGGCCCTTGGAGATTATTTTGAGCCGGGCAGGATACAGCAAATAGGCCTCACATCCCAGTCCCTGAAAAGGAGCTATCAGCTGTCTGAGTCTCCACCTCCTTTCGACAGTGGCATGGCAGAAATCTGGATGGGCAAAGAATGTGCTGCCCTCAAATGTTCGCCTAGCGTCTGATCTTGCCTTGTCGATAATTGCTTGCCTGAGAAGAAAATTGCCAACATACACTAAGATAGCCCTGGGCCTGTCTCCTTGCCTCGCAGCATGCCCTCTCCTTTGAGTCAGTGGGAACAGATGCGCCCTCTGTACCTCAGTCTCCCAATTCCATGAGGCCAAGTCAGGGAATACCCCCTTCAGTAGGATTAGAACAAAGGCCATTACATCCCCTCCTTCTATGCCTTCTGCCAATCCCAAGAGTCTGATGTTGTTCCTTCGCTGCCGATTCTCGAAATCTTCGGGCTTCCACTGAAAGTCCTCCGCTAGCTTCTCTTGCGTCTCCTTGAAAGCCTGCCATTTATTGACCTCATCCTCAAGTCTGCCAGTCCTCTCCTCTACATGGGTAACCCTGTCTGCCATGTCGTCATATAATTTATTTACCTTCCTTAATGAGCCCTGAAGTTTCTTAGTTGCTTGTTTCGCCCTTCGGCTCTCCAGTCTGGCCTCCCCTGCATCTGCTTTTGCGTGGTGTATACTAAATCCATTGAGGGAGTCTGAGCTGTGCTGTTTGAGCTGGTATGCCCACCGTGTTCAAACATTGCCCCATCATCCTGATAGAGCTGAGTGGTAGCTGAGTAATCCCACGCCAGCTTTCGAGCGATTGCTGTATCAGTTCTGGAAGGGCTCACTGTAGATTTAGATTTAGATTTTGACCTGTTTTTATGGAAGACAGCCCTTGGAGCAGCTGGTGCTTTTTGCACTGAAGAGGTCTCTGCAGAGTCCGAGCCATCAGAGAAATTGCCATCACTAGTGAGTGAAGAGTCTGAGTCATCGTTGAGGGAAAAAAAGCAATCCCCTTCTGGTGAGCCAGCAATTGTTTTAGAGTGGCTGGGCCCCTGTCTTTGCTCCACTATCTTCCCTGAGGATGCTTTCTCAAAGAGGGGCACTGTGAGGGGGATCGGCGCCTGATCACCACGTTTATCTTTACTCCCTTCAGTCACTTCCATATTGAGGCAAGAATCACTTACTGTCAGTTCCTTATTCGTAGTACAATCTGGTTCCTGTTCCCCCGGCAGATTCTGCTCACCCAGCTCATCCGTATTCTCATTGTTCGACTCCACTTGTCTGTCTGGGAGCCCAGCATGAGACGGCAACATTGTATCATCGCCGGGGAAAGTTTTGCCGATCTCCAGCTGTTCCACTGGTCCGGCGCTTACTGATTCTGCCGGTATTGCTGCTGAAAAAGATTCCATCAAAGTTGGCTGCCGGAGGCTACTTTCCCGAACCTTGCTGCCCCCTTCCTTGCCGGACTTCTGACTCAGGCCGTTGCTACCATTACCGCAATTGCCGCCATTACCACCACCAACGCCGCCGCTTTCTCCCGTTTTCTTCAATAGCGCTCTGCGAGACTGCGCTGGACCTCGCACAGTCGTGGCCAGAGATGCTGGGGCAGCTGGATCCTTCTGCGCATCCTTCAGGTCTTTCTGGTGCTTGTTCGTTCTCGGCGCCATCCTATTGCCAGCAATCACACACCGATAGAGGAGGTGGACTGCGTGGCCGATTTCCAGCGCTGTTAACTTCACGGATGCTGTCAGTTCCCGGCTCCAGTACCGCCGTAACTTGCAGTTAATCACCCAGCCGATCAGCCGCTCCAGGAGGTAAGGGTGATATAACATTTCGTCTCCGCATTTTCAACCTTTTTTCTGCATCGGGGGGGAGAGGGTTTCGCTGTGACTACTCACTACGGCCGGTCAGCGGCCATCTTGCCCCACCTCCAAACAGGATGATTCAACATGTGATCTACATCAGTCCTATAGTGAATGAAGAGAAATCACTGTTCACATTAGAATGAAATCAGGGAACAGAAGTCAATCCATGAACTACTCTACCCACAGAGAAAGGTAATTCTAAGTGTACACTACAGTCATCCACCAGTAAGGGAGGAGAAGTCAGTGTTGTCAATACACTGGCCTTTTTGTTGAACAGTGATGGACCGTATCTCAGGGGACTACAGAATTTAGGGGCAACAGTGCAATCCTTGTAACAAATATTGGGTATTGCCTCTTCTTCAGGGCCGAGAGAATTTATGGGCAACAGTGCAATCCTTGTAACATGTAATTCATATTGCCTCTGAAACTCCTGCAACTAGATAGTGTTAAAAGCTCTCTAAATTATCAAATAGATATTTTTTAGGCATTGACCTAAAGGGGTGGTGGTGTTTAACAGTCAAGATTTACCCTTTGAGTGTGATGGAGGTTTACAAGCTCAAACATCCTAAATTAAATACCTCTCAATGGCTACCCAGGAGAAGTGGCAGTCATATCAAAGTCTCCCCTAGGCTTTTTGGGTGAGTGGTGTAATCCACTTGATCAAGGGGTCAAGGAGTGGTAAGAGGTCTTTGGGCAGGGTTAGCAAAGGATTTTTACTGGTACCAAAGGGTATATCGGCCTCTTTGTCACCTGGCACACATGACAGCAGTGTCAGTTTTTATTCCTATGTCCCTCCACCCTCTTTAGTGACAGGTGCGTTTTTTTGTAGGTGGTTCCTTTTGTGTGGCATAGGTAGGCGGATTGGCACTGTTGATTAGAGTGTCTTTGACAGAGAGGTTCTGGGAGTTGTTCTTCTGTTGTTTTGCGCCACTAGTAGGACAGGTTCTGCAGGTAGCTGCAGGAAGGAAAGCAATGTCAAGAGTACATTTCAAGGTTTGGGAACACTACAGAGTGGGTGATTCCATCTAGCTAGGAGGGCTCTGGACAGATATTGAGGTTGCTGTATGATATGAGCAACATTAACAATACCAGGGCTATTTATGTAAGGAGAGTGGATGTTTGGGGGGGTTTGAATTTACAGAAGTTAAAGGGCAGCAATGTTAGGGAATTCACTTATTGCATTAGTGAAGTTTCATTAGGCAGGAAGGCTTCTGCCAAAGATTTGACAGTTTTTTACAGACCTGTTCTATTAAAGAGCCTTTTTCACTTAAAAAGTTGGATATCATTAGATAACTGCATTGTCCAAACAGTGTCATAGAAAAAATAAAGGTTGGATTTAGAGTTTTGCAGATGCAGGGTATCTGTCAAAATGCACCAGATGTCCACGTAAGCACAGCCCTGATCAGGTAACCACAAGTTTCTCAACTAGTTCCAAAGTCCTTGCCGTTTTCCAGTAAGGCTGGCATCAATTCTTTCCACTGAACTACAGGATTCTCCAGGACCTTTCCGCTGCTGGGTCTTTGCAGGTGAAGTAGGCAGGCTCTACCGAAGGTTGCAGGCACGACAGCAAACCAAAGACACTACTTGATCTGGGAGTCAGTTAGAAGACTCATTTAATTTGCTCCAGCAACACGTCCTTTCAGGCAAAAATTCAGGCAGAGATCAGAACAAAATGCCCTGTATTTCCTTTCCATGTGACTGAGGTATGATCCTTTTTGCTCTCCTGCAGGCTCATGTTCAAAGGTGTGTGGGTCCATTGTAGCTTCACAAAAACACAAGCAAGCATTTCATTAGAGGGTACCCCTTAACCAATCTATAGCCTGCCTTTATTATGTCTCACTCAAAATTTTACCTTAGAGTGATGTAAGCAAAAGTCTTTGAAAATGGTCTACTGGCCACAGAACTCACAAATCGTATCCTATCCAAACCAAAAGGACAAGGGGGCTTGTTGCATAGCAAAACCACCATTTGGGCGGTAAACTCAGTCTGGACTTAAAAATATGCTGTACTTCTTTGAAATACAGTGTAAGACAGCAGGTAGAAATTCCATAGTGAATCTTAGAGCAAGAGAATATGGCACGCCCTCCTATGGACAATAGGCGGAATGTCGGTGGCTGCTTCATGCCTTGTTGATGTGTGCCAACTGAATCCATTAATCCTTTAAATGCCTTCCTGATGATACAATTTCATTGAAGTCAGGAACATCAGATAGTTCCCAGAGAAATCACCTGTATCCTCTAATGAGTAAGGATTCAGTCTATTTGTGCAACCAACAATTAATAAATCTTTGGATTATCAATAACAATAACTTTACTTCTGATTGAGATATTCACGTTCAAATTGTAGTGTTTCTGCTTTCCGTAACTTCCAAAAACAAAAATAGTGATGAATGAATGCTTAAATTAATCTCTGCAACTGGTAATTTCTCAGGACTGAGCTTCAGTCCGTAGTTTTGTTTTTTGTTCACTGCGGCACTACATACAGACACCAACCTTATGAAAATAAGTTTTGCCCCTGCCCCAATAAAGACACTCTCACTGTCCTATTTCTGCTCGAACCTCTCATTGCCCCCGTTCTGCCCGAATCTCACACTGTCACTTTTCTGCCTGAACCTGTCCCTTTCTGCTTGAACCTCTCACTGTCCCCGCTCTGCCCGAATCTCTCACTGTCCTATTTCTGCCTGACCCTCTCACAGTCTCCGTTGTGCCCGTATCTCTCACTGTCCCATTTCTGCCTCAACCTCTCATTGCCCCCGTTCTGCCCGAATCTCACGCTGTCACTTTTCTGCCTGAACCTGTCCCTTTCCCCTTTCTGCTTGAACCTCTCACTGTCCCCGCTCTGCCCGAAGCTCTCACTGTCCTATTTCTGCTCGAACCTCTCATTACCCCTGTTCTGCCCGAATCTCACACTGTCACTTTTCTGCCTGAACCTGTCACTTTCCCCTTTCTGTTTGAACCTCTCATTGTCCCCGCTCTCCCCTAACCTGTCACTGTCCTATTTCTGCCCGAACCTCTGATTGCCCCCGTTCTGCCGAAACCTATCACTGTCCCTTGTCTGCCTGAACCTGTGACTCCCTCCTTTTGGCCTGAACTTCTTCCTGTCTCTGCTCTGCCCGAACCTGTCACTGTCCTGTTACATACAATTCTACCTTCATCATTTGTGCGCCTGTTAACTCGCATTGCCTCGCCTCATAGTGTTTGGAAGCCTCTCTTTGCCCCTCGCCCATGCCCGCCTGTGCCTCTCCCTGCCCCTCCACGTGCTTATAATAGTCGCCTTTGCCTCTTATGTTCACACTGCCTATAGCATCCGCTCTCTGGCTATGCCGCCGGGTGTGTGCCCTCTCCCAGCTCCCACAACCGCATGCCCACTGAACTCATGGCTTGTACCCCTCACTGTGCACACGCTCTAGAATGCCCATGTGCCCATTGCCCCTCACTGTCTGTGTCTCTCTGTTTGTCATTGCCCTCTGCTCCACCTGCTTGCACCAGTGGTTGCGCCCCATGACCCCTCTGTGTGCAGCTCCACCCAGACCACAGTCAGTTTCTGACTGAACCTCCCAATGCCAACGTTCTGCCCGAACCTCTCACTTTCCCCTTTCTGCCTGACCCTCTCACAGTCTCCGTTCTGCCCGTACTTCTCACTGTCCCATTTCTGCCTGAACTTCTCATTGCCCCCACTCTGCCCGAATCTCACACTGTCACTTTTCTGCCTGAACCTGTCCCTTTCCCCTTTCTGCTTGAACCTCTCACTGTCCCCGCTCTGCCCGAATCTCTCACTGTCCTATTTCTGCTCGAACCTCTCATTGCCCCTGTTCTGCCCGAATCTCACACTGTCATAGTGAGTAGTACATCCCATGTGACGTTTCTTCTAATGCTCTCTATCAAATGTCGATGTGTTTAGAAATGTATACTTGCCCTAATACCCCGACGATCACAGAATAACAATTCATGAGAACTGAGTCGTATGATAAGCGTGACATGTAGAAGTAGTACAGACGTATGAATTAGAATCCCGCTACACAAACATAAATTGTGTTAAATGGTGAACAATGTGTGTTCGTGCTTCATTCGTAAGCATAGCCAATAGGTCTCGCCTTTGGGACCTTATAAGTGTTTAGCCATGCAGCACATTTTCCTGGCTTAAACTTGCGTAAATGCGAGAACTATTGCATTGATACCAATGAGTGATACCAAAACGCAACAGTATCTCCCCAAAAACTACTGTTTTATCTTGCCACTGCTCCCTCTCTGCTGTTGACGTACCTCCTGTCGCACGTCAGTCACATCTTGTATTTAGCACCATCATCGGAAAGCTGCAATGCTACACACTTATAAGGTCCCAAAGGCGAGACCTATTGGCTATGCCAATGCTTGTTCTTACTGGCAACCAGTGCAGGGACTTCAATGAAGGGGCCGATGGGGAACCAGGCCGGAGGTTGAGGACAAGCCTGGCTGCTGTATTTTGAACTACCTGAAGTTTAGCCACAAGCGTCTCATTTGCTGCAGCCAGTAAAGCGTTCCTGTAATTTAATCAGCTCACTACCAGAGCTTGGACTAAAGTTCTTCTGGCCGAGATCGGAAGGTAGGGAAATATTCTACGTAGAAGATGCATATTGTGGTAGCACAAACCAGTGGTAGCCAGTATATGGTCTTTCATACAGAGGGCTTGGTCAGTTTTTATGTCAAGTTTCTTCACGGAATGTTTGAGAATCGGGACTGATCCGAGTTGAGGGGGCCGCCATTTATTTGACCACAGTGTGGTGGCTTTGCCAAACAACAAGATCTCGGTCTTGTCTACATTCAATTGTCGATAGTTGTCCGTCATCCAACTCGAGATGGCTAGAAGTCCCTTAGCAAAGCGAGTTTTGGATATGGCCAGATCAGAATCAAAAGTGAAGGTCAGCTGAGTATTGTCCGCGTAGGATATTATTCCAAAACCAAAAAGCTCAATGATCTTATCAAGGGGTGCCATATAAATGCTAAACAAGGTAAGGCTCAGGCATGAGCCCTGTGGTACACCATTGTCCAGTCGCGTCTTACAGGAGGTGGAAGGGCCAAGAGTGGTCGTTTGAAATTTGTTGTCCAAAAAATTGCGTAGCCATCTAAGAGCTGTCCCATGAACGCCTATCGTGCACAGCCTCTTCAACAGCCTGGAGTGAGATACATTATCAAAGGCTGTGGAAAAATCCAACAGCACTAGCAGAGAACGAGTTCTTGCGTCCAATGAGAGTCTCAAAGTGTCAGTGACCGCCAGGAGGGCCGTGCTATGGCCGGGTCTAAAGCCAGACTGCGAAGAGTCTAGGATTTTACTCTCTTCAAGATAGGCTTTTAATTACTTGTTGATTAGTCCTTCTAACATTCTTCCCAGAAGGTGCAGCAAGGAAATGGAGCTGTAATTAGATAAGGTGCAGTGGCATAACTAGCCCTATGGCCACCTGAGGCGGTCCCTGCTTTTGCCGCCCCGCTGCATCCCCATTGAAGAGCGGGGGGGTGCTTGCGAGATTCGGCTGCAATTGCCACCCCGCACCGGCCGCAATGCAGAGAGGGGGGAGGCCACCGCCCCTAAAACTCGTGCCGCCCGGGGCAGACCGTCCCCCTCTAGCTACGCCACTGATAAGATGTTTGGTTCTAGGTTAGCTTTTTTTTAGGATAGGTAGGACATGCACAGCTTTTCATTCAGAGGGAATGATACTCGTATCCAGTGTAAGGTTAAATATAGATTGAAAGGCCAGAGCAAGCTGCCTAGATAGTAAGGCCAAGACTCTGGGTGGGCAGATATCAAGGGCGGAACCCGATTTCACTGAGCTCAGAGACCTCTGGACCTCCTCCAAAGAGAATGGTTTAAACCGATTTAGTGTGGGTGTCCTGTCTGCTCCCTTTTCAGCCACACTGGTAGTATCACTAGTGTCTCTAGTGGGCTGAGTCTTAAAATTTGAGTAGATCTGAGAGATTTTCTCCTGAAAAAAAGTGGCAAGGGTGTCACACAGTTCCTGTGACACTAGGGAGGCCTGCAAACACGCCTGGGGGCTTGTGAATTCCCAAATAATTTTGAAGAGCACTTTAGGGGCATTTCCGGCTTGTTCAATTTGTTTAGTGACAAAATGCATGTGCATGGATTTAATATTTAGATGATATCTAGCCAGAGCTAATTTGTAAGCATCTTTGTCTGGCGTATTATGAGTTCTACGCCATCTTCTCTCTAGATTTTTCTGTTTTTAGCTCAGTTGTATACCAAGAAGCAGAGGAATGCAATTTTGTGGCGCTCATGTTTTTGACAGGCACAGTTTTGTCTAGAACCTCCGTTAGAGCTGTATTAAAATTTCTTAACGCTACATTAACATCTGAGATGCTTGATTGAAAATCAGGCTGAAACAACTTGCTAAGAGAGTCCGGTGAGAGTAAGTGCCAGGCCCTTCTTGTGGTTCTATCCGTTCTTCTACTATCCATCATGTTGGATGTTTGGGAAGATTGGAATTGAAAGGGGATTAAAAAATGGTCGGTCCAAATTAGAGGCAAAGGTGGTTCGCATATGACTGCCTCATTATTTGTAAAGAGCAAATTCAGCATGTGGCCCACTTGGTGAGCAGGGCCAATGATTAGTTGGTGCAAACCTAGTGTTTCTATGTCTGCCATGAGCTGAACCTCCTCTGAGTCAGCAAGATCTTCTCCATGGTAGGTAAAATCACCCAGGAGAAGAAAGGTTTTTGCGGCTAAGACCTGAGTCGCTTTTTCTTCTACCAAGCGTTGACTAAAACCCTTCTTAGTCCCTGGCAGGTGATATAACAGAGCTCCTTTCCAGCATTCTGTGGTGGATAGAATTATTTTAAAAATGCCTAGTTCCAGCGAGTCGGTAATAGAGGTGTTAATCCATGAGACTTGGAGTGTGTTTTTATAGACTACGGAGATGCCCCCTCCCTTTTTCAAATCTCGGTCAAGCCTTATTAGTTGATAATTGTTTGGAATGGCTAGAGTGATGGCCGGGAGGTTTGTGGCATCTAGCCATGTTTCTGTAAGAAAACACATGTCCAGGGACAAAGAAGTGGTTATGTCTCTTAATTGCGTGCGGTTCTTGGCTAACGATCTCAAATTACAGAGAAAGCTTTTTATCCCGGTTTTAGTGTGGTTCAGGTAAGAAGCATGGCTTAGGGTAATGGATGATAAAGTGGTAAGTGGGTTTGCAGAGTAGATTTTACTACTCCTTAGGTTGCCTTTCGGAGTGCCAAGGTTGGGTTTTCCACGTGTAGAGCTCTATGACTGGTAATCGCATTGAAAATGACAGTGGAGGCAGGCTATCAGGCCCACCCGGATTCTAGGAAAGCTGTTAGTGCAGAGCAATTGACGTGGGTCATTTAATCTGTATGACGGCTTTAACTGACGGAGGGAAGCAGGTGAGTAAGATACTCGTTTAAGTAAATTTACTTTTTCCCCTGACGGACCAGGGGTCCTGGCTCCAGGCGACGTCCAAGCACGAATGGGCTTACCTTAGGCACGCCTTCGGCCCACCAGCAGTGAGTCATTGGCTGTTTTTTAGCCGGGATAACTAGCAGGCTAACTATGAAGTCGTGCAAGGAACCGGAATAGGGTCAGATGTAATACTTTCTCCGCTACAAACAGTCTAATGACTGCGGTGGACCGGTAAGCGGCAGCACAATTTAAAAGCAACATAAAAGTGAGTTTGTTTAAAAATAGCAATGTCACCAGGAGAAATCAAGCTACATGATTTAGAAGCTTTGCATTACACATTCTAACGACACAGAATGTTGCCTGTATTGCTTATTAGATCAGACTCAATCTGGGTTCAAAAGTGTCACAGCACGTACTCGGCTTTGATAGCCACCAAGACTTATATCAGGTGTATGGTTGATAAGGGAGGTTCTGCGGTTCTCATACTACTTGATTTGTCCATAGCATTTGATATTATCAGCCTCTCCATGCTAGTGGCCCATCTGACCCATTTAGGGATTAAAAACAAAGCTTTACACTCAGTGAAATCATTTCTAAAAGGAAGATTCCAGGCGGTAATCTGCAACCAATTTTGCTCCAAACCCTTTTCCCTGTCTTGTGGGGTGCCACAAGGATCTTCATTAAGTCATACTTTACTTAATCTACATGTATTTTCTTTAGCCACTTTAATTAGATCCTTTTGCCTATCAGTTTACTCTTATTCTGATGACACTCAAATAGTTGTACAATTTCAGAGGATGTTCAGACAACAGCTGTGAACTTTCAAAACTGTGTGTTAGTGAGTGGATGACAAGAAACTGCCTGAAGTTAAATGCAGAGAATACATAGATTATCTTTTGTGGTAACCATTCTAATGTATGGTCTACTGCCTGGTGGCCTGAAGAACGAGGTACAACCCCAGTTCTAGTTAGGACAGCTAGGAACTTGGGGGTGATTTTTGATAACTCTCTGACTTTCACTAAGCAAGTAATGTAATGTAAAAGACATTTCTAAAGTGCACTATTACTCTAAGGAGTGTTCTGACGCTCTGCACCTCCAGTGAGATGTAGCTGAGAGAAGCCACATCAATCTTACTTAAAAAGCCAAGTTTTTAGTTTCTTCTGGAACTGGGGTGTAGATGAAATGCACCTTAACTCCAAAGAGAGTTTATTCCAAAGTGAAGGTCCCAAAAATTAAAAGGACCTGCTCCCCATTCTGGACCATCGAATCCTAGGGATTTTGGCCAGAAAGAGGTTAGCTGAGCACTAACACCCAGAAGAAGCATAAAAGATAATCCGTGCTCTGAGGTACCCAGCGCCAGGCTGATGAAGAGCCCTGTGGACCAGTAGCAAGATCTTGACAAGAATCCTCTTCCCAGTAGGAAGCCAATGCAGCTCTTTAAGGTAGGGGGATACATGAGTTCTCAGTGGCAAGCCAAGAAGTGTGTGAGCTGCTGGATTTTGAACCACCTGCAACTTATTGATCAGGTAATCAGGCAGGCCCAAATACAGTGCATTGCCGTAGTCAAGCCTAGATGTTATCAAAGCCTGTACTACCAGTTTCCAAGCAGAGAGAGACAGAAAATGGAGGAACTTCCTAAGCACCCATAGCAGACCAAAACAGGTCCCTACTACTGCATTAACCATTGACAGAAAAGAAAGCTCACTCACCATCAAACCTAATGCCCAGATTTTTGACAGAGCTAGTGTGGCTTAATAGAGGGGGTGCACCCTCTGCCAGAAAGACTACTATGCTCGTCTGATCTTATACCAAAAAAAAGTAGCTCAGTTTTGCCCGCATTACACTTGAGCTAGTGGTGACATAGATTTTGATTTTTTCACCAGCAAACCCTTCCTCCCTACCCCAGGAAAAAAGAAAGTGGGTGTCATCCACATACGAAATAATGTTTGCTCCCAGAGTCTCTGCCAATAATGCAAGAGAAGTGAGATATATATTGAATAATGTAGGGCTCAAAGCTGAACCCTGTGGCACTCCCACCTGCAGATCACAAGATCTAGGCGCAAAAGGCAGACACCAGACCTCTTGACCTCTTCCTTCCAGACAACAAGCCAGACATTTCCACGCCTGCCCTCTAATTCTAGAGGCCCTGGAGACATGCCAGGAGCGTGGTTGGGGTATCGTGTTGAATGCTGCTGACAGATCCAGCATAATCAGCACAACCCTGCCCCCAACCACCTCTTCTAGCGCTGTCTCCGTACTACAACTGGGGTGGAAACCAGACTGACTTGGATGCAATAAATTATTACTTTTCAAGTAATGGGACAGCTGCTGGTTGACATGCTTCTCCAAAACTTGTGAGAGGGACGGAAGCCGAGAAATAGGCCTGTAGTTAGATGGATCCATAGAATCCACCTGGGGTTTCGTCAGCAGAGGCACGATTTTAGCCTGTTTCCAGGCACTGGGAACTGTGGCTGAAGAGAGCAGGGCATTTAGGAGATTATTAGCCAATGGGTTAATAACATCTGCTCCTAAATCCTTGTGGTGCATGGATCCGAGGGAGAGCCCGACTTAAGACTACGTTTGCTAATAGTGATCTTTCCAAAGAGATCAGATCGAACCTAAACAATGATCATATATTTGGCAAGGCTGCTGATTGTCCCCCATAATCACCTACTCATGCATAGAATGGGAGAGACTAGCTTGAATACTTGCAATCTTATTCTGGAAGTAGTGAGCCTGTTGTCCACACCGTTCCAAGGGAGGGCACCTGCCGTCCTACACAGGACTCTGGGGACATAAAGGTTTCCACTATTTAAAAAATGTCTCTCGACTTGTTACCAGCATTTTTAATTCTGTCCTCAAAATAGGAATTTTTTTGCCATTTTGACCTCTTAATAAAAAAAAATTAAAGCCACTTTGTACCTGACTTTAGCAGTTGGGCTATATGATACCCTCCACTGTCTTTCTAGATGTTTACACTAACTCTTAACCACTTTGAGGGAGTCTGTGTACCAGGGACAGGAAGGCTTGGCTCGGCACAACTGTCATGACAATTCAGGTGCCAGATCACAAGTAGTGGAGCCAATGCAGTTATCCAAGAAGCCAGCATCAGTGACCACATCAACTTAAAGTGCAGGCACTCTCTCCTCCAATGCCCTGCAAAGGGCCTCTACCTGAATTTTATGAAATGCTCTCGACACCCGAGACACTAACTCCGCTTGTGGTTGATTCCTCCCAACACAGTACCACCAAAATTTAATCATATAGTGGTCCGACCAAACAAATGGCGTGGGAGTGTCCACTTCCAGTGGTACAGTCGAAAATATCTGATCCAGAACATGACCAGCTTGATGTGTAGGCTTGAACACCATTTGGGTCAAAGCCAATAAAGGAATACTCTCCCAAAGGGAGATTACCTCTTTCTCCCCAATCTTCTCCATATGAAGATTAAAGTCGCACAGGAAAATAAAGTGGGAGTATCTCAAGGCCAGAGGGGACAAAGCACTGTATAAGGAGTTGAGGAAAGAACCTGCTGGGCCCAGAGATCTATACACTAATGCTCCCGCCAAAGATTGATTAGGGGAGATTGTGAGGCAGAATCCAGGAGCCTCTGCTCCTTTGAGACCCACTATAGGTATTAGTGTACAATTAAAATTGTCCCTGAAAATCAAAGCCACTCCCCCTCCTCTAACACTCAAGTGATCCTCTCTACATATTTTATAGCCCTTTGGAATTTCTAAGCAAATTGCAGGGCCAGAAGATTCGGCTAACCAGGTTTTAGGTAAAAATAATACATCCAGATTCTCCTCACATAACAGCTCACAGATGATATCAGCGTGTTTGTGAAGGGAACGAGAATTGATCAAGGCTGCAGGAAAGCCAGAAGTCTTACTATGCTCAGACCTAGGCAGTGAAATTACATTTTTGCAAGGGCCCAGAAGATTATTGTGAAAACCGCATTGTGCACACATATGATTGGTTGACACAGAAGAATCTAAGACCAAAGGCATACATATCCATGTGAGAGCTAACCTTAGCAGTTGTAACAGACTATAAGTAAGCTGTGATTTACTTTCTTGGCTGACCAGGGCATAATTGCTGGCGCTGGGCGCTTCCGAGTCACGGACATGCGCAGATGGGCTTGCATTTGGCCCGCCGGTGGTGCGTCTGCGCCGCGTCGTGCCTTAAATGCATATGAGCCTCGGGAAGCTAGAGCGCGCACTCACCAAAAGAATGGCGCCTCTAGCTTTCCCAATCAAGGAAAAAGGCCAAAATGTGGAAGATAGTGCAAATGTAAATTTTAGCTGCTCCCTCCTCCCGATAAAATATTTGTGAAAATCATGCACGTGTACTGCCCAAATTCATACACATTTCATCAATTATGGCGCTAAAAACAGAAGTTTAACAGTTAAAATCCTCCTCTCCCCCACCTTAGTGAGCTCTGTCATCTACTTGCACACTCATATTAAGAATGCTCAGGAAAATGTTCCCTTACATCCGAATGCAGTCTCGTAAATCAGTGGTGTCTACCTTAATTTTGTCAAGATTGGACTATTACGATGCCCTTTATTTAGGCATTAATTCTACTAAGGTAAAGAGATTACAAGTAATCTAAAATGCAGCAGCCTGCTTGATTTTAGATATACCTAAATACCAATCGGTTGCAACCACATTAGACAATCCGCCTTGGTTGCTGGTCAGGAAAAGATCCATATTTAAATCTTTATGCATAGCACATAAAGCTCTGCACGGGATAGGGCCAAATATCTGGAGGCCAAATTCTAGCGACATTTACCAAAAAGGGTGTTAAGATCAGCCTCCAGGAAAAACATGACAGTGCAGAAAGTTAGGAGATGTCAATGGGGTGGAAGATCCTTTAGGCATGTAGGGCCTTATTTACAAGGAATTAACGCAGCGCGGTGCCGCAATCCACTCGGCTGCACCGCGCTGCGTTAATTCCGAAGAACAAGGATGAGTCATATCTAAAACGATATGACGGATCCCTTTTCTCTCCCCTGCACTGGTGTATAATTAGCTGCCATGCGCCGACGCAGGACCGCTAGCACCATAGTGCAAGGGTGCCTGCATTGAGGGGAATGCAGCACACATAGAAAGAGGAAAAAACGAAGAGAAATGTAAAGATTTCTCTATGTTGTGCCTCGCTACACCATCCCCTGGGGTGGCGTAGCATTTGGCGCATTTCCAGGTTTACGAATTCTCGTAAATCTGGAAATGCGGCAGAATACATGGGTGTTGCGTGGGAACACCCACAGCAACATCCATGTCACGCCCCTTTCACACAAAGTGTAACGTGAGAAGGGCCCATATTTACAAGGACACAAAAAGCCACGCATGGTGGCTTTTCATGACCTTGTAAATATAGGGCAGCAGGTTGCGCTGCCAGTGCACCACAAAATGTAACGCACCAGAGGTGCAAGGGGCTTGTAAATAAGCCCGGTAACTGCTACATTTTGGAATACATTACCCCGAGACATACAGGATATTGCTGACCGCTTTTCCTTTAGGAAACAAGTGAAAAAGTGGTTGTTTTAACTGAGGGTCTAACCCTTGCTCTCTGCGATCGGGAGGGAAGTTTTTTTTATTGTGGCAGCGCCAAGATGTCTTTGGGTATTCGATATAAATTGTAATATTATTATTATTATTATTTATGATTATTACCTCTAAAAAGGCAAGGAGCATATGTGTTGCTTTTTGACAGACTTTCTGCATATGCCAAACTCAAAATCAAGCCTAAAAACGTTTATTCACTATTAGGTTCAACAGTGTAGTAAACAGGCAACAGCGATCACAGTTAAATACCTCACTGCCCAGAACAGGGATTGTCTGGCTTCACTTACCCAATAGCATCTCAGCAGTCTAGGTGCTTGATGTAGTACCTGAAGGAGCAGTGCAGTATGTTCTGTGTGCATTTCAGTTCAGATTTGCTTGGTCTTCATTGGGAACAAGAAAATGCTGTTGGTTCAACTGGAAAGTCCAGGTCTTGTCTCAAGAAAGGGTGAGACATTAGAGCTGGTAACGTGGTTGCTTCTGATATGATTTGTCAGCCTCAGGTGTGGACTGCTAACACATGTTACAGTGTAGTGATACAACCTTTGCAGAAGGGGTTGTTGGTGGGGTCCAGCAGCAGGAGAAGTGTAGGGGCAACACACCCACAAAAAGAACAATGGCGGAGGAAGCGTGCCTTAGAAAACACACCAAACATTGGCGTTTCACCCTTCAAGCTCTTGTTCTTTTGAGGCTCTTGAGCTCTTCCCTTTCTCTTTGTGGTCAGAGATGCCACTGCAGTTGATTTCTCTCCTAGAGTAAACATTGAGAGAGCCGGGGAGTGAGGATGTCAGTCTTAAAGCAATGCCTCGGTCACTCTGCATAGTGGCAATAGAACTCTAGTCATAGATAGACTTCTCAACACACGTAGCAGGTCATGAAGGCGGGCTCAAAGCAGCTAAGCTGTAATGATTGTTGTGATTAGGCAAGGCTGGTTCTGAGCTCACAGGGTGGTCGCCATTCTCCTCGAGTCAATGCAACTGAGAACTTTTTTCCTCACTCCTAGAGTCTGCCCTTGCTGATTATAGAAGGATAGCAATACAGCATTGCCCATGGCTGAACCTTTTTCTCTGTGCTGCAGTAGTGCTGGAACGGCTTTCAGAGTGGCATTGCTGCCATTAATGTTACATCATTAAAGTTATGGAAATTGTGAAAAATCCAAGCGTCACACTAAGAGCAAGTGTAGTAAATGAACCATGCCTGTTCAGCAGGAGAGTGGTAAGGGTGTGGTATGTAGCTGATGGTGCATTCTGGAGTTACAAAAAAGTGCTCCATTTATGCTTTCCTAACTGCTGACATATTTTGAATAATTTATAGAATTCATTTTCAGGTATTTAAATTTTATTGTGTTAGAAAAACATTGCCATCCTACAACGTTTCATTTCACATTCCCTGTACCCTGTACACTTTATAAAATGCTCCTTGTGAGAAAATGGGGTTTTGTTGCAGTACCCCCCATTTTTTGCCTGGCTTTTGATGCAACTTTGACTGAAGTGTACTGGGACCCTGCTGTTCAGGTTCCCAGGACCAGTGTTCTTTCCCTAAAACTGTACCACAATTGACACTTCAGACTCCCCTATAAGACCCTAGTAAATGGTACCTTGATACCTAGGGCATGGGGAATGAAGTGGGTATCCTACGAACCCCTCACCAAGGCCTTGCCACTGCAGCTTGCCTGCCCTAGTGCAGTGAAAACGACAAAGTTGACATGGCACACTGCCTGTGTGCCATGCCAACCAGCACTGCCTAAGATATAGGTAAGTCAACCCTATAGCAGGCCTTACAAGTCCTAAGGCAGGGTGCACTATATCTCAGGTGTGGATGAGCAGATATGCCCATACAATATTTAAGTCGATTCCTTAATATTGTAATTGCCAAAGAAGCCATAGAGAGTACATGTGCTGGAAACTCGACAACTCAAGTTCCACAGCACCATGATGGCTTCACTGAACACAGGAGTGTTTGGTACCAAACAACTCCTTTCAATAAACCCACACTGATGCCAGTGTTGGATTTATTGAAGCATGTACCCAGAGGGCACCTCAGAGGTGCCCCCTGAAAACCTACCAGCCCTGGTGTGGTCGCTGACTGGCTTTGGGCAGCCTGCCACCACCAGACATGTTTCCCTGGGTCGGGAGCCTCTGCTCTCTGGGGCCAGAAACAAAGCACATCCTGGGCAGAGGTGTCAAGAGGAAAGCTTCAAGGCCTGCCGCCTTTGTAATGCAACCCCATGCCTCTGCTGCTAGCAGCAGATGACAGCCCCTGGTTCAAACCCCCGCTTTGGGCAGGAGAACCGGTGGGAAACCCTAGTAAGAATAGGAGGTATGCCCTCCTTCACCAGCTCCACCCCTCAGTTGGAGGAGGCAAAGTAAAGCACACTTTTCAGTGAGCACCATTTTGGGACTTATCCAATCAGGGCTAGGGCTATGCCCCACTCCCACAGGAGCGTGGCATAATAGTGGGTGTAGACACCTCAGGTAAGGAACCCATTGGTCCCTACCTGCTACTCCCCTGTAACGCCCCTAAATTTAGTATTTAGGTGGCTTCCTCAGACCCTGAAATCAGTTCCTCGTGACCTAAGAAGAGAGAGGACAAAGAAGACACCGTGCAGAGAAGACTGACGATGCCCACTGACTTGGCCCCAGTCCTACCGGCCTGTCTGCAGCTTTAAGGACACTGCAAAGAAAGCAACACCTGTCCTGCAGTCAGCGACCTCCAAAACCCCTGGGAGGACTCCCTGCCTTCGAAAAAGACCAGAACTCCCAAGGACAATGGACCTGTCCCCAAGAAACCAAGACAAAGGACTCTGGTGCCCTCCGGAACCGCGATCCCTGACCACTCTGCACCCGATGCCTCCAGCCTAAGTCCAGGTGGACCACCGGTCCAGCAAAGGTCCAGCACTGGCTGACTCCTCCTGGACTCCAAGAGGACACCTGCAGTGTCAATCCAAAGGATCCTCCCAACCGCGACCGGCTCTGGTAAGAGAAACCCGATGTCAAAGGACACCCCTGCACCCGAAGCCCCTGGGCCTTGGAGAGCTTGATTGACGGTGTCCCTGCGGCACATAGCATTCCAACTTACTTCTGCTATTGCTGGTGTTCTTCGTGCAGCCTCCAGTTCGACGTCTGCAGCCTGTTTCCAAAACTGATTTCCTCCATTGACTTGCATTGTACGCCCAACACCGTGTTTGCACCCTGCACCCGACCGCCCCTGTGTCGCTTGTGGTGTAGTGTTTGTGCTTACCTGAACCTTGCCCTCTGCTGACCCTGAACCCAGAAGACTGGAATTGTAAGTTGTGTACTTCAATCAATCAATCATGGGTTTGTTGAGCGCGACTACTCACCCGTAAGGGTCTCAAGGCGCTGGGGTGGAGGGGAGGTGCAGGATCCAGTCCATCAAGGAGGAGGTCTATCGAAGAGCCATGTTTTGAGGTTTCTCGTGAAGATGGGGAGTGATGTCGTCTGTCTGAGGTGGAGCGGTAGGGCGTTCCAGGCTCTGGCCACGAGGAAGGAGAAGGAGCGGCCTCCCGATCTGGACTTCCTGGTGTGGGGGACCACGGCGTGGGAGAGCTGGGCTGATCGTAGGGTCCTTTGGGGTGCGTGGAATTCGAGTCGGCTGTTCAGGTATGCTGGTCCGGTGTTGTGGAGGGCTTTGTGTGCATGGGTGAGAATCTTGAAGGTGATTCTAGCCTCGATGGGGAGCCAGTGGAGTGTGCGCAGGTGCTAGGAGATGTGGCAGTGTCTTGGCAGGTTGAGGATTAGTCTTGCGGTGGCATACTGGATGTATTGTAGCTTGCAGGTGAGGTTTTTGTTGATTCCGGCATAGAGTGCGTTGCCGTAGTCAAGTCTGCCGGTGACGAGGGTGTGAGTGACGGTCTTTCTGTGTTCGAGGGGGATCCATTTGAAGGTCTTGCATAGGAGGCGGAGGGTGTGGAAGCAGGAGGATGCGACAGAGTTGATCTGGTGGTCCATTTTGAGTTCGGAGTCCAGGATGATTCCGAGGTTGCGTGCGTGGTCCGTGGGGGTGGGTGGGCTTCCAAGGGCGAGGGGCCACCAGGTGTCGTTCCAGGCGTCGGGGTGTGGGCCCATGATGAGTACTTCTGTTTTGTCAGTGTTGAGTTGTAGGCAGCTGCTTTTCATCCATTTGGCGACTGCTTCCATGCCTTCTTGAAAGTTGTGTTTGGCTGCGTTGGGTTCGTTGGATAGGGAGAGGATGTGTTGGGTGTCGTCTGCGTATGAAACAATGTTGACTCCGTGGTTTCTGACGATGGGGGCGAGCAGAGCCATGTAGATGTTGAACAGCGTGGGGCTGAGGGAGGATCCCTGGGGTCCGAGAGGAGCCAGCTCCCTAGTTAGCTGCAAAACCGCATTATTGTTTTCCTCCCATAGGTTAACATTGCAAAGATTGACAATTGCACTGTGTCCACTTTTGAAACTGAGAATTATTTTTAGCTAAAAACAAACTTACCTTTTTGTGAAGATCTTCGTCTTAAAATAAATCTTGCAAGAAGCTTATTTTTATAAAATTGGTGTGGATCTCCTTTTTGAGTCGTGTGTCATTTTTTGGTCATTGTGTGCAAACAAATGTTTTACACTCCTCTGTGTTAGGCTGCTTGCCCCCACTACCACAAATAGAGCACTTTCGGTTTGCATTGAAGCCAATAAACGTCTGGAGGAACCACTTAGTGGTATACCATATATAGAGCAAGCTTCCTACACTCTTACTTTGCAGTCAGAGAAAAAAAAGTAATCACCAATCTCCATGTTAAAAGAATAAGCAGCAATTTGACAGAAGACATAGCCTGACATTTGACCTCTGTCTTTAAAAGCACAGCAAATGTGACAAGATAAAAACAACATTTAAAGGCTTCCTTATTGCTCAGTCCCCTTCTGAACTCCAGCATGGTTATTTTGCGGGGTCTGCAGCACCCCCCAAGTCCCTACTTCGAGCGCCTATATGCCATGTTGGTGTATATAACTTTATAAAAGTCAGATCATGCACAGTTTATTAGTTGGTAAGGCCGGAATATATTCAGTGTTTTTGGTAGCTGGTACCAGGCTATCACTGATACTCAGCACTTCAGAATATGGAGGAAGCCAACCAAATCCAAGTGCATCCTTTTGTGGTTCATTCATGTAGCCCAGTAATCTGAGCTCCCCATACAAAATGGGGACTGGCACAGATCACATCTTTGTACCATGTAAGAGTACTAGCCACTCTCTTGGCCTCTGCTACTTGGAGGCAACACGCTGAACTATTTTAACTTGCTGCAGCCCTGGGTGTAAATATAATGAGCCTCTCTCTCTACTCTCCTGAATAATTTGCTCATCATGTTCAGGGAAGGGGATGGGAATGAGCAGTAAAGGGACATGCAGAGAGACAAAGGGGCTACAAGCAAAGTCTACAACTTTCTCAGTTGTATGCCACAACCACATACATTCATGCCACACCCAGGGGCATCCCAACCCCTCAACTGCAGGCAAACATACCATACACATATATCTCATACTTGGTGGATGTGACAGATTCTTGTCATGACATACTGCACATATTTACCAGGGAGGACATTTACTTGTCACCAACAGACAGTCATGACCCGCCTCAACATAAAGCCAATATACAGCTATATTGGAAGGAGTTTCACATTGAGTGAGATCTGTCTCTCTAGAGCTGAATTCACTGCTGACAAGAATACTTTTTACCAAATCATGTAGAGCACCTCTCAGGAGACACATGCCACTTGCAGGAATCCACATCAAGTAAGGCGGAAGTGACAACATCAGGAACACAGTGACACAAGTTTACCACTAAGGGACTTTCAAGCCAGCAAATAGAAATCAGTATGCACACTACACAGACTCCTCAGTCAGAAAGAAGAAACCAGGGTCCATACCACACTGAACACCAGTGGGTGATAACTTAATGTGTGAACTGCGTTGATCCTTCATTTAAAGGTGATAAGTCACTGTGTGCACTCTGTTGACTCCTCAATCAAAAGGACGGGACGAACCAGTGCACTAGAGTAAGCTCTAATCTGAGAGCCAAGAAAGTTTCTTGCTGGATTTTGACCTTCTGGTATACAGCTGAGGTGTAACCTAGAATTGAATTGCACTCATAAAGATTGAGAGATATGGCTTGTAAAACGAGAACATGATATTCATTCTTTTGAGCCCTGTGATCTTTGAAATAAAGAAATTAACTCTCTACAATCTGAGAGAAGAGTCAACATTTATATTTCACCACATCGAATTAATCTTTATTTCGGCGCAAAGGCCATAAAAGAGAAAATTAAGAGCACAATACATAAATATATATAAAAATAAATAAAACATTGGTACAAAAACTCCAGAACATAGGGCAGTCGAGCCAAACTTGATGAAGAGTTTTACATTCTTATATTCATACAAATGATAAAGCCAATTAGACATGGAACATTACATACAAAACCATGTTAATAAGACGAAAAACAGTATCAGCTAAAAAGTAGGCTAAAAAGAAGCAGCCCTGGATAAAACATAGACCATTAACTTGAAATATTGTTCTCTCTAAGCCTCTACATACTCATTAAAAATCGAGAGACTGGGAACACAATGCAATGACTGGTATCACTTCTTAGATTTCTAGATGTTGTCCTTAAATTCCTAGTTCCCAGAGTAAAACTCACTTCGTTCTAATAACTTGGTAGTTTGGGCAGAAAAAACTATGTTCTCAACCGTTTCAGCCACCTGTGGACAGAATGGGCAGAACCTATCGCTATCGCTAGTGAAACCATTCCATTTAGTGGTGAAGGTGCAAACGGGCAAAATCCCCAAGCAGAATTTAATATATAAAGACTTAGCATGGGGAGGTTCAATCTCATCCAGGTATTCTTCCGAGGAATAATCTGCCTTAAACTCAGTGAGAGAACCAGCCCTAAGGGAACACAAGGTTAAATTGTCAATTTTTTGTCAATAGGCACCTTATAGCTCTGTTATAGAAACCAAACCAGCATCTGCAGGGGAAAGCCACAAATTCTTGACCCAGTTGATCTTTCATTGTCTGAAGCCATGCAATCTTACGGGCCCCAGGCTGCCTGGTGCGTCCTCTAAGTCCATACGAAATGGTGTGAGCTCTGCAGTTACCCAAAGTCTCCGTCAATACACAAGCAGTCTTAACCCAACTATGTTGTTAATGCGTCTAAGGCCATAATCTAGGCGAAGGGGGAGAAGCGTGGTACTGACAGGTAGACTGCAAAGATTCCTCACAAAATGATTTTCTATAACTTCTAGGGACCTAGAGTCTTGAAAGCCCAAACGTTCCACACCATACAAGGTAGCTCCTAAAGCCAAATTTTTTATAGATTTCTAGGGCTGGGGTCACCGGTCGAAAAAGGGAGCACGGTGGGCCCTCAAGATACCCCCACAGTGCAGCTCTAGCTTGAGTCCATGTACCCAAATGTGAGATGACTAATCAAATCGCTCTTTGAGCGCAACCCCAAGATAATTGTACACCTGGACTCTTTCCAGGGCCACCCTATTGAGTGTCGGATTTGCATGGAGGCTGGGCAGGGGTTAAAAAGTATATATTTTGTCTTGCTGAGGTTGATCTCCAGCCCCAACTGTTTGCAGAGTGACCCAAAACAATCCAAAAGATTCTAGATTCCCAAAGGGAATTTAGATAACAGGAGGGTATCGCCTGAAAACAGTAGGGCGGGGATCTTGACCCTGGCAAGATGAGGGGCATCTCCTTTGCATTCCTCAAGCTAAGACACCAAATCATTGATATATAAGAGAAAAAGAGTAGAAGCTAACACACACCCCTGCTTTACTCCCCGATTGACTGTGATGAGGTCTGTCAATTCACCCTGTGGCCCACATCTAACCTGGTCATAATTATTCGTATGCAATCTAATTAAAACTATATAAGATACACGGGGACCCCCATCTCTGACAATACCTTCCACAGTAAGTTTCTGGGGACTAAATCAAGAGCGGACCGAAGATCCACAAAAATAACATAAAGTACACCACCTCCCAGGTGAACTTGTTTCCAATATAACAATTGCAAGCAGAAGATCTGGTCGATAGTTCATATGCCATCCCTAAAACCAGCCTCCAGAGGAGTTAGCAGATTGGTGTCTGACATCCACTCACTTAACCTATTCAAAATAATCCGACTAAACAGTTTTTGTGAACTGTCACGGAGGCTGATCAGTCTGTAGTTTGAGGGTAGGGATCTAGAGCCCTTTTTCTAGATTAGGATTATCTTCGCCCCTGCCCAAGTAAGCGGAATAGGGGCACCATTCATTATACCATGAAAGTACAGTGAAAAATAGAGGCACCATACATCTCTCTGAGACTTGAAAAGATCACCTGGCACCTTATCTAACCCTGGGGCTTTTTTGGTATAGTCCTGTCCAGGGCATTAGAGATCCCAATGCCTGAAATACTATGGTCTATTTGCGTCATTGGTTCAGTAGAATGTTCAGCCCTAAAGTCAGGGGGAAGTTGGTACTCACCACCCTGGTGGTCTGAGTTTTTAAGTCAGCCTGAAGCAATCCCTGTTCGACAACTCCAGAATATAAATGGGAGAAGTGCTCACCCCATGCAGCCGTGGAGATGTTACTGTCAGAGTCCTTATTGGCGATAATACGCCAAAAGGAGCAATAGTCCTTACATTGGATGGCACTCAACATCGATTCCCATTTCGAGCGTTCCCAAATTCTTTTCGCATTAATGATTGAATCTTTGTACAATGACCTAGCCCTCTTTATAGCATCTCTGGACCCAGATTTATTGGAACGGGAAAGGGCGCGCCTAGCCAGTCTGTAGCATTTGGTATACCAAGGGGCCTCTTTCTTCCTTTTGGGAATGAGTTTGCATTCTACCAAGAATATGTTCCTTATTGAGGCAAACACGTGGTTATGAATTTCGCTCAGTCTTAAATGTGAATCTGAGTCGTCCAAAGTCCTAACTTCAGAAACAACAGTATCCAAACCTACCAACACCACCTCAAACACTTTTCCAAAGGCTACTTCTGAACCTGCCAGGGAGCTCCACTTAAGCCTAGGCCGATTATTGGTAGAGACCAACCTTCGGTCAAAAGGCGCAAAGAAAATATTCAAGAGTGTGTTACCCAATGTGCCCAGCATCAACCCCAGGGTGTTATGATCACTATCCTACCTGGGGATTACTGCCATGTCAACCATGGATTGCCTTAGCCTAATATCAAATAAGATATAATAGATTTAGTTCTCCTGTTACAGGCCCGTAGGTCTTATTGTATGTGAAAGAGTTTAGCTAAAGCCCAGCTGAAGACCACCTCTTAACCGGGGAGTGTTAGACCACAAACTCCCCACACTTGATCCTCATAACCAATAGGGTCCTCTTGGAGAACAGAAACGGCTCAAATTTCCAATTAAAATCGCCGGCCACTATTTTAAAAGCATCTGCAGGAAAGTTGGCCATATGAGCTCCAATTAAGTCTATTATATGTATTTCAATGCCTTTGTCCCCATGCCCACAGTACACATTATATAAGGAGTAACCCCTACCTGAAGGAAAAGAAAGGGAAACACACTGTGCATCAGCACTACCCTATGCAATCTCCATGGACGTACAGCAAAGAGTGGTTTTAATCCAAACACACATCCCTCTCAAAGGCCTGCCCCTCCCTGAAGTGGAAGCAGCCAGGGAGAAATTGATAAACCCTGCTCCATACTGTGGGGCAACCGATCAAGTCTCCTGGAACAAGCAGATATCAAATGAATCTATGAAAAGACCCCAATTGGGACACTCAAGTTTGGACACCAAGCCAGCAACATTCCAGGAGACTATCTTAGTAAGGGAGGGCAAAGTTGGGACTGAGTTGCCCAGAGCGTGTAACTCCGGAGCTACAGGAGGAGGCCTGACACCACTAAAAGAAGAGATACACTCTGAAGGGGAGGGAGGGTCAGAGCATGAAGGAATAATAGTAATAGTAGGAGATGGTCTCGCCAGGACAAGGGGGAGATTAGGAACCACTTATCATTTTGGATGTTGACCTGGTGTTCAATCACTTGGCCTTGAGTACCTACCTAACTGCTCTGTTTAACCACAGGCTGATAATTCTTTCTCAATATCGTATGACTTTACATGTCAAAAATATTCTGATGTATCTGCTTAACATAAATAAAATACATTATATATGGTTTATACATTTATTTCCTCGGCAGTCCGATTACAACATTTATTAGGGAAATGAATAATTTTATACTGTTTGGTGATGAAGTTTATATTTTTTAGTCTGCACAATGCACTTTATTCTTAATTTTGTGGTTTAGATGTGCCTTCATTGAGCCAATATGATGTTTACCTACTATTGGTAATCCTTGGTGGGCCCAATGAAATTTATATATATTGCATATTGCCCCATTTTTTATTGATTTTATTGAGACTCAATGAGCTAATTTGAATTTGAACTCTAGCAGCAATATATAACGGACATCTGAGGTGTCCTTAATAAGAATTCATTAATGCTTGCATTTTGGCACTTTGTTTCTTGATTTCTTTTAACTCTATTGTGACTCGTTTTACATATATATAGTATTTATTGATTATTTTATCTGCATGTTTGATATACTCCTTTATGGTTATGAAAAACCGAATAAAGAATGTTTGACTGACAGACAGACATTATATATGGGATAAAGTATCCCCTGTCGTACATGATAAGGATATTGCAAGTCACTGAGAAAGTCTGTGATCATATAGAGAAATTAATCCGATGGTTGAGTTACTGTATGAGGTCATAGAACTCCCAGGGGACTGGCAATATCCTTATAGTGTACAGCAGAGTGTACTTTATTCCCTATAATACATGGGCACGCCATCACCTTTCCCATAAACCACTTAAATCCTTGGTGCTTCGTTCTTTCCTATGAAAGAGATTGCATCATTACGTCAGGTGCGTCACAAGTAACCTGTAATAAAGACATTTTTGACAGGTTCTCATACTGAATCCCATTCACTATTTACAAATAATCTACGATTGTGCATTATTTGTCTTCTACAATGATGCACATATTTTACAAGCTATTTTTCAAGACATCAACAACTTTATTAGCATCCCAAGGTGGACACTGTGGACATGAGGAGCTGCCTAAAAAGTCATGCTTTCAAACATTGATGTTTGCTTGTTGTTAGTGCACCATCAAGCTTTTTTGATCCTCAACTCCTCTAAAAGGCGAGGTCTCGGAATGCAAACAAATATTGAAAGTATGCTTTGGTGGCAGTTTACATTTCTTTGCCACCTTATGCAGGAATATCTTTGTTACGGAGATGGAATAAAAATAAGTATCAGCATACCTTAGCTAAATAGAGGAATCTAACATTCCTATAATGGTGGAATTTGTGGAGTGTGAGAAAAAAGCTGTATTTCACAGAACATAAAAATTGTATATTTATTAAGGGAAGTGTTTATGAAAGACAGTGCTTGGAGTATAAATTTAAGTAAACACTGCTGACTCGACACTCCTCACTTGGGCGTAGTATGTTCCCTGACTTTTCTCCATAGTGTTGTAGCCGGTGGCACTCTAATGTATACACTTGTCAAAAGTAGGTGGAACATACCGTAATGGCAGAGTGCATAAGTCAACAGGTGCGGTAAATCCACACCTGTATGTTGTTGCCCAATAGCAGTCACTGTTTGGAAATGGCATGGTAATGGCAGGGACACACCGCACAGTACGTGTAAATGGGAATGCAGTTGTATCTCTCTGCGATTACTATCCCAAACGTGATCAGACCCTTATGGAAGGCTGCTACCAAAACTTTAAGATGTAGTCAAATTCATAGTTCAGCATGCCAGCCAAAGAATGCATTGACTCTAGCGTAAATATTCAACCTGCCCTGAATCGCCAAAGTGGCTGCTTTGAATAGAGCATCTGTGGAAAAAAATCTCTGGCTCACGTTTCAGCTGAGTCTGTAAAGGATTTATTGCAAAACAAAATGAATCAATAGGTTATGAGAGAGAGAATGTTTATTGTACGGTTAATAAAAACCTGAACAAACAGACAAATAGATTAAAAGCATTCAGCATGCAAAGTTAAAATGTCCTATGAGTACAAGCAAGTATGAGTTCGACACAAAAGGATTGAGCCTAGCCATTGTTGAAACGGAAGAACGGGATTTGCTGCTTATTTGATTGCTAAAAGGCAATGTACAAAATTGCAGAAGCAAGACAGACAATACCAAGCCCGTTTAAGGCACAAAAAGATTCAACTAAGTCATTGTTAAAAAGGAAGAACAGGATCTGCAGTTTATATGATTGCTAAAAGGCAATGAAAAAATTGCAAAAGCAGCATAGACAATACCAAGCCAGATTAAGGCACACAGTCCAACAGAATTTTGAAATGTAACATGTGTCTCAAGACATTTTTGCAAGCACAGACCAGCCCGATGTAAAGCAAGAAGTATCAGGTTGTATGGGTGTTAAACTTTTTAAAGAACATAGTGCAATGTGAAAGACAAATAGAAGAGGTGCTTAAACTGCCACACTTGATATCAGCTTGTTTGCAGCACAGATAGAGTTAATATCGTCCAGTTTGGCAGCAGCAATCTGCAGAAACGTAACAGTTTTAACGTTTAATGAGTTCACAGGCTTCAGACTGGCTATTACTGCCGGTAGGTACGAACTCCTAGGCGAACGAAGTCAGTGCGGAGAAGGATTTTCCTTTGCTCCAGCAAAAAAAGGGCAAGTGCATAGGATATGGATTAAAGTTTCTTTTTCCTGGCCGCAGAGAAGGCATTTAATATTGTGGGGATCTGAGCGACGCCATGTTGGAAAGTGAGCTCGGAGCTTCCACGCACCCATTCTTAATGTCACTAACCTGGCCTTAATCCACAGAGGATATGTGCACGAAATGTAGTTCTGCTGCTTGCTGGAGGAGTAGAAGTTCATTACTGACCATGCATGGTAGCGCTTGCTCAGTGCAGCCATTTCCTTCAGTTTGGAGACTTTTTTTGCTGTGGTTGCCTTTAGGTTTTTTGAAGACCTGGTGAGAGAGATGCTTGCCCCAGAACTCGGTGATTGAAAATTATTTTAGTTTGTCTTCGAGGTGTTGCCTGTAGGACGAATTTGGACCGGCGTGCTCTAATTCTTTCCAGATTAGGCCATGCATAGAGTTTTGCGGTACAGGCCTAAGCCTGCGACAGACGTTTAAAATGCAGCTGCCTCTGGCCCAGTGCTCTTTTATGATGCTAAACTCAAGTCTTACTTGCACTGGTGACGCTGTCTTTGGTAGGCGGAGAACCGCTTTGTAAATTCTGGTGATAAGTTTATCTGTCATGAAAGCCTCCCTGCCCAGGGTCATTTCGCTCCACTAAGTCAATGCGGGGATGACCTTTGCTTTCATCACCTGGAGAAGGGGGTCAAGACTTGGTCCTAGCAGGTTCTGAGCGACAGATGAGAAAGCAAACATTAAGCTGGAGCCTTTGCTGTTCAGATGCCTAAAGTGAGATTTGAATGACCCTTTACTATCTAGATGAACGTCCAAATATTTGTAATCGCTGCTGTGATGGACCCAGGTGCCATAGAGCTGCTACCTGCCATGTCAGATTGGTTTAGGTCTGAATGTAACCGTCAAGGTTTTTGTTTGATTTCCAGCCCGTTCCTGGTGGTATAATCATGTAAGATGGATAGTTGCAGCTGAAGGCCAACCTTTGTCTGGCTAAAGAGCATGAGATCGTCTGCGTATAGCAGGAGGGTCATGCGTTGACTCCCAGTTTGGGCGGGTGACAGTTTGCTGTGCGAGGAGCTTTGACATATCAGCAATATATAACTTGAAGAGCAAGGGAGTAAGCACGCATCCTTGCTTCAGCCCAGATTTTGTGTGGATCTTCATTGAGATCCAGGAGCCATCTCCTAATTTGACCCCCTCACCCAGGTGTTAGTATACAGTTGCTCAATTGATCTCAACAAGGCGGCTGGCAGGCCCCAGACCAGCAGTTTGCGCCATAAGGGGCCCCTTGGTATGCTGCTGAAAGTAGCTTTAAAGTCCACAAAGCAGGAGTAAAGCACTCGTTTGTTTCTGAGGGCTTTCTAGCGTATGAGGGCCAGCGTCATCAAATTTGAGGTAGTATCACATTTTTCCCTGAAGCCACATTGATTTATTGGAATGACCTGGCATTCCTCTGCCCAGGCTCTTAGATCATCAAGAAGCAGACTGACGTAGAGCTTAGCGTCATTATCAATTGAGGCAATGAGTCGGTAATGGCAAGGATCGGATTTCGTGCCCCCTTTAAAGATTGGCTGGATAATGGAGCCTCCCTAGTAATCCGGAATGCTATTAGTTGCCAAGCAGTATTCAAACAAGGGAGTTAGCGCCTTGATCCAAAATGCTGAGTCAGATGTAAAGAAAGCTGTGGGTAGTCCATTTGGACCAGGCGCCTCAACTTTCCACAGCCCCACCAGTTTCGAGAGGCAACGTTTCTCTATTTGAATATGTGTATAGCAGTCGATGAGTGATTCATCGATAAGCGTATTCGTTACAGGCATTTTTGCAGCTTCCAGAACATCGAAGGGATCGCTTGGCGAGCAATGGGGAAGTTGTTTGGCCGAACACTCAGCGTCTGGCAAGAACTGTGTTGTCAGAAATGAGACCCAAACAGGTTCTGGAATGTTCACATAGGTGCCCCTCTTACTTCCGATTGTAACTTGATTAATTGTTGACCAAATTTGTTTTGTGTTCTTTCCCTTGCTGGCAAACAGCAGTCGGGTCCAGAAATCATCATTTCTTTGCTTTTTGGATAGCCAGATTGATTTCCTGAAAAGGGACCTTGATTGACTTAGATTGGATTTTGCGGTTGGGGAGGAGGGCCGTTGGACAAGAATTTGCATATTGTGGTTGAATTCACCTTTCAAAACCTTCTGGGATTCTGTCAGTTTGAGTTTAGATTTAGAAGAAGAATAGCATGGCTTTGCACATAAAGGAAAATTGGCTTGAGATTTCCGAAGAATCTGATTGGTGAAGAGCGTCCACTGTCTAATGGGAGAGTTTCTTCAGTCGATGGATGCATTGTATTGAGCTCTCACCCATGACAGAGATTCCTGACTGGTATCTTTGTCCCATTTTAGCCATTTTAGCTTTTCTGTGCACACTACAGTGCTGGTGGAAGGAGTGGCTTCCAGTTTCAATGGGCAGACAGAGAAATAGATGTGTTGCGGTCTATGGTCACTATCAAAGTGGGCCCCTAGAGAGAAGTTGTTGATGTGTTTAAAAAATCCGACTGTACCTAGGGTAAAGTCAATGTAGGAGGTGAATTTCCCCGCAGCTCTTGTCCAGCCGGGTGGTGTATCGCAGCTGAAGCGCCCATTGAGGAGCCTGAGGCCTAAGGGATCACACTCTGTCAGGAAAAACTCTGCCAGTTTGCTCCTACAAGTTGCCACAGATAGGTTTTGAGCTGGGATGTCACACACAATGTCCAAGTTGATAACCTCACGATCTATCGACCCCCCGAACAGGTTGGTATTAAAGTCGCCAGATAGCAAAATATTTACTGTCGAAAATTTTAGCTTAAGTTCTGTTAGAATGGACACTAAAGTCCCTAAATTTCTTCTTCTTCCCCGAGTTGGCGCGGTTAATGTAGATGGTAATACCAGCAGCGGCCCGTGCAGGTAAGAGCGGTGGGGCCGGGTGGGGGGGTTTCGACAGACGACAATGAGGGGAAATTGATTATTTATTTAATTTTCCCTCCTGGTCGTCTGTTGACTCCCCCCCTAACCTGGCCCCACCGCCCCACTGCTCTTTACTGCACAGGCCGCACCTGGTTAATAATCAGAAGCGAGTACCTTTTGTTAGTGTGGAGTATGCTGAGATGGACTGCTTGAGCTCATGGTACTTTCAGAGCGATCTCCTCCACCGAAGAGTGCAGCGATGTTGAAATGTAAATAGCTCGGCCTCCCATTGCCAGACCATGTCTATTGGTTTTGATGTCAGCTTTCTGATACTCAACATAGCCAGGTAGAAGGACTGTAATTTGATCCCAAGTTTCTTGTAGTAAGAGAAGATCAAAGTCACTCCAAAACGTTACAACTTCATTGTATTCCAACTTTTGCGTACGACTGTGAGTATACCATGAGCATAGGCTAAGTCTAGCCCTGGCTGGCCATTGGTTGGCATGGCTTATGTTACTTTGTCACAGTGAATTATTTTCCTGAATGGCATTTGGCAGCCAGTTCAAGTTGGTTCGGAGGATTTCAGTATGCCTGGGTCCATTTGCTCCGTGTGCACTTATTGCTCCCGGCCAGCCAATCTGGGAAGCCGTACGTATTAATGGGATGTGGATTTTAAGGCCTTGAGCTCCTTGTGTGTTTTTTAGAATGGAGTAAGTGGGAGGGGTGGACTGGCGAGAGAGCACAGTTGGATATCCTTTAACCTTCACTCTTTCGACCTTTATACCACAGCCTTCCGAAGCTTCAGGTTTCACCAGAATTGATTTAACTCATGACTGGGGAAGCAAATGTGACCTAAGTGGGTTCTGATTCTTGCTTCCCTCTAGGCTCTAAGAACTCAATCTCAGAAATATCAGCAGATTTTATGTGGTGTAGATAAGGGATCGATTGAAGCAGGAGAATAATATTACCCCTGTTTAGAATATCGTGGCCCCTCTTGATTGATATTCAGGTATAAGAACCAGCTGATTAAGCCTGAGAGAGTCAGACGGGCAATTGGGGGAGGGGGAGGGGTCCCATATGCTCGGTATCATAGGAGGAGAGTGGTGGGGTGAAAAATTGATCTGACGAACTTTACTTAGGGGTGCTCTTATGGACAGTTTAGAGCTGGATTTCTGAGAAATGTCAGGATTGTTATGGTTCTCTGTGAGTGCTTGTCCCCTAGTTAGCGTGTTGTTAAGATTGTTTAGGCATTCTGAGTGCGATGGGACTCTTGGTGATGCCTGAGATAGCTCTTCTTGGGTGCCTTGGGTGATTAATGGGACTTGTCCCTGCCTATTGTCAGATGCTGGATACCGATTGGTATCTAGGCTACAAACCAAAGTCCTGGGCACACGTTTTGCGAATATATGATGAAAGTTCATTCAATTATGTGCACTTGAAGAAATGTCATCGAAGTCCAAAATGAGTAAGTTCTTTGTCTTTATTCTTTATTACACCGAAAAGCAACCAGCCAACACGTGTTTCGTCACACTGGGAGATAGTCCCGCGACTTCTTCAGGGCTGTACTTAGCAATATGGAGTCTTTATAATCGCTCCGCCGGTGATAATTCCGACCCGGCTGCTTATTGGAAGAAAGTTTGTTGTTTCCGTGAGTTATAAAATGATGAGTAATCAGAGGAAGCGCCCAAATAGTGGTGCTCCTGTGTCTGCCCGTGCCGCGAGTATTAAGGAGGGTGAGTAGACCACTACGATACTGGATCTCTAGCGAGTGCGCTGAGTCCTCCCGTGGTGATGGTACCGTTCTCTGTTCCGGATGCGATTGGTATCTAGGCTGTCTTCTGCTTCGGAAGAAGCTTGAGGGACTTTGTGTTCCAGCAGTGCAGCTTCCGGCGCCAAGGTGTCCATGGAAGATTCGCTAATCAGCGCTGCTGGGTCCGAAGGATGTGTGGTTTCATTGCATTTGTCTTTAATAAATATGGGGTATCACAACCCTTGCCTTACTGTAGTAGACACCCTGTGGATCTTGTTCTGTTGTTTCCTTAGCCGTTCACGAGATCGTTTGCTTAGCTTTGGAGAGGATGTTTCGCTAGGCTGGTGTGATGATACGATGGGCTGCAGAGGAGACTGCGGTAAAGCTACAGGTCTAATCCTGGGTGGTGGAGCAGTGGTTGTTACTGCATTCGTTGCTGGGGCTTTAGGTGGGCCCTTTTGTGCAGTTTGTGTCCTACCAGGACTCAGAATGGTATGCTGTGGATCACACTCCGTTACAGCTCCGTTACAGCCTCTCTCCCCTATTGGAGCCTATCAGAGGGCTGTGGATATATGAAATCATATTCTGTACCTTGGTTTTATCCCAGCAGTGTCATGTGTTGTAATAGACGGGTACCATCGGCAATACCACTTTTTAAGGTTAGCTCACGTTTTAATGTTAACTTTTAAATGTTGGGGAGAGAATGTGGCCTTACCGCTAGGGCGGTCGACATCGGAGGTGGGGAACCGTTCGAGTCTCCGCAGGAACGCTCAACATCCTGTGATTCCGGGAAAATCACTTTATCTCCTCGTGCCCAACAAAAATGAACATGTCCCTCTGTAACGAAACTGGTGCGCATGTAAAGCGCTCTGATACCTTCGAGTCTAGTTCACGGTATAGAAAACTCCACAACAAAAACATAAATGAATACCCTGCACCACTGAAGTTCAAATTTCAAAGGATGTAACATTTTTTCAGATGTCTGCCCCTGCACTCCGTCTTCAGCACAATAACAGCACCATGAACAATGGGGTTTCACAAACTTGTAAGGAGATAACATTGGTGCCCCGCACCATTAACGGCCTCTTTTCTCACCATTAACGGCCTCTTTTCTCACCATTAACGGCCTCTTTTCTCACCAGCGCAGGAAGAAAGGACTTCAGTAAAAATTCTCTGTTGCCTTCTGAGGAAACTCATACACCCACAATGTTGCCCTCATTCTGCCAAAGACATTCAGTTTTCAGTGCTGTACCCAATTCCTCTTTTATTCACTCCTTAATTCTTTCATTCCCTGAACTGCTGCACCAGCAGAAAAAGCCTGAGCCACTCACCGTTCCTTCGCAGCAAGGGCCATAAAGCATGTTTACTTTTGTGTATTACCTTTTGCAAGTTCTATCACTATTCTGCGCAAACCGGAGACTTGTGCATGGCAAGTATAAACCCACACACTTTTTTTTCTGCTTCGTATCATTTTCCAGCCGCGGCCGATAACTATCAGAACTAACTGCTTTTAATGAAGGCACCCATTTGCTTTGTGAGACTGTCCTTCAATTGTTCTAATTGCCTCCTCTGACCGTCAGAGGCAATTGGAACAATTAAAGGACAGTCACACAAAGCAAATGTGCGCCTTCATCAAAAGCAGTTCTGAATTACCTTCGGGTCGCGTTCCCACTCTAAACACTAACACTCTTTGAAGTGCAGAGTGACTCTGCGCTTCAAAGAGTGTTAGTGTTTATAGAGGGAGAACGCAGACTGGTGCAGAAAATGTTTCTCACTCTGAAGCTACAGGTCCTGCCACGCGTGATGCACCTCTGAGAAGCATACACACTGAGTGCCAGCACTAGGCCTAGCTTCAAAAACATAACGATAGAAATGTTTCTGATGCTAGGCCCTGCTGGCACACAGCGTGTATATTGCTCAGAGGTGCGTGGCACTGGCAGGGCCTAACTTCAGAAACATTTCTATCTACATGTTGTTATATGACATCCCTTTATTAATGTAATAACTGCACTTTCACAATTGCTTTATTAACCTTCTTGCTTCTCAAATTTGCTTGAAAATGCACCATTTACCCACTCTTTTTTCAAAATTTTCTCGGGGGGACAACCCCCCCGAACCCACCTTAGGGTGTTCGGGATCGCTCCCTGCGCTCGCTCACCACGGTGCACTCCGACAGAAATTTTACGCCCCACCACTTTCAAATGTCACCAGCCACCACTGTTGGAGTGTTTTGAAAATATAGAACTCATTAAGGAAGATGATTTGTGAAAGAGCATGCACAGAATATGAATGGAAGGATACACTCTGAATACCCATCACAGACTCCAAATTCCACACTAATGTCATGGAGATCGAGCGTGGTACTTTGAATTCCAGATGCAACGTTAGCCCCCCACAATTACTGTGCCAATTGCCATCGTTAGCGAGCTGAAAACAGTGTGTAACGAGGTCCGCTACTTATAATAATTTAAAGGTGGTGGGTAGATTGTAAATGAAGGGTATAATTATAACTTTAGAATTTTTTATGTTTGTGTATTTTTAACTTGGTTTTTATAGGGAAAATACGTTTTCCTAACTATAACTAAGCTTTAACCTTTGTTTTTTTGATTGGATTTCAGTTTGTTTTACAATTTTTAATAAAAATATGTTTCAATCATCCAGTGTCGCAAGTGGAGAGTTGTTATGTGGAGTGTCGTACAGTATAGTAGAGGAGAGTGAGTCTATTGTCATAGAGTGGAGGATTGTAGGTTGGAATAGAGTGGAGTAGAGTAGAGTGTAGTAATGTATTGTACAGTGTAGTAAAGTGTTCTATATTGCTGTGGCATGGTGTCTCATATAGTGGAGTCAAGTATCATAGATTGGAGCAGCGAATTTACAGTGGAATTACGTGTCGAAAAGTAGAGTAGGGTGTTGTAGGCTGCTATGGAGTGGAGTAGAGTGTTTTAGAGTTGAGTAGGATGATGTCAAGTGTCAGAGTGGAGTATCATCAAGTGGAGTGTCGTAGAGCAGAGCGGAGGAAAATGTCGTAGAGTGGAGTATTGTGTCATATAGAGAGAAGTTGAGTGGCGTGTCATCAAGTGTCATACAGTGTAGTACAGTGGCGTGGGTTGGATGGGCATAGAAGAGAGTAGAGTGTCATAGAGTGTAGTACAGTGTTATAGAGTGGAGTTGCATACACTGTAGTACAGTGTCAGACAGTGGAGCGGAGTAGAGTGGAGTAGAGTACAGTGATGGAGAGTAGGATAAAATGTCGTAGAGTGGAGTATAGTGGGGTGGAGAACACTTAAGTGGGGTAGTATAGAGTGGAGTAAAGTTTTCATAGAGTAGAGTGGTGTGTCGTAAACTACAGTGGCGTGAGTGCAGTAGGATGGAGTGGCATGGCATACAGTTGATTAAAGTGTCATAAAATGGAGTACCGTGTTGTAGAGTAGAGTGTAGTGGGGTGTTGTACAGTATTGGAAAGTGATATACACTACAGTAGAGTAGAGTGGCATACAGTCTGGGTGATTTTTGTAGAGTGGAGTGGTGTGAAGTACAGTACAGTGTTGGAGAGTGTGGTAGAGTGGATTGGCATACAGTGTTGTAGAGTACAATGGCATAGAGTGACGTAGAGTGGAGTGGCATACAGTGGAGTAGTGGAGTAGAGTGGAGTACTGTATCAGAGTAGAGTGGTTTAAAGTGGGGTGCAGTGGCAAACAAAGAATTCCGTACAGTATTGTATACTGATTTAGAGTATCGTAGAGTACAGTGGAGTAGAGTGCTGTACAGTGGCATACAGTATTGTACAGTGTTGTACAGTGGAGTGAGGGGGTAAAATGTCGGAGAGTGGCATACAGTGTAGTAGAGTGTTGTAGAATGGAGCTGCATAGAGTGCAGACTTGTGTGAAACAGTGGAGCTGCGTAGAGTGGATTGTTGTATAGTAGCATAGAGTGCGACAAAGTCTCGTACAGTGGAGTAGAGTCTAGTGGAGTGATGTAACATATTGTGGAGTAAAATACAATTGAGTGTATTGGTGTGTTGTAGAGTAGAGTGGCATGGAGTGGAGTGGAATGTACTAGTGTAGCATAGGTAGTAAACTGTTATAAACTGGAGTGGGGTCTCGTACAGTGGAGTGGAGTGCTGTGTTGTATAGAAAAGTGTTGTATAGTGGAATAGGGTGCTGTACTTTGGAGTGCATGGGCAAAAAGTCATAACAATATATTAGACAGCTATTTAAATAGCTGTCTAATATATTGTTATGACTTTTACTCTAATATCTATCTCTTTTTAAACATCTAAACAAAATCAAAAAATTAAAGCATATATTTTGTTTATTAAAACAAAGGAAAAATATTTTTTCTCTGGCCATCAGTTCACTTTGATTCTATTGTATGTTTGTTAGAATCATTGTACGCCCATAGATTCATGTTAACTGTTTCTTGTCCAGGTATGTTTCTAAATATATAGAGTAGAGTAAGGTACAGTGGATTAGCGTAAAGTGGGGTGGCATACATTGAAGTGGCATAGCATAGAGTTTAGGAAGCTGTTATAAATTGGAGTGGCGTCTCAAACAGTAGAGTGGAGTGCTGTGTCGTACAGTGTTGGAAACAGTCGTAGGGTGGATTAGAGTGTTATACAATAGAGTGTATGGGCATTGAGTTGAGTGCAAATTTGGACAGTGGAGTGTACAGGGATAAAGTGGAGTAGAGTCCAGTAGAGTGGCATAGAGTGTACTAGAGTTTTGTAGAGTGGACTTATATAGAGTGGAAGAAAGTACACTGGAGTGGCGTAGAGTGGAGTGGCATAAAGTGGAATAGTGTAGAGAGGAGTAGTGTAGACTGGAGTGGCGTACAGTGGAGTGGCATAGTGTGTAATAGCATATAGTGTAGTAGCATACACTGGAGTGGCATAAAGTGTAAGAACGTATAGTGTAGTAGCGTACAGTGGTGTACAGTAAAGTGGTATAGACTGAAGTGGTGTATTGTGAGGTGGGGTAGAGTGTAATACAGTGGAGTGGCTTACAGTGGAATGCCATACAGTAGAGGGGCAACGATTGAAGTTACGTACAGTGTAGTGGCATGGAGTAGAGTGGAATAGTGTAGAGTGGAGTACAGTGAATTGGCATAGAGTAGAATAGCATAGAGCGGAATAGCGTAGAGTAGAATGCCTTAGAGTGGAGTGGCATACAGTGGAGTGGCATAGACTGGAGTGGTGTACAAGGGAGTGGGGTAGAGTGAAATAGCATATAATGGGGTGGCGTGGAGTGGCATCCAATGGACTAGCATAGAATGGTGTGGCATAAAGTGGAGTGGTGTACACTGGAGTGGCATAGAGTGGAGTAGTGCATAGTTGAGTGGCACACAGTGGAATAGCATAGAGTGGAGTGGTGTATAGTAGAGCGGCGTAGGCTGGAATAGTGTATAGTGGAGTAGCATACAGTGCAGAGGCTTACAGTGAAGTGGTGTAGGCTGGAGTGGCATACACTGGAATGGGGAGAGTGTAGTGGCATACAGTGGACTGGCATACAGTGGAGTGGCGTCCAATGGAATAGCAATGAATGGAGTGGAGTAGAGTGGAGAGGCATACAGTGGAGTGGCATACAATGGAATAGCATAGAGTGGAGTGGCATACAGTGGAATGGTGTAGAGTGGAATAGCATTTACTGGGGCAGTGTACAGCAGAGTGGCATACAGTGGAGTGGCGTACACTGAAGAGGTGTAGAGTGGAGATGATTACAGTGTAATAGCGTAGAGTGGACTTGCGTAGAGTGGAGATGTATAGAGTGCAATAGCGTAGAGCGGAGTGGCGTAGAGTGGAGTGTTGTATAGTGGAGCAGCATGGAGTGTAATAATGTATAGTGGAGTAGCGTACATTGGAGTGGAGTGTAATGGTGTGGTGTAGACTGGAGTGGCATACAGTAGCATGGGGTAGAGTGTAATAGCATACAGTGGAGTGGCGTACATTGGAGTGGTGTCTAATCGAATAGTGTAGAATGAAGTGGCGCAGAGTGGAGTCACATACAGTGGAATAGAGTAGAGTGGAGTGGCGTACAGTAGAATGGCGTAGAGTGGAATAGCGTATAGCGGAGTAGCGCCCAGTGGAGTGGCATACAGTGCTGTGACATAGACTGGAGTGGCATAGAGTAGAGGTGCATCCAATGTAAGAGCATAGAGTCTAGTGGCGTACAGTGGCATTGCATACAATGTAATAGTGTTGAGTGGAGTGGCATAGAGTGGAGTCTCGTACAGTGGAGAGGCATAGAGTAGAGTGGCGTAGAGTGGAATAGCATATAGTGGAGTGGCTACAGTAGCATGCTATACGGATGTATGTGAAATTTAGCAGCAATGTAGATTATGATGTGGAGAGTAACGCAAAAGAGCGAATTGCGCTGCCTTGCGTCTCTCCAGATTTACCAATCAATGCAGGGCCATGCTTGGTGGTCTGGCATTGCTTTGTAAATCTGACTTAAGTATTGTGTTGCCCATGTTACACCATGCGTGATGTAAGGGTACTACAATCAAATAACACAGCTAGGCTTTAGTTATATTATGGGCCATGGTATACCGTGATAACTTTGCAGTATACCGTGGTACATGGCGAGTACAAACCAGTATGTAATTAGGTAATGGATGTTTTTAGAGAATGAAAAGACAGCCATATTGTTTTTACTTCACTTTGACTACATTCAGTGTTAGGACCTTAGATATAGGTAATTAATAGGTCCCTACCCATTATCATTTTATTAAAGTGGTGATAGGTAGGGTAATATATTTATATATTTTAATATATTTTTAAATACGTTTACGACTGTGTACTGCGGTAGTTTCAGAAAATGTTATGAAATTCCATGAAAGTACTGCTGTGACATATATCACTAAGTTTAAATGCCTTATAACTTAAAAAAATACTTACCCTACTTAACTTCAGAACCCAAAAAGCATCATCTCTGCACCATAATGTAAAATCCTGCCAAATTTCATCTAAATCAATTCATCGGTTTTCGCGCTATGTCAAATACAATAGTATATGGAAAATGCATTGGTGGAAAAACACATTTTGGGACCCCCTTTTATCTTTGCATCCCCTTAACGATACACCACAAAAATTTACATCATCTTAAAATGATGAAAATTATATATTTCTGGAAAGTTTTGTGGTGATTTTTCAAACAGGTGGAAAGTTATTAAGGAGCTCATATCCAAGGTATTCCAATCTTTGAGAATACTAACTATAACTACAGAGTGGAAATCAGATTTAATGTGATTTCTTTCTTTTTATCTATTGTATTTGTTATGAATTTGTATATTGGTTTACATACTCATGTGACCATGAATGTGTCTTTTAGTTGTTCATGTAGTAATTCTGAAACTTTACATATGCAGTCTAGTTTATTTTTTGGCCTTCCTTGCTATGTCTAGTAATATTCTGCTACTTGTGATGCCCAAAGTTAATGAAAGCCAGTCATTGTTATAAAAATTAAGATTATTATTTTTTCCTAGTGGCCAATTATCATGTCCTCCAAATAGCAGTTTGTGTAGATCACTGCTAGGTCGAATTTTCATATTATTGCACGGGGGTGCATAAGAAAGATGTTATGGTTTGGCTTGTTGGGCCAGTTTTATTTTGTGAGACAGAGAGCACGAAAAGAAAACATATGTAGTTCACGATATATTCTATTTGTTATGTATTTGTTTATAGGTTTCCATTAGCATGTGACAATAAATGGGTCTTTGTTGGAAAGTGGGATATTAGTAATATACATCAACCACTGTCAACAAGGCCACTAACACAGTCTAGGGCTCAGTATAGTTCTCAATACATTATTCCCATGCTTGGCTGTGAGCAGGCAGGTTTAACTTAGGAAACAGGTATGTAAAGCATATAAAAACACCAATTCAGTAAATAATTAAGACACAGCACACAATAAAAAACCCACACTAATTTATAAAAATAGGAAATATTTGTATCTTTAAAATGACATAAATAAGATAAAAATCAAATGTAGGGAACCAGGGATATGACTTTTTAAAGAATAAACACTTTCTAGCACTTAGTCACCTTATGGACTTTTTTTTCCAAAGTTGCTCCAAACTTCATCAAACTTCTGAAACTTCTTCCTGAAGTTCCTCTTGAGGGTCTAAAGGGTCCAAAACACAATCCAAGGTTCTGGAAGCTCCAAGATGTTCCCGGAAAGTTTGGGACCACAATTTCAACAATGCACCTGGTCGAAACCCTTAAAGGTCCACTGAATGCACTCCAGGCAGGAGGCTCTTGGTGGACTTGATGCAGGTGAGCTCTGTTAACCTGTAGCTTGCAGGTAGTCCACTCTGTATTCCTCTTGAAGTAAGGTACATCCAAAGGACTCTAGTTCCAGAGTATGCAGCAGGCGCAGTCAGTCAGAATACAGGGCTTGATGATGCAAATCAAGTTTCCAGCTTGGTAGTGCTTCTTCTCTTAGTTTCAAGCAGCAGATCTGAGAGGCTCTGCTCCTCTCACATATTTATTCAGTGTTCTCTGGGGTCAAGCAGAAGAGCAATCCTGTCCAAAGAGGTACAGGGCAACGACCCAGAGCATGACCACTTCCTCCAAGTGTGGCATAATCTTCTCCCAGAAAGCACTATTCCTCCAAAATTCAGTATGGCTGAAATCTCAGCAGAGGAGCAAGAACTGGTTAAACCAACCTCCAGTATGGCTCATTTCAATAGCTCTCCTCCCCCTACCACCTGCAAATTCCTGCCTTAAGCCTGCCATCTGGCTGGGTCAGAGGGGCTGGTCAGTAGATGGACCTGGCATTCCCTGCCTGTCCTACTCCCCCATTGAAGTTTCAAGCTTTATGACCCCTCCCCCCTGCTCTGGCATTCCTGTGTAGCAGAGCTCTCTCCACCAGATAGCCTCTCCCTGGGTGAGACATTTATCACTTCATCAAAGCAGCCTGGCTAATCCTGTTAACTCTGACCAATCAGGGTTGCCACAGGAAGGCTGAAATGTGGCTTACAGACAAGAAAGTCTTATAACTTCTTTTCTGTTTACTTTAGGATAAATTCAATAATGGCATATTGTTGGATTTATCATTCCAGTCTCCAAAGTCCTTGAATGACATTTTATTCACTTCCTAGCAATAGTTACGCATTCATAAACTATTGCCATGATATCCTATAGGGCTAGGTATCTACAATGGGGAAACAGCAATGTGTAATTTCTCCATCATCAGGGCATATAAAACATCTTTTATAAGGGCCCCGCTTACAGGTACATGACCCCCATCCCTGGGACACCTAGGGGAGACTTTGGGGTCCTGAATATGCAAAAATAGTGTAGATCCTCACTCCACAGTGCTCCTAGCACCAGACTCGATTTTGGGAGGCATTTTACTACAATTGGGAAAGTGAAATGTACAATTTCTCTATCCCCAGGGCATATAAAACATCTTTTATAAGGGCCCTCCTTATAATTAAATGACCCTCCACCCCGGGACACATAGGGGTACCTTAAATGCCAAAATATTGTAGTTTATCACTTTTTATGTGCCCCTACCACCAAAGTCGAGTTTGGTAACAATTTACATTTAAAAGCAGTGCTGCAACACAGGGCTGCGTTTAAAATGACCTCAGGCTCTGAGCAGTGCACACATGCAATTGCAACAAAGGCTGCTGGCCTCTAAACTGCCATGCCCTATTATGTACTAGGGACTTAAAGGTAGTGTTAATCCCCCTGCCCTATTATCTACTAGGGACCGATAGGGCAGGTCATGCCAATCATAGGTGTACCCTAACACATAGGGGCCGATTCCGATCTCGGCCGGTAGGGCTCCGAATCGGATTTGGCTTAACCGGATCCGATTCGGAGCCCTATTTCCCGACCGATCCGTACGCGCGTCCGGACGAGCGAGTACGATGCGAAATTGCCGACCGACTCGTTCGGGCGTCCCAACTGCTCCGACCGACTCGTTCCCGGGTCGAACCGCACCGACCGACTCGCTCGGACACGACTCGCACCGCGCAAGGGAGACGTTCCCCGGCCGGGTAAGTACGATGCGCGCCGCGAGCAGTCCGGCTCGAAAGAGCAGTCGGAGCCGTACTTCGGGGGTCCGTGTCGGACCCCCCTGTACGCGTAGCCGCGCAAGTCGCACACAGGGGGGACCCATGGGTCCCCCCTACCTGTGCGTGTACGGCGCGAGTCGCTTCGCCGCGTACCCGCTGTAGGGGGCGCCCCTGTTCGCCTCACACCCATTGAGGCAATGGGAGCCCGCGTACGCGTTGTACAACCGGCTCCCATTGACTTCAATGGGAGTCCGACCGACTCGAGTACGATAGCATACGGACGCATCGTACTCGTTCGGTCGGGCTGCACGGGTCCGATTCGGTCGGAAATCTCTCCGGGTCCGGCTCGGTCGGGGAGATTTCCGGCCCGAATCGGAATCGGCCCCATAGTGTATCCTTATGCATGTGTGTATTTTCATTGTGGGTTCAACATGACAGTGAGTGTTTTCAAGATAGCACTGGCCCTTGGCCTGCCCAGAGCAGAGTTCAGGGCCCTTGCAGAATCAGAAAACCATCACCCAGGGGTCTCAAATGGGGCATAAAGTGGGGGGACACTACAAAAAGGTCCTGATTTCCAACAGCCTTTCAGTTGTTCATGTAGTAAATCTGAAACTTTACATATGCAGTCTAGTTTATTTTTTGGGCTTCCTTCCTTTTAGTAGGATTGTGCTACAAGACATCACTAAGTTGTTGGCTCTTATAACTTCAGAAGCACTTCATAACATCATTTGCAATAGCAAAAAGTATCATCTACATAGCCTAATGTACATTTCTTTGATATTTCATTACAATGCGTTCAGCCATTTTGCGGCTAGGTGAACTATAAATGTCTATGTAAAATGCATGGGATTTCAAGCGTGTTTTGGGACCCCCCTTTTTTCTTTGCACACCCTTGACCAAACGCTGCGATTCATACACAATAAAATCAGAAAACATATAAAATATTCAATAGGAAAAAATATACTAATTAACGTAAACAATAAATAAAATATTAAAAATTGAAAAATCAAAAAAACACCTTCACAAAAAATACTATAAGCATTCAAATAAATTAAAAAAATAAAAGCAAATAATAAAAAATATAAAAAAATGCTATACAATCTATTTAACCAATAGTTTGAAAGCTATTTGAGTCTAAGAATATTAAATATACTATTCCCACTCTAGCTTATGCAACTGTAGGAAAAACAATTGACTTCGGAGGAGTTTGATTTACTATTCCTACTCCAGTCAATGAAACAGAAGGGAAAGCGTTGGACATCGGAGGGGTGAAATTTTCTATTACCCCTCCAGTCTAAGCAAGTCTAAGTACGAAAGCGTTGGACATCAGAGGGGTGAAGATTACTATTCCCACTCCAGTCTCCACAACAGTAGGGAAAGTATTGAACTTTGAAGGGGTCACACTTACTATTCCCACTGTAAACAGCGCAACAGTAGGGAAAGTGTTGGATTTCGGAGGGGAAAAATTTACTCTTTCCACTCCAGACAGTACAAAATTAGGGAAAGTGTTGGACTTTGGAGGTGTTAAATTTACTATTCCCACTCCAGTCTGTTCAACAGTAAGGAAAGCGTTGGACTTCGAAGGGGTTAAATTTACTATTCCCTCTCCAGTCTGTGCAACAGTAGGGAAAGCGTTGGATTTCCGAGGGGTGCAATTTACTATTCCCACTCTAAACAGTGCAACAGTAGTGAAAGTGTTGGACTTTGGAGGGATAATAATTACTATTCTGACTCCAGTCTCTGATACAGTAGGGAAAGCTGTTGGGTTTTGGAGGGGTGAAATTTACTAGTCCCACTCCAGTCAGCGCAACAATACGGAAAATGTTGGACTTTGGAGGGGTAAAATTCTCTATTCCCACTCCAGTCTGTGCAACACTAAGGAAATCGTTGAATTCTGGAGGGGTGAAATTTACTATTCCCACTCCAAACAGCCAACAGTAGGGAAATTGTTGAACTGTGAAGAGGTTAATTTTACTATTCCTAGTGCAGTCTAAGCAAGAGTAGAGAAAATACTTCACTTTAAACACATTACATATATGAGTAACCCCATGACATTAGAAAAAATATTAAACTATTGATAAAAAAACATACAGATATATATGTATTAAAAAAATAAAAACAATCAATTCACATAATTACTATGCAATAAAAAAATATATCTCAATTAGTAAATAATTGCTATTCAATTATTAATTAATAAACTTCCCATCCTGTACCCCTACAAACCTAGCAGCCAGCACCTAAAATATAACAAAAAAAATAACTATTCCATACCTTATATATTCTTTTTTTAAATTAACGAATAATAATTAATAGTTAATTAATTATTGCTTAATTATCTTCCCGCCCTATACCCCTACAAACCTAGCATCCCGCAAGTAAAATGTAAGTAAAATAAATTAGTATTCCAATTTTACATTATTAAAAATCAATTAAATAATTAATTAACAATTAATAATAAATTGTTAAATAATTATTACTTAATTAACTTCCCACCCTACACCCCTATAAACTTATCAGCCCGAAACTAAAATATAAGTAAAATAAATAAGTATGACATACATTACAATATTAAAAATCAATTAAATAATTAATTGTTATTAAATGTATTAATTAAATCAATTTCCCAACTTATATTGATACAAATCTAACAGCCACCCAAAAAATGTAAAACAATTAATCAGTATTACATAATTTACACAATGGATATAAATCAAATAATTAAAAACAATTTGTTAAATAATTCTTAATTAATTATTACCCAATTAACTTCCCACCCTATCCCACTATAGCTCAACAACCCGCTACAACGCTATAAATTACTATAAAAAATATAGAAAAAAATCAAAATCACTTAAAATTACAAGCTATGTTTTAAAAATAACTAATAGCATTTATATAAACAATAGTAACACCTAAATTAATATATCAACTAAAGCACATTTAAAATAACTAAAAGCCGATATTTCTAACCACCATATTAGTGAAAGCAAAATTAAAAACTTCAAAATTATTTATAATGATATTACTTCAATTACCTCCAAAAAATGATATTCTTGTGAACGATGTTTGTGCATCTGGATATTTGTGTGTCACAATATTTGAATTACATCTCAATTGCCGAATGAGCTATAATGAATGGAACCAAGTATTTATTTCCCAATGATATTAATAAATTGCTAGTCTTCATAATAATATGCATAGCTAAATGATCATATATGAGGGAAAGGATCATACCTGAGATGCTGCCATTTGAAGAATGGTGTACAGCCATAGGCGAGACCAGTGCTTTTGACCTAGCAGTCTCTAAATCTAGTTTGGGTTTTGGGGAATGGGATATCAATTGATTTAAGTAAGAAAATAAGGAATTTTTGTTTTCAGATTATTTAGCCCTAAATTCCTTATCAGTTATTTAATTGATGAATTATCAAATACATATATAATTTGTAAGATTAAATCATATGAATTCTTATGGTGGTTTGTCAGAATTATAAAAGTAATTCAAATTTTAAATGATTTCACTTTGTACTTTAAGTTATCTAAATGAAGTAGCAATAAAATAATGTTAAATTTGAAAAATTCCCAATTATAGAAATATGATCAAGTGCCCAGCTGTAGAGATAGTCAACATACTATGAAAAAAGTGAGGTTATCTGTATTCTCACAAAATGAGTGACAAAATGAGAGGAATAATGCACAATTTCAATTGAGAATGCTGATATTCAACTGAAAAATTCCCTAGCCTTCATATAAAGTGGTCTTTACATTACATAGACTGACAAGCATAGATATTTACCATTTGTCAATATTTCCAGAGACTCCTGGGAGAGAATCACCCATCATGTAAATAGCTCTTTTAATTCTACAAATGTACGAACTCACAGTACTTACAAAACAACATTTCCCACCAGTAAATCTCCTCACCTGGAAATGGTCTTTAATTCCTGATCTAATAGGCTTAAAATCCATGATTTGACACTACACGTACCCCCCAGTTCCTCCTATACATGTTCACCAGGTGCCAGGCCCTCCACCATCCTGATAAACACAAGGTTTTACATAGTTTTCCCATCCATTGCCTCTCAAGCTGGCTAACCACATGATGCATGTATAGTCAACTTATTTGACTAGAGGAGTATCTGAATACTAGACTGATCAACTGGCAAGTGCAATCCTTAAATCTTATCCTACTTTGATTATGCTAGGGAGTTTCTGCTGCTGCTACAATACTTTTATCTGATGACCAAGAAATAGTCTTGGATATAGTGAAGTAATGGATAGTTGCAACTGATTTTAGGACAGACTACACACTCCACTGTCAAGCTTAAATCTCTGAAAAAGCATACCCGCATGAATAAACATTGTTTTTTGTGTTTTTAAATTTCGAGGTTGTGACTATATTATGCATTGTCATAAAGGCCAAAAAGTCATCCCATGCTTTATTAAATTTCATTAGGCTGTTTTTAGATATGAAGTCTCAGTTATTCCTTGAAACTAAAGTAGAGAGCTCTTGTAAGAGGAACATACATCTAACTTTCTTTTGTTCTTCAAATTAGAAAGAACTTATATTCTTATAATAAAATGTTGCATTGATAGCTTTTCAGTGATATGAATGCCGTTAGTAGTCAGTGGGGAATTCTGCTAAGAGAACCTGCATAGATGTTTGCCATCGATGACTGTATTTACAATACCTACAGTTCAGTAGCCCTTCAAATAGCATCTTTTCCTACAAACACGGGTTGAGGGCTGTGAATGGCCGTCCCACTTCCGATTCCCAACTTCACTATACATACAAGAGGGCAAACAGTAAAACCAGAATAGATTACTTTTTGATTGATGTCCATCTATGGTCAACTCTTGTGGACATGTGGGTTATAGACAGGCACAAAAGTGACCACAATGCTCTCTCTCTAGAACTCAAAGAAGCACCACGCTCATCCGAGCCACTAATAGAACCCAAATCACATAATTGTATCATTACCAGCAATAATAGGAAGAGGGTTAAATGGCCACAAATATGGAATAGTGCAGAGACTCTGGCACAAATTTACAGTATAGTTAGTGACTTTCTGAAGACTCTAGAGTTTGATAAAGTGGAAGAGCAAGCCAAGGTAGACAAATTCAAAACCCTAGTCAACAACATAAATAAATTATTTTATAAAGTCCACAGTGGAAGGAGGAAGACCAAGAACAAAACAAATGAGTGGTTCAACGAAAACTGTAAATCAGCACACCAAGCATTGATGGGAGCAATTAAGTCCGGCCTGGGAGATAGGATAGCCATGGAAAGGAAGGCCTACAAAAATGCACAAAATGAGGCCCACAGGAACTGGCATATAGGGCTATGGCAAGATCTACTAGCCGCAGCACGCACTAATAATAGCAGAGAATTCTGGCACCTAATTGCGAAAGGATCAAGATTTCAGGTAGTGGAAGAAGACTTCCATATACTCCCACAGACCTGGGAAGATCACTTTTCCAATCTATATGTAGGGCCAGTGGATAATGGTGTATTGCCCATAGAGCCCTCACTCCCGGGACCAGACAATGATTGCTTAACCTTCACCACAGATGAAGCCCTTGATGCAATCGTAACCACGCAGAGGGGGAAAGCCCTGGGATTAGATCTGATCCCGGGAGATCTCTATCTATCAGAGCCCCAAATATGGAGTGTTATTCTCAACTACACATATAATGCCATATTAAAAGGGGCTGAAATACCAGATTCCTGGTTAGGTGCTGAGGTCCTCCCCATTTACAAGAAGGGGGATAAACGTGACCCGGCAAACTACAGGCCCATAAGCCTTATAGACATCTCCCAAAAAATATTCTACCATCAATTGTTGGGAAGAATAAACGATTGGATAAGGGAGGGTGACCTACTTTCACCTCTGCAGGCATGCTTCAGAGCGAACACAAGCACCCTAGATCAGCTTTTCCGCTCCCTCCTTATCCTATGGAAATATGTAACAATCGGGAAGGGCGCCCTATACGTGGTATTTGTAGATCTTCGGGCTGCCTTTGATCTAGTGCCACGGGGGAAACTTTGGGCAGCTTTGAATAAACTTGGGATCCCAAACCATCTCCTTCAAATCATCAAGAGATTGCATACAAACAACTATGCCCAAATCAGATGGGGGAAGGAAGGTGGGCTCACAAATCGGATAAGGGAGAGTCGTGGAGTGAGGCAAGGGTGCGTTCTCGCACCAACGCTCTTTACACTTTACATAAACGGCATGATCTCCACACTAATAGATTGTGAGGGTGATCTACCCAAGCTTGCAGGCCAAGAGGTGCCTGCATTACTTTTTGCAGATGATACCCTGCTTATCTCACGAACGCCGATGGGGCTCCAAAACCTAGTAGACAAGTTTGAGAGGGCCTGCACAGACCATGGATTGGAAATTAATAGCAAAAAAACCAAATTCATGGCTTTTAACCATCCCAAGTCTTTTAAGCGTAACCTCAACCAGACTAGAAGAGGTGAAACAATTTGATTATCTTGGGTTGCGGTTCATAAACACATTGGGGCCGATTCCGATCTCGGCCGGTAGGGCTCCGAATCGGATTTGGCTTAACCGGATCCGATTCGGAGCCCTATTTCCCGACCGATTCGTACGCGCGTCCGGGCGAGCGAGTACGATGCGAAATCGCCGACCGACTCGTTTGGGCGTCCCGACCGCTCCGACCGACTCGTTCCCGGGTCTAACCGCACCGACCGACGCGCTCGGACTCGACTTGCACCGCGCAATGGAGACGTTCCCCGGCCGGGTAAGTATGATGCGCGCCGCGAGCAGTCCGACTGAGCCGCGCACTCCGGCTCGAAAGAGCAGTCGGAGCCGGACTTTGGGGGTCCGTGTTGGCTTCCCCCTGTACGCATAGCCGCGCGAGTTGCACACAGGGGGGACACATGGGTCCCCCCTACACGTGCATGTACGGCGCGACCCGCATCGACGCGCACACGCTGTAGGGGGCGCCCTTGTTCGCGTCGTGCCCATTGAGTCAATGGGAGCCAGTGTACGCGTCGTACGACTGGCTCCCATTGACTTCAATGGGAGTCCGACCGAATCGAGTCCGATAGCATACATGCGCATCGTACTCGTTCGGTCGGACTGCTAGAGTCCGATTCGGTCGGAAATCTCTCTGGGTCCGGCTCGGTCGGAGAGATTTCCGGCCCGAATCAGAATCGGCCCCATAGTCTTGGTCACCACAACTAGTGAAAAGCCAGTTGTCATTGCAGCATGTGGGGATGGCTCTAATCAAAAAATTAAGGAAGTCAATCTACAGACCACTGAACCCCGCAATTCAAGTATATCAAGCTAAGGGATTAGGGGCCGCACTCTATGGTGCAGAACTGTGGGGACACATCAACGTAACTTCCATCGAAAAAACTGAAAATAATTTTATTAGATCTGTTTTGGAGCTTCCTCGAAACACCCCACTAACACCAATGCGCTTAGATTTGGGCATGAAGAGCGTTGCTCATGCAATTCACTTACGGCCTTAATCTTTTGGATGCGCATTTGGTTAAATAAGTCTCCACTGCCAATGAAAGAATCACTACAAGAAATACTACTGCTGGACACCAAAGGTAGTGTTCAATGGCTAACCCACATTAAGGAATGGTTGGGCAAACTTGGCATGAGCGACCTATGGCTATCCCCTGGAAATATTTTTTAAAACTCTGTAAATCTTCTCAAAAAGAAATACTGGAGCCAAGTAGAGGACACCTGGTTAAAAGGGAATAACGCAGGGGCATTAACAATCTCATTCTTAAATATAAAAGACAAAATGCAGCAAGAAGAATTCTTGGACAGAATAGAGCCACCATTCGCAAGATCACTTTATTTAAAATTCAGATATGGCATCCTTCCAGTTAACAGTTTTGTTGGTTGCTGGAAGGGTGTTGATGTCTCAACCAGTTGTCCTGGGTGCAAAGGTGTTCTCGAATCAGAAGTCCACCTCTTGTTTTTCTGTCCAATGTATAAGCAAACAAGAAGGACCTGGCTAATCTCAATCTGTCAAATTCTGGCAGTCAAACGCTTAGTAGAGATTGTCAGAATCTTGAAAAGCGACAGCACAGAATACCTAGTCTTTGGCTTGTCCAGATATTTTCTCTACGCATGGAAGGCCCGAAGTAGAGCATTAAAAATCACTGAACAACTAGGGGCAGGGTAGTGATTTTATTGTGAAATATACTAGGCTCCTACCACCCAGTCTATACATTCCAGACATGCCACAATGTGATTTTAGCATGTGACGGCTCAAATAATTATGCTGCTATTTTGTTCTTGATGACTACCTTGATGTTTATGTATTGGTGAAGGGAATATTAATTTTAACCTTGATGTTTTATGTATTTGCGAATGAAATATTAACTTTAACTACGATTTTACTGTACATCTCAACTTTTAAAATGAATGCTTAGAGTTGTGTGATCGCAAAGGCACTAGGCACTTTATTAATAACTTTAACCTTGATGTTTATGTATTTGCCAAGGAAATACTAACTTTAACTACGATTTTATTGTACATACTCAACCTTCAAAATGATTGCTTAGAGTTGTGTGATCGCAAAGGCACCAGGCACTTTACTAATAATTCTGCAAGTTCTGTAGCAAATATAGAGAGCTACAGTATGGCTTACAGCTATATACCAAGAAACAGATAGTAGGGATTGTTTTATGACCGAGGGACAATGAAAAGGTGTCAATCATAATCTGACCCTACATCAACTAAGGAACACTTGTTGTGGAACTTGTTTCTCTCCTCCCTCTCCCCACTACCTGCCTGAAAATGCATTGCCTAAATGTTTGTAAATGATGTGCTTTTATGGTTTTTATTATGAAAATTGAATAAAGATACTACTACTACTACTACCTACAGTTCAGTATGATTTTGTTTCAGATGCATGACTCACTCGGTAACTTTGCCTGTCCAGAATGTTGCTTGATTAGTTTATGAGTGAAGTTAGGGAAGGCTTTATACTTTTCCTTTCTTCTACTTGGTGATAACTATTTTGGGTGCACACTACCCCAACAGTTGCCTCTTCCTCGCTCCAGTACTTACTGATGAGGTGCTGCTAGCCACCAAAAAGACATATAAATTGCTAGTCTTCCTGTTTCTTGCACATTCCTGTGAGCCCTCCCATTGGCAGGACATATAAAGGGAAAGGACTTTTCATTCTACCTGTTCTTCTGTCTGTTCCTTCATACAATCATGGGTTTCGTTGTGGCCAACTGGGATCTCTGGCAGGTTAATGAGGTAACCCAGATATCCATGAGGAAAGAGGCCTCTGAAAAAGAAGTGTCTATGCAATCGTGGGTTGGGAGCTCTTGGCAGAGCCTGATAGTTCTGGAACCAGCAGAAGTGGGTATACTGGGCAGCTGGGTTACTCCACTGCTGTACACCCAGACAACAGACAGAAGGTTCCCATGAGCAATAGCAATGGATGGCACCCTGGCAACACACACATCATGGAAACTGTAGGAGTCTGCAGCACAGATTTAAGCTAAGCAGTGCAAAAACATTGCTGAGAAGAGGGATTGCACTCTTAGACACTGAGGTTACTGTCCTCGTCACTCTTGTCCTGGCAAAGACACCCAAAACACTACAGAACTCCTGTAGGAGGGATGTTTCATATACCACTGATAGGGGGGGGGGGGACTCAAAGCCAGAATTTAGATGGAAAAGAAGAAGGCCCTGATCACAGAGAAATATGAAAACATGTTGAAGATCTAACAATTAGTCAGCTACTAGATCGATCTTAGAGGATGAGGAATGCAAAGACAATACCCTATATATATAGAGTTCAGTGTGAAATGCAGTATATTCTGAGGCATGGGAAGGAAATCCTGGGGTTTCCTACCTAGAAGCCTGTCCCAAACATAAAGATGGCCTATTGATCATGTGGGTGCACCGATTCTTCTCCCATATGTCTGTGCATGTAATGAAACTCCTGCAACAAGATTGAAAGGATGAAGACATGGTAATCCTTCCTAAATTTATGTCTAAAAATTATCCAGTGGTGAGACCAGAGGCAGACCTTTCAGAAGTTTTTCACTTCACTATAATAGGTTAAACTACAAGAGTGCATTAATTTGTTTGATATACAAATCTGCTCAATGGGTATTCAGCAAAGTTATTGCACCATTGAAAAGAGTCCTTACTAAAGAAGGAAATATTACTCTTCTCTGTTTGGACCACAAGCTAATTTATGCCACATCCATCAGTCATTCTGAAGCAATAAACAGATATGCAGAATTAATGGTGACATTCAACACTCATTTGCTGCTGGAGGTTAGAGCCCTAAGGTTTAGGAGTTGGTCTAGGAGTTGTTACATTGATAGGAGGATACTGCAGGTTATGGTTACTGTAGGAAAGTAGCCCTTTTTGACATGGTCACGTGCACGTTTTGCCTGGTAACTGATATGATTTTAACTGGAAGTGCACTGGGTCCTGCTAAGGTCCCTAGTGCCAGAGCTCTTTCCCAAAACTGTACAATTGCTTCCCCCAATTGGCAAAACCTTTATCTCCCTCTGTAAGTCCCTAGTAAATGGTACCCCTAGTACCTAGGGCCTGAGGTACTAAAGAGGGTCTCTAAGGGCAGTAGCATGAATTGTGCCACTCTAAGGGACCCCTCACCAAGCACATGCAAGGCTCCCATTGCAGGATGCGTGTCTTGGTGCAGACAAAAGTGAAAACACGACATGTCACATACCCCTGTGATAAAGCACCCCAGAATCAAATGCTTTTCGTATCAAAATATTCTACTAAATTGGCAGCAATAAAAAGGATCATCAAGAAATGTTAGGAACTCTTGCAGCATGAACCAGATATTAAAAATCTATTTGATGAACAGCCATTGTTTGCATACACAAGAAGTCGGAATATCAAAGAAATGCTGGCCAATCCGAAACTGGCAGGTAGTTCCTCTGAAACTGGCATGCAGAAATGTTACAACTGCATACATTGCAACAGGTTAATTCCTGGAAATTCAATCACACATCCAAGGATGGGAAAGCCAGTGAAACTATGGAACTCAGGGGATTGCAATTCGACATTTTTGTTTTACTGCATCAAATTGTCATAAAATCATTACCTCAAGCGCGCTTCATACTGACTCTGGAATGACCTGTTAACAAGCGCACAAGGAATCCATGTCAAAACAGGAAGGAACGTAAACCGGAACTATGTTGGGACTACAATTCCCAAGCGAATCGATGCAGTGCGTAGAAGGAAACGCCTATTAAACAGAAGACGGACTGGGGAACAGCGTCGGAAATTCTTACTCGGTTCGCTTGCTGGAAGGACGCTGTTGATCTCTCAACGGTTGGGTAAGGGTGCGCTGTACCGCTCCAATTGTGCTCATTGACTTGTCCTTGTAAGTTGGGAAATACTTCTTTTCTGCCATTCGGAGACTACAGTCTCAGCCCTAGTGTTGTTAAGAGGATTCCCTTGCATCTCTTTCTCTGGCTCATAGACATTTCGGTTCTCGGACATCACTACCGTTGGCGAGCCTCTTCCTGTCGGCTCTTGTGGTGGGATGTTATTGATCTTTCTTTACACGGAGTGCTAATTGTTTCCCTTACCCGAAGGCATCACAAACAAAGTTTAGTTTCCACCATTGGCAAACCACAACCCAGTGGCTTCTGCGGTGGGAACATTGTCGTTTTCTCCAATGGGAGATTAACTCGTTACAGGACCTGTTCACAGAGGGTCTTATTTCCTTTGATTATTATTCAACAACAAGACTTTGGGAAAAGTATTCCCTCATTGTACTTCTTGGAAAGTAATATATATATTATACGTGATTATAAGCTATACAACTATAATGGTGTATTCTATACAATGTCAATACAGAGAACCAAATCAATTACAATGGCATAAATTGGTCAAGGATCCGGAATTATTTAAGGCAAATTAATTTTACAGACATATAAATACCGGATCCAAGAGTATGTACAGGAACTATTTATGTTGGAGAATTATTAAATGTTTTACTGAGTATTATGCCAGTGAAATACTCCCCCTACATTTTACCTGTATTTTACCTGTATTTTACCTGTTTTTTATCTTATTTAAATTTGTATTTATACTAGCATTGTGTATAGATAAATCTATAATTGTTGCAAAGATAACCATTGACAAACTCTACTGTTACACCACTCACGTGATTCTAATGATTGCGCACTTGTCACTTTAAATTTGGGAGCAATATGCCAGTACAATGTCATGTGATCAAGGCTCGGACGAGCCAAAACGTTATGGCGACACTGCACGAATAAAATACTAAAAGCACTTATCTGATGGTCCGTGTCCGTGTTGGAGGAGGAATTTCGGCAAAAACGCGGAATTGGTGATATATATATATATTATATTACCTACTGGCGGTCGCCAGTAGGTAGTTATAGTTAGGACCACGTTTCCATAGGAAAAGCATTTTTTGATGTGCTTATAACTTTGGCGTCGTTTGATGAATCTTTACGAAATTTTCCAAAAAGTTCCTCTTTTTAGGTCAGCTCCTATCCTAAAAGTTTGGAGGGGATTCGTCAAGGGGGGCTAAGAAAAAGGGGGTCCCAAAATGTGTTTTCTCCATGCAATTTTCATAGGAAACTTTAGACAAGGCTACAGGTCAAACTGCTGAATGGAATTACGCCAAATTTGGCACAGAGAAAGGTCTTGGTCCAGAAAGCACGCTTTTGTTTAAATTGGGTAAATCCGTTCAGTAGTTTTAGAGAAATATCAAATTTTCCAGATATCGATATTTAAGAATTCTGACATCTGATTGGCTGATTGGCTGAAGCGTTACGAGCACGAGCTTGCAGCTCATTGGCTGCGAACTGTTGAAACTAGGAAGTGTTGGTAGCCATTTTGTGATTCAGTCCGTCAGCTCACAACTCTCCCTCTGCAAAGCATCAGGTCCGTAGTTCTACCTCTGCGAGGCAACACTAAAAATATACCGCAGCTCTGTCTGTGCGAGATACCCCTTTCACGGTCCCTCTCCCCACATCACCAGCTCACGGCTATGCCTTTAGAAGCCAGTCCGTCAGCTCGCAGCTCTGCGACTGCGAGCTGTGAGCCATTTTGTGACTCAGTCCGTCAGCTCGCATCTCTCCCTCTAAAAGGCATCGCATCCATAATTCTACCTCTGCGAGGCAATACTGAAAATATCCCGCAGGTCTGTCTGTGCGAGATACTCCTTTTACGCTCCCTCTCCCCACATCATCAGCTCGCGGCTATGCCTTTAGAAGGCAGTCCGTCGGGCCTGCAGCTCTACCTCTGTGAGCCACCTCGTTAGCTCGTAGCTCTGTCTGTGCTAGCAGGCCCGTCGGCCCGTTATTCTCCCTCTGCGAGTTAGCCCGTCGGGTTGAAGCTCGAAGGGCTCGCAGCTGTATCTCTGCGAGCCAGCCCGTTAACTGATAGCTGTGTGTCTGCTAGCAGGCCTGTTGGCCCGTTGGTCTCCCTCTGCGAGTCTGGCCACAGCTCTCCCTCTGCAAGCCAGTAAGGTGCTGTGCTTTTGCGAGCCAATGGCTCGTAGGTCTCCCTCTGCGAGCAGAGCCCACGGGCCGCAGCTCTTCCTCTGCGAGCCTGCCCGACGGCCCCCAGGTGACACTCTGCAAGCCGAAATTGGGAATATAAGGCAGCTCTAAAAAGAGCCCTTGTGTTTATTAGTTGGAGCTACATGTAAGTGCGAATGCACAGCTTCAGGTTAATCAGGAAAACTCGGTTTCCCTTATCTGTGAAGTGTACTCCATCACTTCTGTAGATATCAGCCATATCAAAACGTATGTTGTTGTTGTAAATCGACCCCATTCTATGGTCTCTGAGGTATGCAGACACAGCTTTGTTGACATTCTTCCTAGATTTTTCAATCTTATGACAAAATTGGTTTGACCATTTCCACTTCTGTCTTTGGCATATATTGGAATATACAAAGACAGTTTGAGGCAAAAGTAACATCAATTGTCCAAAGGTGTCCTTCATAAGCATTTCCAAACCTACCCCAGTCAATGTGGCTAGGTCGTTACCACCATAGTGCACAATCATGAGATCAGGCTGTTGGAGATGCAAACAGGTTTTAACCAAAGGGAGCAATTGGTGCCACTTCAATCCTCTCTGTGCAAACCATTTAATGTGCACATTTTGTAAACCTAGGTCTAAGTCAATACGTCTCTGTTCTGCATACCTCTTGCACCAGAAAACATAGCTATGTCCTACAATCCACACTAGCATTTTGAAGGTATGGCTACAAGATATGGATAAATGTCTGTAGCTCATGCAGTCCATTCGTAGAATAAGAGATATGTTTAAACATGGGGAACTACTTTTTTGTTTACATACAAAACGTTAACCGATTGGGAGATGAAATGTATTGTGTCCTAAAAAGTAGGGTGTATATTAGTTTTGATGAAAAGCATCTTTGTGATTGGTTAATAAAAAAGCAGTTTATACGTGGAGTAGATATTATAGGATGAAATTTGCTCAGCTCAACCACACCTGCTAATTGTATTTGGAAAGTGCAATTCAAACTTGAAAGAATGGTGAACTTTTGACCTCCACATGCCGTTAAATGTTGAAAAATATGTTGCAAAAAGAAATATCGGTAGGCTTAAAAAAATGATGAACTTTTAACCTGCACGTGCCGTAGAATGGTCTAGAAAGTGGTGATACAATACCTTGAACTTTTCACCTGTATGTGTCCTTAAAAAAACTGTTTATATGGAAAGTTAAAAAATAACCAATAAAGAGAGGTTTTGCAATCTAAAAAAAATAAGAAACTATTTTGATTTGTTCTTTATATGTATTTATGTGTGGAGCAACAGGGAAATTCTGCCATTACTGGTTCCATTCTTGATGAAAGCGGTGCATTAGATGTACTGTGTGAGAAGAAAAGAATTGCATGCGTTTGTGAAATTTGAAATCTGCATACCAATTACGAAGGTAAATTATAAATTAAGAAGGTGTGTTATGTGTTTTGTAGTAGTGGTTAAGTATTTGAGACGATATTTTTAACTTTCAAAGTGAATGACAACAGATGCAATGGAGCCAACGATCATGCAGCTCGGACACCCAACACTGCTCCGACACCCCCGCCACCAGCCCCTTGTCCGCCATCCCCCTCACCTCCCCCTACACAAACAAATGTGACAGCAACCTTAGGGAATCTGGAGCGTAACAAATTGGTTGATGTCGCACAATTATAGTAAAGAAGATGCATGTGAGGTTGGACAAATAAGAATCTCAGTCATCTATGGATTTACATATAAAACATTTTATTTAAACAAAACAACAAAATAAAAGTAGGTACAGGTATGGCGTGTCATCCCTCGACAATTTGTGAATCACAGCCTGCAAGACAAAAAGAAAGATAAGATTGTGCGTCATGCGTCCATGAAAGGAGAGAGAAAGAGAGAAAGAGTGAGAGAGAGGAAGAGACAGAGAAAGAAAGAGTGAGAGAGAGGAAGACAGAGAAAGAGAGAAAGAGTGAGAGAGAGAGGAAGAGAGAGAGAAAGAGTGAGCTAAAAGGAAGAGAGAGAGAAAGAGAGAAACAGTGTGAGAGAGAGGTAAAGAGAGAGAGAAAGAGTGAGACAGAGAGGAAGAGAGAAAGAGAGAAAGAAAGAATGAGAGAGAGAGGAAAAGACATAGAAAGAGAGAAAGAGTGTGAGAGAGAGAAAGGAAGAGATAGAGAGTGAGAGAGAGAGAAAGAGTGTGAGTGACAGAAAGGAAGAGATGGAGAGGGAGAGTGAGTGTTGACACTGTGGAGAAAATCCTCACAGCTCACCTTTCTGCCACCGGTGTGTCTCCAACCATGTGCCGGGACATAGTGCAGTCTTCAAGTTTAGTCATCTGAAACATAGTATAGAATCAGTAATGGCAGATTACATACAACTGCACATGCCTAATTCTCTGTTTTGCCCCTGCGCACCCAGGCTGCTGCACCCAATCGACTCCCGCCACCCAGAGGTGTCTGCCTGCCTCTGCGCACCCAGGCTGGTGTACCCCATCCACTCCCACTGCCCAGAGGTGTCTGCCCGCTGCTGTGCACCCAGGCTGGTGCACCCCATCCAGTCCCACTGCCCGGAGGTGACTGCCCGTTTCTGCGCACCCAGACTGCTGCATCCCATCCACTCCCACTGCCTAGAGGTGTCTGCCCGCTCCTGTGCACCCAGGCTGCTGCACCCCATCCACTCCCACTGCTCGGAGGTGTCTGCCCGCTGTTGTGCACCCAGGGTGCTGCACACTATCCACTCCCACCGCCCAGAGGAGACTGCACGCTGTTGCGGAAACAAGCCTCTCCGCTCACCTTCCATCACCGGCGTGTGTCTAAGAGGGTCCACCACGTGCCGAAGCAACCTCCTCAGGCGTTGCGTACACGCGGTCAAGCCGAGCTCACAATTGAAAGTGGGTGTTGATTGCAGGATGGCCACGCATCATCGCAGGCTGCACACGTGCTCAGCTCTGGTGGCACTAACTGAGTGGAACTGAAGTCATCGCCTCGTGGCGGGAGGTCCGTGTCGGGGGGGGTCGTCAATCTGTGAATCACAGCCTGCTAGACAAAAAGCAAGATAAGATTGTGCGTCATGCGTCCATGAAAGGAGAGAGAAAGAGAGAAAGAGTGAGAGAGAGGAAGAGACAGAGAAAGAAAGAGTGAGACAGAGAGGAAGACAGAGAAAGAGAGAAAGAGTGAGAGTGAGAGGAAGAGAGAGAGAAAGAGAAAGAGAGAAAGAGTGAGATACAAGGAAGAGAGAGAGAAAGAGAAACAGTGTGAGAGAGAGGTAGAGAGAGAGAGAAAGAGTGAGACAGAGAGGAAGAGAGAGAGAAAGAAAGAATGAGAGAGAGAGGAAAAGACATAGAAAGAGAGAAAGAGTGTGAGAGAGAGAAAGGAAGAGATAGAGAGTGAGCGAGAGAGAAAGAGTGTGAGTGACAGAACGGAAGAGATGGAGAGGGAGAGTGAGTGTTGACACTGTGGAGAAAATCCTCACAGCTCACCTTTCTGCCACCGGTGTGTCTTCAACCACGTGCCGGGACATAGTGCAGTCTTCAAGTTTAGTCATCTGAAACATAGTATAGAATCAGTAATGGCAGAGTACATACAACTGCACATGCCTAATTCTCTGTTTCGCCCCTGTGCACCCAGGCTGCTGCACCCCATCGACTCTCGCCACCCAGAGGTGTCTTCCCGCCTCTGCGCACCCAGGCTGCTGTACCCCATCCACTCCCACTGCCCAGAGGTGTCTGCCCGCTGCTGTGCACCCAGGCTGGTGCACCCCATCCAGTCCCACTGCCCGGAGGTGACTGCCCGTTCCTGCGCACCCAGACTGCTGCATCCCATCCACTCCCACTGCCTAGAGGTGTCTGCCCGCTCCTGTGCACCCAGGCTGCTGCACCCCATCCACTCCCACTGGTCGGAGGTGTCTGCCCGCTCTTGTGCACGCAGGGTGCTGCACACTATCCACTCCCACCGCCCAGAGGTGACTGCTCGCTGCTGCGGAAACAAGCCTCTCTGCTCACCTTCCGCCACCGGCGTGTGTCTAAGAGGGTCCACCACGTGCCGAAGCAACCTCTTCAGGCATTGCGTACACGCGGTCAAGCCGAGCTCACAATTCAAAGTGGGTTTTGATTGCAGGATGGCCACGCATCAGCGCAGGCTGCACACGCGCTCAGCTCTGGTGGCACTAACTCAGTGGAACTGAAGTCATCGCCTCGTGGCGGGAGGTCCGTGTCGGGGGGGGGTCGTCAATCTGTGAATCACAGCCTGCTAGACAAAAAGCAAGATAACATTGTGCGTCATGCGTACATCAAAGGAGAGAGAGAGAGAAAGAGTGACAGAGAGGAAGAGAGAGAAAAAGAAAGAAACAGTGAGAGGTAGACAGAGAGAAAGAGTGAGAGAGAGAGGAAGAGAGAGAGAAACAGTGAGAGAGAGGAAGAGAGAAACAGTGTGAGAAAGAGGAAGAGAGAAACAGAGGAAGAGTGAGAGAGAGAGAAAGAGAGAGAGAGGTAGAGAGAGAAAGAAAAAAACAGTGTGAGTGAGAGGAAGAGATAGAGTGAGAGAGAGAGAGAAGAGAGAGAGAAAGAGTGTGAGGGAGAGAAAGGAAGAGATGGAGAGGGACAGTGAGTGCCCACACTGTGGACAAAACCCTCACAGCTCACCTTTCCATCACCGGTGTGTCTCCAACCACGTGCCGGAACATAGTGAAGCCCTCAAGCTTACTCATCTGAAACGTAGGATGGAATCAGTAATGGCAGAGTACATACAACTGCACACGCCTAATTCTCTGTCCCGCCTTTGTGCATCCAGGCTGCTGCACCCCATCCACTTCCACTGCCCAGAGGTGTCTGCTCGCCGCTGCTGCACCCCATCCACTTCCACTGCCCAGAGGTGTCTGCCCGCTGCTGCGCACCCAGGCTGCTGCACCCCATCCACTCCCACTGCCCGGAGGTCACTGCACGCCGCTGCGCTAACAAGCCTCTCTGCTCACCTTTCGCAACCTGCGTGTAGAAAAGAGGGCCTACCACGTGCCGCTGCAAGCCCCAAGCCCGGGGCCCACGGACACAGCACCCTGCATATCATGCATCTCCGCTCCGCAGGCCACTAGGTCTCACATTTGGTGCTGGGTCTTGATTCCGCCATGCCAGAGGACATACCAGTGCACCGGGCTTTTCATCGCAGGCTGCACACCCGCTCAGCCCTTGCGGTACCACTAACTCTGTGACCAGCGAGGCGACGCCACGTGCTGGTAGGCCTGCGCTGTCTGATGGCTCAGGCCTACACTGCGGTCCAGCAGGGCACACAAAACCTGAGCTGTCCAGACCGCCGGGACGGGCCATCACCGCAGGCTGTACACCCGCTCAGCAGTTACGGTACCCGTACCTCAGTGGACCGAAAGTCACTGTCCCGTGCCGGTGTGCCTGTGCCGGCCGCAGTGCATCCGGTGCAAGCAACTCTGAAATGGCGTCGAGCACATGCGCCCGGTCTTTTTTATTGGCAGGGTCACGTGTCCTGTGATGCCTGTGCTGGATGGGTGTGGTGTGGGTGTATACTAGCCGTGAGGGAGTGGCTGTGGCGTACTGACAACTAGGGTGTGACCAGGAGATCACTGCAATGAAAATCTGGGCCATGTAGCGTTGTTGTCCTTCCCTGTAAGCGTAAGCGGAGTGGGCTGGCCTGGCGTATGCCAGTCCTGCATGAGGCTGTGAAGAATGACTCCGGAGCAATGGGCGTGGCTCCGTACTGGGCTGTATGAGGAATCAACTGATGCGGGTGTCCCTGTTGTAGTGCTGACGTCACCCGGGTCGCATGCGCCAATGTGTCACTCTGTGAGCCAAGTCCCACAACATGGCCAACATGGAAGGTACGGGGAATCCCTGACCCTACATTCATCCATAGTTCCACACATGAAAGATGGTGGACATGACACGTCTGTGTGGATATGAATGTTTATTGCACATTCAGTGGAGTGTTGCAGCTGTAGCAATACAGGGCCATGCAAAGTTCAAGTTTCAGTTTTTGGCACATGGAGGGCAGCCAATTAGAGCCAAGCTTGTGTTCGGTGTTAGGCTGCACCAACATATGTACTTATACAATTACTCCGCCAATCTCCAAGCACTTATAAATACACTATACACTCTCCTTGCAGTACTCTAATGATCCAGTCTCTACGTACGTATTTGTACAATGACCGAGAGAAAGTTACATAACCAAAGTTTTCCCCACTGCCAGAGGTAACATGGTTGCATACCCTGTCCACAGCACAATGTAATGTGGTAGGGCCCAGGGGCGGCATCTTGCATACATAATGAACACACGGACAAAGATAGATAGTGGAACTGGGTACGGGCACGAGCGCTCGACTCATTTTTATTACCAGGGTCACATGTCCAGTGACGTCTATGCTGGATGTGTGTGGGGTGAGTGTAAGCCAGCCGTCCGGGAATGGTTGGTGCTGGCAACAAGTACAACAGTAATCATTTGATCAGACACACAAATTCAATCATAAAGGGTCAATGATTTGTGCTGCACTAAGGTTGGGGCAACAGATGTGAAATAATACACACAAGATTGTATCGTAAAGGGTCCATGGCTTGTGGTACACTGAGGTAGGGGCAGCAGATGTGAAATTATACACAAAACATTGTATCATAAAGGGTTCATGAGTTGTGCTGCACTGAGATAGGGGCATCAGAAGCATTCAGCGTGTGCGCAGCCAGCGATGATGCGTGGTGCGGGCGAGCCGCACTGGGAGCAATGTCTGTTGCCTACTGGACTGAGTCATCTACAATCGCGAGTCGATGTGAATTGTGAGCCCTGCTATCCGCAGTGTAGATCGAAGGCAGTAGTCAGCACAGACATCAAAGAATGCTTTTAGTCACTTCCTGTTTACAAAATTCGAGGACATAGAGTACAATTCTCTCTGCAATAAATAAATCATGTCTCAATTTAAATTGTGAGGTCTGCTAACCGCAGTGTAGGTGTATGGAACAAAAGATGAAACATTTATGGAATACACTGTAGAAATATGTAGGTTTCAGGGACGTTATAGTTAGTTGCCTACTGGACTCTGAAATTAATGAATGAAGACTGAATTTGAATTGTGAGCCCTGCTGAGCACAGTGTAGGCCGGTGGCAGTGGTCAGGAAGAGCCCACAGCCACGTGGCGTTGACTTGAGCTGCATAGAGTTAGTGGTAGGTGTGGCGCTCAGCGTGTGCGCAGCCAGCGTTCATGCAATGTCTGTTGCCTACTGGACTGCGTCATCTGCAATCGCGTCTCGATCTGAATTGTGAGCCCTGCTGACCGCAGTGTAGGCCGGAGGCAGTGGTCAGGAAGAGTCCACAGCCACGTGGCGTTGACTTGAGCTGCATAGAGTTAGTGGTAGGTGTGGCGCTCAGCATGTGCGCAGCCAGCGATGATGCAATGTCTCTTGCCTACTGGACTACATCATCTGCAATCGTGACTCGATCTGAATTGTGAGCCCTGCTGACCGCAGTATAGATCGAAGGCAGTAGTCAGCACAGACATCAAGGAATGCTTTTTGTCACTTCCTCTTGACAAAATTCGAGGACATAGAGTACAATTCTGCCTGCAATTAATAAATCAAGACTGAATTCAAATTGTGAGCTCTGCTGTCCGCAGTGTAGACTGCCATTCAGGGTTCCTTTGGACTTGCAAGATGAAGTTGGTCATTGTACTAAAGCTATAACTGATATAAAACAAGTTCTTGAAGCAAGGATACTAAAAGGATATTATGTAGGTTTTAGGGACGTAATACTTAGTTGCCTACTGGACTCTGCAATTAATGAATCAAGAGTCAATTTTAAATGTGAGCCCTGATGACCGCAGTGTAGGCCGGAGGCAGCGGTCAGCAAGGGCCCACAGCCACGTGGCGTTGAGTTGAGCTGTACAGTTAGTGTCACCTGAAGCAACCAGCGTGTGTGGAGCCTGCGATGATGCGTGGTCCGGGCGGGCCGCACTGGTAACAATGCCTTTTGCCTAATGAATTCTGTCTTAATAAGTCCACGTGGCGTTGACTTGTGGTGCACTGAGTTAGTGGCACCTGAAGCACTCAGTGTGTGCGCAGTCTGCGATGATGCGTGGTCCGGGCGGGCCACACTGGGATCAATGTCTCTTCCCTACTGAAGTGCGTCATCTGCAATCGCGACTCAATCTGAATTGTGAGCCCTGCTGTCCGCAGTGTAGATTGAAGGCAGTAGTCTGTACAGACTTAAGTCTGTGGTGCTCTGCTGCTGGGTTCGCAGCGGGCCTGTGTCAAGGAGGCCGGCGGTCACGGCGGAGGCCTCGTGGCAGGGTGAGGGCTGTCGCCCTGGCAGATGCTTTGGCCTTCCCACAAGTGAACCACGCCCACAGCCCCAGCCTATTTATTCATACTCCTACACTGGAGTGGCGTACGTTGGACCAGCACACTCCGCTTCCGCTTCCAGGGGGGGACAACACAGCTACATGACCAAGATCTTCCCCACTGCCTGAGGTAACATGGTTGCGTCTATTGTCCACAACACTACAAGCACCAGCAGTATATGTCCACATGGAGAGGTTTGTGCTCTGCATAGTGAGGTCTGTCCACCACATCACCGCTACACTTGGTATTGTGTGCATTTTTATTGATGGGTGACTTGCGTCCTTCACACATACTTGGTTGCCACATCTCCCAAGATTCAGCTATTGTGTGGCTGAGGGACCATGCCGTTTTTGGAAGGTCCGCTGTCCTGTTCTGCGCTGCCTCGGTGGTAGTAGGGAGGGGGGTGGTCCGGGGGGGAGGTCCTGAGGGTGATGGCAGTGGGTGTTGTGGCCTTCTTGGGTGTCGGAGCTGCATGGTCAGTAGCTCTATGACATGTGTTGGTCTTCAGATGTGGTTCTGGGCTGGGCTCCCTTTCACACTGTAGGTAGTCGTCCAGCTTTACACCAGTAAAAGGCAGATGTTAAATTCCTACTGCTAACGCAGCTTATCGCCTGTTTTTGGATCGCACCCCAGATTTGGCTGCTCGTTCAAAATATCGGGAAGTGGTGTTTTCGTGTTATTTTTGCACGGGAACGCCTACTCTGCATATTATTAGCGTTAGTTGTCGATCTCATTTGTGGCTAATTTTTTTGCGGTAGCTATTGTTGGAAAACTGGCGATATTGGCTGTTTTCACTAGGTTGAGAATGGAATGATAATTTAAAATCACTGAAAGTACCATAGGTTTAATGAACATTATAATTAGAAATTAGCATTTAAAAAACGTTTGAAATTCACTGAAAAAACCATAGGTTTCAGGCACGTTATAGTTAGAAATTAGCATTTAAAAAACCTTAGAAATTCACTGAAAAAACCATAGGTTTCAGGGACTTTATAGTTAGAAATTATAATTTAAAAAACCTTTGAAATTCACTGAAAAAACCATAGGTTTCAGGGACGTTATAGTTAGCTGGACATTTCACTTGTACAAAACCATAGAAATTCCACTGTTATAGTTAGTTCAGCTAACTATAACTTGTGCCCCGCAATGCACTGCTGATCACATCACATATTACATCATTCATGACATGGTCAGTGACATCACTGATGACATCACTGATGACATCTCAAATGTGATCAAGGGCTTTCGAGCCCGAAACGCGTCATTGTTTGAGAAACATGGTCTAATAAAACTACTTGCCTGAAGACACCGAGTTGGTCCGTCTCTCCTTATTCGCCCCCTGGAGGTTGCGGGAGTTTACATTGTACTTGGATATATATATATATATATATATATATATATATATATATATATATATATATATATATATATATATATAAATACTGGATGGTCTTTCACATGTTTTCTGTTTCTTTGGCTCTATTAACACGGGTGATTACCAGAGCGGTATAGGACTACGCTCAACCCCTGTGATGTCTTGTGGAGTCTGTAAAGGGTATGTCACTGTAAGGATTCATATGTACATTCCTTAGCAATAAGTACCCAGTATGTTTTGAAGTACATGTTGTTTTGATATCATAGAGTTGTTCTTTCTATATATATTCTGATACAGCAAACCAGATGAAAGGATTGATGTTTCTACACTGGACTTACGGAATACGTAGGATGCTTCAGGCTGCATAGTTATTTTTTGTTGCAGGTATTTTTGAAGTGCACCACTTGGGTTATTGATGTTTTTAAATGTACGTCCTTCATTACTAGACAGAAAGAAGTGTTTATGATTTCTGCTGTCGTTTCAGATTTCCCTCCTTGCTGTTCCCTTCCTTTCCTTCCCTAGCTTGATCATCCCACTGTCCTGTGCTATTACAGCTATTCTAGCTTGGGACTATCAAGAGGTGGATCATTCTAAGCTACAAACCGACCCTGAGGATTTTCTACCTTGACACAAATGCCCTTTTGGCTTGATGTACATTGGCAAAACAGAACGAAAAATTTAAATAAGAATAACAGAGCAGCATTGATCGGGATGATCCAATTGCCCCGTAGCCTACTCTGTAATGTAAAGTATTAATATTGTGGCGTATTGTCTCCGTTGATTGTAAAAGTACTATTCCCTCTGTACTGCTTGTTCTATGTCGATGAATGTTAATAAAAAGAATTATTAAAATAAAAAAAAAATAAAAAAAAAAAAGAATAAAAAAAAAGAATAACAGAGCAACAACTCATCCCCGCTTAAGTCATCTGACCCATTGGAGAGCAGGCATTCACAAGCGGTAGCAGAAGAGAAAGCCATAACCTCAGTGCATCCTACTAGATACACCTTGCGTAATAAAATTTTCAATCTGTCAGAGTATTTGGAAGCTTCTTCTACTATCACTTCCTTGGTCCCTACCTCAGGGAACCCCCCCCATTAAGAAACCAAGCAAGAATGCAAAGGGGACCCAGCAAGTCATCTCGTCTACACGACAATTGAAAGAAACTCCAATTCTCAAGATTACGCCGTCCTTAAGATCTTATTTTAAAGTACAGGAAAAAACACAACAAATTGCGGCCTTGTCATCGGACGAGCTTCAGTTATCTATAGGTAAGGGCAAGGGGAAGATATTGCCAACTAAGACACTAAAGTTATTAGAGGTGAAAATGGCCACAATGGAAACTACTCCGGTTCCCGGTGAGGCGGGATTCGCTAACATTACAACTGCTAATAGGTTTGAGGTATTAGGTGAAAATGGCTTGGAATCTGTCTCTGGCGCTGACTCCTCTAACTCCACGTCAGCCTCATTAGTAATACCATCAGTTTCAATTACTCCCGACCAGCAAAACCTGGCACATATGTTAGATGCCTTATCTTCGGAAATTCGGAGTAAGTTCGCTATCTCAGAGACGAATCAGGCTAAAATACAAGTCTTGTGAATCTTTAGAAGCCAAAATGTCTGCGATTACCGAAAGAATATGCGTAATGGAAGCCTCTGTAGAATCCCTGAATAAACAAGTTGAGATCAACTGTACTGAGATTCAGGCATTAAAAAAGGGAGAAAAGGACATTCTAGATAAACTGGAGACCCTAGAAAATAATGCCAGACGTAACAACATTAAAATTCTGAATATCCCAGAGGGGTCAGAGGGGGAGAACATCAAAACCTATATCATAAATTTGTTAAAAGAGTTTATCCCCACTGTGGATGTTAGGGAATTGGAATCAGATATCCAGAGAATTCACAGAGACCCTTTTTCCAAAAATCCAAACAGAAAAAATCCCCAGCGAATATTGGTCAACTTTAAAACTTATGCTCTAAAAGAGCGTGTATTATCGGAAGCCTTAAAAGCTGGCAGCTTTACGAAAGGGGACTGGGTATTTCGGATAAGGTCAGACCTTTCAAGAATTACGCAGGACAGACAGTGGGAACTGGGGAAATTCATGCCAATTCTAAGATCAATGGGCGCTTCAGTACAGTGGAGGTTTCCTGCCCTACTTAGGGTGATGTGGAAAAACAAAATGTCTAATTTTAGAGACCCTAAGGAGGTTGGGACCTTTATTGACCAAATTAAAGCTCAGGGATAATCTTGCAGGGAAGTGTGTTATAAGCATCGGTTTGCCGGGTGAGTGGGTAGTGAGCTCACAGGGGTTAATTTACATCACACCAATGTGGTTTAGGAGGGTTCCTGGGGGTGGGGGGGTAGGGACACACGAGAAGAAAGTAATGTTGGTTTTTCACTGGGTGGGGAGCAAAATAGGGAGAAAAAAAGAAAAAGTCCTCATATATATATTTTTGTTAAGGAAGTTGTTAACCAGAAAGGATTAGTTTGTAATCAGGGTGCGCTCTCCTGGACTAGAGATAAGGCGCTTTGGTCTGGCTTAAATGACTGAAGTCACTCCAACCAGAATTTGTACATGGAATATTAATGGCCTCAGGGTAGTGAGTAGACGGAGGAGGATTTTTCAATACCTAAGTCAAGCTGATTTTGATATTATGATTCTACAAGAAACTCACCTCACAATTGACGAATGGGAGGCGGCTGTCGCTAAGCAAAGATGGATTGATTGTTTGCTTCATACCACGCAACCCTATTGTACTAAAGGTGTGGCCATTATTGTTAAAAAATCTGCCAAAGCAATCTTGGGTTCCTCCAAGATAGACAATAAGGGGCGCTGGATTATGACAGACATTAAAATACAAAATGAGTGGGTGGTTCTGGTGGGATACTACGGCCCAAACATAGACGATGAGTCAACTCTTAGAACTATATACAATCACTTACTTGAAACTAACTTTACGATCATTATGGGTGGTGATTTTAATATTCTACTGAACCCCTCTCTTGATAGGTCCAAGGGGGAGGATTGTACCTACGAAAATGGGCTCCCTGATTAAAGTCCTTATGGATGACTTGAATCTTGTAGATATTTGGAGAGTAAAAAATAGGACCGTAACGGGCCCTCAAAACTTTACTTTTCATAACAAAAATCACAGTCATCGTTCTAGAATTGATTACTTTTTGATAGATGCTAGACTAAGAAATAATGTTAGTGCAGTATCTCACATCCCAGAACACTTATCAGATCATTCAGCGGTCCAGATAGACTTAAAATTTTCTAGTCAACCGGAAACAAAAAGATGGACGTTCAATAAAGCTCTTCTTAAAGATGTCTCAGTAGTTGAACAGTTAAAGACGGACACCTTGTTCTTTTTTGAAGTGAACGATCTTTCAGCTCCAATGGAGGTAGTATGGGATGCCTATAAGGCATTAATTAGAGGTAGAATCATTTGCATCTCAGCTAAAATTAACAAGGAAGTTAAAGAAAGATTTAGGTTATTGGAAGCCGAAATTCTTAGAGCCTCGCTTAATCAAGTAGCCAATCAAAATAATGTAGAACTGAGGGAGGAAAGTTCAGAGTTACTAGCTAAGCGGCGAGATATGTCAGACTATCTCGACAGTATTACTAGAAGAAGATGGGAAGTTAGTAAACTCGCTAATTATGAATATGGAGAAGGGTGTGGGAAACTCCTGGCCTGGAAATCTCGAGTTAATCAAACCAGAAACTTAATTAAGGAGATCTGTAATGCAGAAACAGGGGAGATAATCTCAGATAGGGCCAATATGGAAAAAGCGTTTGAATTATTTTTTCAAGAACTGTATACTGAAGACCTAGAGGTCCCAGACTCCCAAATAAAAAATTATCTGGATAAAGTCTCCTTACAGCCTCTATCTGGAGACCAGGCCCAACAGTTAAATAGGAATCTCACACTACTTGAAATAAAAACTACAATAAAAAATCTAAAAGAGGAAGTGCCGCAGGTTTAGATGCCATCCCCAACGAGTTCTACATTGCTCTTAATGAGGCTCTTGCCCCCGTTATGGAGAAATTATTTGATAGCATTTTCTCTAACAATTCTCCAACCCCCAGCTCCTTGAATGAGGCAGCGGTTTCTTTGATTTTGAAGCCCAATAAAGATAATAAAAATTGTGAGTCCTATAGACCTATCTCCCTGCTGAATTGTGATTATAAAATCTTTGCACAAATCTTAGCAGGGAGACTGAACTAACATGATGGGGCACTTAGTTCATCCTGATCAAAAGGGGTTTATTAGAGGACGCCAACTGCATGATTTAACTCATGAGCTGATAGGAGCAATTGATATCGCCTCAGCTAACAATCTGCCGCTCACGATTTTTGCATTTGACGCGGCTAAAGCATTTGACCGGGTGAGCTGGTCTTGCTTATACCACATAGTCCAAGCGTTCGGTTTAGGAGAACATTTTTCAAAGACTATTAGGAACATCTATAAAACTCCTACAGCAAGGATAATAGTCAACGGAAATTTAACCAACTTAATTAGTTTAGAGCGAGGCACTAGGCAGGGTTGCCCCCTTTCCCCTCTCCTTTTCGATCTCTACATAGAACCACTGGCACATAACATCAGGACCAGTGAGCTCTTTGCTCCATTTGAGTATAGGGGATGGGTAAAAAGCTGGCCTTGTATGCTGATGATCTGATGATCTTTACTGAAAGAATCACCAGCGATTTTGCCAAAGTTGGAGCAACTCCTGATAGATTTTGGGAAGATATCTGGTTATTTAATTAACACACAAAAAACTGAAATCATGTCATGGAATTTGCAATCCAGCTCGCCTTTAGTTCATCATCAAATAAGATACTTAGGCATTCAAATTACTCAGGACATTGACAAATTGGCCCAGGTCAATTTGGAGGTTAAAAGGAAAGAGGTCAGATCCTTATTGAGATCCTGGAGTAACCTTCCATTGTCAATTCTTGGCCGATCCAATCTTGTTAAAATGTCTGTTTTGCCCAAAATTACATTTATCTTTGACACAATCCCTTTACTATTTAGCTCGGCCTCCTTAAAAAATTTACAGTCGGACATAAATAGTTTTCTTTGGGCTGACAAAGGGGTCAGGATTGCATGGAAGAAATTAAGATGTGAGAAAGCAGCCGGGGGAATAGCCAGCTCTGACCTCTGTTTTTACAGCTGGGCTTTCCATTTTAAGAATACGAGATCTCTTCTACTTGATTCTACCTGCGTTCCGTCTTATCTCTTAGCCATGTCAAACAGTGTCCCTCAGGGGGGAGATGGGTTTCTCTTTAAATTCGGACATCCCAAGTATTTTAAAAAAGTCAAACTGAAGGTGTTACGATCGGCCTGTGAACTATGGTTCCAGATGAGGAAGCTTTTTAGAATTCCATACTATTGCTCAAGCGCTCCTATATGGAACGCTCCGGGTACCCCAGACTGCCTAAACGACAGCTTATCAGCCCCTCTATGGGAAAATGGCTTTCAGAAATGGGTCCAATTACTGTGAGATAATAAACTACTGCCATGGGATGAGTTTAACTCACAAACAAACCAAAAGCTATCCAGATTTAAATTTTATCAACTGTCTCAGTGGGCTGCAAACCAGGGCAGAGATGGACTTATAAACGATGAGCTGGAGGATAAGTTTTTGGTTCCTCTTCACCAAAGCAAAGTGTCTAAATGGTACTGGCTTTTGATTAAAGGAGATCCACCAACATTGCCTATGGAGGAGCCCTGTAGAAGAGAACTGCCTTCCAGCGACATCACATCTTATTGGCAAGTATCTTTGTGCACTTTATGGAGGGTTGCAAAGGCTGCACCATTGAGGAGAAATCATCTGTTCACACTCCATAGAGCTTATTGGAACCTGAAGAGGCTTTCCAAGCTGGGAGGTGGAGAGAAGTCTTACGTGAAATGCAACCTGGGGAGCGCGGATGATGTGCACATGTTCATGCAGTGTCCTCAGATCCAGGGCTTCTGGAGGCAAGTGGGTAAGACTATCTCAGATGTAATTGGCCAAAAAATCAAGGTAAGCCTGGTTTTAATTATTTTTGGAATTTTGCCTGAAGATAGTATGAATAACAAACTGTCAAATGTTCAAGCTTCACTTCTGTTTGTTCTAATTCTTCTGGCAAGAAGGGAAATTTGTCTAAACTGGGTTTCCCCCATTTCGCCAAAGTTTTTAGATTGGGTCACGTCTGTTAAAAGAGTCCATAACTGGGACATGGGATGTAAGTCAAAGAAAAGAACGAGATTTTGGGGGTTATGGGAAGAGTGGATTAACAACTTGGGTCTTGAAACTTCCTAGTATAAACAAAAGTCCAATGATTAGGAAACAAGTGAGTTTTTTGGGGAGATGGTTTATGCAGAAACCATGGGCTCGATACTATTCTTGTTAATTTCCAAGCATCATGTGGTCGGCGACTCTAGGAACCCTTGAGGTGGAAAGAGATCTACAGGGTTGCGTGTCCCCCCTACTGGGTCCAGGAGGGTGCCATGGTACCGCTTTAAGACCACTCACTTTCTTTCTTGAATGAGGACAAAAAAAAAAAAAAGAGCACAAAAGCATGATACATAACCAAAACACCAACTCTAACTTAGTTGCACACTGGCTAGAACACAAACACAACATAGCTCAATTGAGATTTCTCATCTTAGAAATCCTACAAATCAGTCCTGATAAAGCCAATTCTAAACTTTTATCTCAGAGGGAAATCTGGTGGATAAAAAAGTTTAATACAATAACTCCTAACGGTTTGAATGACAAAATTGACATGATTTGTTTTTATAACTGAATGCTGAATGTGAAAAGTGTGTTTGAAACATGCCAGTATAAAATTTCACTAAGCTGTATTTCTATCTTTGTATTTAAGATTGCAGTTCCGCATGTTCATCAGCGTATTGCACATTTCAGCTTTTAGAGATCTATATTGTATCTAGCACCATTAGTTTGAATTGTGTGCATCCATGCGATCTTCGCTAGATTAAGAATGTTTAATTACAAGTGTTTCTTATCAATCACAATACAGCAACACGAGCATGCCATATTAGTTTTTGTTTATTTTCCAGTTAATGTGATTCATTTGGTACAATATCATGCTAAGTGACAAGAGCACTCATGATTCTCACAGGGTTTTTTCTATGCACAATTCTCTTTGTAAGGAACACATTGCTTTCGTTGTTTACACTACATTACCAGTGCACCTGCCTTTTAAGTGACTGATTAGTGTGGGAGTTTATCAAACTGACCACATAGAGGTGTGATTAGTTTCATTTTGTTACTTTGTAGGGCTACAACCGGTTTCACCATTTTTTCATATTTTATTCCGTTGTTTATCTTCTTGTTTTTTTTTAACTTTATTTATCATTTTCATATTGCTTACAGCATTGCATGGTTACTCACTGCGATCATATAAATCAATAAAAATAAAGACAAGCATCATTTGCAAAGCAAGTGTACTAAAGCGTGCAACGCACCAATGTCTTGGGGTAGCATATATATCATACATTGTGGTATCAACATCTGACCAACCCGGGCCACCTGGCTCCCCCCTGCTGTCTAGCCAGCACTGTCCTTGACATGATAAACACAACAATTGAGCAAGCTAGATGGAACATGAATTACCCCACCCCAGTGGGTACTATCCCAGCAGGCTGCCGTGAAATAGGGGCGGCACTGATCTCCAGCAGGTAGTTTTTAAGAGGCTCCCAGATGTCTTTTGGTCGGGATGCTGGGGGTTGGGTTGTAGCATAAAGTTCACAATTCGTATTGCAAAATGTGAGGCTATTAAGCCAATCTTTCACTGTGGGGGAGGCTCTACTTCCCCATTTGAGAACTATTTCCCTCTTTGCAAGCAAAAGGGCAATGGCCATGAATTTGCGCAACTTCTTCGGGAGACCCCCCACATATCCCAACAAGGCGACCTCAGGCGTAGGGACCATCTCAAGGTGTGTCATTTGTGTTAGTAATCTGAAAATGGATCTCCAGGAGTCCCCAATCTTAGCGCAGTTACAGGTCAGGTGGGCAAAATCGGCTTGCGGGCCGCCGCACTTAGGACAGGTGTGTGGTCGATTGGGATCAATGGAGTGAACCTTTGCCGGGGTCATGTAAACCCTCCACAAATATTTGAAGTGCATTAGCTTATGTCTGCTGTTTAGGGAGACCTCTTTAGTTTGTGCACAACAGAAGGACCAGTGAGAGTCTTGAATTGGGTGCTCAAGGTCCCGTTCCCACGCCTCCCGTATCTTGGCATCCCTGCTAGGGACTAATGACATACATGCTTTGTATAGCTTCGAGATTCGGTTTTCTCCCCGGAACTTGTAATTAAGAGCGTCAGAGGAGGGAAGGACTCGGGCTCCAATGGGTACTCCGGAATCTTAGCTCTGAGTGCCCTCCGTACCCGGCTTAATACAAATTGATCCATAAATGTTGCCCCACTGAACCTCCCGCCCTCTGTGCTAGAAAAAACATGGCCCCTGGAAACAGATCACCAATCTTATCTATTGAATATGTAGTGAGTGTACGCTGTACCAGTTTTTCTTCCATAATGGGGAGCCAAGGATTATTAATGATAGGGATCTCAGATGAATATAAGGCACCACCTCCAGTCACTCTCGTCAGCTTCTGTCAGGCCCAGCCAGTGGTAGATACTGTTTGGATATCCCAGGGATCTCTGGGAAAGCCCAGCAGCAACACCGTACATAGGGGCGCTGGGAGCACCAGGTCAGCCTCAGGTCTAGTGTAGGGGATCCGATCATCTGGGTGATACCAAGAGTGTGCAAAACTGCACTGAGCAACCAGATGATAGATCTGAAGATTAGGGACCCCAAACCCACCTCTCTCATATGGTAAGGACATAGTGTCCCAGCTAACTCTGGGTCTCCCCCCCTCCCCCCAGACCAATCTGATGAGATGGGAATGCAAAGTGCGGAACAAACTGTTGGGGAGCGGGATCGGAATATTATGAAACAGATACAAAAACCTTGGAAGGACAATCATCTTCACAAGTGCAACTCGACCGGCAAGAGAAAGAGGGAGCCCCAGCCAACGCTCGACCTGCTGCTCCAGGTTATGTACTGCGGGACCGTAATTTAGTCTGATAATTTGCTCGGTTTCTCTGTGGATCTGGATACCCAAATATTTGGCTGTCTCCTCACACCATGTCAGTGGGAACTCACATTCCCAACGAACACTGCTCGGCGTCAGGGGGAAAATTTCCGATTTACCCCAATTTATACCCAACCCTGAAAAAACACCAAACCGGATAATCTCTCTGATGAGCGGTTCCAACTTATCCTGGGGGTTGCGGACATATAGGATGATGTCATCCGCATATAGGGAAATTAGGAGAGGACCCGTTTTGAACTGGAGATCTTTGTGCAGGTGTCTTTCTTGGAAATGGCGAACCAGAGGGTCCAGCGCCAGTATGAAGAGCAGCGGGGAGAGTGGACAACCCTGTCTGGTGCCGCGGATAAGACCAAACGAAGGGGACAGCGTACCATTCTATCGAAGCCTGGCGGTGGGATCGGTGTATAGCAGCGAAGTAAGGTCAATGAATCCCTTAGGGATACCCAACTTTCTCATCACCGCCAAGAAAAAAGGCCACTCCAAGGAGTCGAAGGCCTTTTCGGTATCGAGTAGGACTGCAGCCGCAGGGACCTCCGGAGCAATTCTATGTATTACCGCAAATAATGTGCGCAGATTTAAGGCAGTCGACCTGTGGGGGACAAAGCCCGACTGAGTCGGGGAGATAATATGGTCCAGCAGCAAAGCCAGTCACAGAGCAATCATTTTAGCCAGAATTTTGTAGTCGAGGTTTAAAAGTGATAGCGGCCTGTACGAGCCGCATAGAAGCGGATCTTTCCCGGCTTTTGGAATAAGGATTATTACAGCCTCACGCAAAGTGGGGGGCAGTTCCTTGCATTCGAGTGCTTCATTATAAACCTCTAGTAGGTAGGGTGCTAATACGTTCTTATAGGTTTTATAAAAGATACCAGTAAATCCGTCTAGGCCCGGGGCCGTCGAGCCATTCATGGCATCGATGGCGCTACTAATTTCCTCTGCGGAGAATGGCTCAGCCAAAAACTGTTGCATGAACTTCTCGAGCCACACCATAGCAATCTCTGCAAGGTAGTCATTCCGGTCTTCCTCGCTATGTGTCACCCGTGTTGCGTACAATGTGGAGTAATATGCTAAATATTCATCTCGGATATCTGGGGTACTGGTAAGGGTCTGTCCGGTTGAGGAACGTATGCATGTGATGTATGAACGCCCTGCCAAGGGTCTCAGTAGCCGCGCCAACGTGCGGCCAGGTCTGTCACCCTCCCCAAAACGCCTTGCAATGGCATACTTGCTTAAAAAATGAGTCTCACGCTCCACTGCTTCTCAGAACTCCGTCAAGAGTGTTAATCGGCGGCTGAGCCAGGAGGAGTCAGGCCTTGCAACCTGATCTCTGTCTAGCGTTTCTAATTGCTTCTCGATATGAGCAATTGTACCCCGCAAATCTTTCAGAACCCCAGCATGCTCAGAGATGCATACTCCTCGAATATAGGCTTTAAATGCCTCCCAGAGTGTGGCCCACGAGCTCACTGAGCCTTTATTCAGTTCAAAGTATTCAACTATGGCCTCCCGAAGTTCCAATCTAAACACTTCATCACCCAGTGCCTGTCCAGGGAATCTCCACATCCTCTCACAGACCTCAGGTCTGGGGACGCGTACCTGCAATACCACCAGGGAGTGGTCAGAGTATGTGCTAGGGAGATGCTGGGATGCCCTCTACACTGTTGCCAAATTGGGGGAGACAAGCCAATAATCTAATCTGGTCCAAGTACTGTATTGGGCGGCGTAATGGGTGCAAGCAGCATCTCCAGGGTTGCGCTGACGCCACACATCCACCAGGCCAACAGAATCGCACATATCCAGCAATACGTGGCGCGTGCTGGGTTTAGTGTCCGATGAGTTGGACGTACTATCCCGCGCAGGGTCCAACAGGAGATTAAAATTCCCACCCATGCATATATATTCTGCATCTAGTTGTAGGAGCTGTGTGTGAAGGCCTTGGAAGAATTCTGGGCTGTCAACGTTAGGCGCATATACGCAGATAAACACCATACGGTGTCCCATCAAGTGACCCTCCACCATTGTGTAGCGACCCTCGCTATCAATGTGCGCTTTTAAAAATTGAAAGGGCAGACGTTTGTGGATCATGACAGCCGTGCCCCGCGCATACGTGCTGTACCCTGCAAAGTAGCGATGCAGTCCCCAGCCCGACGCGAAAGTGGTGGTGGCAGCTTTGGACAGGAGTGTTTCCTGTAAAAATGCAATGTCCACCCTGTGGCGCTGTAGATAATGCAAGACCTGCTTCCCTTTCCTAGCATTGTTAAGCCCCCGGACGTTCCAGGTGATCAGTGTCAGATCTGAAAATGTTGACAACCTACCCCGCTCCGACATCCCAACAAATTAACAGTGATTGAAACTGTGCATCGCAGTTAAAACATACCATGTTGCAGTGAATAAACAGATATAGAAACAATGGTAACCCAAGAGTACTGACAAACCCCCCCTCCTTCCCCACCGATCCCTGCGCACCCTTTCGCAGGGAGTGACCCCATTGAACATGTGAAGACATGCATCATGTAAACACCCAGACAGATAAGGAAGGAGAAAACTATTGAAGCAAACACAAAGTGATCTACACTTGGGGTGCGGTAACGCCACGCCAGTTACCCAACTTTGTAGCGATCAATAAAGTCAGATCATTTGCCCTAAAATCAAAAGTCACAAAGAACTTGGCCGCAGCACTTCAGTGCGGGCAACACTGATTACTCATTGGAGAATAGCTCCACGCTGGCCACCGAACCACTGTTAGGGGGGAAGGCTCTGGATATGTCCTTGTTCTTGTGGCTGCTGCTCCCTTTATATCCCTACAAAATTCTAGCACCGCAGTGGGGGTATCAAATATGTGAGTACGACCCTCAACATCCACTCGGAGGCGCGCTGGATATATCATGCCATATCGAAGACCCAGGTTGCGCAGCGTTGCCTTCACGCCGGTGTACTTTCGCCTGGCCTCCTGCACCATGATAGTAAAGTCCGGAAACAGTGCTAACGTCGAACCTTGCCAAGATATGGAGCCTTGCTCTCTCGCCAGCCTTAACACTGTATCTCTGTCCCGGAAATTTAAAAGGCGGGCAATAATTGGCCTAGGTGGGCAACCCGGGCTGGGGCGGGGGCCAAGCGAGCGATAGGCTCTTTCTAAAAGAAAAGTGGAGGTTATGGCCTCTTTACCAAAGATGTCCATGAGCAGGGTTTCTACAAATAGGTCCATACGCTCTGTGTTGGACGACTCAGGGACGCCCAAAATGCAAACGTTGTTGCGCCTACTGCGCGCCTCCAAATCCTCGTTCTTCATGGAGACTTCCTTGAGAATCTTTTCCATGCGGTCTAGGCGCTTGGTGGATTGTGCCGCGCCATCTTCTAGATCCGACACCCTGCCCTCCACAGTATCTAGGCGCTTCTCATGTGTGTCCAATTCGGTACCCATAGTATCAAACTTTTTTCGAGGGCATCGAAGCGACCATCAAGGGCTTTGAAGCCAGCTCTCAATCCAAGGAGCAGTGCTCCTGACCCTGCAGGGGCATCGCTAAAGTTGACTTACTCTGCACCCTCCTCAGCCATGTTACCATCAGACTCCACAGACTGCTCAGCTGACTTGCTGAATTGAAGTAGCCGTTGTTTGGGGTCTTTACGCCCCATTACATCCCTGCAAGGCTCGTTGGTTTCCAGCCTGCCCTCGGGCCCCACCAGAGTCAACAGCTGCCGAAACGGTGCGGAAGTCTGGCCCACTGCGACCCAATTTCCTCCACGGGGCCCAACGACAGGCAGCACGATATGACAGGATACTAGGAGCCCACTTATGGATCACAAGGCCCCAAAGCCCTGGTGCAGCACACACGGCACCTCACAAGCAAAGTCTCACCGCAATTTGGGCCCAGAGATATATGCAGCAGCTAGCGATGATTCCAGGAGCATCAGTGCACAGGAACTTTCACCCGTAGTTAGGCTGGAGTTGCGCACATTAATTTTTATCACCGTTATAAATAGCGGCGCTCGGCAGACACACGCTCCGCATGGCAAGCACGACTCCCTGCGGCCCCCCCGGCCGGCCCGAACAGCCAGGCGGCTGGCCCCCAGGCTCACCCGCGGTCCCTCTCACCACAGGGCCTCCGGGAGCAGGGCGGGCTGGTCTGCAGCTGTGGGTGTAGGAGGGGACTGAAAGCAGGGGGGGGCCGACACCAGAGCGCGCTCACCTGATGGCCAGCGGGCCCCATCAAATCAACTCCCCGTCGGGTAACGTTGCTGGTGCGCCATAGGCCGTCGTTGTTTTCGACGTGGCCTCACCTCCGGCCGCGCCCTGCTCTGTGCTCAAGCGCTGTCCCCACGCTCTCGGAGGCCTCCGCATGTGATATTTCAGGCCCCCAGCCGATCCGGACAGCTCCGTCGCACGCAGGTGCCCTCGCGCATTCAGGCCAGTCGTCCCGCACTGAAAGTGGCCAGGATGGAAGGCAGGATGGGCTCAAATGTTGGGATTGCTGGCAGAGCCTCAGCACTGCGCGGCCATCTTGGTCGGCAGCCTGGCCACGCCCGCCGTTGTTTATCGTCTTCACACTGTATACATACTTTCAAGATGGCGACCGTTTTTTTTACTCAGGCGGTATACTTTCATGCTGAATAGTCTTTTTTGTAGTCATAACCAGGTTCACCAAGCTGTGGTCTTTATATCTAGTTCGAAATTTTTTACAACCTGCGAGGGCTAGTCAGAAATATGCACGGCATCCTTTTTTTGAAGGCAGGCAGTTCTTCATTGTTCTACAATTGTTAAATTGCATACACGAGTCGCACTTTAAGGAGGCGACCGCGTTTCTTCTAGACGGAACACTTTCATCAGATTAGTCCTTTGTTTTTTTTGATTAGTCAGTTAAAACTGTGGTTTTACACTGACTTCCGCTATCCATTCAATGCGCAACGGTTATCTAGGGACATGCACGATCCCTTTTCAAAGCTAGGAAGTTTGGTAACAGAAGCTTCTATTTTCAAATCTGCATGTAACAAGAGACGATTGTCGTCTATAGTTTATTGACATTATTATCTTTACAGATTTCAGCGGGCACACATTCGTGTATTTTCAATTACTTTGGTACTTAACGGTTCCCTCGAGGATACAATTACAAGGTACCTGACTATATTAGTTTTGTTCCACATCACTCCAGTTCGTTTAGTCGAACCGTATATTCATTGTTTTGTGTACACATTGACTATTCTGCAGGTCACGTTCGTGTCTATTGCGTGTCAAGAGTTTCCTTTATTGTTGAACTCAGGCTCACCACATTGAGTAAGTGGCGTCTTCGTCGTGTGCAGCACATTTTGGTTGGGGATACATTTTAACGGTTTTCTGTCTACCAGCACACTGGGACTACTTCATTAGTTTCATCCCTCTTTTGACAAATCATTTTTGCGCATTTCTGCATTCTCGTCTTCACTAGGTGACGGTATGTTTCACGATCTTGGCTTAAACTATTAGGAACCACTTTTCGGATTTGTAAAGGGTTAGGTGTACTCTACCTCACAGTTCTGTTTACCCAACTTGTAATGACACATTTTCTAGACAGCACCATGAAGAAAAATACCTATGAACACACTGATAATGTATGCACAAGACCATTCCCTTCCTGTATATAACTAAGATTATTTCTACAAACATTCTCATTGTTCTTGTTTTCAGTGGCCCCTGAAGAAGGGATTTCTTTCCCGAAATGCATTGGGCTTTTTCAATGAATTCCTTGAGAAAACATTTATTTTGTTAAAAAGGAAAATTTGTAAAAGTTATTTTGTAATATGACTTTCAGTCAGTCACAAACTTGAATGTAATATTATTTTTGAACAATGTCTTGTGTTAGGACATTGATACAAGTGGAAAATCATCGATAACAATAAATAGAGTCTAATTGACATTAATCTGTATCATTAAATGTATAACATACCAAGAATTTAGTGAACATTGTTGAATGAATCTTTGTGCTGTGCGGCCAGGCATCAAGTGTATGTTCACACTTGTTAACTTCTTATTTGTCACAAGAGGGAGGCAGCCTCTTTCCTGACCTGCACGCAAAACTGACAGTATCATAGGCAATCAGACACGTTATTTAAGTTTAGGGACACAAAAAATATTTTGAAACAGAGTGTGCGCAACATGTTTCAGTTACACACCCCTGTGTCCAATGTCCCCTAACACTGCATGTAATAGGTGTAAGTCACCCCTACAGTCATTCTGACAGCCCTAAGGCAGGGTGCTCAATATTTCATGTGAGGGCATACCTGCATTAGCAGATGTGCCCCTGTGTTGGTCAGTCCTGTTACTGCCAGTACAAGTGACCAGGGAAGGCATTTTAAAACATATGCTGGACACTGGTGAAAACGAGTTCCCCAGCTACATGATAGCTTCAATGAAGATAGGGATGTCTGGTATCAAACATCTCATATTGGTAAACCCACACTGATTCCAGTATTGGTTTTATCAATACATGCACCCAGAAGGCACCTTAGGGGTGCCCCATGAAAACCTACCAGTCTCTGGTGTGGCTGCTGACTGGTCTCTGCCAGACTGCTGCCCGAGACACTGTTCTGACCTCCTAGGGAGTGGGCCTTGTGCTATCAGAAGGACAAAACAAAAGCCTGTCCGGGAAGATGATGTCACATCCCCTCTCACAGGATGACCTGCTGATTAGCTTTCCTAGGCCAGCAAGCTTCAAAGAGCTGCCGCCTTTGGAATGCGAATCTGGCTCCCCTCACAGGAGAGGAAGCCAACCCCTTTTGTCCAGAACCCCTTTTGCACCTGAACAGGCGGGAAAATTAGCTGGTCAGGTAGGCATGCTACCCCCTGGCTAGTACCACCCCTAAGGTGGTTTAAACTGAGGTGGACATGATTTTTCAGAAGCAGCCATCTTTGTGATGGCATATTTAGGAATTCTGGGACAGGGTTATGACCACTTCCCACAGGAATTGGTCAAATAGGGGGTGTAGTGACTCAAAGTTTCAGTAGCCCATTGACTACTACCCTATGCTCCCCTAAAGCCTCTAAATAGATTATTTAGGGGAGCCCCTGGCACCAGAAGAGGAGATCCTGCTGACCTAAGAAGAGAGAGGGCACAGAAGAGCCACAAATGCAGAGAGAGGAGAAGAAGCAGCTGACCTGGTACCAACCCCGCCGTCCTGTCTGCATGCCTCATCAAAAACTGTGCCAAAGTCGACTCGTCCTGCAGCCGTGGACTCCAGAAACTTGGGAGGACTGCCTGCCTTCAATTAAGACCCAAGACCTCCTGTGGGACAAAGGAACTGTTCCCTGCATCTTGCAGCAACTCCAAAAAGAAAGGACTCTGAGGCCAAACCCAACACCTGAAGCCAGCACTGCACCCGTTGCTCCAAGCTGAAGTCGAAGTGGGCCAACGGTGCCAACAAGTTCCCCCAGCCTTCCAGAGTCCGAATCCATTGTGGTTTCATCCCTCAGGACTCCCGACGTTGCCTGCAGCCTCTGCACGCAGGCCCCCCTCTATGGTGACTGCTCGGGTAAGGAAAATCCTAACCTGACACGGACCCGGACACCTCTGCACCCGACGCCCCTGTGCCGTGGAGAAGAGGACCAAAGGTGTCCCCCATCCCCGACCATCATGAGGCCTGAGCCCCCCTGTTGGTTCAGCCTGACTTGCCTCCTAGCCAGAGCCTGCAGCCTCTTTTCACAGAGACCAATCTCTATAGAATAACATTGGGCTCCCAGCGCTGTTTTGCACCCTGTCTTGGCCGCCCTTATGCCGCTGGTGGTGTGCTGTTGATGCTGTCTTGACCTTGCCCACCACTCACCTTAACTCCTGGAGATTGGTCCTGTAAGGTACTATACCTGTTTGTGGAACTTGTTCTTCCTTCCATAGGATAACATTGCAGGACTCAAACATTGCACTGTAGCCACTTTTTGAACTAAAAAGAATTCCTCTTTAAAAACGTACTTACCCAAATGATTTTCTTCTGATGCCTAAACATATATAAAGATACTCGCTATTTTTATAAATTGGTGTGGATCTCTTTCATGAGTCATGGGTCTCATTTATTGACTATTGGTTGTATTTGTAGATGTCTTGCACTCCTCTGTGATAAGCCAAAGGCTGCTCGACCACACTACCCCCTAATAGAGCACTTTGGGATTACACAGCAAGCCCCTGTCCACTCATAAGGGAACCCCTGGACTCTTTACACGATATATCTCATTGTGATATATCATATAAAGGGCCAGCTTCCTACAGTTACGGAGTAAGGTGTTTATGGACACAATTAGGTTTGTTGTTCTTGGGCTGAGATATCATCTAAAGGGTAAGTAGGCTCTGTTTCACCATGTATTTTTCTCTGGATAACCCTGGCGCATGATCTTCATTGCTCAAACATGCAGCATGTTAAGAGCAGGCAGAAGAGATGCAGGGCAAGGGGAATTGAAGCAAAGTCATGACAAAAAGATGATGGTGCAGAGATGGGTACAGGAGGCCCATAGGTTCAAAGGGTAGAGTGGGGTAATAAAACAGGGGGATAGGGAAAGACCGACCCAGTAAAGCACAGAAAAAACAGGAGAGGCTTAGGAGGTGTTCTGGAGGTATCCCCACCTCTGAAAAAAAACTAAAATGTGGGTGTTACATCCTGTTCAACTTACTAGAGAATGTTGTGCCAACATTCTCATTCTTTAGAATGTTTGTTTTGGATAAGGCACTACTCAGCCAGTTGGCTGGCAGGTTCCCTCTTTGTTGCATCTATTCAAACAGATTATAATATAGTAGCTCCAAAAAACAGCGCGGTGAAAGTGATAAATGACAAAAGTTTGCTAGAGTTCCTTAAAAAGGACAACCTTTCAAAAACATTGTTGACAAAGTAGTGTAATAATTTAAGTACAGCAGACTGAAAAATTAATTTCATGACACTACAAAGATTTTGTATCAAGAAATTTTTAGTCGATATTTCGCCCCATCCAACAACTTATATGAGGGTCTTCATCAAGACAAAGGGGAGCACCCTAATGGACAAATATCGAGAGAAACACAATATTACCTTACAGTGGTCCAAAAATCAGAATTATTCTAAAGGGTGGTATCCTGCATCGCTCTTACCTCCCTTCCACTGATAGTCAC